>CM042850.1:9276306-9967188 GCA_023653725.1 Bungarus multicinctus
TCAAGATAATTTTTTTTCACCTATTTCTTTAGATCCCTTTGAATCCTTCTATAAACTATTCCTTCTGCGGATGTGTGGAGTGTAGATCTAGGAACGCGATGGTTGTCTGCAACTTGGGTGGGTTTCCACATTCCATCATGTTTCTTTCAGTATTTTATAAACACTTCTTTGATCATCTTGTGTGTTTTGTAAGATGCCAGCTGATGATAATCTACCTCTCAAATGTCAGCCCGTCAATAATTGTGCTGGTGATTTTTTTTTTGTTGACATGTTTTTAAAGCCAACCCCCCCACAATGAAAATAAGAATCATCCAAACTTGAGAATTGCAAGATTGACGTCAGCCTTATTGGGTAAATCACACAAGAAACATAATTTAGATGAGCTAATTCTATTTTATTGTAAGGCTACATTTAAAGAATCTTTTAAGTCTGATGATGCAAACTTACTGTTGCTACTTTTAATCTAATCAGGTTAGGTTAGGGTGTTTCCTAAATTTCTTCTTCTGACTGTTAATCCATTTGGGGCCCCACCTCTCTTATCAGATGACTTCCTAGGCAGCTTCTCTTTCCCTTGTCCCACAACGCCATTCACACATTCCATTACAGAAGAAACCCTGATGTGGCTGGGTATTCTTGGTTAGCAAGGAACAAGAAGATGGTAAAAGTCAGCTCAGGTGGTAAAGGATGTGGAATACAGGTGACCAAATAAGCATAGAAGGTGTCCCAAAGATGTTTTTCAAAAGGCAACTGGACTTTCTATGTTTTTTTTTCCTTGAAGATATTTCGTTTCTTATCCAAGAAGCTTCTTTAGAATAGAACAGAACAGAATAGGAATAGAAATACAATGAAATAGAATAAGAGTTGGAAGGGACCTTGGAGGTCTTCTAGTCCAACCCCCTGCCTAGGCAGGAAATCCTACACCACTTCAGACAAATGGTTAACCAACATCTTTTTAAAAACTTCCAGTGTTGGAGCATTCACAACTTCTGGAGGCAAGTTGTTCCACTGATTAATTGTTCTCACTGTCAGGAAATTTCTCCTTAGTTCTAAGTTGTTTCTCTCCTTGATTAGTTTCCACCCATTGCTTCTTGTCCTACCCCCAGGTGCTTTAGGGATGCAGTGGCTCAGTGGCTAAGACGCTGAGCTAGTGCATCAGAAAGGTTGGCAGTTCGGCAGTTTGAATCCCTAGCACCATGTAATGGAGTGAGTCCCGTTACTCGTCCCAGCTTCTGCAACCTAGCAGTTTGAAAGCACGTAAAAAATGAAAATAGAAAAATAAGTACCACTTTGGTGGGAAGATAATAGAGTTCTGTGGGCCTTTGGCATTTAGTCATGGTGGCCACATGACCATGGAGACGTCTTTGGACAGCGCTGGCTCTTCGGCTTTGTACAGAGATGACTATCGCCCCCTAGAGCCAGAAACAACTAGCACGTCTATGTGAGGGGAACTTTTATCTTTACAGGTACTTTGGAGAATAGCTTGATTCTCTCTTTGTGGCAACCCCTGAGATATTGGAACAATGCTATCATGTCACCCCTAGTCCTTCTTTACGTCAAACTTGACATACGAAGTTCCAGCAACTGTTCTTTATATGTTTTAGCCTCCAGTCCCCTAATCATCTTTGTTGCTCTTCTCTGCACTCTTTCTAGAGTCTCAACATCTTTTTTTACATCGTGGTGACCAAAACTGGAAAAAAATGTTAGTTCTTGGTTGAGAAGCTTCTTCAGCTTCTTGGATGTGAAGCAAAACATCTTCAAGGAAAAAACAAAGGAAATCCAGTTGCCTTTGGAAAAAACACCTCTGGGGCAACCATGACCTGGGTGACTGGGAATCTCCATAGGCATAGAAGGGGGTTAGAAGTGGATGGGGAGAGTTGCAATGCCCCTGCGGTCATAACTGTGAGCAGTCTGCCAAGCATCCAAGCATCCAAGTCTTGATTATATGACCATGGTGGGCACCACAAGAATTATAATTTTGGGGGCCGGCCGTAATGCTCTTTGTTCAGTGCCACTGTAACTTGGAGTGGTTGTTGAATGAACCGTTGTAGGTTGAGATCTACCAGTGGTCATGTGATAAGTCCAAAAATGTGCAGCTATATGGGGATTTTATTGTATATAGAAAATGCAAAGGATAGTCTATAGCTGGCATCTGTACCACACTTTGTTGTTGTTCAGTCACTAAGTCATGTCTGACTCTTGGTGACCCCATCGCCATAGCACGCCAGGCCCCTCTGACCTCCATTCCTCTCCCACATTTTGCCCAAATTCATGTTCATTTTAGCATTTTGGTATCTCAATGGGGTTTTATTGACAAGGATCCCGGAGTGGACTGCCATTTCCTTCTCCAGTGGATTGTATTTTGTCAGAACATTCCACTATGACCTATCCGTCTTGGTTGGCATAGCTCACCGCTTCATTTAGCTGGGCAAAGTGCTTTTGCCACGACAAGTCAGTGATCTATAAAGGGTATGCCATCATTTTCTTTTTGAGGAAGGAAAGACAGAATCATCTGCCCAATATTTTTTGACTGATTATGCTTGGCGATATGTTCGCTGGCCCTGTTTATTGCTGAGCAAAAATTACACTTGTGGAATGTCGAATTGAATTCTGTGGCTCTCCCCTGAGGTTTTATTATAACCAAATTATTTCAAACAATGTTGATGCAGGAAGACCAGCGCTGCTGGTTTTGTGCCAAGGTCTAAACAAGACATGCCCAAACTTCCTTACCATTGTTGTGAGTATAAACAATGCCTTGTTAGATTCTGCTGCAAACTATATCCCAGAGCAAGAAGGAACCCATTTTTATGAGATTTTTTTTTTTTTAAGATAGCGAATGCTGGGGGCTTTAGGATAATGATGAGGGGAACAGGGAGCTAATGTGTGGCATCTATTTAAGCCCGTTGGCTAAAACTTGCTGCCCTCAGGTGTAATGGAGGCTACTACTGCCACATTTTCAGTGCAGGCCAAACCAGTTGCTTTCAGTACATAACTTCTTGCACATCTTGTCTTTTGCCACAGGCAAGAAATGTCGCAGAGGTTTTTCTCAGTAAGGGACATCTAGTATCACTCATCTCTTGCTCTACTGATATAGGCCTGTGCCTGGAAGCCCAGCTACCACTAAATAAATATAGTAGTCAAATTATAGCAATCGCAATAGCACTTAGAATTATATGCCGCTTCACAGTGCTTTACAGCCATTTTTAAGTGGTTTAAAGCAGTGGTCACCAACCAGTGGGCCAGGGACCACTGGTGGTCCGTGAGAAAATTTTGGTGGTCTGCAGAGAAATGTCACCCCCAAAGCAATTAATCTAGGCTGTGCGGGAACACAGAGCTGTGCTGCCCACATGGCCCGCTGGAACACAAGGCTTGCATTGCTTGCATTGCAAGCAATATGAGGTAGTGAGGGGAGGGGAGAATGGATGGAGGGGGGGGAACTTGACCCACTCGCCCCACACACCTGGCCTGGCCACTGGGCTGCTTCTCTCTGCTTCTTTCTTCTGCTGCTTTTGGCTGAATGCAAGGAAAGCAGCAAAAGTCTTCCTTTCTCTCCCCAAAACTCCACCAGAAATATGTCTTTGGGACCCTGCAAGGCATCTTGCTCTAAGAGGCTGCGCTGGCATGAGAAGTCTTATAAAGACTCATTTCTGGCGGTGTTTGGGGGAGAGAAAGAAACACTTCTGCTGCTTCTGCTGCTTTCCTTGCATAAAGCCAAAAGTCTCTCTCTCTCCCCGAGAATGGAGCTGGAGACGGTATCCTACGATCCCAAATAAAGAATGATTGATCGGTGGGGAATTTTCCTGCAGACTTTTTGAGGGATTTTCTCAGGGTCTCTGCTGCTTTCTGCAGAGACCCTGGGAAAACATCAGCAAGCCACCGTCAGTCAAACTTCATATTAGTGGTCTGCGGGATTTAAAATTAGGAGTTTGGTGATCCCTGAGGTCCAAAAGGTTGGTGACCCCTGGTTTAAAGAGTCATCCTATTGCCTCCAACAATTTGAATCCTCATTTTACCGACCTTGGAAAGATGGAAGGTTGAGTCACTCTTGAGCCGGTGAGGATTGAACTCCTGGCAGTGAACGGAATTTTCCTGCAACGCTGCATTCTAACCACGGTGTCACCACAGCTGCTTAAAAAACGGGATAAATTATAGCCATACTGGAGTTGTTGTAACTCGTGATAGTGGTAAAGCAAGCCAGTCACATGACTGACTTGCTTTCATAACCTTTTTTTTTTGCAGTGGTAAAGTGAACGCCACAGTTGTTAAGCAAATATTGTGGTTAAATATTAAGCAAACCAATGGTTTGCTATGGGGAGGTTTCCCCAAAAGCCAGTAGTAAAGGCTGATTTTTGGCAAAACTATTGTAAAATGCAGCCACATGACTGCAGGATGCTGCCAATGATTAAGCACCCAAAGTGGGGTCACATCACAGGAGGCGCAACTGTTGGAATTTCGAATCCAGGTTGTAAGTACCACCCAGGTTAGGTCCATTGGAAATTCGAATGGTCACTAAGCAAAGAGTCATAAATCAAGGACTACCTCTAAATCCTTTTTTGTTTTGTGCCACTTTCAATGCATACTGGAACAACATTCAAAGTCTTTCTTCACTAAGGGTGAATTTAGACAAAGCTACATTAAAGTCTTTCCAGGGCAGCAACATTATGTGCCCCAAACAACTGAATGTTTCTCATGGGATCTGTTAGCTTTGGGTACCCCAAAATGGATTGATCCTTCTTATAATTCATGGCATCCTTAAATTATTGTCTCTAATTGCATAATTTCAAGGTTTCTATCAATCAAAGTTTATTTATTTAGCTCTCCCCTTTATTATTTTTATAAATAACTGAAGGCCGTGAACATACTCCTTCCTCCTACTGCATTTTCCTCACAACCTTAAGTGTGATAATACATAAATATATAATAAATAAACCTAGATTTAGATCCTTACTTCATTGCAACTTGCGACACTCTGTTGCATCTTATTATTCTTGATGAATGTATTTTTATGTACACTGAGAGCCTATGCACCAAAGACAAATTCCTTGTGTGTCCAATAGTAGGAAGTTAGCACCTACCCCTCTCCTAAAAAAAAGGAAATATCTTGGGAAATATTAAAAAGGCAGAATATTTCCCCTAAAAGGGAAGTAGAAACTCAGATGCAGAAACCCACCTCAGAGGCAGAAGCTCAACCCCTCACCTTTGTTAATGGGCGGGCCATTAAGGCCTGGGCCAGAGTATTCTACATAACAAAGCCCTCTACCCATCTCACCACCTGGCCTGGGAAGTTTGCATCAGCCAGCACTCAGGTGAAACCATGTAGTCCAGCTAAGAACACCACCCTCACACCCCCACTCCTGGGAGTTTGACAGGCAATGGGATGCATTTCTTACACAAGAACAGGAAACACTAAGGTGGGGCCCAACAGAGGGTATAAAACTAAGGGTCTCTCAGCATCTCAGTCCTCCCTTCTTTTCCTTCACCCAACATCTTGAAGCATGTGATCATCCTTTTTACTTTGGAGCTCTAAGCCATGTGGGCCTGTCCACTATTAAACCATCTTTCCAAACAGCATCCATGTTTCCAGTTTCTTTTTGTGCACTGGGAACTGAACCCAGAAGGATATTTCTTCCAACACAATCACAACTGGCCAATGAAGAATTCTATTCTATTCTATTCTTATTCCTATTCTATCCTATTCCCTATTCCTATTCTGTTCCCTATTCTATTTTCTATTCTATTCTTATTCCTATTCTATCCTATCCTATTCTATTCTCTATTCTTTTCCCCATTCTATTCTATTCTATTTTCTATTCTATTCTATTTTCTATTCTATTCTTATTCCTATCCTATCCTATTCCCTATACCTATTCTATTTTCTATTCTATTCCTATTCTATCTATCCCCATCCCTATCCTAAGGTTTGCATGTTTTTTAAAACATTCCTTCCAAAAATCAGTTCCTAAAACAGACAAATACAGGAGTTGTTCTTTCTGAGCCCCAAATAAACGCTTTCTTTGAAAGCAGCCCCTCCACCCCACAAAACCTAAATTGTGGCGCCCCGGGCTTGGCGGCCCGCCAACTCGCGGTCGCTGCGCCTGCGCACGGGGGCCACTTTGGCCGTTTTCCGACGGCGTGGACTTCTATTTTGGGATGGGGGTGGGGTGAGACTGGGGTTGATTTTGCGACGGCAGAAGAGGTGAAAGCCGTTTGCGCTTTACGGCGGAAGAACCACCGTACAAGTGCGCCCGGCAGGTCTTCTTGCCTCGACGCGGGTCCTCGCCCGCGCTTTACGGTCAGGCGCGAGGGGCGGGGAAGATGTCTGAGAGGAGGCGTGGAACCGGCGGGAGAAACGAGGCGCCCGAAACAACGGCGGCGGCGGCGGCGGCGGCGGCAACAGAGATGCCGACCAAGAAGCAGAAGCTCAGCAGCGACGAGAACAGCAACCCCGGTGACCTCTCGGGAGACGAAAATGTGAGCGGCCCCGGCGAGAAAGCCGGATGGCCGCCGCCACGGGGCTTTTCGCCTTCCCGGCCTCGTTGGGAAGGTCGAAGGTGGTCGGGGCCCGGGCCTAGCGCGTCTCCTACCAACCATGAGGGGGGCTGGGGACACCTTTCCAGCCCCTCAGAGAGATGGGGCTGCCAATTCCCATCATACCCGCCCCCAGCTATGGGGATGATAGGCCAGGAGAGGGAGAAAGGAGCTTCCAACTTCATTATCCCGAGCCTTGTGATGGGATTGCGGGGTTGCTAGGGCTGGAAAGAGAAGGTGGGACTGTACATCCCATCATTCCCAGCCTTGTTATGTTGGTTGGGGATGATAAGGCTAGAAAGAGAAGATGGAAGTGTAATCCCATCACTCCCAGCCTTATTGTGTTGGCTGGGAGTGATGGGGCTGGAAAGAGAAGGTGGAACTGTAAATCTCATCATTTCCAGCCTTGTGATGGGATTGCGAGGATGATAGGGCTAGAAAGAGAAGATGGAAGTGTAATCCCATCATTCCCAGCCTTATTGTGTTGGTGGGGTTGATAGGATTGGAAAGAGAAGATGGAACTATACATCCCATCATTCCTAGCCTTGTTTTGTTGGCTGGGAATGATGGGGCTGGAAAGGGAAGGTGGAACCATACATCCCATCATTCCTAGTCTTTTTATATAATCTGGGGATGATATATTGCAGAGTGAAAGTGCAACTCTAATCCCATTCCTCCCATCTCAAATACAGGTAGTCCTTGATTTACAACAGTTCATTTAGTGATGGTCAAAGTTAAAACGGCTCTGAAAAAAGTGACTTATGACCATTTTTCACAGTTACAACCATTGCAGCATCTCCATGGTCATGGGATCAAACACGGCATCTGGTTCATATTTATGACGGCTGCAATGTTCCGGAGTCGTGTGATCACTTTTTTCAACCTTCTGACAAGCAAAGCCAATGGGGAAGCCTGATTCACTTAACAACCGGCTTACTAATTCAACAACTGCAGCAATTCATTTAACAAATGTGGCAGGATAAGTCATAAAAAATGGGGCGAAACTCATCTAACACATTTCTCAGCAACATAAATTTTGGGCTCAATTGAGTTGTAAGTCGAGGATTACTTGTATTTTGACCGGATGTTAAAGGTAGAGTTGCAGTTCCTATAATCATTTGCATATGGTGATTGGGGATGATGGGTCTGGAAGTACCAGTTTGAAAAGGGAATAGCTGTGCTCCATCAGGTATGTTGAAATATAATCCTCCCTAAAGTTATCACCTGGGGACAATGGGCATTCCCTGGTAATAGATATTATTTTCATAGGTAATAAGCCTATGTCAAAATTAAATTATTGAAATAGAAAATAAACATGTCAGAGATAAGCTTCTTAATTTGTCTCTATTCTATTTTCAGAATATTCAAGCATAAATGGTCATTCTTGTATTCAGAGGTAGCACTGGCCAAACAGAGGGTTTCTGTCCTAGTGAGAGTTTAGCCACCTAGTCAAACCAATTTATTGGCCAATATTGAGAAGGATTCAGGAAGAGCAGTTTTTCTTGTGTGAGGTTACCTAAGATTATAGATTTTCTTCTGTAAAGTGTTCTTTTTCTTCCCCTTTCCAGAAGGATTCCGAAGTTTTTTTAATTGGTTGACACAACTGAGAATTTTAAGAATACAATGTAAGATGTGCTAGTTTTGCTCATGAACAAGTGTGACTCACCATCCATGTTTTTCAAACTTGGCAATTTGAAGATGTGTAGTTTAACCCCCAATATAGTTTAGCCTTCATGTTGGCTGGGGAATTCTGGGAATTGAAGTCCAACATCTCAAATTTGCCTAGTTTGAAAAACACTGCCCACCACAAGGGCACCACTAATTAAAAAGAGCACTTTTATCAGTGTAACAAATCTCCCTCAAATATTTTCTCCTAAAATATATTTTTTAAAAAAACCTTTTGCCTAGTTTTTCTTTCTTGCTGCATGTTTCCTAGCAAAGCCATCCATTGTTTTTATTTTTTTACCCCAGTTTGGTGCCCAGAGTCTGAAAAAGATGCTAGAACTTATTGCTTAAACTTGCAGTATGCCATATTGAAAGTTTTATAAAATGAAACAAAAAGTGCCTATTTGCAAACACGCTGGTCCCTACTGGGTACACTATTATTTTTAGTTGTTTGTTTATTGTGTCAAAGCAGGATTATAAAAGGCTGAATATCTGGTGTTTGTAGAATACTCTTAGCTAAACTATTCTGAAACTTGTGTTTTTCCAATCATTCTGGAAAATTTTTGAATTTCAGACATTGCTGTTGCTGGTTTTGGTTTGTTATGAAATACATCTTATTTTTTGTTTCCAGGACGATGCTGTTAGTATAGAGAGTGGTACTAATACTGAACGCCCTGATACCCCTACAAACACTCCGAATGCTCCAGGAAGGAAAAGTTGGGGAAAAGGAAAATGGAAGTCAAAGAAATGCAAATATTCATTTAAATGTGTGAACAGCCTCAAGGTATTTCTAGGCTTAAATATTCCATGGAGTTTGCTGATGCCTGATTAAATATTGTTTATTTTTTTTAATCAAATTTGTATGCTAAAACATATTTTGATGGTTAACAAGATATAAAAACAAAATAAATACAAAAATCCTAAGACAGATAAAAGCTCAAAAGTAATGTACAGCATCAGATCTTGCCAAAGCTCTCTTAAAAAGTTCCATATTCAGCTTCTCTTCTGGATGACAGGCAATCTTGGAAACAAATGAACAGAAAGTTACTTCAGCCTTATCGCCACAGAACAGGGCTTTGATTCTCTCACACCTCCTTAAAATGGATACTGGTCCAATTTGGAAGAAAGCAGCTTCTTGCTCCCAAACTTAGGAAAATCTTTAAAAAATATTTTTTAGTGTACTCATAGTGCATTCTCTTTGTGAGATAATAAGATTGTTCAAGATATATCCTCCCACGTACTAAAGTTAGTTATTGCACATTATTGTTACTTTTTCAGAAAATCCATCTTTCATAATTTTTTTTAATATCTTTGTTACAAGTTTAGATGCACTTACTGTTACGGGAGGCATACCTAGATATAACTGGAACAACAGGAAATTGTATTTTAGCTGTTGACAGGAAATTGAAGGGTGCACTTTCTTTCTGGGCAATGGCTAAGAACAGCAGCTGAACATTACAACTTGGGTTTCCTTCATGACATGCTCTTAGGACTGTAGAAGCATAGCCTTCATTCACAATACAAAAGCTAAAGCAATTGTTTTTATTTTGGATAAAAGATATTTAATCAAAATAGATTCTGGAGTTGTTTCTAGACTCAGTTGTTGGATTCAGTACCCACTCTTTTCATTTTAGCTGCTTTCTTAAACATTTCCTTCCTGTTCCTTAATGCTACCTACATTTTTTATATAATATTAAATGTCCTAAAGATGACTTTGCCTCTGGCATTTCAGGAAAATAGAGAGTTGGCTCTCTACTGCTTTTCTTTGTCCCAAAAAAAAGCTGCTGCCTTGGTATCCCCTAGTTGTCTTTCATCCAAATATTGTTAGTCCTTAACTTTTGACCACAATTGAAACCGTAAAGTTTGTTGCTAAACAAGGTGGTTGTTAAGCGAGTTACACCCAAGTTTATAACCTTTCTTGTTCGGGCTGTTAAGCAAATCATTGCAATTAAGTGAATCAGGCTCCTGTTCAGCAAATCTAGCTTCCCTTACTGAGCAAATCTAGCTTCCCTCATGACTCCAGTATGCTGAAATCATCATAAATACATGCTGGCTGCCAAGCGCCTGAATTTTGGTCACATGAATGGGGGAATGCTATCATGATTGTTAAGTGCAAGCAAACTTAACGTACTAAAATGTAAGTAGTTTTTTTCAGTGCCACTGTAACTTTAAATGGTCACTAAATGAATGCTAGTAAGCTATGGTCTGTTTGTACAAACCTGAACTTAACCCTGCTTAGATGCTGAACTGAGACAAGCTTGTCCTGAAGGCTGTATGGATTATACAACGGGAAAAGCATCTGTTTTGTGAATATTATACACGCAGACATCTACATTGATAAATATAGGCGAGGTGCTTCATGCAGTGCTTATAAGGTATACTACTGATATTGGAGGCACAAAAAAGTTGTGGTTTTGTAATGAGAATAGTAATAGAATGGTTTGGAAATTCCTAAAAATTTTTTAAAAAAAAAATAAAAAAGTTTTTTATTTTTTATAACAAACATACAAGACAACAAATAAAACCTTTCAGTTATACAGTGTCGGTTTGGTACATATATCTTGTGCACAATATCTATTGTCTTTTCCTCTTAAATTTTGTATTGATCAACTTTTCATATATTATAATATATTGTTATTATATCACCTTTAGATTTTTAATTTCAATTCCATATTATCCTTAAGAACAAATCTCAGTTCTTATTAATTTTTATTCATGGTATAACTTATTCAGAGATAATCAACTGTAACATATCATAACTGGAACATGTCATACTTTAATTTCCTATTT
The DNA here is from genome assembly GCA_023653725.1 of Bungarus multicinctus. Lineage (NCBI taxonomy): Eukaryota > Metazoa > Chordata > Lepidosauria > Squamata > Elapidae > Bungarus > Bungarus multicinctus. Next base: position 9,287,287 of record CM042850.1, read on the forward strand.
TTCTATCTAACCATTGATAAAATAAATCCCATATCTTATAATACTCCTTTTCTTGCTCTCTAATTGCTAATGTTAATTACCCATTTCTGCACATTCCATTATTTTCTTAATCACTTCCTCCTCATCGGAAGGAAATTCCTAAAAAAATGTTAAGTGCTTAAGAACTTGCAGGGCGTGATGCTATTCTATCAGTTGCATTGACTGCCACTAGTTCTTTATTTAAATGTGAAGTACTTCCAAATGGTGTAAAAAGTGCAATTTAGGCACTGTTTTATAAAAGCTGTTAAGTTGGAGGACGGTGGAAATTGATAGTGGTCCTTTGTTTGTGAACGTGGTGTTAATTGATGGTTATCAAGCCCTAACATTTAGAAGTAGTGGGAATGCTTCCAGCTTTTTAGGAATAAGTGTACATCAGTGTAAGAGCCAGTGGATGATTAGCCATGACTTTTTGAAGGTTTTATGCTCGGGACACATTTGTTAATATTGCCAAATGCCCCAGAGACAACCAAAACCTTCCTGCCTCTGGATCCAGATCTAAAGATGATTTGACGGGTGTCTGGGAGGAAAGCAAATTCTAGTGTTCTCCCTCTGATAATGCACCTTTCCGTCTTAACACTTTGGGGAAGGGCTCACAAGTTTTTATTGAATGTTATTAAAAAAGAGATCAGAAAATGAATTTCGGTCACTAAGAGATGTGGTTTTAAAGTGTGACTTGACATGACGCAATCCCAGGAGTCCTGGTTGCTGTCATAACCAAAAGACCACGCAGGTCGTTAAGGGAGGTCCTCCTGTGACAGGAGTCCTGTATCAAGTACAGTGGATAAGAGCTGTGGATGGAAGGGCAGGGTGGATGATGAGTGCTGCAGGGAAACGCTGCTCAGGGTAAAGAAACCTGTGAAGGGCAAAGGTGGACAATAAGGAGTGTGGGAAGGCCAGTGGGAGCAGTTACAGAGCAGGAATGGGCGGAAGTGTACTATGGAGTATGAAGTCCCTGGGATCCAGTACTCCATAGTGGGGCTTCTTGGGAGAAAATGTAGTAGGAGCGACTTACAGGACTTTGTGGGAAGCCAACAGGAAAGGTCACAAATGGTAATCATGTGGCCCCAGCTCATGACAATGATGTAATTGCGACATTGCAACCGCCAGGACACCAAGGAAGTCCCCCTCATTCTGCACTGTCCTAATTTTGAAGGGTTCCTATAAAACAGTTATAGTGCAACAAAAAAAAACATGGCTATAACCTGTACAATAATTTTGTTAAGCCTATTTATGTCGCTACTGAACTTGTTTTAGTGCTGGATGAAATGCTATGGTTTGAACTTGTCTTGCGGTTTCCTTCCCAGGAGGATCACAGCCAACCGTTATTTGGGGTGCAGTTTAATTGGCACAGTAAGGAAGGCGATCCTCTGGTATTTGCCACTGTTGGCAGCAACCGAGTGAGTAGCTTCTTAAAACTCATTTTGAGCATCTTTCTTTCCAATATAATAGATTGTCTGTAGCTTAGGGTGGAACTTGGTACTACTCTCTGAGAACAATTGTGCGCTTGCAGATGTTTCATTACTCAACTAGGTAACATCAGCTAGCAGCAAACCCCACACTCACTTGCAGTAATGTTACCTGGTTAGGTAATGACATATCTGCAAACAAACAACCAAGCTCAGAGAGCACAACAAACTCCACAGCTTCTTTTCTTTTTGCTTCCTGAGGGTCTGCTGTCCCACTTTTGGAGATTATATAGAGTATCATTTTTGGGGGGAAAAGTTGAACAGTGCTTTTGAATTTATGAGTTGACTCTTGGAACTTGTGATGAGTTGAGGCAGCAGTAGGTGGCTGCCTGCAGCCTATGCTATGTGCTTTTAAATGAAAAGCAGTGGACTTTGTTCCACTTGGGATGCGGGAAGCAGAGAATTTCACCAGTTTTAAAAAAAGCTGATTGAATTGTGACTTCTTATTTATTTGAATCCCATCTTTTAAAATTATTTTTATAAGTAACTCAAGACAGCAAATGTATCTGGTGTTTTAACCGCTAGACCAGGAGACCCGCAGCTCTGGAGCTGCATGTGGCTCTTTCATCCCTCTGCTGCGGCACCACAATTTTGAGAGGACTACCGGGGTTTTTGGTTTTTTGTTTGGGTGGGGGGGGGGGGAAGCACGGCATGCCAGGAGAAGACTCTACGGCAAGGGGTAGGTTTTCCGGTCAGCTCCACAATTGATAGGGCTTTTGGTTAGGACAGGTAGAGGAAAAAGGATGCCGCACTAGGAGGAGACTCTGGTGGGGGAACTGGACTTCCAATTGGCTCCAGAATTGAACAGAGGGGCCTCCTGTTAGGACCTTTGTGGCTCCCAGTGTTTTCTTTTCTGTAGGAAATGGGTCCAAATGGCTCTTTGAATGTTTTAAGGTTGCCGACCCCTACGCTAGACCAAATTGGATGTCTTGTTTTAGTTGATTTTCTGTGTTTTTTATCATACTGTATGATATAATTTTGCAGGATCATAGGTTTGCTTGGTTACCCCAAGACTTATATTGGATCTGTTGTTAAACACTTGCATCTATACACACATAGATATTCAAGATTACATTGATAGAGCCGAAGCAGATATGCAACAGGTGAAATAGATTACGGCTGGATTATGGCTGGGCCTATTTAAATTAAGCTGTTTGTGTACCGTTTATTTCCTTCCTGCTGCTGAGAAAAGTTAACTTCAAAGTTTTCAACTCTGGTATGGAAGGGCTTATCTTTAACCTCTTGTGTTTTGTCCATCTGCAGGTAACTTTATATGAATGCCATTCCCAAGGAGAAATACGGTTATTGCAATCGTATGTGGATGCTGATGTATCCTTTATTACATACATTTGTAAAATTGTTTTCGGGGAAACATATTTCTCTCTTTTTAAAATCTTTTTCATAAGATCTGTTGATTTTTTTAAAAAAATTTCTCCGGAGGGGGTGAACTAAAATGTTCTGTCCTATGGGATTTTGGATCTTATTGCTTATTAGGCCCAACTGCATAATGATTTATTTATTTATTTTTTATTTATTTTATTTATAACACATTTATATACCTCCCTTCTCCCGAAGGACTCAGGGCAGTGTACAGCCAACTATAACACACTACACTTTACAAAAGTTAAAAGAAAATTAAATATATTAAGGCTGCTGCTAAAATTTATACTCAACCCTAATAAATTACAATAGAAAACCCCAAATTTTAAAATCCAATATCTAAAATTACACTTTAAAACTCCCATTTAAAATCAGCCCAGGCCGGCCTGCTCAAAGAGCCAAGTTTTCAGCGCACGTCTAAATGCTCTCAGGTCAGCGGTCTTATGTAGCTCAGGAGGCAGACCATTCCAGAGGGTGGATGCCCCACAGAGAAGGCCCTGTTCCTCGGGGTCACCAGGCGGCACATAGATGCCGTCGGGACCCGAAGGAGGCCCTCCCTATGGGAGCGCACAGGTCGGTGGGACACTACCAGCAGAACGCGGTCTTGTAGATAGCCTGGTCCAATGCCATGGATCTCTTTAAAGGTCAAAACCAGAACCTTGAAGCGAACCCGGAAGGCCACCGGCAACCAATGCAGCTCGCGCAGGAGAGGCGTCACATTGGAGTTTCTTGACTTCCCCATAACCACCCGCACGGCCGCATTTTGCACCAGTTGAAGCCTCCGGGTGCTCCCCACAGGGAGCCCCATGTAGAGAGTGTTACAATAGTCCAGGCGGGAGGTGACGAGGGCATGAGTGACCATGCGTAAGGCGTCCCGATCCAGAAAGGATGTCGGTTTTCTTTCCCCCTTTTGTCCCCTTTTCTCATTTTTCCATGACATATAGTATCCTTTGCATCAGTTGTGCTTCCAAAGGGATTGACAGCATCACTGTAGTTTCCTGATGATCAGTTGGGCGTGCGCCGTGCGCGCATGTGCAGTGGACCTGCTCCGAGGCAACGGCTTGTGTACCGGCAAAGATGGCTCTGCGTGCCCCTTCCGCATGCATGCCATAGATTCACCATCATGGGTATAGGGTTTTCTGCTTGAGCAAGAGGTTGAACTAGAACAGGGGTCCCCAACCTGCGGGCCAAGGCGCACTACTGGGATGCGGCCTATTTGCAAGCGGGCCTTATGAATGGCCAGCCAGGGTGCCGGCGCTCACAGCCCCACTCATGCAAGCACTTGTGCGAGTGGCAGGCGTGCACACCGACCGCTCACACAAGTGAAGCTGTGTACGTGTATGCATACCCCTGCCCCTTGCACAAGGGAATAGGTCCCTTCCAACTCTGTTATTCCATGCGGAGTTGCTGTGCTAGGCGTAATTGTGGGAGCTTAAGTCCTGCATGTCAATTTCCCAAATTGGGAAAGGCTGGCATAAACTCTTAATACCGTAGATTGGAGTATGCGATGAACCCCTCTGTATTTCAGAGTCCTGAGAATGGAAGCACGGCTAGTAGGTGCAAGAACAGGATCAGGATTGCGATTTAGAGAAACAGGTTTCAGAAGGATTGAAATGACACCCAGGGAACAGTTGAATAGCTGTTTTGCAATTTCTAGCAATCCTTTCACTCCTTTTCCAGCCTCTGCTGCCTCCAGATTTTATCCATTCCCTTGACCTCATATGAACTCCTCTGCCTCCTCTTTTAGCTCCCTGGAATAGCCTCCTCCATCTGGTGTCCTTGCAGCGAGTCAGTAACTATGCAGGGAATTTATGGGAAATGTTCTCCAAAAACATCTGGAGAGAACTAAGCCAGAGAAAGCTGCTGTAGAGCTGTGGGCTGTTAATATTTTAATGGCTGCTGCACATATTGAACATAATCGTCCTTTGGCTCGTAACTGATTTTTATGTCAAATGGCCAATCATTTGCACAAACGGTTGAAGGAATAGACTATCCCTAACATACTTTTTAAACTGCCACTTTTCCCAAATGAGTGTCTTAAATTGTGCAAGCATTTTTCTGTCCCTGTCGGTGGAAAGTCCGCAGTTGTGTGCGTTGTCCTTAACAATGTGCTTCAGGCAGATGAAAACTTTTATACTTGCGCATGGACTTATGACAGCAATACAAGCCATCCTCTTCTGGCAGTGGCTGGCTCCCGAGGCATTATTCGAATAATTAACCCCATTACGATGCAGTGTATAAAGGTGAGTTGATCCCAGAGGTAAATATGAGGTTCAAATATTGCCTCTGGCATCTTAGTAGAAAATATGTAGGGTGAGATGGGGACCAGAGAGGTCATGCTTAGCACGCAAAGAAGTTCAGCCTCTCTAGGAAAATCTGTGAAATAATCCTGTCTTAAACATTAATTACAGATAGTCCTTGAGTTACTACCAGAATAGAATAGAATTCTTTATTGGCCAAGTGTGATTGTACACACAAGAAATTTGTCTTGGTACAAATGCTCTCAGTGTACATAAAAAGAAAAGATACATTCATCAAGAATCACAAGGTACAACACTTAATAATAGTCATAGGGTACAATAAGCAATCAAATATTAGGAAATAGTCAGTAAAAATCATAAGGATATAAGGGACAAAGTTACAGTCATACAGTCACAAGTGGGAGGGGATGGGTGATAAGGAGTGATGAGAAGATTAATAGTAGTGCAGACTTTGTAAATAGCTGGACATTGTTGAGGGAATTATTTATTTAGCAGAGTGATGGCTTTTGGAAAAAAACTCCTTGTTCTGGTGTGCAGGGCTCTATAGCGTCGTTTTGAGGGTAGGAGTTGAAACAGTTTATGTCCGGGATGTGAGGGGTCTAAATATTTTCACAGCCCTCTTTTTGACTCGTGCAGTGTCATAATGTCATAATTTGTGATAGTTACCCCCATGACTGATCCTGTTTTATACCTTTTTTGAGGTGCTGGTAAAGTGATTACCACAATCATTAAAGTGAACCAATGGTTTACTACAGGCTATTTCTGCTGAAATATGTGCTGGTTCTTGGCAAACCATTTGTTAAGATGTGGTCATGTGACTGGGATGCTGCAAACAACTAGATTCAGGCCTGTTGTTGAGTGTCCAATGTGTGTGTGGGGTGGGGGGGGGCGCGGCTATTGGAACTTCAGAACCAGGTCATAAGTATCCCCAGGGAAATCTCTCATAACTTTGAACGATCACAAATCAAGGACTATCTGTACTGGTCTAATTGCATCAGAATTCTGGCATGGGATATGTCAGGGTTGTGTGTTGCCTCCAGGAAACTAATCTCTGAATTTTATTGCAGCACTATGTGGGCCATGGAAATGCAATAAATGAATTGAAATTTCACCCAAGGGATCCAAATCTTCTTTTGTCTGTTAGCAAAGGTAGAATAAATTTCTTTTAACAGTTTTTATTAGTAATATACTGTATTAGTGGCCTTTTTTTGTACCAGCAAGAAGAAGAACAAAGATAGCTGTGAAATGAATGAAGCATCATATTAAAAAGTTATAAAGCTTTAATGGTAGATAGAGACTATATTAGAAAAAGCATATTATCCACTGTTTTATAAAGAGTGCTGTTAAGAGAGAGATTTATTATTGGCTAAAACTTGAGAAAGCAGAATATCCAGTTGTAATAAAACATTGTTTAAGGATTTTCAAGAACAGTATGCTTCTGATGACTTTGAAATTAGTTTAATCCAATAAAAGGTTGAATTGCAAGATTATTGGGTACCTCAGGGTTTTAAAATGTAATTGACTGCCAGGTTCATTATATTGAAAGTGTTACATTGTTGAAAGAATTTTTTCTCATTTGACATAAATATGTCCCACTTCTACTTTGTTCTGGTTTAATAACCCTTAGTTTAACTACCCTGTAGTTTAATAACACTACAAAGTAGTTTAATAACACTACAAAGATCAGCAACAGTTTAAAGACAGTTTGAAATTTATCAGTTTACAAAGAATGTGGATTTCCTGATCACAAGGCACAAGAAAACAATGTTACCCTTTAATGTTTATTATTTTGTTTCCTATTGTGAGCTATGGTCAAACTATGGTTTATTACACAAACATTGTTATTCTAGGCCTGCACAGCTTGTAAAAGAGAAAAGGCCACATTGGTAAATGAAATATCTCTGTGAGCCACAGAAGAATACCTGGCACTCCAATCAGCTTGTTTGGTGTCTAGGGTAATGGCAGTAATGCTGGGGCTGCCAGTGGTGGGGCCTGGAGGTATTAGAGGCACTCATTGGTGCATCTTTGGGGGTGGCAGTGAATTTATTGATGTTTTAAAAACCACCAGCAGATTACATGTTCTGCAGTACTACTCCAAACGTTGCTTATTTACATTTTTCTAGAAAGCAGGGTCACTGCTGATATCTCTCTGATATCTCTAAGTAACCTTTGGTGTAGTTCACTATAATACGTACTGTAGTTATAAATGAGGAATATGTTAATGGTGAGTTACGTATGGGTTACACAATCTAATCTGGTTTCTTGTATTTTACTAGATCATGCGCTCCGATTATGGAACATTCAAACAGACACTTTGGTTGCGATATTTGGAGGGGTCGAAGGACACAGAGATGAAGTTTTAAGTGCAGTAAGTCCAATACTATTATGTGGTTTGAGAAACTCTTTGGAAATCACCTTGACTTCGTTTTTTCTATTGAAAATCAAACTTTATAAACTTTAGAAAACTTAAAAACAATTACGAACACTTTGTATAAGGTTTATTTGGAGAGGAGACCATTTTTGGAAGTGCTATTTTGCTTTGCTTTGAATACCGGATGCAAAACTTAAAAGCTGTGATTTTGTGTGTTTTGCATACAGGATTATGACCTGCTTGGTGAAAAGATAATGTCCTGTGGCATGGATCACTCTCTAAAGCTCTGGCGAATCAATTCAAAGAGAATGATAAATGCCATCAAAGAATCGTATGAGTACAATCCCAATAAAACGAATAGGTAAGAAGCCAGTGTTATGCTTCCCTTTTGAGTCTAAAAGTCTCCTTAGAAAATCATGTATCCTCCAATCTAAAACTGGTAAGTGCATGGATTTAGAAACGAGTTAATATCAAAACTAAGAATCCATGTGGTGTAATGGTTAAGTGCACGGGTAGGCTTCAAAACTTTTAGCAAAGGGTTCTTTGCCTGATTGCTAGGTGGATGTGGCCATGGTAGGTGTGGCCTAGTTGACCAACACCATGCATCACTTTTGCCCTCCCCGGGCTCAGGAGACTCTCTGGAAGCCGGAAACGGGCCCATTTCCGGCCTTCCTGAACATCTGGGAGGCCCGTTTCTTGCCCTCCCCGAGCCTCCACATGTACCATGCACTTACCTGCATCCAAAACGGGCTGCGTGGGGACTCCTGGGAGGGGAGGGATGGGCGAGGCTAATCAGGAGTGAGATTTGGGGGTTCTCTGAACTGCACAGAATCTTAGCTAGGGGCTCTCGCGAACCCCCAGCAACCCACCCCTGATTAAGGGGGTGGATTAGGAGTAAGGACACCCAGAGTTCTTATCCAATGACAGCCACAGAAGTACATTGGTTTGATCTGGATCAAACACTGTCTCTCTGCTCAATGTTTCTTACAGGGTGGTGGTTGCTGGGGGAATCGGAGGAGACTTCAGTGGGTTTATACTAGTATGGTGTGCATAGGATTCAGACATTTGCATCTGTATTTCGTTTTATTTTGTTGTATAAGTCACGCTTTGTAGAATTTTACAGAAATGTCTTTACTGAAACACAAAGGGCAAAGCTTTTATAAATCAATATCAGCATTAAAAACCAGCAAAAATAATGTGGTGGTGTTTTCATACTTTCATTTAATCCTTAAATCAATTCCTTAGCTCACACATGAACGGAAACTATTCCATGTATAAATAAATACACATTGCGTGTTGCCTTTGGGGGCAAGCAGTGTTACGCAGAAACAGAAAAGGAGTAAGAAGTAGGGGAAAAAAAGACAAAAGACTAATTTATCAATGCCATTCATTATGTCTCTCCATGCCTTTTTGTCATTCCCAAGTATCCTTAATTCTACCACATACTTTACATTACCTTTTGTTTTTTTAAAGTCCTTAACCGCTTCCTGAAGATCACTTAAGTATTCCATTGCTAGTGCATTCAACTTACTTACATGTTTCTTCTGACATATCATAAACTAGAATAGCATCAGTGAACCTGGGGCATAAAAGGAATTGCACCAATGTTTGCCTTGTTTTTAGACTCACAATACATTACAGGGAGTTCTCAACTTACGATCACAATTGAGCCCAATATTTTTGTTGCTAAGCGAGAGTTGTTAACTGATTTTTGCCCCGTTTTACAATCTTCCTTGCCAAAGTTGTTAAGTGAATCATTGCAGTTGTGAAGTCAGTAACACGGTTGCTAAAGGAATCCGGCTTCCCCATTGAATTTATCGGAAGGTGATCACAGGACCCCGGTACATTGCAACGGTCATAAATATGAGTCAGTTGCCAACATCTGAATTTCGATCAGGGGATCATGGGGATGCTGCAACGGTTGTAAGGGTGAAAGCCATTATACAGTGCCATTGTAACTCTGAATAGTCACTAAAGGAACTGTTGAGGACTACCTGTATGTATTGTGTTTAATCAGAGACCAATAATTGTATTTAAACATACCAATAATTGTTGCATTCAGTGCAGGCCTCTTCTCCCAATTTTTCCTGTTTTTTCATGTCTCCCTTCTTTTGTCTGCAGGCCCTTTGTTTCTCAAAAGATTCATTTTCCTGACTTCTCTACAAGAGACATACATAGAAATTATGTAGACTGTGTGCGATGGCTGGGTGATTTGATCCTTTCCAAGGTATTTCTTGCACTTAATTTTTTTTTGTTTCCATATTATATATTTTAATAGAAGACAACTTAAAAATAGTTTACTGTCTGAGGTAAATAAATTGTAGAGTATAGATCCATACCCTGTTATTTCTTTCCAAAATAAAACACAGTTGTCGACATAATATTAGGTTAAACGTTTCATCTAAGCTGCAGTTTGAGTTAGTGAGAATGTTTTTGTCACTAATATTGCTTTTGTTCCCCCTTATTTCTTTTTGCAGTCCTGTGAAAATGCCATTGTATGCTGGAAACCGGGCAAAATGGAAGACAACATAGATAAAATTAAGCCCAGCGAGTCAAATGTGACTATTTTAGGGCGATTTGATTATGGCCAATGTGATATTTGGTATATGAGGTTTTCTATGGATTTCTGGCAAAAGGTAAAAATCATATATGATTGAGCATAGAATAATACAGATAGTCCTCAACTTGTGACCACAATTGAGCCTCAGATTTCTGTTGCTAAGCGAAACATTTGTTAAGTTTCCTGCTGTATGACGTTTCTTGCCACAATTGTTAAGTGAATCATTGCACTTGTTAAGTTGGTAACACGGTGGTGGCTTGAATCTGGATCCCTCATTGACTTTGCTGGTCAGAAGGTCATAAAAGGTGATCACATGACCCTGGGACATTGCAACCGTCATAAATATGAGTCAGTTGTGCCTGAATTTCGATAATGTGACCATGGAGATGCTGCAATGGTCATAAGTGTGAAAAACAGCCATAAGTCACTTTTTTCGATGCCATTGTAACTTTGGTCACTAAATGAACTGTTTTAAGTTGAGGACTGCCTATATTTTAAAAAGGGAATGTGGAACGTGTGAACAGGTGCACGTCGTTCAGATTGGTATAAACCAATTATGTGGGTTTTGCACGAGTTGCATGGTCCCTTTGAACAGTCACTAAACAAACGGTTGTAAGTTGAGAACTATCTGTAAAAGGAGCAACCCCGGGCTCCAACAAACTATCCTCTATTCAAATCAAGTCTCTAGTCGCATCTCTCAGAGTAAAAAAAAAAATGATTTATTAGGAGTGACCATGTCAGCGTTACCTGGGTGCAGCCACCACTAAGACACATCATTCATTTTTCCCTTGACCCTGGTCTTCCCCCCGCCCCCTGGATGTATATTCTCCAATGGGACACATCCATAGCCAAGAGTCATCAATCGTGCTCTCCAGTAATAATCTTGCGCGCCAACAGCTTCGGCTGCCTAGAAATTATCTGAAGCATTTCAGGAATGCATTATTTTCCCCATTCCCTTTCTGCTGGCAACTAAAAAGACCAAAGAAGTATTTTTTTTAGTTGACAGTAAGATATTGTTGAAGCAGCTTGAATGTATGAAGGGTTCGTGGGGATTAAACAGCCCATCTTTTGTATAAGAATTAACGTTGAATCGGAGAAATGGGGTGAGTGATGGTGTCAATCAACTGTAATGTGCCATGGTCCTGGAGAAAAAAAGACAGACTTCAAGTTTTTTGAACCTGTCATGATTAGATGGTGTATTACTGAATGCCTCTGGGCGATATGGGTGAATGAGAAACTAAAGGTAGTCTTCAGGTTATGATGGTCATTGGGACTGGGACGTCACGTGACCGCTTCACATAGCAATGGAAATCCAAGCCATCCTAGTTGCCATCATAACCCTGAGAGGCACAGGTTGTTAAGCGGAAAGCAGTGAGAGCCACAGGTAAGGAACACGGGGATGCTACAGGAAGGTCTGAGAGTCCAGGCACGGATTAAATGTGAGTTGTGGGAGGGTTGTTTCCTTGATATAATTCAGATGATTTTTTTGGGGAAACAGGAAAAGCAATTCAAGTGTTTAAAATAATATCAGCAATGGAATGAGAACAGTAAGTCAACAGGGCAGATTTCCCAAAGGTGCTTTTTCAAGAGGCAACTGGACACAGACAACAGATAATTCAGTCAGACTTCATTCTCACCAGTCAGCAATGCTAGCTGTTGTGCCAATCCTGTGGTTTCCAATGTATTTCTAACGTGAAGAATTCAGTCTCTTGGATGACTATAAGTATTTCCACCATGGAAAAGAAAGCTTAGTACAGTACATTTTCATGATGGGAATGGAATTTTTCTGGAATGAAGAATGCTAGAGGTTTCCAGACTTTTTTTTTTTTTAAAAAAAAAGGAACACACACAATGTAAATGGTTTCTGCAGTTGAGAATCTACACATGTTCTTAATAGAGAACATGCTTGGCTGTAGTAAGCTATGACCTTATTAGTACACGATGACCTAGTTTTATATAATCGAAGCCTTTGAATCAGCCTTCACAAGTTTCTACAGCTTCCTTGGCAATACTTTTTGTAAGCGGTTTGCCATTGCTTCACTTGTTGGGCGAGAGAGAGTGATTGGCCCAAAGTCACCCAGCCAGTTTCCATGCCCAGGACAGATCTAGAACTCGGGCTTCCTTATTCCTAGTCCAGTGCCTGAACCACTAGACCAAACTGCCTCTGTAACTTAACTCTATATTCACATCCCAAAAGTGGTGTTAATTACAATGGCTTCTTCACTTTGCAGACTCTTAATCAATGTGGCGTGTTACAGGTGTGTTAAGCTACAATTTTCAAGGCAGTAGTCTTTTGGAGATGACTAAATGGGAAGAGTAGTAGGGTTTTATGAATTACCGTGTTTCTCACAAAATAAGGTTGGGCCTTATTTTTTTTTGAGCCCTGAAAAAACGGCTAGGCCGTTTCTTCGGGGGTGAATTAATCCCCTCCCCCCCCCCAGCGGCAGCGGGTGGGCGGCAGCAGTGTGGATGTCGGTTTTGGCAGGGCATTTTAAATTGCAAGACCTTTGGTGCCTGCCACTGCTGCTTCCTCCGCCGCTCTTGCTTTTTCTTCTCATATCTCCACAGCTGCCTCCGTAGCTTTCACAGTTCCCGCCGGCGCTGGCGCGAATACAGTGGCAGCGCCGGCGGAACCGTGGAAGTGTTTCTGCTGCTTCTCAGGCAGGGGAGCTGCCTCCATGGCTTCCACAGTTCCCGCCGATGCGAGAACAGCAGCAGCGTCGGCGGGAACGTGGAAGCGTTTCTGCTGCTTCTCGTGCGTGTGGGGAAACCAGCTGTTCTCGCGCCGGCAGGAACTGTGGAAGCCACAGAGGCAGCTTCCCTACATGCCCGAGAAGCAGCAGAAATGCTTCCATATTCCTGCCGGCACTGCCGCTGTTCTCGCGCGGCGAGAACTGTGGAAGCCACACAGGCGACTTCCCCGCATGCACGAGAAGCAGCAGAAATGCTTCCATGTTTCCACCGGCACTGCCGCTGTTCTCTCGCCAGCGCTGGCGGGAACTGTGGAAGCTATGGAGGCAGCTCTCCCGCTTGAGAAACGGTTAAAATGCTGCCGGTGGAGGAATGCGAAGGGAAAGCAAGAGCAGTGGAGGAGCAGCAGCGGCAGGCGCCGAAGGTCTTGCAATTTAAAGTGCTCTGCCAAGGCCGACATCCACGCGCTGCCACCCGCCTGCTGACCCGAGCGGCTGGTGACGAGGCGTGGCTGCCCGCAGGGTGCTTTTAAAGGTAAGTTCCCCCCCCCCAATTTTGTTTTAAACTAGGTCTAAATTTGGGGGGAGGGGCTTTATTTCATTTCATTTCATGCCTAGAAAACATGCTGGGTCTTCCTATTGGGGAGGGCCGTATTGTTGGAGAAACACGGTACTTCCATAAAAATTATTCAGTGGTACAAAATATTTTATTCTTATAGCCTTGCTAGAGAAGAAGAGAGATCATCAGCATAAACTTCATTCATATACACTGTCCTCAACTTACAACCATTTGTTGTTAGTTGCAAAGTCATGTCCGACCCATTGCAACGCCATGGACAACATTCCTCCAGGCCTTCCTGTCCTCTACCATCTTCTGGAGTCCATTTAAGCTCACCCCACTGCTTCAGTGACTCCATTCAGCCACCTCATTCTCTGCATGAGGCTCTTCTACAGTGAGTCCTTCTCATTAGGAGGCCAAAGTCTTTGAGTTTCATCTTCAGGATCTGGCCTTCTGAAGAGCAGTCAGGGTTGATCTCTAGGACTGACCGGTTTGATCACTTTGCAGTCCAAGGATCTCGCAGGAGTCTTCTCCAGCACCACAGTTCAAAGTTGTTGAGCTCAAAATTTATGTTGTTAAGCAAGACATTTAAGTAAGTTTTTGCTCCATTTTACAATCTATCTTGCCACAGTTCAGTGACTCACTGCAGTTAGTTATCAATATGAGTTTTAAGTGCATCTGGCCTTCCCATTGACTGTCAGAAGGCCGTGAAAGGTGATCACATGACCCCAGGGACACTGCAACTGTCATAAATACATGCAAATTTTGATCACGTGACCATGGAGATGCTGCAACAGTTGTGTAGAAAATGGTCATAGGTCATTTTTTTCAGTGCCACTATAACTTTGGTCACTAAATGAAAGATTGTTAGTTGAGAACTACCTGTACATTACTAAACCTTAGTTCAGGACCATGGAGAAAGCTATTTCCCTAAAATGCTTACAAACGTGGAGTGATGATTCTATTACTAAAATGTAGTATACGGCTTGAACAATTTAATTTGGGGCAGGAATTAAGCTCCAGGCATTTCTTGAGTTGCCTGAATAGGAAGGGTTTGAATATATGTTTGTTGAGGTGAATATGAATTACAACATCTCTAACCCATGGTAGTAGGTTGTGATATTGAACAATGCATTTTAGATCCTTTGATCCTTGAGTCTGTGGTACAGGATTGACTGCGTGTATTTTCCAGATGCTGGCATTGGGCAATCAAATTGGCAGACTCTACGTATGGGACTTAGAAGTAGAAGATCCACATAAAGCAAAGTAAGTATGTATAAATCTTCAGTACTGTTCCAGTTCTTGTAAGCTCTGTGAAGCATGCACATAAACCTCTTAAACTGTAATGTTTAAAAGTCTGTAGAGATTCTCAGTCATCCGGGTCATGGTTGCCCCAAAGGTGCTTTTTTCAAGAGGAAAACTTTCCTGTTTTTTTTGAAGATGTTTCGCTTCTCATCCAAGAAGCTGCTTCAGCTCTGAGAGGATAGAGGGGATAGTGTAATGTTTAAAATTGCAGTTGGAAATATTAAGTGGTATGCCTTTTGTTTGAAAATGAAAGGGTTAGGGTTACCACTATAAAATAACTGGGATACAGGTACCTATTGGATCCCTTAGTAACTTAATTGATGTATGATCTCGTCGGCCAGTGTGCTCCCACAGGGGGGGCCTCCTCGGGGTGCCAGCGGCTGGGCGATGCCGGCTGGCGGCCTCGAGGGTGCGGGCCTTCTCTGTGGGAGCACCCTCCCTTTAGAACGAACTACCCCCAGAGATGAGAACTATCCCTGACCTACAAACCTTCCGGCACGCGCTGAAAACCCATCTTTTCCATCAAGCCGGTCTGGCCTAGAGTTATTAGTAGGGCTTTTAATTGATTTTAATGGTTTTATTTTTTAAATTCTCTTCATTAGTTTTATCTTTCAGCCATCAATTTAATCCTTTTTAATTCTATTTTAATAATAGTATTTATATTTGTGGTTTTTTATTCGGCTGTGCACTGCCCCGAGTCCCGTCAGGAGAGGGGGCGATATATAAGATTAATAAAATAAAAAAAATCTCCCTTTGATTTCCAATTAAGAATGTACAGTAAACTCTCATTGTTGACAGAGTTGAGGGAGGGAAACGGTGTTTGTTAAAGCAGGGCACCATTAAATTGAAACAGTTTTATACATGCATACATAATGCATTTTATGCATATGTAAAATGGGAATGGGATTTTGTACACATGATTTTTCACCTTTTACATATGTTTAAATTAGTGAATGGGCTTCATGAATGCATGGGAGTATACAGTATATTTTGGCTACTGCATCTGCACTTCTAAACAAATATGTGGCAGATAAATCACTTCATGATTTTCTAACATGCCTGTAACAAATTAAGGATTTTCAGAACCTGAACCTTTATAGATGGCATACATTTACCTGATGTAAGCCTCTCATGGTCATTTACCAGAGCATATCTTTATCACAACTCCAAAAATTTAAGCCTAGATTCCAGCAACAACATGGTAGAAGTATTCTCCCCCCCCCACACACAATTCTTTCTTGCATCAGCTTCTTTTTTTAGCCTGGAGAAATATTTATTTTTGAAATAATCAATTTCTTCAGTCAGAAGTTATTTAACTAGGATCCATTTTTTAAACTTCATTAGATCTTGATGTATGGGTGTAGTATTCAGTGAGGTTGTGGGACGATGATTTCTTAAAATGAAGTTTAAAACATTTATCTTCTTTCCTATGTTATCCAAGATGCTTTCTTTCTTGCAAAGAAAATTAACCCTTTAATTTCTTTAATAGGTGCACAGTTCTTACTCATCCAAAGTGTGCTGCCGCTATCCGACAAACCAGCTTTAGCAGAGACAGTAGTATTCTTATAGCTGTGTGTGATGATGCCAGCATTTGGCGCTGGGACAGACTTCGATAAATTATGGCTTCCTGAAACTCATGCTGCTTTTTTGCCATAATAATTTCTTACCTGCTGATACTGTAAACGCTTTCAGAGTAATCTTTCCTTGCTTCTGTCAACAGCTGAACTTAGAGATGGTTACATTTGATTTGGTAGCATTGTCTTTTTTAAAAAATAGTTTTTTTTAATAAAAAAATATTTTTGTATATTTGAAAACATTATTTGACTTTTGGTGATTGAAAACTGGAGAACTTCCCGTGTTAAATAGATATTTGCTATTTTGTATGTTTGTGAACAAAACAGATAAAAGTTTGTGCATGAGAGAGACAGATTTGATAAGATAAAGAGAACATTGTTTTATGCAACATTCTACCAACAGTTCCTTCGAATGTGGGCTTCTTTATTTTCAAGTAGCTAATTTTAACGATCAAAACTTGCTTGAAAATATTGTGTTATTTGAAAAGTCAGATATTGTGACTGAATCAGGCTTACCATAATTCTAGCAAGGTTCCATTCATGTCTTTTTCCCTTTATGATTTAAAAAACATATATATATATATTAGCCTATTATGTATACAGGATCCAGCATTTAGTTTTCTTTTGTAGGAATGAATGTGAAGGACAGAGTTTTATTTTAATCTGAATTGGCATGTAGAAACAAACTGATTGGACTGGTCAGTTTTATTTCATTCCTCTCCTGCAGCCCCTCCTTTTATTTCATTCCCCCTCTTCCAGTTTTCCTGAAAGTTGTGCATTTTGTTAAAAATTATTAGGAAGCAGGGATAAATAAGGTCTTTACAGAAATGCAATGTATTTATGAAAGTAACTTAAATGTTTTGAAGCTTCCATATGAACTTGAAAGAAAAGATGTATCTGTGTTAGTAGTTGCACTATGGAATCAACTTCTCAATATATTTGGGAAGACACCCAAAATAAGAGGCACAGTTCTATTTTCTATATATTTCTATTTTTTCAAGCAACTCAAATGTAATACATGCAATATATGACACTTATTACTCCAACTCCCTCCTCCCCACCCCCAGCAACAATCCTATAAGATTGATTGGGCTGAGAGAGAGATGTTACAGATAACATGTAAGATAAGCCTGGAAGAAAATGTGAATGTGTGTAATTTGGTGATTAAATAAAAATAAATTGGAATAGCATGTATAATTTTTAATCTTAAAATGGCTTGTTTTGAACACTTGTATTCACATCAATTTTTCTTTTACCTTTTTGGCTGTGGATAAAGCAGAATAAGCAGTGTAAACTAGCCCTGTGGTTAACCCAAATATATCAGAACATTAATTCATTAAAATATTATCTTTGTTGTTTACTCTGGGAATTAAATTGAAAAAGGCTACAATTTTTAGGTTTTAGGGTAACCTTTTCTAATGCATTTAAGTACAAGTAGTCCTTGATTTAACAACCACAATTGAGCCCAAAATTTCCATTGTTAAGCAAGACAGTTAAGTGAATTTTGCCTTGTTTTACAACCTTTTTCACCACAGCTGTTAAGCAAATCACTGCAGTTATTAAGTAAATCATGCTGTCATTAAGGGAATCTGGCTTCTCCCATTGACTTTGCCTGCTGGAAGGTTACAAATGTTGATGACATGAGGACACTAACTCAAGTGCCTGAATTTTAATCGTGATGATGGGGATGCTACCATGGCAAGAAGTGAAAACCCTTGATAAGTCATTTTTTTTCAGTGCCATTGTAACTCCAAATGGTCACTAAAATGAATGGTTGTAAGTTGAGGATACCATAGATGTTATGCTCTTTTTACACAAGACCTATCTTAAATTTTGCTTCAGGGGAATGAACAAACGAGACATGGATCAGTAGGCCTGCTTTTTGACAGCCTGCTTTCATTGAGGCAGAAATATTTTAATGGGACAGGAAAAACATGGGTTAATGCTGAGACTTCCAGTGTTAATGCTTTTTGTGCACCTAAATAATTATGTGAAATCTGAAAGCTTACACATTCCCTTGAGAGTAGAAAGGGAGAGCTTAAAAGCAAAATAAGAGTTTTACAAAGCAACTTCACAGCGTTATTTTCGTGCGTGCACGCATCCTCCACCCTAGCCTACATTTCCCAATAGACTCTTCGGCCTCCGCTGCAGAGATTCCTGTAGAAATGGACCAACTTGTTCTGCCGCGCTGCATCCTGGGACATAAAGTCCTTTTCGCCCCCACCTATGCTTCCACCTATGTTTTTAAGAATTTCCTCTTTCCGCCTGCCCCGGATGTACTTTCTTGGGACGGGGTGGAGTGGGGGGGCGTCACGGAGGGGCATTGGGGTTTTCGTCCGGGCGGGTTGTAGATATCTAGAAAGGCCACCTCGGAGGACCAAGCCGGGGTGCTGGCGCCGCCGCCATGTTTGGTTGCTTGGTTGCGGGGAGGCTGGTGAGTGGCTCCCGCCTGTGGCCGCGGGGGATGAAGTGGGCGGGCTCCTCGGCCTGGATCTCCATGGCAACGAAGGGGAGGGGGAGTGGAGGAGGAGAAGAAGAGGTGACTATGGAAATCAGAGGGCCGGCTGGCCCTTTGGGGTTTCTATGGTGAGCGAAGCGCGGGGCGACCCTAGGCACCGCCTCCTGCGGTTTGCGGCTTGAGGGGACGGTGAGGCGTCGAT
Organism: Bungarus multicinctus; assembly: GCA_023653725.1. Classification (NCBI taxonomy): domain Eukaryota; kingdom Metazoa; phylum Chordata; class Lepidosauria; order Squamata; family Elapidae; genus Bungarus; species Bungarus multicinctus. Next base: position 9,306,152 of record CM042850.1, read on the forward strand.
CCGATGTCTTGAAACTACAACTCCCATCACCCCTTGGGCAGCCGAGGCTATTATGGGTTGGTGAGAGCTGTAGTCCCCCAGTGCATCAAATGGTGCCTGAAGGAGTAGACTAGCGGGGGGAGGGGGTCTGAAGTGTTGTGCAACTCGTGACGGGAATTTACAAACTTAAAATTGCATTTATGGAAGTTTTCAACAGGCCTTATGTGTTCCTTACTGAGTGTAATTTAAAAAAAACCACCAGCGCAAAAGATGCAGCTCCTTAATGTTGTCTATTTCTGAGGGAAAACTTGTACATCGGACATGAGGCTCCTATTGCAAGAAAAAAAAAATAACATGTTATCCTTCTGTGGTTCTCCATGAAGCTGCCTGCTTCTTCTCAACTCTTCCACGGTTTTTTATAGAGCTACCTAAGCCAGATTCATCCTTCAGGGATGAATTCAAAAAATGACACCCTTCACCACTATTTGCACAATTTATATTGCAAATTGGGGTTTTGCATGAAAGATTGCAGCCTAATATTTGCAACTAGATGTTGGGCTGTAATCTTTCATGCAAAACCTACTTTTTCAAGTTGTGAAATTGAACCCAAGGCTTGCATTCTACTTTAACTAATTTCACTATAAAAACAGTTGTCAAAACAGCGAATTACAACTTCTGGTCATTGCTGTTTTGGCATTACTTCCAGTGGCGCTTTCCTCATTCATTTTGATACATTGTATTTTCAGTGGAAATCACTTTCTTATGAGTAGAGTCAAATATCTATGGAAATTCTCAGTCATCCAGGTCGTGGTTGTCCCAAAGGTGCTTTTTTCATGAGGCAACTGGACCGAAGTAGCTTTCTTGCATGAAAAGCGAAACATCTTCAAAGGAAAAACAAGTCCAGTTGCCTCTTGGAAAAAATATCTTTGGGATCAGTCAGACTGATTTATCAGGTGGCTTAGCATGTCAGAGATGCTGAACCTGCTAATCGAGAAGTGTGGTCTATATATATGGATTCCATTGAGCAGAATGTTCTTCTGTGCAGAAGGCTAGAGCAGGGATGAACCAAATTGCACAAAATGATGCACTGAGATGTGAACAGCCCGACTAAACATTTACTCTGGGAGAAAGCGGGTTCCTATTTAATGCTCTACATGGAGCTGCCCTTGAAAAGTATCTGGAAGTTTCAGTTGGTACAAAATATGGCAGCCCACATAGTTATATGCACATCTAGATATAGAATAGAATAGAATTCTTTATTGGCCAAGTGTGATTGGATACACAAGGAATTTGTCTTGGTGCATAGACTCTCAGTGTACATAAAAGAAAAGATACATTCATCAAGAGTCAAGAATCATAAGATACAACACTTAATAATAGTCATAGGGTGCAATAAACAATCAAATCATACTAGAAAACAGTCAATAAAAATCGTTAGGATACAAGCAACAAGTTTACAGTCATATACGGTCATAAGTGGGAGGAGATGGATGATAGAAAGGATGGGAGGATTAATAGTAATAGTAATGCAGACTTAGTAAATAGTTGGACAGTGTTGAGGGAATTATTTGTTTAGCAGAGTGATGGCATACGGGGAAAAACTGTCCTTGTATCTAGTTGTTCCGGTGTGCAGTGCTCTATAGCGTTGTTTTGAGGGTAGGGGTATGTCTGGGATGTGAGGGGGTCTAGAGAGATTTTCACAGCCCTCTTTTTGACTCATGCAGTATACAGGTCCTCGATGGAAGGCCGGTTGATAGTAACTGTTTTTTTTCTGCACACATTAGCACATGTATCACCTCTCCTGAGAGCCACATTGGCTGCCAGTTTGCTTCCAGGTCCAATTCAAGATGCTGGTTTTTTATCTTCAAAGCCCTTCATAGCTTTGGACTGGGTTATTTCAAGAACTATCTTTTCCCAATAACATCTACGTGACCCACCAGAACAGGGAAGATTTTACAGGTCCCCTGTCTTAGGGAGGTTGATCAAGTGGGACCAAAAAAAGGAATCTCCTCTGTAGTGGCTCACTCCCTGTGGAACATAGCACCTGCGGAAATAAGATGGGATCCTACCTTGACACCCTTTTAAAAGGCCCTGAAGACATGGTTTTGCCAAGGGGCCAGGAGCCCCCAGGGTGATATGGAGCCTATCAAGTGGCTGATTGATTGTGATTGTCAGAAGATGGGGGGGGGGGAGGGGTTAGGGAGTTTTGTATTGGGGTTTTATTTCTGTAAACGGTTTGGAGTCAACCATGAATTGGGCGGCCGCATACATTTTCTAAACAAACTTCTTTTTACAGGTTCAAACAGTGGCGCAGCAAGTAGCAGAGGACAAATTTGTGTTTAACTTGCCCGACTACGAGAAAATCAATCACGTAGTGGTCTTCATGCTGGGAACCGTGCCCTTTCCAGAGGGTATGGGCGGATCAGTCTACTTCTGCTACCCCGATGAGAATGGTGTGGCCGTGTGGCAGCTCCTTGGGTTTGTCACAAATGACAAACCAAGTGCCATCTTTAAAATTTCTGGTCTAAAATCTGGTAAGAGAGGGGAACACAAGTGTGTATAAGTGTGTGTGATCAGAAGAAATATTAGCCTATTTACATTTTGAAATCTGAGATGCAAGAGAGATTCCAAAACTCATTTGTACTTCCCTGTACTGTACTTTTAATTGAAGAAGTTTAAGTCCATTTTAAACCAATCTTTACTTTCACAGAGAGAAGTATTTTTTCTTTTTCAAACAATGTTTTTATCTCCAGAACCCTGCTCCATGACATAGCTGCGTGAAATTAATTTAATATCAGCTGCTAAGGTTTGGAATCATGGACTTGTTATTTATACTTTTTTATTTGATGAAAACAGGTATAAATAATGGATTTTTTTTTTCTCCTATTTTTAACTATTCATCTTTACGGGGACTTTTTAGTTATGCTTCCTGACAGTGGGGCTTATTTTGTTTTAGATAGTTATTTTATAAGAACTGCTGTTAAGTCGAGAACTACCTGTATTTTAATGTTTCATTAATTGTTCTTTATTTCATACCATGACAGTAACTGATGCGTTTCCCTCCCACACGGTCTTGTGTATATTTGCGGTTACTTCAGAATTGTCCTTGCGTTGAGGAGCAGACCAATGCTTTAGGGTAGCTGTGGTGTGTTCCTTTTAGGTAAAGGCAGTCAGCATCCGTTTGGAGCCATGACTATCCCCCAAATGCCTTCTGTGGCCCAGATTGGGATATCTGTGGAGCTGCTGGAAATCTTGGCTCAACAGACTCCTATAGCAAGTGCTGCCGTATCGTCAGTCAATTCATTCACAGAGGTAATTGCAGATATAGTTTTCTCTCTCTCAGTAAACAGTGTTTTCTAGAAAACTGAAAACGTTCTAGAACAATACCAGAAACTTGATAGAGCAGAATAGAACAGAATGGAACAATAGAATGTAGAATAGGAAATGGAACGGAACGGAACAGAACAGACCAGAACAGAATAGAATAGAATCAAATGGAAAAGAATGTAGAGTGGAAAATAGAATAGAATGGACAGGAAAAGAACAGAATCGAACAGAACAAAACAGAGCAGAAGATATTTTGAACAGCATTTTGAGAATAATAGGGATGGCGTTACTTGTTACTGTTGGTTTTTTACTGTGTATTATTTGGTTTATTATTTTTATTATTGAAAGGTGTTTTGTTTTCTTTTGTTCTTGCTATTAACCATGAGAAGTCCTTATGGCAATTGAAATACATAAAAAAAATTGCTCAATCTGTTCTAAGAATTGCAGTAGAGATGATTACTTAAGGTTGAAATTGTTAATATGTTTTGATTATTTTTTTCAGTTCACTCAAAAGATGTTGGACAATTTTTATAACTTCGCGTCATCCTTTGCTATTACTCAGGCCCAAATGAGACCCAACCCATCAGAAGCTTTTATTCCTGCAAACGTAGTTCTGAAATGGTAAGATACAGTATTTCTTAAGCAGTAGATGTTTCCCCATTCCTGCCCCAAACCAGAATAATCATAATTACAGAGTATTCATCTGGTTAATCAAGTTGATGTTTGATCAACTTTAAGTTCTGCATCAGCAAATCTGGAGGTCTTTATTTTTCAGTTCTATTTACTGTTAGGATTGCAGATAGCAAGTATGTTATGACAAGTCATTCCCTCCCTAAGTAAAGGAAAGTAGAATACCTGATATATTTTCCTTTTTTAATAGTGGATATCCTCCTCGGCAGATTTGCACAAACTCATTTAAATTACATATTGGTATTTTTGTCACCAAGAAATGATGATAGGAACCGAGGTTTTTTTTTTTTTTAGCTTAGTAATACCCAGGGGCTTTGCTGTTATTATAGCATATTGAGGCTGATTCTGCTAATTGCCAGCAGTTCGATTCTGACTGGCTCAAGGTTGACTCAGCCTTTCATCTTTCCGAAGTAAATAAAATGAGAACCCAGATTGTTGGGGGCAATATGCTGACTCTATAGAGAGTGTTGTAAAGCATTATGGGGTGATATATAAGTCTAAGTGCTATTGTTATGATATCAGCTTGCCTGTGCAGTAGGCCAACATCCTGCTCAAGCAGGAGACCCTCTACCATTCAGACAAATGGTTGTTCAATCTCTTCTTTAAAACCTCCAGTGTTGGAGCACCCACAACTTTTGGAGGCAAGTTGTTCCACTGATTATTTGTTCTCACTGTCAGGAAATTTCTCTTTAGCTCTAGGTTGGATCTCTCCTTGATTAGTTTCCATCTGTTGTTTCTTGTTCTGCCTTCAGATGCTTTGGGGAATAGGTTGACCCCCCCCTCTTCTTGGTGACAGCCCCATAGATATTGGAAAGAGGAATGTTAATTAACCTTAACTTGAGATTGTTGCCAACTGAAATATACAAAATAGCTTTATTATAAAATTTTAATTTATCCACATTTTTTGTTTCTCCCCCTTTCTTTCAGGTACGAGAATTTCCAAAGAAGACTAACTCAAAACCCTTTTTTTTGGAAAACATAATCCCAAGTCAGTTTCTTGGGAGTTCGCTCGAACAAGCAGACAGAGCTTAAAAGATGCAATATGCCAAGCCTGCTGAAGGACATCCAGATGAATGCCTAAATTTGAGATGAAGGGAGGAGAAAAATAAAACACCTCAGCTTTTGTAATATTTCTGGGACTTTGCTTTAAAATTAAACCTTAATGAGTAATCATTGCAGCATGTCCTCTTTTCAAGTTAAAAGCTATAAACCTACGATGTGTACAGAAAACATGATCAATAATATTAACAAGAATAAATCTTTTGAATTGGCTTTTTTCCCCCAGACTGAAGTTGTTATGGAACATCTAAGCAACTTAGAACTAAGGAGAAATTTCCTGACAGTTAGAACAATGAATCAGTGGGAACAACTTGTGAAGTTGTGAATGCTCCAACACTGGAAGTTTTTTAAAAGATGTCAGATAACCATTTGTCTGAAGTGGTGTAGGGTTTCTTGCCTAGGCAAGGGGTTGGACTAGAAGACCTCCAAGGTCCCTTCCAAATCTGTTATTCTATTCTATTTTATGTTTGTTTATGCTTTGTATAATAGCTTGTATGACTTCAAGATGTCCTGTTCAGCTAATTCTTCTTACAATAGTCGATTTGATTACTTTGGTTTTCATGTTCAGGACAAGTAGCTTCATCAGTAGCCATGACAAACATATATCCTTCTGACTACATATTCCTGATTACAGTAATTCTACCTGAGTACTTCTTTAGCATAAACAGGTGACAATGAGTCAATGGGACATTTATCTTACAGCCTGCTCTGGAGGAGTGGCTGATAATATGAGGACTGTCCCATGAATTCTTTCCTCTTTAAGATTGTAGAAAGTTGCAGTTGTTGACTCATCAACCTGTTCATTAAGATTTCTCCAAGTTTTATTTGTATAATGCAGAAGCCTGATGTGTAATGGCTATTGATTCATTTTTCTGAGAACAACTAGGAGCCACTTCTAAAAAGCAGTGGGTATTTTCTGTGAGGAGAGGGCATCAAAGTGCTTCTTGATTAGAGGAATAGGGAAACTGACCTTTGCATGAAGGTCAGTCTGCCTCTTCAAAAGGGAAGCAGGTTCTAGTTGTTGTCCATAAATCTGGCCCAGCATCTTAAAAGCTCTAGAGCAGGGATGTTCAACCTTGGCAACTTAAAGGCTTGTGGACTTCAATTCCCAGAATTCCCCAGCCACCATGGAAGCTTTTAGGAGAAAGGGAAGGATATCAACAGCAGAAGACTGGATACTGTCCCACTCTTTTATAATCCTTGAGGAAAATTGGTTCCAGCCTCATTTTCAAACCAACCTCTGTGTGCTGACATGTGTTATGCTCATTGCCACTTAAGATTTTAGGGTGGATGGATTGAATAATGTATTTCTGAATTCTGAACATTAAATTCGGCTGCCTTCAGTGTTGCTTTGAGAGTTATCAATGAAACCTTGCTGTTTTTTTCTTGAAATGCTCGAATTCTCATTCTTTGGGCATACACTCAAATTCTTACGTGAAGTCGAGTTTCATTGGAAGGTTTCACTAATGTCAGCAGGAGAGAATTCTTGCTAAGTCTTCCCACCTTAGTCTTCAGTGCTTCCCCCCTCTTTAAAACAGAATATCAGAAGGTAAGATTTAAAAGCCAAGTTGTCATAATAATTTGGGACAGACCTATTTTTATGTATGGAATAGGCAATTGTGAATAAAATTAAATACACAAGTATTCTTTTTTAAACAGTGATGCTGATGGAAGAATATAATTTGAAACCTACAGTGTGATGTCTTCTAACTTTTGCATCTGCAGCATAGGGTTACTCAAAAGTTTACTTTTTCTAGCAGAACCAAACAATAAAGAGCTTTGCCTGTCTATCCATCCATCTAATTTTGATACTGTCATTTAATCCGAGTAATTCAAGAGAAACAAAAATGTAGTGGTCTTTGCTTAATCTTGAATATCTGAATATTTCAAATAATTTATCCTCATTAATGAAACACACATCAAACTGATTTAAGGGGAAGATGAAACTAGTATATGGAACAAAAACGAATAGATAAGATAATTAACAGCTATGAAATTAGTGTTTCTAATTTTAGATTTCTCATATTTTGCTCCACTTTTCTTCGTTTGCCATATAAAGTCTGGGCAAGTTTCCATTTTCCAAAATAATTGTTACTTATTACAATTAATGTATTCATACTAAGCTGATGCATGACTGCCCTCATCTCGTTTCTATTGACAGAAGACTTGGAAGTTTCAGTTTGCTAGCAATTATTACCTTTATGTTAAGCTCCATGTTTTCTTGGTAACATAAAAATATAGTGAGAGTATTAATAACCACAAGAGGCTTTTTAAAAATTCCAGTTAATTCTTTAGAAGAGAACAGTAGCATTTTGGTCTAGGTTTGCTGGTATGTCACAACAGATGGCAACAGCTAGCAAACCTTGGCTAGTCTCAAAAAAATTAAAATTGTGGGTTTCATCAATGGATGGAAGACCATTAGTACAAGGACAAGTGTGTAGATTAAACCAGGAAGTTGAAAAAGACATTCCAGAAAAGAACCATATTCACATTACACTGGGAAATCTACCTTGGCCATGTTCATGATGGACCAAGGTGGATCAGAATGAGACATTTATTTATTTAGATAGTATATAGGGCTGCTCATTTTAGATAATTCTGAGTGACTTTTCTTTTAAGTCATTATAAATTAGAATCCACACAATGGGATGCATGATAAAGCCCTAGCTTCCATTGACAGAATCAAAACATATCCTAAACAGTGGATTCTCCAGGCTTTAATAAACTTACATCACATATTCCATGGTAACTTTCATTTTATGCATTTTTTTATTACCCTGTCATTCAATTAATTAAATCAGTGAGCAGGCAAAATGCTTGCACTTTAAAAACACTTTTCATATAAAATCTACCTCGGTCATCCACACAACTGGGGTCAGGAAAACATAAAGTATAACAATTTTAAGATACCCTAACACTATCATTTTGGGTTTGTTTTTGCTACAAAGGAGCAACACGGCCACACTCCTGTAGTCATCTAGGTCTTCCTAGATAGGAAAACTATTTATTGCCTTTTAATGTTTGCAAGCTGCCCAGAGTCGCTTTTAGGTGAGGTAGGTGGCAAACAAACAAATTAGATAAATGGAGAGAGAGGAGGAAGGGAGAGAGAGGGTGGATAGACAGACAGATACATAGATAGAAAGAGAAAGAGATGATACTGTGGATACAGATGATAGGATGTTAAATAGAGATGGGTGATAGATATAGAGAGGATAGATTAGATGTAGAAATTGATAGGTAGATAGGATAGATTAGATAGATATAGAAAAAGAGAGATGTGATACTGTATATAAATGATAGTATGATAAATAGAGATAGGATAGATTAGATATAGATACAATAGATAGATGATAGGAGAGTATATATATATATATATGAGAGGGGGTGGAGAGAATTAGATGGATTAGATAGAAAGAGAGAGATGATACTGTGAATATATTATTTATTTATTTACTTATTTGTCAAGCGATTATAAGATAACAGGTATAAGTATAGTTATGAATACATGAAATGGATACATAAGAAAAATAAAAAAAGAAACAATAGGATAAGGACGGTAGGCACATTGGTGCACTTATGCACGCCCCCTAGAGACCTCTTAGGAAAGGGGTGTGGTCAATAGTAGACAGTCTAAGGTTAAAGTTTTTGGGGTTTGGGGAAGAAACCACAGAGTCAGGTAGAGTATTGCAGACATTGACCACTCTGTTGCTGAAGTCGTATTTCCTGCAATCAAGTTTGGTGCGGTTAACCTTGAGTTTGTATCTATTGTTTGCTCTTGTGTTGTTATGGTTGAAGCTGAAGTATTCATTGACAGGTAGGACATTGCAACGTATGATTTTATATACTATACTTAGATCGGATCCAAGACGGCGTGGTTCTAGGTTTTCTAGGTCTAGAATTTCAAGTCTGGTGGCATAAGGTATTCTGCAATATATAGATGATAGGATGTTAAATGGAGACAGACAGACAAACAGATAGATAGATGATAGGTAGGTAGATAGGTAGGTAGATAGATAGATGGATAGATAGATGGATAGATAGATGGATAGATAGATGATAGGTAGGTAGATGATAGATAGATGGTAGGTGATGGATGGATGGGTGGAGAGAGATGATAGACAGACAGACAGCAGGAGGGGACAACCAGAAGCAAGGCGGAGAAGCTGCTTTGGAAGACTTGAAGGACCAACTAAGGAACAAATCGCCCTGGAGAACATCCCATCCCATCCAGTCCAGACTTGAAGGGAACGTCTAAAAAACCGCGCTGAATAACTTCACACAAAAGCCGGGCTAGTAACCCTCGATTGTGACATCACTCCTGGTAACCAGTGAGGGAGACGCGCGTCCTAGCGACGAGCCCCTCCCCTCCCCTCCATCAGCCCCGCCCCCCGGCGCTGTGAATGTCCTGCGTTTCGCAGAGTTTCTCTCTCTCTCTCTCTCTCGGCCCTTCTCTCTCCTTCGAGGCACCGAAGTTTCGCTCCTTGCATTGATGGGGAGGAGGAGAGCAAGAGAAGGGAAATGGGGCGAGCTCGCTAAGGCCGTGCTTTAAAAAGAAAATCAAGGAGGAGGACGAAACTTAAGAAGAATGTGACCGCAACTTTTTCCCCACCGCGAATTAAAGGATCCGCTTCGGTGCCTTCATCCCCGTCTGGCTTTTTGACTTCGTTGCGATAAATTTGGGCCGAGGATGCAAAAATGTTGGACATGATCCAAAATGCAATCACCCAGGCGGGCAAGAACCTGTTCATAACCCTTCCCAAGCTCACTTCCGAAGGTAAAGTTCATTTAAAATATTGCATTAAAAAAAGAAAGAAATAAAATATACTGTAGGGATTTGAATGCCTTTTCTGGATATATATGTAAAAAAAAAAAACACCTAGTTTTTAACTCTCTCATAGAATAGAATTTTTTTATTGGCCAAGTATGATTGGACACACAAGGAATTTGTCTTGGTGCAAATACTCTCAGTGTACATAAAAGAAAAGATACATTCGTCAAGAGTCAAGAAACATAAGGTACAATACTTTATAATAGTCATAGAGTACAATAAGCAATCAAATCATACTAGGAAACAGTCAATATAGATAGTAAGAATATAAGCGACAAAGTTACAGTCCTACAATCACAAGTGGGAGGGGATGGGTGATAAGGAGTGATGAGAAGATTAACAGTAATAGTAATGTAAACTTTGTAAATGGTTGAACAGTATTGAGGGAATTATTTGTTTAGCAGAGTGATGGCTTTCAGGAAAAAACTGTTCTTATGTCTAGTTGTTCTGATGTGCAGGGCTCTATAGCATCGTTTTGAGGGTAGGAGTTGAAACAGTTTATGTCCAAGATGTGAGGGGGTCCATAAATATTTTCACAGCCCTCTTTTTGACTTGTGCAGTATACAGGTCCTCGGTGGAAGGCAGGTTGGTATGACAGGAAGTTTCTGAGAATATGACATGGAAATATTTCTACAGGTATGGTCTGCTTAAGCCAAGCTTAAATGAGGTTTGTTCCTTTTCAAAATCTGTGGAAATTGGATGGTGGTTCTAATTGCCAATTAGGGGTTTTTTCAAATGCCATCACTCTGCTAAACAACTAATTCCCACAGTACTTAGTGAGACTATATTACTATTATTCTTCTCATCCTTCCTAGTACCTATCTCTTCCCATATGACTATAACCGTGTTGCTTGTATCTTTACAATTTATATTGTTTTATTTGTTCCCTAGTATGATTTGATTGCTTATTAGTAACCTATGACTATCACTAAGCATTGTAGCTTATGATTCTCGATGAATGTTTTTTTTATTTTATTTTTTTCTTATGTACACTGAGAACATATGCACCAAAGACAAATTCCTTGTGTGTCCAATCACACTTGGCCAATAAATAATTTTATTGTATACTATTCTATTATTGGTGCTTGTTGTATTATTGGTGTATTATTCTTTGATGAAAGTTATTCAAATATTTACCTACTTATCTATTTAGCTATTATTACTTTATCTTTTCTGCTAGTTTAATTTTCTTAATTTCTCTCTCTTTCAGCACCTTGAAAAGCAGGGAACTCAGGAAAGTTTGCCTTAGTTTACCACTAGATGGCAGCTGCAAGCTATTTTGGCTGCTCTCAGAAAAGCTAAGCAGGGTCAGTCCTGGATAATATTGGGTGGGAGACAACAGAGAGATTTCAGGGCTGCAAATTAGACTGCAGGAAGATAAAGGCTTCTCAGTAGACAGCTGCACGCCATACTTATCAGGAGTTGAGTTTAATTTGAAGGAGGGTTTATATATTTTATTAATTTTGTTTATTTGTATCCACCCATCTTTACAAATAACTGAAGGAGGAGAACACACCTGGCACACCTTCCTCCTCCCATTTTCCTCAACACAACAACCCTGTGAGGTGTGGTGGGCTATGAGACAGGGATTGGTCCAAAGTCACTCAGCTGGCTTTCATGGCTAAGGCAGGACTTGAACTCTCAGCCTCATGCTTTCTGTAGCCTGGTGTCTTAACCGCTATTCCAAACTGTCTTTATTGGGTTTATTGTCACCTTGGTTGCAATCCCAAAACATCTGGAGCACCCCTTGAATACCTTCAGCATTGACAAATTCCATATCAGCCAATTGCAAAAGGTAGCTTTACCTGGGACAGCTTACACCCTGTGCAGTGATGCCTTAGATACCATCAAATAAGATCTACCAGAGCCACTGCAGGGCAGTGGTTAGAGTGCAGTACTGCAGGCTACTTCTGCTGCCTGCCTGCTGGCTACCTGCAATTTGGCAATTCGAATCCCACCAGGCTCAAGGTTGACTGATCCTTCCAATGAGTTGGGTAAAATGTGGACCCAGATTGTTGGGGGCAATAGGCTGACTCTGTAAAACTGCTTAGAGAGGCCTGTAAAACACTGTGAAGCGGTGTATAAGTCTAAAAGTGCTACCTGTCTCAGGTCCTTGGGAAAAGAGTCAAATGCCAAATCCAGTCTAAACATCTGGCTGACTGTACAATGAACCATAATCATAATGAATATTTGACAATCATTTTATAATATTTTATAATTGGAGAAAGTAATAAAAATTGTTGTGGTTCGCCGGCAGCTGGTGCGGACGGCAGACGTATCGGACAGTGAGGATGAAAGAGAACCAGTCAGGGAGTCTGGTGAAGACTTGGATGAGGGTCCTGCATCTGATGCAGGGATGGGGCCAGGACCATCTGGGAGTGGGGTACTGTCTCTGGAGCCTGCAGAGTCTGGCAGCAGTAAGGCAGAGGAACAAAGGGAGCCTGTTCCCAATGTGCGTGTGCGCAGAGCTGCTAGAAGGCAAGAGCAGCTGAAACAAAAGGGGCGACTTGGGAGTAAGGCTAGGAGGTGATTGCCCCTTCCATAAGGGATAAAAACCAGCCTTTGGTGATGTGCTCTTTGCAGGAAGCAAAGAAGTTCATTAGATTCTGATTCCTCATTGAAGCCCTGTGGATTCTGGTTTATCTTTGCTGGAACCTCTGTTGGTTGATCTTCTAATTAAGTGGACATCTGGTTTTTTGGCAGCCTTTTACAACCCTGAAAAGTCTGCTCTTATCTCAGACAATTGTGTTTAATGAGTTCTGGCTGGGAATGCAAATAATTCCCAGCGTTGCATTAAAAAAGGTTTGCTTTTACACACAGCGTGTGTTTTCTTAATTTGAATGAAGCCTGGGTCAGAACACAAACCGAAGTACAATAACTGTAGCAAAAGAGAGCAAAGATAGTATCAATAGTGATTGGGTGCCTTGAATGCAATCCCAAAACAATTGGAGCACCACTTAAACAGCGTTGATGTTGACAAAATCACGATCGGCCGGTTGCAAAAGGCGACTTTCTTTGGAACAGCTTACCTTCTGCGAGGATTGCAGGGGATTATTTTTCAGGGTCAGTTCCTGCTGTGTGGAATAATCTCCCTGTACAGTTGAGATTGTTCCCATATGACTGACCATCTGGAAACTTAAATATCAAATTGTTTCATAGAGTTGGTGGCAATTGAGAAGTGAGAACCAGTGAGAAATTGATCGATTGCTGCATTTTTATAATGCTGTTTTTGCCATGAATGTTGTCTTGAGTTGTCATTATGTATACAGATAGTCCTGAACTTACAATATAGTTCATTTAGTGACTGTTCAAAGTTACAACGGCACTGAAAAAAGTGACTTATCATTTTTCACACTTACGACTGTTGCAGAATCCCCATAGCCACATGATCAAAATTCAGACGCTTGGCAATTGATTCATATTTATGACGGTTGTAGAGTCCCGGGATCATGTGATCAACTTTTGTGACCTTCTGACAAGCAAAGTCAATGGGGAGCTGGATTCACTTAACAACAACCGTGGCAGTGACTCACTTAACAACGGTGGCAAGAAAAGTTGTAAAATGGGGCAAAACTCAGTTGACAATTGTCTTGCTTAACAACAGAAATTTGGGGCTCAAATGTTGTCATAAGTCTAGGACCACCTGTACTTATAAATCAAGAGTCTGGCTGATTGTCATGGATATAAATCAAATCTGTCCAGCAATAAATCAGTTCAGTGAGCTTCTATTCAGGATTGAGATTCTTCCTCTTTTTAGTATTGCGTAAAAAGTGTGCTCAAAAATATGTGTGCTTTACGTTTCAGATGTTGTTAATATTTGGGACGCCGTTTCTGAGTTTGTTGAGAAGCAACTATCGATGAATAAGGTAGGAAGGACTTTTTGCAAATTTTTCTACTTGCATTCTTCAGATCTAGGTAAGTATTACTTTTGGTTGTATCCTGCCTTTACTATAGCTATCTTTTACAAATAGCTCTTGGTTATTTGGCAAACGTATCCAACATAACTTCTTCCTCCTATTTTCTACAACAACAACAACCCTGTAAAGTAGTCTGGCTGAGAGAAAGTGCCTCAAAGTTACAGGCTAGTTTTTATGGCTGAGGTGGGCTTGAACTCACGATCTCTGGTTTTCTAGCCTTAACCAAGACTCCAGACCTTTTCTTTTATTAAATGTATAGGAAGGCAACACTCCTTTATTGATAAGTCCTTCCTTCCTTCCTTCCTTCCTTCCTTCCTTCCTTCCTTCCTTCCTTCCTTCCTTCCTTCCTTCCTTCCTTCCTTCCTTCCTTCCTTTTACTTTCTTTCCCACACAGATTTTAAGATCTTCTTTCAGGCAGAAGATAAGGGGTTAAGATATAAAAACGCAGATCATGTTAAATCATACCAAAGGCTTGCTTAGTTCATCCATCCAAGGTATCTCATTCCGAGCAATCAAGATTTTTTTTCCCTTAAAAATATTTCACTTCTATTCAGTTCCATCAGTGACTCAGCTTGGGTTACAGTGTTAAAATTCTTTTGTTCTAACTGTGATTCAGTGTTCTTTAAGAGTAAGCCTTCCAATTCGATCTATCTTTTTAGCTGCCTGCTTCCCGAATGTTATGTTTTCTCTACATTTTCACAACAGAACATTATTAATGTACTTATTTTGCTTAACAACGGTGGCAAGAAAAGTCGTAAAATGGGCCAAAATACACTTAACAGCTGTCTTGCTTTGCAGCTGAAATTTTGGGCTCAATTGTGGTCATAATTCGAGGACTACCCGTAACATAGGTTGGGAGCCTTCACCGTATTGCTGTTCCAGCTCTTACATAGAGTGTCCAAATTCTTTTGCAGGGTGTCCAAATTCCTGGACTTGGGACCTTCTCCTTCCTTAGAGAGAAACTGCACATTGGCAGCAACAAATCCATCCACCTTCAGCGGCCTGTCTTCCTTCTATCGGAGAAACTCGCCCAGATCCATGGACTAAAATTCAACAAAATACGCATTCCGGGTGAGAAATTCACTTTCAAGGTTTTCCTCTTCCTTCAAATCTAAATCTTCAAATCTCTTCAAAGAAAAACCAGGAAGTCCAGTTGCCTCTTGGAAAAGCACCTTTGGGACAACCATGACTTGGAGGACTGAGAATTTACATAGACCAGGGGTGTCAAACTGGATTTCTTCGCGGGCCGGATCAGCATTGTAGTTCACCTTCGTGGGCCATGGGAGGTGGGGGCGGTGGGGTGGTGGGACAGATGCCTCTTGCAGCATCCTGCCAGCCAAAACAGCTTGTGCCTCGTTTTCACCTCCATGGCCTTCTGCAACACTCTGCCGGTTGTTTTTGGGCCCGTTTCAGCCCATTCTTCAGGCTATTTTTAGGGCCATTTTCAGCCTGTTTTTCAGCTTGTTTTCAACCAGTTTTTTCACCCATTTTGGGTTGTGTTTGGCCTGTTTTCAGCCTGTTTTCAGCCAGTTTTTAGTCTGTTTTTCAGCCTGTTTTGGGGCCCATTTTTCATTCCGCTTTTGGGGCAATTTTCAGACCATTTTTAGGCTATTTTCCGACTTATTTTCAGGCCATTTTCAGCCAGCAGAGTGTTGCAGGAGGCCATGGAGGGTGAAAACAAGGCATGCACACAGCCTGTTTTAGCTGCCAGAGGTACCGCCAGCTGGTCCTTGGATATTTCCAGGCTGATCCCACAGGCTGGATTTAAGCACCCCGCAGGCCAGATCTGGCCCATGAACTTTGAGTTTAACACCCCTGCCACAGACATTCAAATCCAAATGCTTTGCTTTATGCAACCCAGTTAATCACCGAACAATATAAATTGTTTAAAAAGGATTATTTATTTATTCTATCAGCCTGTTGTCTAGGTTACGGCTCCTTTTTCTGTCTCCCAAGGTCATTCCTGCATACCATTATGGTTATTAATTGATTGGATCCCTCTGCCACTTCCCTCTGCCACCAGCACAGGCTCTAAGTGTCTTTACAATATTTAAATTTAGTAGCTTGAACAGCGGAGTGGTACGATGAGTCAGAATATGCAGTTGTAGCTGATTGGTCAGAGAGAAAGAACTGTCTCCTCCATGAGGCAATCTATGCTGTGATTGGTTGCTGTGGGTAAAAGGGAGAGTATCCTTGTTTCCCGCTTTTTTTCTCCTGTGTGCTCTGTAATTTACCTCACAATGATTTCCCTGTGGGGATTTACCTCATGATGCTTCTGTTTGCCTTGACTATCTTGACTGACTTAAATACAGCCTTAAATATATTTATTTATATAAAACTACAAGTTCGTGTCACATCAATGACTTCATTTGGATACCTGCTGTATCTATGGAGATTCTCAATCATCCAGATCATTGTTGTCTTAAAGTTGCTTTTTCTAAAGGGAGCTGGATTGGTTTTCTTTTCTTTTCTTTTTTTTTTTGAGGAACTAGAAGCCATTTCACTTCTCATCCAAGAAGCTTCATCCGTTGTGATGGTGGGGGGATGGAAGGATAGGTATCCTTCCACATACACACACACCCATCATCACAACAGATGAAGCTTCTTGGATGGGAAGTGAAACATCTTCTAATTGTTCCTCAAAAAATAGTCTAGTTGCCTTTTGAAAAAAAACACCTTCGATACAGGCTCTTAGACTGCTTACAAGCTTGGTCCCAGAATTACTACTGGATCATCCTCCAACATCAAACATGGTGTTAATATATTTATGATGTCAGCTGCCGAAGTATTAAGAGGGTTTCATGATATCTTCTTGTCTGAGTCAAAAGCAAGATTCTGTCACGGTTCCATATCCAGAAGCTAAGTAGACTAGACTAGCTGAGAGAATTGTGTGAACGAACCCTTAATGCTGTTATTGTCTACGGAGATTCTAAATCATCCACGTCATGATTGTCCCAAAGATGCTATTCCAAAAGGCAGGTGGACTTTCTAGGTTTTTTTTCCCCCCTTGAAAATGTTTCACTTCCCATCCAAGAAGCTTCTTTGGTTCTGAAAAAGAACTGAAGAAACTTCTTGGATGAGAAGGGAAATGTTTTCGAAGAAAAAAACCCCTAAGGATGTCCACCTGCCTTTTAGCAAAGCACCTTTGGGATCTTAATGTTATTCTGCTAACATGTTACCTTTATGTTATCAAGGAGCCATGGTTGTACATTTCAGCATTGCAGCAGGGGTGGGCTGTTGGGGGTTCGCGGGGGTTTGAGAGAGCCCATAGCTAAGTATTCTGTGCAATTCAAAGAACCCCCAAATCCCACTCCTGTCTGGCCCTGGCCTTCCCAAGAGTCCTCACATGGCCCCTTTTGGATGCAGGTAAGTGCAGGACGCACGTGGAGGCTCAGGAAGGGTGAAAAATGGGCCTCCCAGAAGTTTGGGAAGGCTGGAAATGGGCCCCTTTCTGGCTTCCAGACAGATTCTGGAGCCTGGGGAGGCCGTTTTTGCCCTCCCAGAGGCTCAAGGAAAGCCTCAGGAGCCTGGGGAGGGTAAAAATGCCCCCTCCCCGCTGTGGTGCAGGAGGCTGACTAGGCCATGCCCACTATGGCCACGCCCACCCAGCAACCAAGGAGAGAACCCTTTGCTAAAATTTTTGAAGCCCAGACTAACTCTGCCCACCGCCTGGAGTTCGATCCTTGAAGGCTTGAGGTTCACTCAGCCTTCCATTCTTCCGAGATTAGTAAAATGAGGACCCAGATTGTTGTGGGTAATAGGCTGACATTGTAAACCACCAAGAAAGGGCTGTAAGGCATTATAGGGTGATATATAAGTCTAAGTTAGGGGTGTCACATGCAGGCCACGCCCATCCCAGATCCATGAAGGGGAAAAAAATGTCGTGAAACGTCATGTGATGGCAACGTGACATGGTGAGTTTGACACCTGTGGTCTTAAGTGCTATTGCTATGTTATCAGCTTGCCTATAGAGTATTTCTCCCTTCTATACCTTCCTAGGTGATATCCCAATTGTCCAGCTGAATTTCATTGTGTTGTCCCTGGACAGCCCCTTCAACAGGGAGATGGTAGAAGGATGTGTCCGAGAGACCCTCCTGTCTTTCTCGAGGTCCATCGCCACCAAACAGACGGTCGAGTTCACTTTCAAAGGGATTGGCGTCCTGATTGTCCGAGATAACAAGGTGAAAATGAAGTTTTATAAAGATTTTCTTCACACCATGGATGGAAGCGGGACGCTCTTAAAAGCCCTGACAAATGTAAGTTGGTTAGGCATTCATTATGTCCTAAGACTAGTTGGCCTATCTTAATAAAAACCTGCAAATGATAAATTCAGCATGACAATGGAACAAAAATAACCAAGTGATAGGTTCAAGAAAATCAGGACTACTATCAGTCTGAGATGCCTGTATTTGCATTTTTGTAAGAGTTAAAAAGGTAAAGGTTCCCCTCACACATACGTGCTAATTGTTTCCGGCCCTAGGAGGCGGTGCTCATCTCCGTTACAAAGCTGAAGAGCTAGTGCTGTCCGAAGATGTCTCCGTGGTCATGTGGCCAGCATGACCAAACGCCGAAGGCGCACAGAATGCTGTTACCTTCCCATCAAAGTAGTCCCTATTTTTCTACTTGCATTTTTACATGCTTTTGAACTGCTAGGTTGGCAGAAGCTGAGACAAATAACGGGAACTCACTCCATTACGCAGTACTGGGGATTCGAACCGCCGAACTGCCGACCTTTCTAATCGACAAGCTCAACGTCTTAGCCACTGAGCTACCATGTCCCATTTTTTAACAATTAGGTATAATTAATTAAATTAATATATATATATTTTGAAAATTGATATAATAAAATATAAAATTAATATAGTGAAATTAACATAGCATGTTTGTTATGTTTATAAAGACCATGTTATAATTTTTCTAATATGTTTATTTTTCTACTATGTTTTAATTGTTTTCAATAGTTTTAGACTTGTTTGCTACCTAAACTCACATGCCTGAAATAGATGGCCACAAAAATTAAATAAATAAAGAGAATGAAAGTGAGAATGTGACCTTTTTGAATGATTATTTATGGGTGTTTTTGTTCTGGATGAATACTAGAGGGAGGAAGATTATATATCCATCCATCCAATCTTATAAAGTGGTATCAACACTGTTAAAGTAACTTTACAATAAAGTAGAATTAGCTCTTCTGATCACATTTTCTAGTCTATCTTCTAAGGCTAACCGTAGTTTTTATCATTCTCAGAATGCCATGTTGATTTTCTTTTTCTTCAACAGAGACCAGGAACTGTGGACTCTGTAGTGTCATCCAAAGACACATCCACTCTACCATTTCCCCCTTCCAACACTGCAGTGTTTCCAAGGTGGGTGTGCTTTAATAACCAGTCCACAAATTCTCTAATCTACAAATTCATCTGCAGAATAAGACAGGCAAGCCAAGTCCCAAAGGTGCTTTTTCAAGAGGTAACTGGACTTTCTTGTTTTTCTTTGAAGACATTTTGCTTCTCATCTAAGAAGCTTCTTCAGTTCTGACTGGATGGTGGGAGAATGGAAGGATTTATATTCCTTGCAGGCAGCTGGTCATTTGCATCCTTTTTGGGAATTGTTGAGGCCACTTGGAGGTTTATCTCTATCCTCAGCGTGCTGTCCAGACAGTTTAGAGTTAATGGGATTTGGGATAGTTAGTTAGGAATTGTGAGCTGTCCCCTTAAAAGAATGCATCATAGTAAATGTAGTTATGGCATCCTGGGAAATGTAGTCCATGTCATGTGGCCACATCTGTAATCCCGATTGGTCACTAAATTGATGCTTGTTGGATTGGGGGAGGCTCCCTCACTCTTGCCTGAATCCACCATACCATGCAGTCGCTTCAATCATCATGGGGATGAGAGTTTATTATCTTTCTACACCACAATTCAGATATGCAAAGGATTGGACATTAAGAAGAACCTCATCATAAATGTGAGTTGATAAGGATGCCTGATGAAGCAATAAAAAAGATTTTGTGTGGATGCTTTGTGGAGTTACTCTGTTTGCTTTATGCCATCCAGACAGTGGATGGTGGGAGAATGGAAGGATTTATATTCCTTGCAGGAAGCTGGTCATTTGCATCCTTTTGGGAATTGTTGAGGCCACTAGGAGGTTTATCTCTATCCTCAGGGTCCCTGAGTAGTGCAAATGGGTGTGCAGCCTTCTTGGAACTGCTGAAAGGACTGTGTTGTAGACAGGAGATAGATGATGCCACACCCCTTCCCCTCTGTTGAGAGAAGGCTGTTCAATTTTGACAACAATATATATAGTAAGACAAAAGCTTGTCCACCCCAAGGTTAAAACACCCAGATGGAAACTGAGCAACATGGTATATGCTGCAGTAGAATGCAATGAGCCATGTGCAGATCTGTACTTTGGGGAAACAAAACAACCACTTCACAACCACATGGCACAACATAGGAAAACAAACCCATCAGGACAAGATTCAGCAGGCCATCTGGATTTAAAAGATAAAGTCCACTCTTTTGAAGACATCAAAGTCCACATCCGCTGATTGGAAAGAGGAGTTAAAGAGTCCATCTATGTCAACACTGAACAGCCCTCTCTCAACAGAGGGGATACAACATCATCCTTCTCCAGTCTACAACTCAGTCCTTTCATTGGTTCCAAGAAGGCATCAGAAAGGGCCTCTGGCCAGTAAATCCTCAAGCTCCATTCAGTCACCCCAACTTCTGAATAAAGGGATTAAAGGTTGTAAAAAGAAAAATTAAAATTAGCATACACAACTTTAGTTTGCTTGTCTGGTCCATTTTGTAGAGCTGAATATTTTGAGACAAAGCAGCCCTTGAACCTTTTTAGTTTGATTGACTCATGTTTTTTTTTTTTTTCCTGGTAGGCTTGAGGTCAAAGAAATGGAAACCATTGCTGAAGAAGGTGAAAAATCGAGTAAAGAGCCAGAGCAGCTGGACAAAGACAGCTCTAAAAAAGGTTGGATGAGAATGTACATTTTTGTGAGCTGTGTTATTGTTTTTTTTACTTCACAAGTAGTAAGGATAAGCGTGTGTAGATGCTCCTTTTTTTTCTGAGATCTGCTTGGAACTGGGCTGTAGAGAAAAATCAAGTTCTTGTAAAATCTCTGAAAAAACCTAAATCATCAACCTAAGTCAATAAACACATTAACTTTGAACCAGCGTATGAACCAATAAGGAAGCAGACCATCTGAACCACCAATCCATGACAGAATGACCTCCCTGTCACCCGCGGAATTCCGCGCCTCCCAGCAACCAATCAGAAGTCACAAGACCAGAACCAGTCTTGTGAGTCAACCAGCCTTATGATTCAGTCTTGTGATTCAACCAGTCACAAGACTAACCGACCACCCAGGACCTGTACAAACAAACAAGACACTTAACCCCCCACTGCCACTGAAGATGTTACCTAGTTTGGTAGCAAAACATCCAGCAAACTCGGAGGACATACCTTTGCCTAAATCAGCGGTCCCCAAACTTGACAACTTTAAGTCTTGTGGACGTCAACTCCCAGAATTCCTCAGCCAGTTGAAGTCCACAAATCTTAAAGTTGCCAAGTTTGGAAACCTCTGCCCTAAATCTACAACCCAACCTATGAATATTCTCTATAATTTCTAACCTAAATCATGGCTGTGATGTGGGGTGAGGAATCAGTTCTCCCCATCCCTGTTCTGGTGTGCTCTTCTTTTTACTGGAAGATTTAAAGAAAAAGAAAAATGAAATATTTCAGTTACCAAACATGCTGCTCTACTTAAGAGAGTAAGGTGTCACTAGAAGAGAATATATGTAACTCAGTGATGTCCTTGGTGCTCTGAGCTTGGTTGTTTCATTACCTCACTAGGTAACATCATCTAAGCTCGTGACTGTGGGGTTTGCACCCCGTTCAGTGGCTAAGACGCTGAGATTGGTGATCAGAAAGGTCAGCAGTTCGGCGGTTTGAATCCCTAGCACCGTGCAACGGAGTGAGCTCCTGTTACTTGTCTCAGCTTCTGCCAACCTAGCAGTTCGAAAGCATGTAAAAAATGCAAGTAGAAAAATAGGGACCACTTTGGTGGGAAGATAACAGCGTTGCATGCGTCTTCGGCATTTAGTCATGCCGGCCACATGACCACGGAGACATCTTCGGACAGTGCTGGCTCTTTGGCTTTGTAACGGAGATGAGCACCGCCCCCTAGAGCAGGAAAAAACTAGCACATATGTGGGAGGGAAACCTTTACTTTTATCTTATATACTATAACTTGCCCTGCCAGTATTAATGGGGGTGTGGTTTCCTCGGTAGTTCCATGATTAGGATATTGTTTCCTGCTTGTTTGTCTGGCATTAATCCCTGCTTATCTGGGTGTTGTCTACGGGAGAGGATGTGTACTGGTCTTGACACACACTGGGAAACCGTGAGCATCCAAACCAGTTCAAACCCAAAAATGCTAGGCAATTCCTGGGAAATTGTCATTCAGGCAAATCAGCCACCGATACACATATAGAAATAAACCATATTTACAAATGGTTCAAAAGAGACAACAAAAAAATGACTAAGAAACAAAAAAGACCAGAAAATATTCTCTCCCACAGGCCTGTAACATGGCTTCTTTACCTTTTTTAGGACCAGTGCAGTGGTGGGATTCAATTTTTTTTACTACTGGTTTTGTGGGCATGGCTTGGTGGGGGCGGCAGGGGAAGGAAACTGCAAAATCCCCATTCCCTCCCCACCCCACTAACCTGCTTTCCAGCTCTGTTCTCCTGTGCAGGGCAACCAAAGAAGACTCAGCCAATCAGCTGGGACTCAATGGGAGGCAGAGAAGAGATGGGAGTGGGGCCAGTCAGAGGTGGTATTTGCTGGTTCTCCGAACTATTCAAAATTTCCACTACCGGTTCTGGTCTGGACTAATGGTTGTAATAAGATGACTTCAGATATTGGATTTAGAGGCCTTGAGAATAAGGGTGCTTTTAGGTGGCCATCCCCTGTTTTAATTTCTTTAATTCTGCCTTTTCTTATTTTTGTTGAGGGCATCCTAAACATTTGCCCTGAAGTCCCCTTCTAATGACATACTTTTGCGATGGAAGTATCTGGCACTAGAAGAGAATAAGTGATGCTGACAATATTTGAATTTTTAAAATGGCAGCCCAGTTCCAAAACACCCGTTCCAGAATGGACCACTTAGGCACTGGTTGGGTTGGAAGAAGACTAGGTTAAAAGAGGAAATCATATAGAGGTGTTGTGGTCAGACTGTAGAAGAAAAACTTGTTTTGGACTCTGCTCTCATCCTTGTTTCATCTCTGTGCTTCTTAGAGCTGATAGGTCCTCAGAAAAGATTGAAAATTATCCATGGTTGGCTTGAAATCCTTTCCGTTGACAACTTACTAAAGTTCTCAGATAACCTCTGCTTTATTTACAGAAAATACGTTCTCCAAACGCTTTCTCTCCCGTCAAGCAATTTTTCCAGCCAAAGTGTCTGGGATTAGTTTGACTGAGGAACTCGAGAAAAACCTGAAGCCCAAACCACCACCTTCTTCGAGGTGAGTTCTTAAATCTGAGAGCGTCGGTGAGACTTTTTTCTTTAAAAAAAAAAATAAAGCTGGATATCTTATTTTCTCTAATTAAAAGTCAGTTTTGCCATCTCTGCTAGCTCCATCACTTTTCCCATCCATTCTTCTGTTGGAGGATTGATGCATTTTTCCATCTCTGTGCATAAAGAATTCTTGCTGGAAGTACTGGCCATTATGCTCTAGTCTTATGCAACAACCTTGCGCTGATTCTTAAAGTGAATCTAAAAGCGAAATACCACTCACGCATCATCACAAAATCTCCAGAACCGTAAAGCCTACAAACTTGAAATTTGGCACATATGTTCCTCTTGGCTTCTAGGTGCTCACTAAGAAAGGATTTTTCAAAATGACCATCACAGCATTAGTATTTCATATATTATTATTTATTAACATGCTCTGATGCTAAGGAATTCTACTCCCCCTCCCCACCTGAAAAGGAATCTGTTCCAAATGCAAAACACAAGCAGAGGAGAGGAGTTTCCATTCAGTTTTAGTTTCACAGCACCAAGTAGCTTTAGTACAAAATAGTTGCACTAAGCCACGCCCAGGCTCCTTGCTGTCTCCTTCTTGCTCACACAGCAAATGCTGTTTCAGCTTCCAAACAGCCCTCAATTCTCTCACACGCAGACAGGATGCTAGCCAGATGAATACTGATGGATGCTGGTAGGCAGGGGCAGAATTCCCACCCTCCTTATTTTCCTCCCCAAAAACTAAGCCCGACCACATAGTTTCATAGCGAAGCATAGGTATTGAGCTTGTATAGTATAATATAGTATAGTATAGTATAGTTTGGTAGTGATTAGCATTATTAATGATGTCCAACTGAATTCTATCCTTCCTCCTCATTGCAAGTAATTGTTGAGCCAACATATTGTGTGCTGCTTGGCTTTTAAATATTTTAGAGGATCGTCTTGAGTAACACAGTCTGCCAGCTGTTGATCTTTTGCCTGTTGGAAAGTATCCCTGAAAAGCTGACTTGCAGGCCATTCAATATGTAAGGGCACCTTGTTGTTTAGTTTGAGGCACAGCTTTCTAATGGGAGGTAAAAGGTAAAGGTTTATTTGTCAGACATGTCCTGCTGTAGGGCATCTCTGTTTCTTGGCCAAGGAAGCCAGCATTGTCCAAAGACATTTTCCAAGGTCATGTGGCCAGCATGGCTATATGCCAAAGATGTACGGAATTAGAGGTGATATTCAGCCAGTTCTGACTGGTCCTGGCGGACTGATAGGGAAAATTTTGACTGGTTCAGAGAACAGGTAGGGAAAATTTTGACTGGCCCCGCCCGCCTGCCCCTGCTCTTACCTCCACCTCTCCTATATTCTGCTGTTTATTGGCTCGGCTGATTCACGCAACACAGCAGGTTGCCGCGCCTCAGCTGAGCTAAAAAACAGCACAGCTCACCAGGGAAGGGCTGTCTTTAAGCTTTGCGCGGCGCGATTCACGCGTTTGGTGTGCACTTGCAATAGGCGCGCCTACACAGCTCACCAGCATTGATTCAGAGGGTGGAGTTTGAGGTCTGTGCATGCGTGCGCAAAGCAAGCTCCGAAGTAAGCTCCAAAGTGGTGGGAAAATTATTTTGAAACACACCACTGCACAGAATGCCAAAGTGGTACCTATTACAGGTAGTCCTTGACTTACAACTCAAGTCACTTTTTTCAGTGCTATTGTATCATTGAACACTCACTAAATCTGTGATGGAGAACCAGGGGTGGTATCCGACAGGGTTAACTACCGGTTCGGTGATTTACGATGTGCTTCCCTGCATGCTGCGCACGCGTGTAAATCTTCGTCAGCTTGCTGCCTGGACAGCTGAGCAGCGTTGCGTGCAGGGAAGCAGCATTTGAAAAAGCACTTTTTGCCTACTTTTTCAACCACAGCTGTGCCTCTCACGGCAGTTGAAGTTGAAAAGGCAGGAAATAAAGGTCAGGTAAGAGCCCGGGTGGGCAGGTGGACCAAACCAGCAGCAGACATAGAATTGGTTCTATGTCTGCTGCTCTTCAGAGCTACCGATTCTACAGAGCCAGACAGAACCGGTAGAATCCCACCCCTGTTGCGAACCTATGGCACACATTCCAGAGGTGGCACACAGAGCTCTCTATGTGGGCATGCGCGCCATCGCCAACTGCTCTTCTGGTTTCTGGTACGTACATAATCTTTGCAGCTGCTAAAGTGCCAGAAAACAGCCTGGAAAATGCTCAAAAAACAGGACATTTTTGGGCCGTTTTCGAGTTGTTTGGGGGCTGTTTTCAGGCTGTTTTCCAGGCCATTTTCAGACTGTTTTTCAGGTTGTTTTCAGGATGAAAATGGCCTAAAATGGCCTGAAAACATCCCAAAATGGGCAAAAATGGGCAAAAAACCAGACATGCGTCCACCAGCCGGCTGGTCTTTGGGTTTCAGGCACTCCAGCATGCACACATGAATGCACATGCATGCACGCTCCAGTTTGGGCATTTTGTGCCAAAAAGGTTTGCCATCATTGCACTAAATGCACCGTTCATGTTGTAGTTGTGGTCTACCTGTAATCTCACATTTGCATGCTTTCAAATTGCTGTGTGGGCAGGAGCTATGGCAACTAACAGGAGCTCACCCCAATGCACAGAGCTCGGGTTTCGAACCTAGGCTGTCAGCTCCCTAGCTCAGCATTTCAAACCACTCAGCCATCACACCCACTTTTAAAAGGAGTAAAATGAAAATAAACCAAATCCACTTCCGTTCTTTATACATGGGAACAGTTCTCACTTCATGTTGGAGCCCTCTTTTTTCCAAACAAATAATTTTGGGTCCCCCTGTTTACAGGCCACTGGAATCTCTCAAGGCTGGGCTGCTAAATTTGATGGTAAAGGACCAAAGCACAGCAATGGGAATTTACCAAGGATTAAGCCACATTTTGGGCACGATAGTTAATATAAAAAGTGTCCATTGAAAATGGGATCCTTGGATCCATATTGCTTGCTTTCTGAGACTTGGACCAGTGGTGGGATTCAAATTTTTTTATTACTGGTTCTGTGGGCGTGGCTTGGTGGGCATGGCAGGGGAAAGATACTATAAAATCTCCAGTCAGAGGTGGTATTTGTTGGTTCTCCGAACTACTCAAAATTTCCACTACTGGTTCTCCAGAACTGGTCAGAACCTGCTGAATACCACCTTTGACTTGGATCATGGGGTTAAATGACTAAATGACCAGTCATAATCTGAGGATTATCCATAGTGCCCTGTAGCATGAGGGAACTGTACGAGTGCATACAGTGCTGGAAGGTGGCGTTAAACGCATCATCAGTTTAGAGTCCTTGCATTGCCACAAGAAACCCAAATCCAGCTCTGTTGATCCTTAGCTAGCACTGACTTAATGCTGACCATCAGTTGACTAGATTAATGACAGGTATAAAGAATCAAGATCATATGTTGAGCTCAAGCACAAAGGATTTATTATTCCAGCCTATACGCAACAATCTAGTCAACTAACAGTCTCTTGTGCTGTTGAGTCTCTTTTGGCAACACAAAGTCTCTAAACTGATGATACATTTAACTCCGCCTTCCAGCTCCTCCTGCTCTTCTCCAACATCAATGGTGGCAAACTTTAAACTCTGTACTCTTCGTTGCACACTCATACACTGCCTATTGTGTTCTGCAGGCAACCAACAGCTGCTTCGGATGCCTTGAAGTCAGAACAGGAAGTGAGCCGTATCCAAACTCCTGCCCCCAGATCGCAGACTTCATCTCCAATTTGTGATGAGCATGGTAGGGCAGGACAGGTATCAGTTGTAGTTCCTTTTGTACATTATTTTTAGCTATAGCTTTGTGTGGTTAGTTGTAACAACTCTGAAAATGATGTTTGCTACTAAGTAGAACTGGGCGGGTTGGTGATCCCTGGGCCATGCTTGGCTCTTGGCCCACCATTCTGTACAGTTATTTAGCCAATGAAAGATGATTCTGAGCTCCAGCCAATTTTATTTAAATATCATCTTTTAACCACCCCATAATCCCTTGAAGGTGGAGTCTGGGCAACCGAATGAAGCTGGCAGAGTGTTTAATGGTTGGATGCCCTTCTTGTCGCCAATGCAGAGTTTTGTTCAGCAGTTATATTTACATTGTGCCCAGAGAGAGAAATATCTGCCTCTACCTAGGATCGAATTCACAGCCTCCTGATTGTGAGGTGAGAGATTCATCTCGAGGCCACCCTTACCACTCAGCAATTTTATTTAATATCCTTCCTTTATTAATTTTTGTAAACAAGGTGATGAACATATCCAACAAACCTTCCTCCTTCTATTTTCCCCATAATAACAACCCTGTGAGAATGAGTTGAGCTAAGAGGGACTGTCCCAAAGTCGTCGTTGTGGTTAGCCAGCAGCAGGTGCAGATGGCTAAGGAGAGCGAGGACACAGATGAGGGGCCAGGACCATCAGGGAGTGGATTGCTGCTTTCAGAGATTATGGGGGCAGGCAGCAGCGATGAAGAGGTTCCTGAGGAGCCTGTGCCAAGTGCACGTGCGCGCAGGGCTGCTCGCAGGAAAGAGCAGTTACAACAACACGGGTGATTCGGGAGTAAGGCTGCAAGGTAATGGCCCCTCCTTCAAGAAGATAAAAGCCAGCTGTGAAACGAATGTACTTTGCAGAAGGCAAAGATATTTTGAAACTCCAGCCTCGTGGAAATTCCGGTATCCTGAGTTTGTATTTGAACATTTTTGTATTGCAAATAATTTCTTGTCTGTTATCTTTTGGCAAGTCTCACACAGTTTGGCAAGGCTTGTGCTTATCACAGCTAATTATTTTGTAAAAGCATTAAAAGGTTTCTTTTCCCTTTGGATTGTGTGTGATTTGTCGGAAAAGGGTGTGGGTCAGAACAGTCGTACAACTGTCTTTCATGTCTAAGGTGGAACTAGAACTCACCATCTCCTGGTGATTAACACACAATTATCCAGACAGCTTTCATGCTTAAGGCAGGACTAGAATCATCATCTCTCTTTTTTAAAAGTTTTTTATTTTTAACAACAAACATAAATACAAAACATAATACATAAAACAACAAATAAAACCTTTTTTCAATTGTACAGTGTGTCGGTTGGTACATATGTCTTGTGCACAATATACTCTTTTCCTCTTAAATTTGCCTTCATATTGGATTAATTAATTTTCCATATCATATTATATTATTACTATACAATCATTAGACTTTAATTTCAATTCCATATTATCCTTTAGAGCACATCTCAATCCTTACTAATTTTTATTCATATTATATTTTATTTAAAGATAATCAGTTATAACATATCATTACTACTATTATATACTTCAATTTCCTACTTTTCTATTTAACCATTGATAGAATAAATTCCATATTTTCATAATTTTACTCTTTTTCTTCTTGCTCTCTAATTGCTAATGTTATTCTGCTCCTTTCTGCACATTCCATTATTTTCTTAATTACTTCCTCCTCCATCGGAATTTTCTCATTTTTCCAATTTTGGGAAAATACAATTCTAGCTGCAGTTAACACATTAATAAACAAGTATATCAATATAATCACCATCTCAAGTCCACCCAGCTGGCTATTATACCTAAGGCCGGACTAGAACTCACCATCTCCCAGTCCTGATTTGCAGACCCACTTGTTATTCATCCAGTATTTACATGGAAAATCGGATAGAATAATCTAGTCCTCTCATGGAGGTGATTTACATATTATTGTTTATAGATCGGAATCTGTCAGTTCTCTCTCTTTCTTTCAAGGCCATTCCCCCTACAGGTAGACTGTTCTGACTAACCGTTCCTCCGCTTAGGCGTGCAATCAGATGGAAGCAGGGGAGGGATTCAAAATTTTTAACAACCGGTTAGTTGGTAGGCGTGGCTTAGGTGGTCATGTGACTGGGTGAATATGGCTTGGTGGTCATGTTATTGGCTGGGCGTGGCCAACTCAATATCACTCACATCGAAGCATGCATCTCCTCGCCTGGCCTCTCATGATTGTGGGGATGCTGTAACAGTCGTAAATGTGAAAAATGGTCATAAGTCACTTTTTTCAATGCCATTGCAATTTTGAATGGTCACTCCACACAAGCAAAGTACCAGCAAAGGAGGGGAAAAAAAACTCCAGAGAAGTTCCTGAGACAGGAAGTCTAGTCCTGCCAAGAATGTAATAAGGGTTAACGGAGAGGCAGTTTCTGTAAGCAACACCAGAATGTTTCCTTCCTGCCTTCCTTACAGGATTAGGCCAGTAATTTTTTCTAATAACCGGTTCTCCGAACTGCTTAGAATGTTAACAACCGGTTCTAGCGAATAGGTGCGACTTAGTAGAATCCCACCCCTGGATGGAAGTAAAAACAAAAACAAACATTTCTAAATTGCAATTTAGAGGAGTTTGATCTCTTGATTAGATTTTTGTTACAAATGTTTAAAACAAGAGATTTACCCTCTGCTGTAGAATTAGAATAGAGAGGCAGTCGGGTATAGAGGTTACATTCTTTGCCTTCTGTGCCAGCAGGAGATGTGCTACCTATGCATGCAACGTGCCCAGAGGAATATCCCTGTCTACTTGGGTGAAGAAAGAAGAAGGAAGGAAAAAGTAGATGACTGCATCCTGGCCCAGTATCAAGCCATAAAAGATCACGAAGCCCTTCAGAAGGAACTGGTATTAGGACTTGACTGAAAAATTGATTTTTTGCTTTCTTTCTGGAAAAGCCGGACTTTTGGAACTAGAAGGGGCCATGTTCATTTTATTCATGACCAATTCACATGTTCTTATTTTTCCCTTCCTAATCCCGGGTCTGTCAGTATTCATTCATGTAACTGAATGAGTTGTCTGAAGTCAAGTAGAAGAATTCCCAAATTATGTTTTTTGTAATAGTCCTGGGCAGTGGTGGGATTCAGCCGGTTCGTACCAGTTTGGGAGAACCGGTTGTTAAATTAACACCCCATCCCATCCCCACCCGCTATCAAAGTGGATCCTGGGCAGAGGTGGGGTTTAAAAATCTCAGCAACCGGGTGGGCGGGACCATGGTGGGCAGGGCCTACCAGAACGTCCTGTTTCTGGCTTTCGGTGGACCTCCAGAGACCGGTGGAAGCCATTTTCACCCTCCCAAGGTTCAAGAGGCCTCCCCCAGGTCTCTGGGAGGGCGAAAACAGCCTCCCCCAGCCTCTGGAGGTCCATTGGAAGCTGGAAATAGGCCCACTTTGCAACTTGTGGTTTTTCCAGGAGGGTTGTTTTTTTACCCTCCCAAGGGTCCAGAGGCCTCCTCTGGGCCTCTGGGACAGCGAAAATGGCCTCCCCTGCCCTCTGGAGTCCCTCCAGAAGCCAGAAACAGGCCCATTTCCAGACTTCAAGAAGGCCCATTTTTTCCCCCTCCCAGTGCCTCCATATGGACCCTACACTTACCTCCATTGAAAATGGGCCATGTGGAGATCCCTCAGAGGGGCGGGGCCAGAGTGGAGGGACCAGTCGGTTGGTTGAAACACTGATTTGGCCAACCAGCTGTAACTTTAACATCCGGTGTGGCCGAACCAGTCCAAACCGGTAGAATCCCACCCCTGATCCTGGGGGCTGCGCTGCGGTGCAATAGAGCAGCGTAGCGCCCAGGATCCACTTTGATAGGGGAGAGGTAATTTAACAACCCATTTGCCTGGAGTCAGGTTGGCCGTTATGGGAAGCTTGTCTCGCATGTGCGGCGAAGCTGGAGGATGGGGATGGGCCACGCCTCCCACAACAGCCAACCTGACGCTGGGCAAACCGGTTGTTAAATAGTTTGAATCCCATCGCTGATCCCAGCCTCATGGAAGCATTTGGAATGATATTTTTGTGTAATCCTGTAGTTCTGGTGAATATAGATAGTCCTTGACTTATAACAGTTCATTTAGTAACTGATAACTGTTTTTCACACTTAGGACTGTTGCAACATCCCCAAGGTCATGTGATCAAAATCCAGACAATTGGCAACTGACTCACATTTATGATGGTTGCAGTGTCCCCGGGTCACATGATCCCCTTTTGCAACCATTTGACAAGGAAAGTCAATGGGAAGTCAGATTCATTTATCAACTGTGTTACTAACTTAACGATTGCAATGATTCACTTAACAACTTGGCAAGAAAGGTTGCAAAATGAGGCAAAACTCACTTAGCAAATGTCTCACTTACAACCACAATTGAGCCCAAGATTTATGCAGCTATGTTGAAGGCTACCTGTATAGAAGATGTTTCCAAGAGTGATAGGCGCCATTCACAGAGGATGGGACACCCATTATTGATTCTGAATCATAGTTTCTCCAATTTGGTCCAGTTCATCTCTCCTTTCCTATCCTTTTCTGCTCAAAAGCATTTCATCCTTTTTCCAAACTACAGATGAAAAGGGAGCAGAATCGGGAGCAGAATCAGAAAGTGGCATCTTACAACTTGGGCATAGCGGAAGCCATGCGAAAACAGAAGAATGAAAAGCTGGTGGAACCTTTTGTAAGATCTCCCATAACTATAGCTTGCCCTTGTCTCTATCTAGGCTTTTTGGATCCATTGGACTATGAGCAGGGGTGGGCTTAAATTTTTTTTAGCAA
Source organism: Bungarus multicinctus (assembly GCA_023653725.1). Classification (NCBI taxonomy): domain Eukaryota; kingdom Metazoa; phylum Chordata; class Lepidosauria; order Squamata; family Elapidae; genus Bungarus; species Bungarus multicinctus. The sequence continues at coordinate 9,338,057 of CM042850.1, forward strand.
AGGGTTTTCTCTGCCTGGTTGCTGGGCCTGGTTGGCCTCCTGAACCATGGCGGGGAGGGGCGTTTTTGCCTTCCCCAGGGAGGGGAGGGATGGGCAGGGCCAGCCAGGAGTGGGATTTGGGGGTTCTCTGAACTGCATAGAATCTTAGCAAGGGGCTCTCCCAAACCCCTGCAAACCCCCAGCAGCCCACCCCGACTACAAGTCCCATGATTTCAATTGTATGATGAACAGTTGAGGGAACTATGTCTAGCTAGCCTATGGAAGAGAAGAGCTAGGGATGTTATGATAGCAATCTTTTAGTACTTGAGGGACAGCCAGAGAAAAGAGGAAATTGACTTATTCTCCAAAGCACCAGAGAGCAGGATAAGAAATAATGGGTGGAATCTTGTTAAAGAGAGATCCCAGGGCAGCAGATTCGGACAGTGAGGAGGTTGGGGAGGAACATGGGCCAGTCCTGGAGTCTGGGGAAGGCTCTGACAAGTGCTCTGAGTCGGAGGCAGTGATGGGGCCAGGGCCATCTGACAGTTATCAGCTGCCTTTGGAGTCAGAGATCAGTTGGGCAGAAGAACAGCTGGAGCCTGTTCCCAATGTGCGCATGTGCAGAACTGCCAGAAGAAGGGAACAGTTAAGGAACAAAGGTTGCTTTTGGAGTAAAGCCACAGGTGGACGGTGAATGGTCCCTCCCACAGGGAATAAAAGAGGAGCGAAAGGGGACTGGGGTTTTGCAGGAGACAATTGGTTCATTTGGGTGAAGATCTGTTCCTGCATTCTCGCTACAGTTGTGGCGTCTGAAAGATATTGACCTAGTAACTCTCCAAGGTCGATAATTGGGAAATATCTTGAAAGATTGTTGGCCGGGACTTTGCTGGAGAGCAATTCACTATAAACTCAATAAAAGGGGTTTATCAGATCAAGGAGTCGGCTTTGTGGTGTTGGGGAAGCCTAGCTCAGAACAATAGGATCTCCCCATGTGTAGGAGGTTGGATTAGAAGATCTCCAAGGTCCTTTCCCAACCTATTATTTTATGTTCTAGGAGCATCAGATAATGGCCGGCACACATTTCCCGTCGTGTTAAACACTCCCTGTTCAAGTGTCGCTTTTATTCACGTAAAGATTTGTGCTTGCTTTTCAGAGATCCTTCATTTTTGAGAAGAGGCCACCCAGTTCTACCCCTCATGAGAAGCAAGAGGAATATGCCCAGCACTTGGACAAGCAGCTGGAGACCAAAAAAGCCAGAGATGCAAAGCAAAAACAGGAACAGGACTTCATTGACCGCTTGCAGCAAGTCCAGCTGGCAGAAGAGTGAGACCTTTGGGCAGGGGCGCGATTCAACTGGTGTAACAACCGGTTCGGTGAGCGTGCGCTTTGCACGCACGCAGAGCATTTACTACTGACCTTCTCCAGCAATCCCTGTGTGTTAAACAGCTGACACGCAGCAATCCACTCTGCCGCGTGAATCAGCTGAGCTTGAAAAACAGGATATAAAGCACAGCTTAGAGCCCGGGCAGGCAGGTGGGCCCAACAGCTGATCGTCAGCGCTACCGGTTCGCCCAAACCGGCCCAAACTGATAGAATCCCACTCCTGCCTTTTGGAGAAGTTGATCTCCTTCTTCAGTATTTATTGATTCCAAGTTTTAAATGCATCCTTCCCCAGCCTGGTGCCTTCTAATGGTCATAATTATGTGACTGAATGTCCTGCAGAATCCATAGGGTCACCTGGTCGGAAGGGCTGGTGATTCAGATTCAGATTTCACAGTTGAATTGTTTAGATTAGCCCTTCCTAAAAGACTGGAATATTGTAGATATATTTGACCACCATTATTCTCAACCGGCTAAGGATGATGGGAGTTATAAGCAGCCTCCTTCAGAGGGATGTAGAGTTTAGGAAGCTTCTTCCACTCAATTGTTCATGATTGCTCATTCCACAACTTCTTCCTTGCATGTATCCTCATATTGCTCTGTATTGAGGTAATTTCCCGTTACAGGGAGATGTACTGAGAATAATGTTGAATAACACTTACACAGTACAGAGATAAACTGTATAGTAAAATGTAGGTTTTACTTCCAGTACATGGTTAAGCAAAGTCCAACACACTGTCCAAGTCATACACAGTTTTCAGTCCAGGGATAATCCAATAACAAAGTCCAGTATCAAAAAAGTTCAGTAATAGACTCACATCAATCCAAGAATAACGATGACCAGTAACCGTCAATAGGGAAATGCAGGAACACAAACATCAACCATCTAGCAAAACTCTCTCTCTCTCTCTCTTTCTCAGTTCAGCTTTAGTGAGAAACCAGGTTTCTGGCTCCATCTTATGGCTGTTTGGGATACCACACCCAATTACAATTTTAGCATTCCCTTAAAGAGACAATATTAAAATGTCTATCCTGGTTTATATATTTCCAATCCAACTGTTAGGTGACTTACATTCCTAACACTCTTGACTGCATTCAGAATATAGTATAATCACAGTCTAAAATCCCAGCAACTGTTCACTCCCCGGTTGCTGAATTGGCGTGGCCTATTGGATCTTCTGGTAGGGCCGTTTTTTGCCTTTCCAAGGGCCTGGAGACCTCCCCTGTTTCCGGATTTCCAGAAGGCTCATTTTTCCCTCCTCCCAGAGCCTCCGCGTGGATCCTGCACTTACCTTAATTGAAAATGGGCCTAGTGGAGACTCCTGGGAGGGGCGGGGTGAGGTGGACAGGGCCAGCCAGTCGATTGATATACCAGTTCAGCAAACCAGATTAAAACATAACATCCAGTTCTCCCAAACCAGTCTGAACGAGTAGAATTCCACCCTTGCGGTATAGCACCAAAATCTGAGCTCTATCATGGAGTACGCATTGAAGTAGTAATGCAATCTTCATCTCAAACATGCAGGGTGCTTTTCCTTCTCCATTCCCTTGGCCTTATTGTCTGCATCTTCAGTGCTTAACATAAAGAATGGCAAGCTATGTCTTCACTTTACAGTCCTTGTTTAGTGACTGCTTTAGATACTGTTCGAAGTTACAACAGAAAATAACTTTGCTTCCAATAGCAATATCACTTAGACTTCTTTACTGCTTCATAGTTCTTTACAAAACTCTCTGAGTGATTTACAGAGTCAGTATATTGCTCCCAACAGTCTGAGTCCTCATTTTACTGACCTCGGAAGGATGGAAGGCTGAGTCAACCTTGAGCCCCATCAGGATCAAACTCCAGGCTGTGGGTAGGGTTAGCCTGCAATACTGCATTCTAACCACTGCGCCACCAGAGGTCCTATATTAATGTTTACAACCTTTCTCTTTCAGTCATGTTTTTGCTATTATATTTCTGTTAATACATGTTGGTCCAAGTTTTTTTTCTTTTTCAACCTCACGTGTGGAGAAATTGCCTAAACAAACTATTTCTTCCTGAGTTGCTTTTCTCCAGCAGTTCCCTAAAAATGCTAACCCCAAGTTAACACATTCAGCTCTGTGACATATTTAGTTGATTAGAATGCTGGGTGGCTCACAGCTGCTGCCTAAAATGGACAAGACTCTAATTGGTTTTACACTGACATCTTTTTTTTTCCCTTAAGCAGTTCACAGCTAGGGAACAGGGCATTCCTTTCAAAATGTATTCCCCATTGTGTATCAGCTTACTCTCTTGTGATCCCTTTTTCTCCAATGAATGTAATACCAATATTGTATAAGAATAATAGATTACAAATGTTTATCTTCTTGCTAATTATCCCAGCACTTGGATGAGTATTCGAAAAGGTGGGGATTGGGGAAAAAGGACTATATGCTCGTTTACCCACTGTTCTGATGAGTCAAGTTCTGAAAATCTTCCTCACTATTTAGCTCAAGGTTGTCAAACTCATGGCCTGTGGGCCAGATGCATCATGCACTGGCCACGCCCACCCCCGGTTTAGCGAAGGGCAAAAAGTCGTGATACATCACGTAATGACAAATTTGACACCCTTGATTTAGGCTCATCCAGTTGTTTTCGAATCATATCCTTCTGAAGCCGAAATCAAATTGTAAGCACAGTTGTATTAATGTGCTTTTTCACTTAGTGGCTGCTTTGCTTAAGGACCGACTTAGTGGTCCCAGTTGTAGTCACCAATGCACTCACTGAATGTGATTTACAGTAGAAGCTCAGCTATTAATGGGGGATTTCAAGATCTGAGGAAACGTTGTAGATTTGGGCAACCCAATCTTAACCCATCTGCTGGGTCATCAGTGATGGCTAACCTAAAATTCAAATCAAAACATGTCATACTATGTTGATGACCACCCATTTCTTACTGAAATCATACTGATCCCTAGTCTTCTGTCTACTTTCTAGATTAGCTGCCCAAAGAGCAAAGTATCTAAGAGAGAAGCTGGAAGAAAACCAAACTTATAAGACGGCCCTTGATACACAGGTAAATCGGCTAGTTGCCCACACAAGCAGTTTTAACCCAGAACAAGTGTGTATGAGTTTGTGATCATGAAAGGAAGTCTCTTTTCTAACACACACACACACACACACACACACACACACACACGGCTCATTAAATTTAGTGGGATGACTTTTATATAAGCAACTGTAGCATCACAGCCTAAGCGAATCATAAAAGCAACTGATAATTCATGATCCGTTATAAGTTGTGTAGCTGAAAAGATAGTGGTTGGTCTCTTCCCTTTAGCGAAGATTGAATGTGGAATGTAAAGAAAAAGATAATTTATCAGAGCATTCAAACTGAGTTGGTTGTTTGGCATCTCTTGTCTCTTTCTTCCCCATATTTTTTTTTTTGAACAAATACAGGTAGTCCTTGACTTACAACAGTTCATTTAGTGACCGTTCAAAGTTACAATGTATTGTGGCCCGCCAGCAGAGCTGGTGGCAGACTAGGACAATGAGGAGGTTGGGGAGGAACACGGGCCAGTCTGGGGAAGGAGGCAGAGATGGGGCCAGGGCTGTCCAACAGTTATCATCTGCCTTCAGAGTTGGAGATCAGTGGGGCAGAAGAACAGCTGGAGCCTGTTCCCAATGTGTGCATGCACAGAGCTGCCAGGAGAAGGGAACAGTTAAAGAACAAGGGTGACTTGGGAGTAAAGGCACAGATGGATGGTGAATGGCCCCTCCCACAGGGAATAAAGAGGAGCGAAAGGGGAGTGGTGTTTGCAGGAGTCAATTTGTTTGTTTAATTAGTGTGAAGATTTGTTTATCTGAGTTCGTGACTCACAGAGACTCCTTGCCAAATATTTCCTTGCACAGCGTTTGGAAGCTATCGGCCTGGCAGCTCTCCAAGCCTGATAAGGTCTGTGGTTGCAATTCACCCTTGAAAGACTGTTTGCCGGGACTTTGCTGGATGTGAATGATAGGAATTCACATTAGCCTAATAAAAAAGGGTTTTGTCGAGATGAGGAGTCTGCTTCATGATTTTGGGAAGCCTAGGTCAGAATACAAGGATACTGACTTATGATCGTTCTTCACACTTATAACCGTTGCAGCATCTTCATCATCACATGATCAAAATTCAGATGCAATTGACTCATATTTATGATGGTTTCAGTGTCCCAGGATCATGTGGTCCTCTTTTGCGACTTTCTGACAAGCAAAGTCAACCAGATGCACTTAATAACCATGTCACTAACTTCACTGCAGTGATTTACTTAACAAATGTGGCAAGAAAGATCGTAAAATGAGTCAAAACACACTTATCAAATGCTTCAATGAGCAACAGAAATTTTGGGCTCAGATACAGATTAACAGAGTTAGAAGGGATCTTGTAGGTCATCTAGTCCAACCCCCTGTCCAAGCAGACACTACACCATTTCTGACAGATGGCAGTCCAGTCTCTTCTTGAAAGCCTCCAGTGATGAAGCTCCCATAACTTCCGAAGGCAACTTCTGTTCCATGGGTTGATTGTTCTCACTGTCAGAAAATTTCTCCTTATTTCCAGGTTGAATCTCTCTCCTTGATCAATTTCCATCTATTATTCCTTGTCTTTTGCCACTGTAAGTCAAGGACTACCTGTATAGGTTTACCATTGCTAATTAAAAGTTCCTTTAGAGTGGAACCAAGAAGGTTGCTGACTCTGAGGGTAAGGCTGGCTGATGAATTAACTCTTGGAAATTGAATTAGCGAATCTTGGAAGGAAGCCCCATCACGATCCAGCCCAGATGTTCAGGCTGTCAATAGTATAAGAGGAGGCAGATGTTCTTAAAACTTTTTCAAAGCCTGTTTTGACCTGTACCATCAGAATATTTGCAAATATTACAAGTTGTTTGCTGTAAGATTAGAATGTAATCCAAACTGAGTTCGCCTGGAAGGAGACCCTGCTAGACTCAAAGAGGCTTATGTTTTAATTACTCTGCTTAAGATCATCATATTTGCTGCACAAAACCAATCTCCACTTCTTTCAGTTTTTCATATTACCGTTGAAGTGCTTGATTTTTAAAACGGGGTGTTTTTACTTTGCAACGATATCTGTAAGACCGTCATCAGCCTTGGATTTTCCAGATGTCTGGGATTGCAACATTGTGGTGGCTTATTTATTTATTTCCAATATTTATAGTCTACTTTTGGGGTATCAAACTCAGGGCCTGCGAGCTGGAGCCAGAGCCAGCTGACGGGGTGCTTGGATCTGGACTGCGAGGCAGCCCTGGAAACAGCGAAGGACTGGCCTGCGGTGCCACTGCTGGCGAAAATGGAGCTTGCGAGAGTTTCTCCTGAGCTCCATTTTTGCTGGCAGAGGGTTGCAGGAGGCCGTCGCAGCTGAAAACAGAGCTCGGGAGCCCATTTTTGCTGGCAGAGTTCTCGGGCTACCACAGGCACACACACACCCCCGACATGAGTGATATCATGCTGGCCACACCCACACTGGCCACACCCCCGGGTCAAACACAACTCCACTAATGGGATTCAATTTTTTTACTACCGGTTTTGTGGGCGTGGCTTGGTAGGCGTGGTGTGGCTTGGTGGGCGTTGCTTGGTGGGTGTGGCAGGGGAAGGATACTGTAAAATCTCCATTCCCTACCCACACCTGGGGGAAGGTTACTGCAAAATCCCATTCCCTCCCCACCCCAACTAACCTGCTTTCCAGCTCCGTTCTCCTGTGCAGGGCAACAAAAGAAGACCCAGCCGATCAGCTGGGACTCGGGAGGCAGAGAATAGATGGGGGCGGGGCCAGTCAGAGGTGGTACTTGCCGGTTCTCTGAACTACTCAAAATTTCCACTATCGGTTCTCCAGAAGTGGCCAGAACCTGCTGAATACCCACCTCTGCACAACCCTAATGTGGCCCACAATGAAATCGAGTTTGACACCCCTGGTCTACTTCATTCCACAAGGATTCTGGGCAAGGAGTAAAAGATGTATACAGGTAGTCCTTCACTTACCAGAGTTCGTTTAGTGACTGAAGTTACAATGGCACTGAAAAAAGTGACTTGTGACCATTTTACTCACTTACGATCATTCCAGCATCCCCTGTTCATGTGATCAAAATTCAGCTGCTTAGCAACCAGCATCTTTATATGATGTTTGCCGTATGCCGGGGTTATTTGATCCCCTTTTGCAACCTTCTGACAAGCAAAGGTCAGAATTGGGAAGCCACATTCACTTAACAACCGTGTTACTAACCTAACAGCTGCATTGATTCAGTTATCCACTGTGGCAAGAATGGTCATAAAACGGGGCAAAATTCATTTAATGAATCATTTAATGAGTTTTATTTAATTATTTAATGACTTAGCAACAGAAATTTGGGGCTCAATTGTGGCTGTAACTTGAGGACTACCTGTACATCAAACAACCTTCCTAAGAATGAACTGCTGTGAGCAAAGTGTCTTTTTTAAAAAAAATTAGATTCCCTCTCCTTTTTGTACCTAGATAAAATTAAGGCCGGCTCCCTTGCCAGAGTACGTGCCTAATTCGACGGAGATCATTTTTGGGAAGAACGACATGAGTGAAGAGAAAATGGAGGAGAGAAGGAAGCGTGCTCGGGAATATTCCAAGTACCAGTTGCAAGCAGTTGCCGACCGCAAAAGGACTGCCATCCTTAACCAGCTGGTGGATCAGAGGAGAGCTACCGATATGATGCAAAGAGCTAAGAAACAGTAAGATGGAAACCGTAAAGAGTTAATATCGCTTTATAATGCCTTGATAAGACCACCCTTGGAATGTTGCATCCAGTTTTGGTCTCCATGACATATAAAAAAAGATGTTGAGACCAGTGGTGGGATTCAAATATTTTTACCACTGGTTCGGTGGGCGTGGCTTAGCGGGTGCGCTTTGTGCGCGTGCACTTTGCATGTAAGCGCATGCCCTTTGCACAGGTGCAGAGGCGTTCAAGCCTGCATGATCCTGGTTGCTTCAGCAACTGCCGCGCGGCACTCTTCTGTGCCACGCAAAGCAGCTGCGCTTCAAATTCAGGGGATAAAGGTGAATTATGGGAGCACGGGCGGACGGGCCCAACAGCAGAGCGGCGGAGAAAACCGGTTCAGTCTCCGCTGTTCATCGCTGCTACTGGCTCAGCAGAACCAGGCTGAATCGGTAGTATGCCACCACTGGTTGGGACTCTGGAAAGAGGGCAGAGTAGAGCAACAAAGATGATTAGAAGGCTAACACCAGGGGTGGGCTGCTACGGGTTCGCATGGATTTGGGCGATCCTCTAGCTAAGATTCTGCCCAGTTTGGCAAACTGGTAAATCTCACCTCTGGCTGGTCCCGACTGCCCCATCTTGCCCCTCCCAGGACTCCTTTACGCAGCCCACTTTGGATGCCAGGTAAGTACAGGGCCTGCGTGGAGGCTCAGGAGGATGAAAATGGGCCTTTCGGAGACTCCAGAAGGCCGGAAACAGGCCCGTTTTCAGCTTCTGGAGGGTCTTCGGAGCACAGGGGAGGCCGTTTTCGCCCTCCTGGAGGCTCAAAGAAAACCTCTGGAGCCTCCCCGCCACTGTGGTACAGGAGGATGACTAAGCCACTCCCACCATGGCCACGCCCATCCAGCAACCGGGCAGACAACCAGTTGCTGAAATTTTTGAAGCCCATCCCTGACTGAAACATATGAAAAACGGTTGCAGGAATTGGGTATGTCTAGTTTGATGAAGAGAAGGTCTAAGGGTGACACGATAGCAGTGTTCCAATATCTCAGGGGCTGCCCCAAAGAAGAGGGAGTCAAGCTATTCTACAAAGCACCTGAAGGCAGGACAAGAAGCAATGGGTGGAAGCTAATCAAGGAGAGATTCAACCTAGAACTAAGGAGAAATTTCCTGACAGTTAGAACAATTGATCAGTGGAACAACTTGGCTCCAGAAATGGTGAATGCTCCAACACTGGAAGTTTTTATAAAGATGTTGGATAACTGTTTGTCTGAAATGGTGTAGGGTTTCCTGCCTAGGCAGGGGGTTGGACTAGAAGACCTCGAAAGTCCCTTCCAATTCTGTTACTCTGTTATTCTGTTAACTGATGTGCTGAAGCTTTTCTGAACAATTCAGCTCCTCTGATAGGTTACATGGCCATTTCTGGATGGTTGTGCTTTCTAAGAAGGTTCCCATCCTGGGCATGCTCCAAAATCCAGATGGATTATGATAATATGGGCCTAAAATTTCTGTGCTAAGCGAGACATTTGTTAAGTGAATTTTGCTCCATTTTAGAACCTTTCTTGCCACCGTTGTTTACGTGAAACACTGCAGTTGTTACGTTAGTAGCATGATTGTTAAGTGAATCTGGATTCCCCATTGTCAGAAAGTCTCAAAAAATTGATCGCACGACCCCAGGACACTGCAACCTTCATAAATATGAACCAGTTTGCCAATGATTTGAATTTTGATCACGTAACCATGGAGATCGTAAATGTGAAAAATGGTCATAGGTCATTTTTTTCCAGTGCTGTTGTAACTTCGAACGGTCACTAAATGAACTGTTGTTAAGTCGAGGACTACCTGTATTCTTAAAATCCTTTTGATATCCTAGGTGGATAGCGGAGAAGGGTGAGCGAATGGAGAGGCTCTTCCAGATGAATTTGGCTATTCAAGAGGACTGGCAAAAAAGCGCAGGGCTGAAGCGACAGCGAGATTACGAGGAGAAGCTCTTCCAGCGGTAAGCCTCCATCTAGAGCAGAGTGCCCCACACTTTCTGGCTTTGCAGACCGGTGGCGGGTGGTGGGGAGAAGAGATACCCTGTTTCCCTGGAAATATGACCTACCCTGAAAGTAAATCCTAGCTTGATTTTTACACGTGCGCCCAATATAAGCCCTACCCCCAAAAAATAAGCCCCAAATAAGATCCCATCCATTTCAGAGTACACGGTTAAAAATTAAGCTAGGGTGGGAATGGGGTGGTGGTGGAGCTGCCCTACTACTTACCTTTGGACAGTTGTAGCCAGATCTCGCACAGCCCGACACCTGCCTTGCTGGCCTATTTCTTCTGCAGCTGGCAAGGCTGGCAAGGCTTTCCTGAAGGCCTCCGTAGCTGTTAATGAAGTTAGTTATCGGCTGCAGAGGCCTTCAGGAAAGGCTTGCCGGCCGCAGAAGAAGACGTTCCTGAAGGCCTCTGACAGTGAAAAGGAAGCTGGGCTAGGAGGCGACGTGCGCAAGTGGCTGAGGAGGCTGGGGGCGATGCACGCAAGTGGCTGAGGAGGCTGGGGGCGACGCGCGCAAATGGCTGAGGAGGCTGGGGGCGACGCACACAAGTGGCTGAGGAGGCTGGAGGCAACGCACGCAAGTGGCTGAGGAAGCTGGGGGCGACGCGCGCAAGTGGCTGAGGAGGCTGGGGGGAACGCGCGCAAGTGGCTGAGGAGGCTGGGGGCGATGCGCGCAAGTGGCTGAGGAGGCTGGGGGCGACGCGCACAAGTGAGGTTAGTCAGTGGACAACATCCCCCCAAAATAAGACCTGGTGCCTTTTTTGGTGGCAAAAAAAAATATAAGACAGGGTCTTATTTTTGGGGAAACACGGTAGTTCCACACAAGCAATGGGCAAGTAATGCGTGCATGCAACTCCATTTGCACACATGCTCAACCACCGCTTCTGCAGCCCGGTTCCCAACAGCTCACGGCCCAGGAGTGGCCCACAGTTTGGGAATTGGGGACTCCTGATCTGCAGAGCCTTCCATCTTTGACTCAAACTCAGAAATCTGGGACAAATCCTTGGATTTCTGAGCTGGAAGATATAAGTGAGACAAAGTGAATTATTGGTTCTTTCTTCCCAAGAAGCTGGTTTTTTTAAAAAAAAACAAAAACAAAACATTTCTGTCTCCTTGAACTGCAGGGCGGGAGACAAACTTATGCTCCTGGATCAGTGTGCGAGATATCGTCGCTGTTACCAGTGCAAGAAAGGCCTGAACCAATTTGGGGAAAACAATATATGGACAGACAGTAAATATATCCCTGGATCTCGGTTAATCGTTTGAAGCAGCACCGTTTGTTTATGCCTTCCTTTTCTTCTTATAAGTGCTTTTAAAATTGTTTTTTTTTTTTTTTAAAGAAAATCTGATCGTATGAACGTGCTTATGATTTGATTCTTGTAGCCCTGTGGTATAAATGTCTATTTTTCTTTTCTTTTCTGGTGATAAGAATATGTTTTTCTGCATTAAAGATATATATGTATGAGTGTGTATTATGGAATAAACCCCCCGCCCCACATTCCATAAAATATGCATCTATTACTTTTTAGAAAGTGGGCAGATTGATCTTCTCAGGCAGGAATGTGAAGGCTGCATATTTGATTTACAGGGACTGACTGCCTTTTTTGTACATTTTTGGTTTTTTTTTTTTGTTTGCATTTTAAAACAGGGCTTTCCAACCTTTTGGATCTCACCAACCTTTTGGACCTAAATTCATAATTTTAAATCCCACGGGCCACTAATACGATCTGCCTAATGACTGGCTGGGTGGGTGTGGCTAGGTGGTCCTGTGACTGGGTGGGCGTGACCAACTCAATGTCACTCACATCAAGGGGCGCCTTGCCGGCCACTACTCACCCCTCCTCTCCCAGCTATTCCCTGCCAGGGATCTTTAGAATCCCCAACAGGAAGCATTTGTTGGAGCTAAGCAGCCACCACCTGAATGAGTTGGCAAAACAGCTGGCTCAATTCAAATTGGATCTGACCGAGAAGGAGGCTCAGCAGAAGCACCTCACTGAGGACTAGGAGCATAGGCTTTCCAAGCAGAGGGAAGACCTGCAGGAGTGCAAGGCTAGGTAGCAGCACCTGGAGGCTCAGCGGGCTGAGATTATCAGCCAGTTCCAGACCATGATGCAGTCCCAGTGGAACGAGGCCCTCCGGCTCTTTGCCACCAGTGGCCCTTCCCTCTAGCCTTCGCCTAAAGCCCCACACCAGGAGGCTGAAGCAGACCCCAAATCAGAATTTCTGCCCCCCTTCTGACCCGCACAAAAAGACCCCGAAGGAGGAGACTCTCTACAGCAACACAAACTTTCATTGCACATATCCAGCCCAGGGTCCGTAGTTTGAGGAGCCCTGATTTAGTGCAATATAAAAGAATGCAAATAATTTTTCTGTGGACTACAAAATTTTTTCGCGGACCACCAGTGGTCCATGAACCACCAGTTGGTGACCGCTGTTTTAAAGCATCAGTATGTTGTTTAAATACAGGAAAAGACCTGGGACTGAGAGAAGAGAGAGGATTTTGATAGCCAAGTAGCCAGTTAGAAAAATGGAGCGCCATCAATGGTGAAAACTTTAAAGAAATGGCACGGATAGAGATGGCTAGACTTGCTGCTTCTTACGTGTCCAGCATTGAGGCCAGTGTGTCCATCTGTTGTCAGATGTTAGCTACTCATGCTTTGTCCACCTCTGCCCACAGGCCACATTTTTTGAGATCTTTGTTATATTTGTTTCTAAGTATTGTATCCAGGGGTAGAATTCAGACGAACCGAATGTTAAATTTACATCCGGTTCGCTGAACTGGTAGGATGAATGATTTTGGGCCAATCTCTAGGAGGCCATGAGTTCTAATCCTGACTTAGTCATAAAAGCCAGCTGGGTGACTTTGGTCCAGCCGCTCCCTCTCAGCCCAACACACCTCACAGGGTTGTTGTTGTGGGGAAAATACGAGGCAGATGCTGTGTTGGGTATGTGTATGTTCTCCATCTTGAGTTATTTGTAAAAATAATACAGGTGAAATACAAACCAATACACAGGTGCTTCCTCTTGCTTTCCGTGTGTCCCACACAGAAATTGCTGCTGTGCTGAATCTCATACTCTCCTGACATCTTTAGCTAAAATAAGACAATTAATCTTTTTTATTTTTATTATGGGAAAACCTTTATTCTAGCTTTAGCTAATACATACCAAATGGGGACCATTAACAGTGCTAGATTCACGGGCATTGCTGAAGTAGATTTTAACAGGAGCAAAAGAGCACGCTAGGATTTCATCGCATGACATACACAGCATTTTTTTTTGTGATGCAAAAGTCACAGCATAGGCCAGGGGTCCCCAAACTTAGCAATTTTAAGAGTTGTGGACTTCAACTCCCAGAATTCTCCATTTCTGGGAGTTGAAGTCCACAAGTCTTAAGGTTGCCAAGTTTGGAGACCTCTGGCATAGGCATTTATTGATATTGTGCTTTCTCAGTTATTTAGAAACAACACATTCATTTTGGATGGTTTGGCTTAACCAAGGAGGACACACATTCTAGATGTTTGACTTTGACTGCAGGTGACACGGAGCGCATAATAAGAATGGGTTGATGTCTAAACTGCTACATTATCTACCCCAGGAAAACATTCAATACACCTGTGCTTTTCCAAAAGACAACTGGACTTTCTTGGGTTTTTTTCCCCTTGAAAATGTTTTGCTTCTCATCCAAGAAGCTTCTTCAATTCTAACTGAAGGAAAGGATTTGTATTTTTTTTTTTTTTTTGCAATCATCTAGTAATTAGAAGAAAAACTGAAGAAGCCTCTTGAATGAGAAGCAAAATGTTTTCAGGGAGAAAACCAAGGAAGTCCTGTTGCCTTTTGGAAAATGGCATTTGGGACAACCTTAACCTGGCATTTGATAGACCTATTGTTGAGTAGATCTGAAGACCAACAGCCTAACTCTAACCTGCATTTTAAGGCCCCTGTGTATTCAATATGGAGAAGTGCATTAATCATGGAGAAGTGCAGGATCCAACTTCCACAGCAAGATCAGTTTGGTTTCCATCACCTAATCCAAGATCTTCAAGCAGCTCATTTGGGTCAGAATAACCGAGGTGTTGTATGGGACCTTGGAGGTCTTCTAGTCGGAGAACCGATACCATTTCAGAAGACTGAGATCTACACAACACTACTTGGGAATTCTTGTCTTCTTGGCTATGCAGAATCTCACTTACTCATTTTTGTCTGAAGTGGTGTAGGGTTTCCTGCCTAGGCAGGGTTTGGACTAGAACCATGGTGGCGAACCTATGGCATGCATCCCGGAAGTGGAATGAAGAACCATTACTGTCAGCATGCAAGCACTCGCCCAGAAAAGGTCTAACTGCGCATGCACATGCACCGCCTGCCTGCCCGCCAGCTGATTGTCAGGTATGTGGTGTGCATGTATGGGGATGCAGCAGCGTTCAGGATACACTTGCACATGTACAGAAGCACATAGCGTGCATGGGGGGTTGTGCATGCATGCACAGAAGCGTGCAGTGCAGGTCGTGCGGGTTGCATGCGCATGCACAGAAGCGCGGGTTGCATGGGTCATGTGGGTCACGCAGGTCGCACGCACATGCATAGGAGGCATGAGAGGCCCCACACGCATTGCCTTCTGGGTGATGGCATGTGAGCACGAGCAGGCAAGCGTGCACGCGGCACTGGAGCCCAAAAAGGTTAGCCATCACTGGACTAGAAGATCTCCAAGGTTCCTTCCAAGCAGGGGTGGGATTCTACCAATTCACATCTATTCGCTACAACTGGTTGTTAACATTCTAAGCCGTTTGGAGAACTGGTTGTTAGAAGAAATTCCTGGCCTAATCCTGTAAGGAAGGCAGGAAGGAAACATTCTGGTGTTGCTTACAGAAACTGCCTCTCCGTTAACCCTTATTACATTCTTGGCATTCTTGATTCTCAGGAACTTCTCTGAAGTTTTTTCCCCTCCTTTGCTGGTACTTTGCTTGTGTGGAGTGACCATATAAAGTTACAATGGTACTGAAAAAAGTGACTTATGACCATTTTTCACACTTACGACTGTTGCAGCATCCCCACAGTCACGAGAGGCCAGGCAAGGAGATGCATGCCTCAATGTGAGTGATATTGAGCCCAGCCAATAACATGACCACCAAGCCATGTCCACCCAGTCACGACCACCAAGCCACACCCACCACCTAAGCCACGCCCACAGAACCGGTTGTTAAAAATATTGAATCCCACCCCTGCTTCCAACTCTGTTATTCTATCCCATTTTTCAACAACATTGAAAAAGAACATTTAAGGCACAGGTAGTCCTCGACATATGGCCACAATTGAGCCAACCATTTCTATTGCTAAGTGAGATAATTGTTAAGTGAACTTAACCATTTTACAACCTTTCTTGCCACAGTTGTTCAGTTGAATTACCGCAGCCGTTAACTGAGTCACATGGTTGTTAAGCAAATCTGGCTTCCCCATTGACTTTTGTTCGTCAGAAGGTCGCAAAAGGGGATCATGTGACCCCCAGGATACTGCCACTGTCATAAATATGAGTCCGTTGCCAAGCATCTGAATTTTGATCATGTATCATGGGGATGCTGCAACAGTCGTAGGTGTGCAAAACGGTCATAAGTCACTTTTTCCGTGCCGTTGTAACTTTGGTCACCAAATAAACTGTTGCAAGTTGAGGACTACTTGTAGTCTAAAATAAAATGGCTGGATGTGTGTTCAGAATATGAGGCAAAGGAAGAACCATGTAGACGTCTTAATTAAAAATAATAAAAAATAGCACCCCAGGTACTAGACTTAGACCTCCTCACCAAGTCTCTGCACTTATGTGACAGTATATAAAAAACAATTAGAAGATAATGGACACTGCAAATGGAGCTGAGCTGGGAGTCCTGGAGTGAGTAGGAGTGCCAGAGGAGTAATACCTCCTTAAAAAACCTTGGTTCAGCTGGTCCGGCTGGTAGCACCTCGTAAGGGCCTCTTTCCAGGGTTACAGGAGAAGATGGTTAACAGTTTTGAAGGCAGAAGAGGGCTTCATGCCCCAACGGGCAGATAAAACAGTAGAACCATCTTCTAGGACAGTGGTGGCTAATCTTTTTGGGCTCCTGTGCCAAAAATTGCGCGCGGGCTTGTGCACACGTACATGTCAGTACCCAGAAGGCAATGCACATGCCCCACTGCCCCCTATGCATGCGCACGCAATCCCCACTGCCCCCTTACCGGCACTGCACCTCCCAGCTGATTTTCGGCCTGTTTGAGGCCTTTTTCGGCCTCCCAGAGACTTGAGGAAAACTTCTGCAGCCTTTGCAGGCTGAAAAATTGGCCTGTTTTGTCACTTCCGGTATTTTTGGAAATACAGGAAGTGACGAAGCGGGCCTATATTTTGGCCTTCAAAGGCTTTCCTCAAGCCTCTGGGAGGCCGAAAAAGGCCTCAAACAGGCCAAAAATCAGCTGGGAGGCACATACATGCGCAGTGAGGTAAGTTTTCCTGTGACGCTGCGTGCCACCTCTGGCACGCATGCCATAGGTTCGCCATCACAGTTCTAGGAGAAGGGGAACTCTGATTTCAAACCTCCATTTCCTTGTGGCTATGTCTATTATTGGAAAAGGCTTCAGGAGTCAACTTCGAGGCAAAATCCGGAACCGCCACAGATCTTAATTTAGTATTTAGTTAAATTCTGGAAATAGTCAATCTGTCCCTCCATTTGGGAAATGTGGTTGTGAGGTGATTCCAAAGTTACAGTGCTTTCTCCCCATTTTTTCTAGATCCCTTAACGTGCTTGGTAAATAAAAAGTATGCAACTGCTCTTATTAAATATGAATACGCAGCAGTTACAAATATAACAGCAACAGCACTTACATACCACTTCACAATGCCTTATGGCCCCCTCTGAGCGGTTTACATTGAGTCAGCATATCGCCCCCAACAATCTGGGGTCCTCATTTTACCAACCTTAGAAGGATGGAAGGCTGAGTGAACCCTGAAGCCCCATCAGGATCGAACTCCAGACTGTGGGCAGAGTTTGCCTGCAATACTGCATTCTAACCACTGTGCCACCAGGACTGCTGAATATATTTAGTAAAAAGGACATTGCTCGATTTGAATTTTTAAAGCTCATCAATATCTTCAGTCTCACTGAGGTAAAGCAGGGAAGATCCCTGATACTTTGAGGTAAAAAGTTGGAGTTTAATGTTGTAGCTGAGGATCAATGGGAAGCGAAGTCCACTGTTCATGGCAGGAAAATAAAAGAATTTACTGCTCTTTCCATGGATCCAATAAATCAGAAGAATGACTGTAGGGAAAAGGGTTTTCTATTATACAGGCAGTCCTCAACTTATGACCATAATCGGGGCCAGAATTTCCACTGCTAAGCAAAGCAGTTGTTAAATGAGTCGAATCCAATTTTATAACCTTTGTTGCCATGGCTGTTAAGCCATGACATAGCCAGTTGAGAAAGTTGCAAATATGGCATCACTTTGGCAAATCATTCTGGCAAATTGCAACACTCTTAAATTCGTGCTGGTTGTCAAATATCCAGATTTTGATTCTGTGACTGCCAGGGTTGTATCTGTGAGGACCAATTGTAAATCCCTTTTTTTTCAGAACCATTTTAATTTTGAATAGTCGCTATACCGATGGTTGTAGTTGAGGATTACCTGTGACATAAGAAAGAGGTCTATTCTGTACCTTTTTTATTTGATACTACTGTCCCTTCCGTAAAAGCGCCAGATACCCCCACATGTGTGCATGCACAACCATACCGGGAAGTTTTACTAAATGTGAAAGGTAGCCCGTTGAGTCACAAATTACTTCAAGTCTTTTGGCTGCCACAGGAAGACTGTGAAGTAAGACTTCACTTATGAAAAAAATGTTTTAGGGAAAGAACTTCATCACTCGTCATAAAAAGTAAGAAATCTCTCCAACCTGTATTCTCATAGCTTGCGTTTTAATGCTGTTAAAAATTGTCAATATAATTGCACCAGGGAGCAAACGTTTGTTGGGAATAAGCTAACTCTGAAAGCCGAAAAGGAATTTGGATATGCCCATGCTCTGGTTTTTGTAGACAACTATCGTCTGTTCAGAATATTGGTTGTCTTTTTTAGACTCTCGGTAGCCTTGGCATCTGATCTTGTCTGCTGCAATTTAGGTGAGGCATGAATACAAGTATAATTTCATCATGTCTTCATTTCTGTTGTGGATAGGAGACAATTCGCAATTTCTTTAGCAGAGGGTCTTTAGCATTTTGGTCTTT
The DNA here is from genome assembly GCA_023653725.1 of Bungarus multicinctus. NCBI lineage: Eukaryota > Metazoa > Chordata > Lepidosauria > Squamata > Elapidae > Bungarus > Bungarus multicinctus. Next base: position 9,356,387 of record CM042850.1, read on the forward strand.
AGCATTTAAAGTGGGGGGTATTCTACCGATTTGGACTAGTTTGGGTGAACTGGTATTTTCGATGAACATTTGGCCCCACCCATCTGCCCGTCCTTTCTGTGTTTAATTTCCTTGTTTTGGAGCACAATTGATTGGCGCGGCAGAGTGGTTTTGCCACAGCTGAGCTATTTTACTCACCGGGGCTGCAGTAGAAGGTAAGATTTATAGCTGAAAATGGGCTTTTTCAAAGGATGGGCATGCGATCACCAAACCGGTTGTTACATCAGTTGAATCGTGTCACTGGTTTAAAGGTCTTCAGGGAAGACGCGGGAAAGATTATACAATTCAGTAGAACAGAACTGAAAGTATTTCTGTGTGGCCACTTTTGGTGAGCTGAACTCACAAGAGTATGCGGAGAGGGGAATTAAGGGGGGAAAAAATCAAGGGGGATACTTGCCCCCTTCCAACAAGTATCAGCAGCTATTTGACCAAATATTTGGCACCGTTGTTCATAATAGTCAAAGGATTCGGTAACCATAATTTCTTCCTAGGAATTCTGACATGAGCGTGATGTGATTTCACTGCAGTTACTACCGGTAATAAAGTATAGGCTGAATCTACATATTATGCTACTGTCTTTTATAAGAGCTGAATCACTGGATAGATTATTGTATGTACATTAAAAGGAGGTAACATACTAAAATACAGTAGTTTATATTTGTGAGGAAGGTTGGAAGTCACTTCTTTATATATTTCTTTTTTTCTCCTTCCTTCCTTCCTTCCTTCCTTCCTTCCTTCCTTCCTTCCTTCCTTCCTTCCTTCCTTCCTTCCTTCCTTCCTTCCTTCCTTCCCTCCCTCCCTCCCTCCTTCTTTTCTTTTCTTCTATGTTGTTTCTTTTTCTTTGTACTTTTGTTATTCTTCCTTTCCACTCTTTTTGGAGTTCATCTCAATTTTTATTATTGCAGTTATAATCTTTAATAATTTTTTTTTTTAAAAAATAGCAGATGCAATGACAACACTGAAGTTCCACCTGTTTTGCATCAATCAAACAAAGGGGGTGGAGCTACATTTACCAGTCCAGGATGCCATCTTAACTTTTTGGCCCCCTAGGGACCAAATTCACATTTTAATACAAGGCAAGAACAAGTCACTGTAATTGAACCATTGTTGTCCCCCGTTGGTTTTTCAATCTCCTTATCTCTATTCTTTGATGAAAAAACAATGCAGCAGACTTCAAAGGCTGAAGTCACTGTTACAAAATCTTGCTTTAAAAAAAAAAAAATCCATGAAATTGTCCTCCAAGAAAAGTATCCAATTGTTTTTAGGACAAATAAGAATACAGGCAGACAATGATTCCATGAATTTTGAACTTCCTGTGGCCTTTTTATCACTTCAGAAATAGAACAAAAATGGAAGACCATTTGTTGATAACTGTAGCTGCATGTGAAACAGTGAAGAAAAACAATTCTTTTAAAAAGCCATGCCTAGGATGGTTAAATACATGAGACTAGCTAGATATTATGGACTTTGGGCTTGATTTAGCAAGATCCATTGGAAAGAATGATTGTCAACTTTTGATGAATGACCAATGGGGTGAAGCATCACCTGAGAAGGGCTCATAAAGGTTCTGGCAGGAAGTCCTGTCTTGAATGTTTCTTTTCCTTTAGAGCAGGTTCTCCCAACTTTGGCAACCTTTAAGACGTGTGGACTTCAACTCCCAGAATTCCTTGGCAAGATGGGGAATTCTGGGAGTTGAAGTGCACATGCAAGATGGGGAATTCTGGGAGTTGAAGTGCACACATCCTAAAGTTGCCAAGGTTGGGGAAAACTTCCTAGGCATATTTCCTCTGATGGGGTCCAGCCAACCAGAGAAGACATGGTGGCACTTTGGGTTATGGGAGTACAGTACAAGGAGAGGCTGGACGTCCATCGGTCCAGGGTGCTCTAATCTGGATTCCTGTATTGGTTGGGAGCGTGAGTCAGTGGTGGGTTTATAGCTTTAAACTTAGAGTGTTCTAACTCTACAATTTTAAATACAACACTCCCTTTTTACAATCCTATAATCCCTTAATTCAGGGTAGAATCTGGGTGACTGCATAGAACTGAGCATTTACTGGCGGAATGCCCTTCCTGATGCCTATGCAGAGCTAACAGCAGATATTTTCTCTTTGCGCCCAGAGGGAGAAAAATATCTGCCGTTATGTAGGATTGAACTCTCAACCTTGCAAGTGGGAGACAAGCATCTTCACCACTAGGCCACCATGTCAGCTCATAATTTTAAATACAATAAATACTATTAAAGCAAAAACAAAAAGGAAGAAAGAAAGAAAGAAAGAAAGAAAGAAAGAAAGAAAGAAAGAAAGAAAGAAAGAAAGAAAGAAAGAAAGAAAGAAAGAAAGAAAGAAAGAAAGAAAGAAAGAAAGAAAGAAAGAAAGAAAGAAAGAAAGAAAGAAAGAAAGAAAGAAAGAAAAATAGTCCCTGAGATTACAATTTCTTGGTTGTGTTTGATGGAGAGGCATATGAATTAACAGATTAATTTTGTTTCAAGGCATAGTAATGTTCACGTCATGGTTTAGGTTTAAGACACAGTTAAGGGAGCACTGCAGGACATTCTCTAATCTACATTCTATGGGTGCCACCAAATTAAAATACAAACGTTGAAATTTGGACCAAGACTTTGTTTTTCTTTTTCAATGCTCAAGGTTGAAATTGCAGTTCACATTTTATCAGAAAGATTACATGATCATTTCTTTATGACTGGATGATCCTTAATGGGAAGGTCTGAAGACTAGCTTAAAATCCCTACTCTTAATTCTATCCTAAGCTCTAACTGGAACCCTTCAGATACTTGAATGCTATTTCTACAGAACAGGCCTGAAAAAAAAGCTATAATCTATAGCAATCTCTTCTAATCTTGATAACTAAGATATGTGGACTTCAACTCCCAGAATTCCCCAGCAAGCCTTAATGGCTGGGGAAGTCTGGGAATTGAAGTTCATACATCTTAAAGTTGCCAAGGTTGGGAAACGCTGGTCTACATTCAAAGCCCCCTTTTTAAATTGTGTTAGTTACAGATAGTACCCAACCCTGGTTCGTTCATTCAGCAACCGTCTGTAGTTTGAACAGCGCTGAATGAATGGTGGTTACGATTGGTCCTTAGAATTCTGGCTGTTCCAGCATCTGCACAGTCACATGATCATGATCTGGGCCCTTGGCAACCAGTTTGCACTTACAACTAGTTGCAGAGCACACAATCCAGCAGGTATTCAGCAGGTTCTGACCAGTTCTGGAGAACCGGTAGCGGAAATTTTGAGAAGTTTGGAGAACCGGCAAATACTACCTCTGACTGGCCCCGCCCACATCTATTCTTCGCTTCCCGAGTCCCAGCTGATTGGCTGGGTCTTCTTTGGTTGCCCTGCACAGGAGAATGGAGCTGGAAAGCAGGTTAGTGGGGTGGGGAGGGAATGGGGATTTTGCAGTATCCTTCCCCTGCCACACCCACCAAGCCACACCCACAGAACCGGTAGTAAGAATTTTTGAATCCCACACTGACACAATTATATGATTACCATTTGGAACCTTCCCCACTGGCTTCCCCAGAAAGTCAATGGGGAAGCCAACAGGGAGGGTTGCAAGTTTCTGGGTTAAGTTTCCCTGACCCATGCATCTTTCCCACATTCCTTCCACCCCTCTACTCAGCACAAGCCTCTTCACTGCTTGCTGGCCCAAGATTTACAATTCCCTCCCAGCTTCCCCGCTGACTTTGTGAGAAAGTGGCAGGAAGTTGCCTCGTTTAACAACTGTGAGATTTGGTTAACAAAGGCCACCAGGACTCCAGGGATTGCTGTAGCTAAACTATGAGGTCTTGCTTTAGCGATAGAAATGATGGTGCCAATGGCCATTGTAAGTTGAGGGCTACCTACATTCAACCCTGGAGCATGAAATGGTCAACCCTATCTTTATATGTTGCATGAATCCACCTTAGGCTATTATAATCTTTCAGCGTATCATGCATCCTACATATTTGGGATATTTGAGTAAACCAGGACTTACAGTAATTAACCATGGATATACGTTATTGTGTGACCATTCACTTGGAGTGCTTCTTGAGTTAGTCTATGCTGCCAACCAAAACGTAGTGAGTTTGGTAGAACTTTCATTGTTGTATAGTAACAAGACATTATATAAGCTGGATAAAGGAATACCGGTTACCTGGAAATTTTTCAGTAATTTGGGTTAATGAGAACTCTGCGTAACTGCTAAAACTGCTAATTTGGGTTAGTGAGAACTCTGCGTAACTGCTAAAACCAGCCACATCTCTAATGGGGATCAGGGTTAGGATCAGGTCCCTGGGGATAGCTGCTAAAATTGAAAGAAGCCATGCAGAAACTTTGGGCAAGAAGTCACTTCTGAACTGTATGCCCGATGGCCATTTCATGGTTATATCAAACAGTTAAAGTCCTCTCGCACATACATGCTAGTCATTTCTGGCTCTAGGAGGCGGTGCTCATCTCCGTTACAAAGCTGAAGAGCCAGCGCTGTCCGAAGACGTCTCCGTGGTCATGTGGCTGGCATGACTAAACGCCGAAGGCGCACGGAACGCTGTTCCCTTCCCACCAAAATGGTCCCTATTTTTGTTTGCATTTTTACATGCTTTCGAATTGCTAGGTTGGCAGAAGCTGGGACAAGTAACGGGAGCTCACTCCGTGACGCGGCGCTAGGGATTCGAACCGCTGAACTGCTGACCTTCCTGATCGACAAGCTCAGCATCTTAGCCACTGAGCCACTGTGTCCCTTCATCAAACAATTACATTCTCCGACCTAAACCAAGAGTCTTCAAACTTGGCAAGTTTAAAACTTGTGGACTTCAACTCCCAGAATTCCTGAGCTAACATGACTGGAGGAGGAATTCTAGGAGTTGAAGTCCACAAGTCTTAAAGCTGTCAAGTTTGAAAACCCCTGTCCTAAACCCATGAATGGTAACCTTTGCTGACAAACGCTGTAGTAATTACACCAGCTTAATAGATATGAAGTCATCTAGTAAAAGCATTTTCTATGAACTCTGCAGAAATTTCTAATCCAGCCTGGAATGGAACCATGCCGATAGGGAATTTGAGGAGCTGAAGTTCTGATATATTGGGAAAGGTCTGGATTAGGAAAGGTCAGGGAAGGAGATTCAAGAGTATGGAACCTTCTAAATTTCATCTAATCACATCCCTTCATTGGGCGCTGGTGGCATAATAATTGGTCCTTGTTTTACTTTGTATGGTTTCTGGCTCAGATATATATATATATCTGATAGAATAGAAAGGCTGGCTCCTTGCTCTTCTATCAATTTTATAACTGAAGAGCCTACAGGCTTGAAGTTCAAGACACCGTAGCATCTTAAGGTTCGCAGCTGCTTGAAGATTCCTCTTGCCTGCCTTCACAAAAGAGAAACATCAAATATTTTGAGTCTTCATGGCTTCCTGCGGCCACTGGTAACTATCGATAATGAAGGAGTCATAGTCAGGGCTGTAAATGAGGTTTTTCACAAATGCTTCTTTGTCCTCTGGTTCTGGATACAAGGAGGCCAAGTTGTGTTTGTAGGCATAGTCAACCACCTAAGAACAAGAGACAGAAAAAGGAAAAAAAAAACATTGGACAAAGCCATTTGAATGAATGAATGAATGAATGAATGAATGAATGAATGAATGAATGAATGAATTCTTTATTGGCCAAGTGTGACACAAGGAATTTGCCTTGGTGCATATGTTCCAACCAGATGCCATCTAGATCAGTAGTTCTCAATCTTTTATTCACCACAGACCCTCTTTAAATACCTTTTGTGGCCAGGGACCTATTGGAAGGAATATCCATCTGGTTCAGTTCCAAGCTGGGAGAAAGACACTGGAAACATGGAGGCTGATTGGAAAGGTGGTTTAATGACGAAGCAGAACCACCAAGCACATGGTTCTGGTGTAGCTGACCACATGTGGAGAGTGGAGGATTTTTATATCTTCCCTTGGACTTTGTACTTGAACTTCCTGTTCCTGTCCAAGGACATGTATTCTATTGGCTGTTGTCAGATTCCTATGGGGCCACGTAGGGGTTATGTAGGGGTCATAGTTGGCTCTACAGGCAAAAGAGAAAATGCAAATCCTAGGTGTTTGTATGAGCTAATCTGGTCAGCCTCTAGTTTATTGTTTATTTGAGCTCTGAGGTGAGGTTTGAACTGTTCTAGAGGATAATGCAACAAAGGGGCTTGTGTTCTGAAAGGGTGTTGGGCAATTCCTATTGTGGCTTAATGTCCTGTTTTGGATCCTGAGTGAGGGGCTGCTTCTAAACTGACCATTCTGCCTTTGTTTAGACTTTGCTGCTGGGAGTTTCAAAGTATCCTGTCTTGAATGGACTTCTGCCTGCAGTATTTCCTTTGCTTATGAATAGAGCTATCTAGATACTTGTCTTCCTCTTTCAATAAGCTCTTTATCCCTTAAATGTTGACACCTGCTGTCAGCCATTAAGAAAAAGTGGGGGCTGTTTTCTGCCCTAAAAAAACATGTTTTTCTATTGCTCCCTTTGAGGAAATATAATATTCTGCCTTTGTAATATTCCTCAAAATATTTCATTCTTCTGGGGTGGGGGTGGGGACTTCCCACAGACCATGGCCAGGGGCCACCAAGACTTAAGATTTGAATCATAGCATTTCTTCAAGCCTTCACAGACCTCCTTTGACAATATCGTGGTCTCCCGGGGTTGAGAACCACCGATCTAGATAACTCACAACCTCCAAAGCCAACAGCACTATGATAGGTGTTGTAGACGATGTAACCATTTTTTCATTTGCTCTATGGATGCCACTACAGGTAGTCCTCGACTTATGACTGGTCACTTAGTGACCATTTGAAGTCACGACAAATCTATCTTGGGGCTGTTTACGTCCTGCGCTTGAAAATCAAACCGTGGCTTCCCCTTGATCATGTGACTGAATTTCGGGTGCTCAGTAACACAATTGCATTTATGTGGTGGCACAGTGGTTAGAATGCAGTACTGCAGGCTACATCTGCTGACTGCCTGCAATTTGGCAGTTCGAATCTCACCAGGCTCCAGGTTGACTCAGCCTTTACAGACCCCTCACATCCTGGACATAAACTGTTTCAACTCCTTCCCTCAAAACGACGCTATAGAGCACTGCACACCAGAACAACTAGACACAAGAACAGTTTTTTCCCGAAAGCCATCACTCTGCTAAACAAATAATTCCCTCAACACTGTTCAACTATTTACAAAGTGTACACTACTATTACTGTTAATCTTCTCATCACTCCTTATCACCCATCCCCTCCCACTTGTGACTGTAACTTTGTTGCTTGTATCCTCTATGTCCTAGTATGATTTGATGTTGATTGTACTCTATGACTATCATTAAGTGTTGTACATTATGATTCTTGATTCTTAACGAATGTTCCTTCTTTATGTATACTGAGAGTATTTACACCAAGACAAATTCCTTGTGTGTCCAATCACACTTGGCCAATAAAGCATTCTATTCTTCCACTCTTCCGAGGTGGGTAAAATGAAGACTTAGATTGCTGGGGGCAACAGGCAACTCCGTAAACCGCTTAGAGAGGGCTGTAAAGTACTGTGAAGCGGTATATAAACCTAAGTGCTATTGGGAAGGAAGGAAGGAAGGAAGGAAGGAAGGAAGGAAGGAAGGAAGGAAGGAAGGAAGGAAGGAAGGAAGGAAGGAAGGAGCGAGCCATGGTGGCGCAGTGGTTAGAATGCAGTACTGCAGGCTACGTCTGCTGACTGCCTGCAATTTGGCAGATCGAATCTCACCAGGCTCCAGGTTGACTCAACCTTCCATCTTTCCGAGGTGAGTAAAATGAGGATCCAGATTGTTTGGGGCAAAAGACTGACTCTGTAAACTGATTAGAGAGGGCTATAAAGCACTGTGGAGCAGTATATAAGTCTAAGTGCTATTGCTGTAGCCGTTTACAGCATCCCATCGTCATGAAAACATACTTCCAGGTTTTGGCAAAACTGTGCCCATAGTGAACTACAAATATTCCTCAATGTACGACCACAATTGAGTCCCAAATTTATATTGTTAAGTGAGAAATGTGTTAAGAGAGTTTTGCCCTGTGTTACGACTTTTCTTGTCCATTTGTTAAGTGAATCACTCCAGTCGTTAAATTAGTCACGCCGTTTTTAAGTGAATCAGGTTTCCCCATTGACTTTGCTTGTCAGGAGGTCGCAAAAGGGGTCTCTGGGACGCTGCAACCGTCATAAATGTGAGTCAGTTGTCAAGCATCCAATATAAATCCAATGATCAGGGGGATGCTGCCATGGTCATAAGAGTGAAAAAGCAGCCATAAGTCACTTTTTTCAGTGCTGCTGTATCTTGGAACAGTCACTAAATGAAGTGTTGTAAGTCAAAGAGTACCCGTATTGATTCGCTTAACAACCGTGATGGTGCTTAACTGATGTGGCAACCAATATACAACCACAGTGTTTGCTTAACAGCCGCTGCAAAAAAATGGTCATAAAATTGTCTGTCATGTGACTGGCTCATTTTACAATTATCATGATTTTTGGCCATCATGGGAAGGCTCTATTTTGGTCATAAGTCGTATTTTCTTCAAAGACTGATTAGATGATTGAAGCTTCTGCTGTGCAAAAATCTAATTGGAGAGCATAATTGATGATTCTTGACTATGGACATTTTTCATTGGATGACACACCCAGGGTGGTGGTGGGGAAAGCAGGGTCAAGGGTGACAGTGAATTATGCATCTCAGAGTCGGCTATCTATCAGGATTCCGGCAGTTACTCCAACTAAATCATGAGCCTCGAGCCACACTCTGAAAACTTCGAAGGATTTATTACAAGTTAACATGCCGGCATTTGCCTGGGTGTAGCCGACTCTGAGATGCATAATTCACTGTCACCCTTGATCCTGCTTTTTCCTCCCACCCCTCTGGGTGTATCATCCAACAAAACACGTCCATAGCCAAGAGTCATCAATCATGCTCTCCAATTAGATTTTTGCACGACAGAAGCTTCAGTCATCTAATCAGTCTCTGAAGAAAACATGAATGGAATGTACTTTCGATTCCACACTGCTGCCTGCTCTTTGAAACTCCCCCCTTCTTTCTGTTGACAACTATAAAAAGTGTAGACAAAACGTTGACAGCAGATTTCTTTTGATGTGTATTTGATGTGACTTTTAACCGGATGCTGAAACCTTCATTGTTTCAGAATGTAAAGGAAACAGGAATTATTTCAGAATGTAGAGGAACAGGAGTTGTTTTTCAAGAGTAGGAACTTAAATCCAGTAGTGGGCTGCTGCCGGTTTGGACCGGTTCTAGTGAACTGGTAGTTACAACAATCATCTGGCTCCATCCACCCACCCCTGCCGTACCCTGCCCTATATTTTTGTCTTTTTCAGCTCAGCTGATTCGCACGGCACAGTGGTGTCAACTCATAAAATATTTCTATGGTCTTTTAGAGTTGCCAACAGAAAGGGAGGGGGAAGCAATGCGGCAGCTGCATTCCATAAATGTTTTCAAAGGTAGTAATTAGGTGACCGAAGTTTCTGTCGTGCAAAATTCTAACTGGAGAGCATGATTGATGACTCTTGGCTATGGATGTGTCCCATTGGAGAATATGAATCACGATACACCCAGGAGGTGGGGGAAAACCAGGGTCAACAGTGACAATTAATTTTGTATCTCAGAGTCGGCTACACCCAGGCAGTGCTGGACCTTTTAACTCCCAATAAATCCTTTTGAAGTTTTGGAAGTTTGGCTTGAGACTCATGATTTAAATGGGGTGAAGTGCCGGAATCCTGACAAGTGCATTATTGCGCCTCAGCAATAATTACTTACTAGGGCCGGCTTAAAAGGTAAGCTGTAGAGGTTCAAATTGGTGGTTTTTTGAATGCTGCATATGCATGTGCATGCTCACAGAGCCGGCTGTTAAACTGGTCGCAGCCCACAATTGCTTAAATCTCTCATATCAGGAACGTCACAAAAACTCTTACTTTAACGGCAATTTTGAAGGACACGTCTCGAATGGAGCTTAAAGGTGGATAGAGCCTTCCTTCAGTCAGGTGTTCCTCTGTCACCTCTTCTGCAATTGCCTAGGAGAGAAGAAAGCGATTGTGTGTCACTCCCCGGCCCACAACGTTTAAAAATCCACCGCATAAAATCTCATAACTCCTCCCTATCCCGCCATGGCAACAACACAATCAAGTCAACCACTTGATTGGCTCTGTCTTCTTGGGCCCACTGACAAAACCATGTTTTTAGGGGCCTTCCAAAAACAACCATGGTGGGGGCCAACCATATTTGGGGAGAATGACATTCCACAGGGAAGGAGTCACCACCGAGAAGGCCTTTTTTTTTTTTTTTGCAGTCCCACCAGATGAACCTCCCCAATCGATGGGAGCCGTAACATCCCCTGCCTTCCTGTCCTTGGAACTAAAATGGTAATTAAGTGGAATAGAAGAACACAAACCTCTGCTGTGGTGAGAAAGATTTCCTCGGTGATGTGACGGACTCCACACGCGATGACTCCTAGAGCAATTCCGGGGAAAACGTAGGCGTTGTTCCCTTGGCCAGGAAAGAAGGTCTGTCCATCGGAGAGAGTTACCTTAGGAAACGGGCTCCCACTGGCGAATATGGCCCGGCCCTATCCAAAGAAATCCAAGACAAAGTCCAGGCACCATCAGACAGGAAGTCAAGGAAGTGGATTATTTTATTTTATTTATGTTATTATTTTATTTATTGTTATTTATTATTTTATTATTTATTATTTTATTTTATTTATTGTTATTTATTATTTTATTATTTTTGATTTGTTTTGCTTAATTATTTTTTATTTTTCAATATTTTTATTAATTTATTATTTTATTTTGATTATTTTATTCTGTTTTGTTTATTTCATTTCATTATTTTATCTTATTATTTTTTATTTATTTTATTTTATTATTTATTTTATTTATTTTGGTTTTATTGTTTTATTTTATTATCTTATTTTATTATTATTTATTTTATTATTTTTATTTAGCATATGGCAAACAAGGTGAAATGGAACAGAAAAAGGAAAACCAGGGGATGTAGGCAAAACATTTGCCATCTCAAAAGTCTTTTAGGCATAAAAAAATTTCTTTGAAGTTACTGGAAATCTTCTGATGCCTTTTTTTTTTTTAAACCATTCCAGAAATGTTTTAAGCCCCCCCCCCCCCCCCCCCCAAAGTCCTGGTTTGACAATTGTTCCAAAAAACACTGCTTGGAATTCTCCATTCTGACTTTTGCTGTTCCAAGAATGATGGGTTTCAAATTCTACCTCAGAGACAAGTTTGTCCCTCATACAATGGCCTCCACTGCATCAAAATTCCCTACAGGCAGTGCTTCAGAGGTGGTCTTCAGCAGGTTCTGACTAGTTCTGGAGAACCGGTTGCAGACATTTTGAGTAGTTTGGAGAACCGGCAAATACCACCTCTGACTGGGCCCACCCCCATCTCTTCTCTGTCTCCCATTGAGTCACAGCTGATCGGCTGGGTAACAGATAATCAGAGTTGGAAGGGACCTTATAGGTCATCCAGTCCAATCCCCTGCCCAAGCGGGACACCCTACACCATTTCTGACAAATGGCAGTCCAATCTCTTCTTGAAAGTCTCAAGGGATGACTACTCCCACAACTTCTGAAGGCAACTTCTGTTCCATTGGTTGATGGTTCTCACTGTCAGAAAGTTTCTCCTTATTTCTAGGTTAAATCTCTCCTTGTTCAGTTTCCCTCCATTATTCCTTGCGTGGCCTACAGGCGCTTTAGAAAACAGCTTGACCCCTTCCTCCCTGTGGCAGCCCCTCAGATATTGGAAGATCGCTATCTTGTCTCCCCTGGTCCTTCTCTTTACTAGGGTCTTCTTTTGTTGTCCTGCATGAGAGAACGGAGCTGGAAAGCAGGTTAGTGGGATGGGGAGGGAATGGGATTTTGCAGTATCTTTCCCACCAAATTACCAAACCACGTCCACAGAACTGGTAGTAAAAAAATTTGAATCCCACCACTGCAGTGCTTGACTTATGACTGGCCACTTAACAGCTGTTCAAATTTACGATGTGCCCTGAAAAAGGTACTGATAACCCCGATTTGAAATCCCAATGGTTGAAATCACCACGTACGGTCACAAGATGGCCTTTCAACAACAGGCTGAAATTTACTGCTATTACAGTGGTGGTATTCTACCGGTTCAGCACGGTTCTCCCGAGCCGGTAGCGCCGATGAGCAGTGGAGACCAAACCGGTTCTCTCTAATGCTCTGCTGTTGGGCCTAACCACCCGCCTGGGCTCCCATACTAACCTTTATGTCCTGCTTTTGAAGCGCAGCTGCTTTAAGCGGCAAGCAGATTGCTGCGTGGCAGCTGCTGAAGCGACAGGGAGAGTGCAGGCTTGCAGGAGGTGAGTTGGAATGCTTCTGTGCCTGCGCAAAGTGCACATTAGGCGTGCGTGCACAAAGTGTGCGCATGCATGCAAAGCGTGCCCACCAAGCCACGCCCACTGAACCAGTGATAAAATTATTTGAAATGCACCACAGATCCTGTGGTCACATGATCGCGACGTATAATTTTTTTTGCCAGAAACTTGCATTAACTTTCAGTTAAAATTCCACCGCCGTGAACAATGACCGTGCCATTTGCTTAACGCCTGCTGTTAAAAAATATCATAAAATTGGGCAAGGTCCCACGATAATCCGCTTTGTGACCATCTCAACTTATGACTGTAATTGTGGACTCAATTATGGTTGCAGTTGAAGACTACCGGTAGTCAGAAGCTTCAATGGGAGGAGACTTACGTCTGTCAAACGGTAACAGTCTTCGGCCGTGCACTCTGCTTTGCTCGTTGGGTTGCTGAGGGCAAACACAATGGGCTTCTCATTGAAGGTCCCCATGTCCTTCAAAATCTGGTGAGTGAAAGCACCTGCCACAGCAGCCACCCCTGCAAAGTATTTTTTTTGGGGGGAAAAAAAGAGAACAAAAGGAAGAAAACAAAAGTTGGACAGAAATCAATTTACTTGCTCAAAGTTGATTCAGCCCTTCCATCATCCTTCCGAGGTGGGTAAAATCAGGACCCAGATTGTTGAGGGCAAGAGGCTGACCCTGTATACCATTTAGAGAGGAAGGAAGGAAGGAAGAAGAATGGGAAGGGAAAAGAAGGAAGAAAAATGAATGGAAAGGGAAGGGAAGGAAGGAAAGAAGATGAATGGGAAGGGAAGGGAGGGAGGGAGGAAGCCATGGTGATACAATGGTTAGAATGCAGTATTGCAGGCAAATTCTTCCAACTGTCAACAGTTCGATCCTGACCGGCTCAAGGTTGACTCAGCCCTTCCATTGTCCTTCCGAGGTGGGTAAAATGAGGACCCAGATTGTTGATGGCAAGAGGCTGACCCTGTATACCATTTAGAGAGGGAGGGAAGGAAGGAAGGAAGGAAGGAAGAAAAGAAGGAAGAAAAGAAGGAAGGAAGGAGGATGAACGGGAAGGGAAGGAAGGAGGAAGAATGGGAAGGGAAGGGAAGGAAGGAAGAAGAATGGGAAGGGAAGGGAGGAAGAGAGGGAGGAAGCCGTGGTGGTGCAATGGTTAGAATGCAGTATTGCAGGCAAATTCTTCCAACTGTCAGCAGTTCAATCTTGACCGGCTCAAGGTTGACTCAGCCTTCCATCCTTCCGAGGTGGGTAAAATGAGGAACCATATTGTTGGGGGAAAGGGGCTGACTCTGTAAACCTCTTAGAGAAGGCTATAAAGCACTATGAAGAGGTGTACAGGTAGCCCTCAACTTACAATGGTTCATTTAGTGACCATTCAAAGCTACAATGTCACTGAAAAAAGTGACTTATGACCATTTTTCACACTTACAACTTACACTGGCACTGATGATGTTACCTAGTTTGAAATGAAATGCAGATGTAAGCTTAGAGAACATAAAGGATGCCTCTTTTCAACCCTGAACTACAAATATTGACCAGGACATTGAGTTCTAGTCCTGCCTTAGACATGAAAGCCAGCTGGATGACTTTGGGCCAATCACCAGGAGACTGAGAGTTCTAGTCCCGCCTTAGGCATGAAAGGGTGATTTTAGGCCACTCACTCTCTCTTGGTCCAAGCCACCTCACAGGGTTATTGTTGTGAGGAAAAATAGGAGGATGAAGGAGTATTAGCTATGCTCTCCACCTTGAGTTATTGTTCTCCACCTTGAGTTATTTCTGTACTAATAAAGGTGGGATTAAAAAAACAATCTAATAAGTAATAATTAGTCAGTAATTGCAGCTTGAAAGTGAGAATCAGCATTCACAATAGGAAGGCCCGAAAACAGAATGGAAGCAATAGAGAACATTCTACAAGGAATCAGGAAGGATTACCAATAATAGCTGTTGGCTTTATTGTCTGCACCGCTTCCTCCAGTGTCTTCACAGTGGGATGGTCATGAGCAAACATCTCCTTCTCGTGGTTCAGATGACTCCTGCCCTGGGAAACAAGAAAAGCACAGGCAAACACATTTCTAAGTTAAAAAAAGAAAAGACCAAAGCAAGCTATTTCCCCAGCATGGTGGATCTAACGGGGGTTAGATTTATGAAACACTTGTACTCAGTGGTTACTCAAAAAAACTCAGCCAAACTCATTCTTCCTAGAGCAGGGATGTCAAACTCAAGGCCAGATCTGACCTGTGGGGTGCGTAGATCTGGAATACAATAGAATATAGAATGAAATGGAGTGGAGTGGAAGGGAAGAGAAAGGGGAAGGAAAGTGGAGGGAAGAAAAATGGGATGGGAAGAGAAGAGAAGAGAAGAGAAGAAAGAAGGGAAGAGAAGAGAGAGAAGGGAAAAGAAGAGAAATGGGAAGGGAAGGAAGAGAAGAGAAATGGGAAGGGAAGGGGAGAGAAGCGAAAGAAGTGAGGGAAGGGAAGAGAAATGGGAAGGGAAGGGGAGAGAAGCGAGAGAAGGGAGGGAAGGGAAGGGAAGAGAAATGGGAAGGGAAGAGAAATGGGAAGGAAGGAAAGGGGAGAGAGAGAGAGAGAAGGGAAGGGAAGAGAAGAGAAATGGGAAGGGAAGGAAGAGAAGAGAAATGGGAAGGGAAGGAAGAGAAGAGAAATGGGAAGGGAAGGGGAAAGAAGCGAAAGAAGGGAAGGGAAAGAGGAACGGGAGAATCTGAGAAGGGAGGGAAGGGAAGAGAAATGGGAAGGGAAGGAAGAGAAGAGAAATGGGAAGGGAAGGAAGAGAAGAGAAATGGGAAGGGAAGGGGAAAGAAGCGAAAGAAGTGAGGGAAGGGAAGAGAAATGGGAAGGGAAGGGGAGAGAAGCGAGAGAAGGGAAGGTGGAAGAAGGGGAAGATGGGAAGGGAAGGGAGAGAGAAATGGGAAGGGAGAAAATGGGAAGGGAAGAAGCGAAAGAAGGGAGGGAAGGGAAGAGAAATGGGAAGGGAAGGGGAAAGAAGCGAGAGAAGGAAGGGAAGAGAAGGGGAAATGGGAAGGGAAGAGAAATGGGAAGGAAGAAGGGGAGAGAAGAGAGAGAAGGGAAGGGAAGAGAAGAGAAATGGGAAGGGAAGGAAGAGAAGAGAAATGGGAAGGGAAGAGAAGAGAAATGGGAAGGGAAGGGGAAAGAAGCGAGAAAAGAGAGAGAAGGGAAGGGAAGAGGATAGAAATGGGAAGGGGAGGGAAGGGAAGGGGAGAAAAGAGAGAGAAGGGAAGGGAAGAGAAGAACCTTGGAGGTCTTCTAGTCTATTCCCTTGCTCAAGCAGGAGACCCTATATCATTTCAGACAAATAGTTGTCTATTCTCTTTTTGAAAGCCTTCAGTGACGGAGCAGCCACAACTCCTGAAGGCAAGCTGTTCCATTGGTTAATTACTCTCACCATTAGGACGTTTCTCCTTGGTTCTAAGTTCCTTCTCTCCTTGGTTAGTTTCTAACCATTGTTTTTTTCCCTTGCCTTTTGGTCCTTTGGAAAATAGTTTGACACCCCCCCCCCCTTGTCTTTGTAGGAGCCCCTCAAATATTGGAACAGTGCTATCCTGTTCTCCCTAGTCCTTCTTTTCACTAGACAAGATATGTCCAATTCCTGAAATATGTAGAATTTTAGAATATAAAGAATATATAAAGATGTATTATCATAATGTAACTATGGGATAGATTTGGGATGATAATATGAATTGTCATAAAATAAATCAGTTAAAATATGGATTATTTTGCATAACATGAACAAATAACAGTATAGTCAAATGATTGATTAACAATGATATTAATGTATTTAGGAATATTTGATAGATAATATGAGAACATATACAAGTAATTGTAAGTGATGACTATGAAGTGGATGCACAAAACAATTTGTAAACCAACCGACACACTGTATGTACGTAAATGGAAGATGGCTTGATGTTTTTATGTTGTGTTTGTGTATGTTTGTTTAAAAAGTAATCAAATTTGGATTAAAAAAAAAGATATGTCCAATTCCTGTAACTATTCTTTGTACATTTTAATCTCCAATCTCCTAATCATTTTATGTGAAGTATAGTACAGTTTTATATTGGACTGGTGAGACTATGGTTGAAATGCTATGTCTAGTTTTGGTTACCATACCAAAAAAAAAAAGAGATTCTAGAAAGAGTGCAGAAAAGAGCAACAAAAATAATAAAGGGTCTAGAGGCTAAGCCACTTGATGAACGATTGAGGGAACTAGCTTATGTCTGGTCTAATAAAGAGAAGGACTAGGGATGATATGATAACAGTTTTCCAGTTGAGGGGCTGTCACAGAGAAGAGGGGGTCAACTAATTCTCCACAGCACCTGAGGGCAGGGCAAGAAATAATGGATGGAAGTTGATCATGGAGAAATCCAATCTAGAACTTCTTCTTGTGCCATATCTGTCATCAGATATTGGTTGATCTTATTTTTATCAACAGCTGCACGAAAAAGTGCTGCTGAGTTTTGTCCAAACTGGTCCCTTAAATTTTGAAGCCATGATGCTCTTCTTCTTCCTGGACCTTGTTTGCCTTCAATCTTTCTCTGGAGGATTAAGAGAAGTGAAGAATCTAGAACTGAGGAAGAATTTCCTGAGGTGAGAACAATTTATCAGTGGAAAGGCATACCTCTGGCAGTTGTGGTTGCTCCATCCCTGGAGGTTTTCAAGAAAAGTTTGGGCAGGCATTTGTCCAGAATGAAAAGAATTATACTTGAACAGAGGGTGGGACTATAAGACCTTCAAGGTCCTTCCAACCCAATTATTCTATTTTTCTAATGGCAGGGAGTTGCAAATGGCGATCACTTATCTGCAGCCTGCAGCAACCAAGCAGGATTCTCCTAATGATGACAACTGGACTACTGGAATGGCCATCATAAGATGTCACACTCAGGTGACATTGTGTCTTACAATGGCATCACTCAGCAACAGATTTACCAATCCCAGTTACAGATGCTGTAGCATCAAGGCATCTGTTTTAAGGGCCTGGGAATTACCTTGACAATGAGTCCTTTCGAGTCCACCATCCAGATTTTCTTAACAGCTTCTTCTCTGGGAATTCCTTCTTTCTCTAGTGCCATCACGATGAGGTGAGCAATACCCAAAGCAGCCTGAAAAGAAGCAAAAATAAAAATAAATAAAATCAATTAATTATTTCCCAATAACAGGAGGAATGAAAGAGTAGGACTGGTAGGGCGGGACATCCAATGAAACTGATTTCAGAATAAGAAAGAAAGAATTTCTTCATGGAAGTGACTTAAGTTGTGGAACTCCTTACTACAAGACATGGCGATGGCTACTATTTGGTGAACTCCAAAAAGGAGATTGGGGGAATTCATGGACTATCTTGCAAGGTTGAGAAGTGGTCACCCAAATTCTCAGAAGCAAAAAAGTTCTGTAGAGATTCTCAGTCATCCAGGTCATGGTTGTCCCAAAGGTGACTTTTCAGGAGGCAACGGGACTTTTTGGGGGCATTTTCTGAAGACATTTCGCTCGTCATCCAAGAAACTTCTTCAGCTTTGACAGGATAGTGGGGAAAGGAAGGATTTATATTCCTTGCAGACAGCTGGTCATTTGCATCCTTTTAGAGGGTCGTTGAGGCCACTTGGAGGTTTATCTGTGTCCTCAGGGTCACCTTAGTGGTGCTCCTGGTTCTACAGGACTACAAGAGCCAGGAGCACTACTCAGGTGACCCTGAGGGCACAGAGAAACATCAAAGTGCTTCAACTGACCCTCTAAAAAGATGCAAATGACCAGCAGTCCGCAAGGAATATAAATCTTTCCATTCCACACCATCCAGTCAGAGCTGAAAAGCTTCTTCGATGAGAAGCAAAATGTCTTCAAAAGAAAAAATAAGGAAGTCCAGTTGCCTCCTGAAAAAGCACCTTTGGATCTCAGAAGCAAACTAGAATCTTACCTCTCCAGCCCCTTGGAAGACGAACGTATTATCAGAAAGCTTGTTCTTTGTAATTCTTAAGGCTGCAAAGATTCCGGCTATAGCAACAGAGGCAGTTCCTGAAAAAAGTAAACAACAACAACAAAAAAATTGCTATCATTTGTGTGGATGGACCTGAAGTGCATACAGGTAACACAAAGAACTTGGGTGTCTTTTTCCAACAAGCTATGGTATTCACTAAAGTCCATGACAGGCAAGAACTGCTGAGATTAAGATTTTCCCTGGTGGTTGTTTGCAGCTTACAACTTGGGCAAAGATGCTCTGAGAATCTTATTACTCATTTTTTTCTGTTCTTTGTCAAGGGGCTTTTTCAGAAGTTTCTGCAAGTGGCTATAGTGGCTCTTTTGGTACCATGACAGCGCCAGTGTTACCAAAGGCGTAAATCCATTGATCAGTGGAATTGATGGGACCTCCATCTTCCCATGTTGACGACTGAATAGACATGATTACCTATCTCCTTTTCTACTTATGACTATACCTTTGTTGCTTCTATCTTTACGATTTATATTGCTTTATTTAGTTTCCTAGTATGATTTATGTTGATTGCTTATTTAATATCCTATGACTATCACTAAGTGTTGTATCTTATGATTTATGATGAGTGTGTTTTCATGATGATTATGATCATGATTGATCACTTATAGCTTTTATGTACAATGAGAGCTTATGCACCGAAGACAGATTCCTTGTGTGTCCAATATTGTATAGGGAATCATATTCCAAAGGTGTGTGACGCCCCAGAGCCTGGCACAAAGGCAACACAGTCAGATAATCAGTAAGAGTCCCTTTATTAGCTCCAACTTTGCCTCCCAATGTCCTGGTTACCTTCTGGGCTGGAGAAAAACTCTCCCAGGAACAGCTCTTGGCTGCAGAGAACTAAGTCCAAAACATGGTCAACACAAACTGTAACGATAAGTCCAATCAAGGCAAGATGAGGTAATTAGTCTGGCAGGGCAAGAGAAGGAGTTCCAGTCATGAAGGAGCAGCAGTAATTCAACCCAGTTGGGAGGATGCCAGGAATGCAGATAACCAAAATCAACACAAGATAAACTCATATTTGTTCCCAGCAGATGCCGCACTCAGCTTGCATCTCTTTTAAACTCTCATTCCCAGGTGTGTCTAATGAAGGGAATCATGGCCCTTTCCTCCCCCGTAAGCCATGCAACCTATGTTGCTCTCTTCTCCGTTCCTCCATGCGTGCCCTAGGATGAAGAGGGGATGGGCCTGGGTCTTCCTCTGAACTCCCTCTCCCTTGTTCTAGCTTTCTCCTGCTTTGCCCAGCTGGACTTTGCCCTTCCCCAGTTTCCTCCACAGCCAACGGAGCCACACTCCCACTCCCTGTCAGCTGTCGACTTCCTCCTTGGATTCAGACTCTGACAGGGGTACGAGAAGGTGCTTTTTCAAGAGGCAGTGTCTTCAAAGAAAAAAAACAAGAAAGTTCAGTTGCTTCTTGAAAAAGCACCTTTGGGATATGATTCCCTGTGCAATATTTCTAACATAGTTATGCCAATTTATAAATTCTTCCCACATTATCAAATATACATAGCTGGACTGTGCAATTTGTGGACTATTAAGCCAAATGCATTGCTTAGTCACAAGAGGATCTTGTTAACGATACTTAGCTCTAATGAGTTTCGCCTCTTGTATGACTGCAAAACCGAAGCAACACAATAGCAACTTTGCATTATAGATGAACCCAGCGTGACTGTACTCGCCAGGTGTTTAGACACCTGCTTAGCTAGGCCGATAGGAAGAGGAAATTGTCTGCATTTCTGATGAAGCACGAATTGATCCGAACTGTTGGAAAGAAAGGTAATTCACCTAAATCAATCTTGGTAACTTGAGTCAGCAAGTGTGTTGGATTACATGGTTGCTCTGGAAACATTTGTTTAGGATAACTTAGGATAACCTTCCATCCTCAGGGTCAAAGCTGGCTTGGTTTTGAGAAGATGGAGCAATCATTTGGATAAATGGTGTGTTCCAAGGGTGTCAAACTTGATTTCATTGAGAGACACATCAAGGTTGTGTTTGATCTTGGGGGCAGGGCGATGTGTGTTTGTGTGTGGCAGAGTGGGAGTGGCCAGCTCGATATCACTTGTTGAGGCTCCATTTTCAGCCATGTTGGCCCTCCTGGGCTCCATTTTCGGCCACGACAGCCCTCCCGGGCTCTGTTTTTGGCCACGATGGTCCTCCGTGCTCTGTTTTGGACCACTATGGACCCTTTTTGCTGGCAGAGGCACCATGGGCCAGTCCCTCGCTGTTTCCAGGGTGGGCCCATTGGGCCAGATCTAAGCATCATGCAGGCTGAATCTGGCCCCCATGCTTTGAGTTAGACACCCCTGGTATAGACTGTCACCTGTAACTATCACATTGGTACTTGTGACCCATTTTGCAATGTACAATTTCAAAAAGAAAAATTGCAGTCCCACAAAACCAGGTTATTGACCTGTTTTGGGGGTGCGTTAAGAACAATGGCGTTTTCGATTTTTGCCCTGCAATCTTCAAAAATAAATGTACTTGTTCTGAATTCTAATGAAAAGGCAACATTTTCCATTTCACATTTTAAATGGCATTTGCCAGCTAGCTGTTAAAAGCTGGGTTTTGTGCCTGCTTTTCTCAAGCTACAGACAAGAAAATATAATGAAGTGTTCAGTAGTGGAGAGCCTGTTGTGTTGCATTATCTCACATCAAAGGCTAAAGAGTGACACAGTATTTAAAGAGAATTGATTGCAGGCTCCAGAATGAACCCAATTTTGCAATTTATACCATGCACAAATACACCCACTCACCACACACACACACACACACACACACACACACACACACACACACACACACACACAGAGTGTTTAATGAATATCTGGTTGCCCGTGAAGTCAGGAGGGTGCATAGTTGTTTTTTTATTTGACTACAAGAGCAGAGAACTATGGCCAGTGTACTGAAAAAAATTACAATTACAGAATAGAGTTGGAAGAGACCTTGGAGATCATCTAGCCCAACCCCGTGCTCAAACAGGACACTATCATTTCAGGCAAGTGACTGTCCAGTCTTTTCTTTAAAAACTCCAGTGATGGTGTACCCACAACTTCTGAAGGCAAGCTTTTCCACTGTTGATTGTTCTCGTTGTTAGGAAGTTTCTCCTTAATTCTAGGTTGCTTGTCTCCTTGATTAGTTTCCATCCATTGTTTCTTGCCTTGCCTTCTGATGCTTTGGAAAATATTCCAAATATTGAAACACTGCTACCATGTCAACGCTAGTCCTTCTTTTCTCTAGATTAGCCAAACCCAATTTCTGCAACCGTTCTTCATATGTTTTAGTCTCCAGGCCTTTAATTGTCTTGGTTGCTCTTCTCTGCATTTTTTCCAAAGTCTCAATATCTTTTTTTATTTTTCCTTTTTGGTAATGTGGTGAACAAAACCGGATGCAGTATTCCAAGCATGGTCTTACTAAGGTTTTATAAAGTGTTACTAATACTCCACATGATCTTGACTTGATGTTCTGTTTACGCAACCAAGGATTAATCCTACAGAGAAAACCTTAGACAAAATCATGGAGAAAAAAACATTCCAGTGATATCAGTCTCCAGAATAGTTAAATTCCACTTCACTCTACATAAAATTGGGTAACCTTGTTTTGGATTAAGGACCACACTTGGTCACTTTCGGAATGAATCAAGGGCAGATAGCAAAAATTAAAAGTGGCGAAGGTGGAGGAAGAGATAATGAGAAGGATCACCCACAGAGCATACAGACCATAGTCTTCCTCTCATATTTCAGTTGGATTCCTTTGCTATAGGTAATCCTCATCATATGGCCTATTGCTTAGCAACCATTTGAATTTAAGACAGACCTATCTGAGGGGTTGTTTTGTCATTTAGAGCTGTTTTTAATATCCTGTCATGTGATCATATTTTACAACAGTTTTGCTGAAAACTGGCAGTTACTTCTAGTTTTTGGTGAAACCAGTCCCACAGTGAACTGTTGGTTGCTTGATGACCATGGTCGTCGTTTAACGATTACAGTGGTTGCTTAATGACCACTGGAAAAAGGTGGTAAAATTGGATTAGTCATGTGATCACCACGAGTTACAACCGTGTTGGGCAGCTCCGTTACAGTCGTAATTCGAAGACTACCTGAATCCTCTTTCTCTGATTTTCTGACATCCCTCTTAAATGGAAGTTTCACCAATATCTACCTACCTATCTACCTACTTACCTATCGTATCTATCTGTCTGTCTGTCTATCTATCTATCTATCTATCTATCTATCTATCTATCTATCTATCTATCTATCTATCTATCTATCTATCTATCTATCTATCTATCTATCTATCTATCTATCTATCTATCTATCTATCTATCTATCTATCTATCTATCTATCTATCTATCTATCTATCTATCTATCTATCTATCTATCTATCTACCTACCTACCTACCTACCTACCTACCTACCTACCTACCTACAGTATCTATCTATCTGTCTGTCTGTCTGCCTACCTACCTACCTACAGTATCTACCTACCTACTCTATCTATCTATCTATCTATCTATCTATCTATCTATCTATCTATCTATCTATCTATCTATCTATCTATCTATCTATCTATCTATCTATCTATCTATCTATCTAGGCATGGCCATGGTGGGCGTGCCCTACTGGGTCCAGAGGCCTCCCTTGGGCCTCTGAGAGGGTGAAAACAGCCTCCCTTGGCCCCTTTCCAGTCTTCCAGAAGTTTTCCCCCCTCCCAGAACCTCCATGCAGACTTTGCGCTTACCTGCGGGGCAGGGTGGGCGGGGCCAGCCGGTTAGTTGAAATATCGGTTCAACAAACCAGATGAAAACTTAACATCCGGTTAGCCCGAACCGGTCTAAACTGGTAGAATTCCACCCCTGGTGGTAAGTTGAGGACTACCTGTATTCCATGTATGCAAGAGGATATATCTTTGTCTCTTAAGTATAATCACGCTACTATTGTTCAGAAAACTGAATAAATACTATTTAGGACAGGGGTCTCCAACTTTTCCAACTCAGTGGAAAGGTGGAGGCAGGGGAGAGGAAATGTGTGAATGCCACTTTCACAAATTTAGTGTTGCACACACGCATGTACTCACCACTTCCGTGGCTCAGTTCGGAACGGGCTGTGGACCCCTGATCTAGGGAATGTCCTAATGCATTTAAGTGAACTCTCCTGCTACTGTTATGCTCAGGGGTGTCAAACTCACATCGTCGTGGCGGTGTCACATGACATATCGAGACTTTACCCCCTTCGCTAAACCGGGTGTGGACGTGGCCAGTGTGTGACGTATCCGGCCCATGGGCCGGGAGTTTGACAGCCCTGCTATAGCTTCAAAACCTGTTTATGCAAACAATCCCTTTTTGTTCCCTTAGCCTGATTTCTGAGAATATTCACACATGCTTTTCAAAATTCATATTTATCAAAGCTCAGTGCACTCTTCTGTCCTCTTGAGGGAGCTAAGTAATTCATTTTTTATCAGCATCGGAGGAATGAAGTCCATACAGTACAAGGCATGGAACTTTTTAAAAACAACATCGTTATAAAGAGATGAGAGGAAGGAAAGAATGCTAAAGGATGGTATGATTTCCTGTTTTGTGGTTTTAAGAAATCTCTACAGTCTTCCCAAGAGATAGGGCGTGCCTACCTAGAATTCTATATTCTAATGACTAAAATCACCAAAATGGTGCAAGAAGGTGTTACAATGATAAATGCCTGATATGATATTTTTTTTTCTTAAAGAATGTTTCTAGTATGTACCATCAGCTCTACTAATTGTCCCCCTGTTTTCCAGTTATGTAATCCGAGATGTGGCAGACGTGAAGAACAAAGATTTATTATGAAAATTAGGCTCTGCTAATCTCAAAGGAGAAGACTTTTAAGAGCCCACAGATATTTTTAAGTAAACAATTGGCTATTTAATGTTCATTTAATACCAAAAGGTCATTCTGCAAAACAAATAGAAATCAATCTTTCCTGCTCACTGTAATTTGCCAACTCCAAAAAAATATATATATCAAGCTTTTGATGATAACTTAAGAATCCATTTATTCAGTTGGTCACTTTAAATTCATGGCCAAATATTTATATTTATTTAATTTATTTAATTAAAGTGGGCGTGTCTAATCCATGATCCCTGGACAGCTAGTGATGTGTCCACATAAGACTGCAAACTTTTAACATTATTATGTGATTTATGTATATTAGCTATAGTATATATTTTATATGCAGCCATATAAGACAATTTCTCTCCACTCTACACAACCCAGACAAGCCAAAAGGTTGGATAGCCATGAATTAGACACAGGGATGTCCGGTCATGGCAATTTTTAAGACTTGTGAACTTCAACTCCCAGAATCCCCCTGCTTGTTTGGCAGTTCCTTGACTGGGGTATTGTTTGCTTCTTCTTTGTTGGTCTATATTTAATCTTGGTGTTCAACTTTGCTCATTTGAGGGTTGATCGCTGGTGAGGAGGTGTTCGGGTCTTTTTGTTCCTTTTTTTGGCTTGTTGATTGTATCTTTTAAATGGTATGTAGAAGTTGTGCATGTCTATGTGCCTGTTGATGTCCAATTTGTTAGAGTGCCAAGCTTGGATCAAGCCAAGTCCAAAAATACTAGAGGATTCCTGGAAGC
Organism: Bungarus multicinctus; assembly: GCA_023653725.1. Classification (NCBI taxonomy): domain Eukaryota; kingdom Metazoa; phylum Chordata; class Lepidosauria; order Squamata; family Elapidae; genus Bungarus; species Bungarus multicinctus. The sequence continues at coordinate 9,381,456 of CM042850.1, forward strand.
TTGGCAACATTAGACCAACGGTCAAGAAGCAAACAATACCCCAATCGAGGAATTGCCAAATAAACTAACAGTAAACAGCAGCCTAACCAAGGAACCACCAAGATCGCTTCCACCACTGACAGGGCAAGCCACAAAAATATAAATTGAGAGCAAACCCCACTCCCTACTAGCACTAATGATGTTACTTAAATTGGGTAATGAAATGTCTGCAAGAAAACAGCCAAGGTAAGAGAGCACCAAGGACCTTACAGTCCTAACTCCCTTCTCTTCTTCCTCCTCCTCCCTGTAAACCTTACTCCCTTGTAGCACTGATGATGTTACTTAGTTGGGTAATGAAATGTCTGCAAGAAAACACCAAGCTAAGAGAGCACCAAGGACTCCTCCTTTCAGCTCTGAACTTCAAATATTCTCCCCTATCAAAATCTCTCAGTATCAATAAAAATGTCATGAACTGAAGCTGTTCTTGCCCATTTCACGAGAGAACAGAGAAAGAGGGGCTGTGATGAAGGAAAATCTACATCAGTGAACTAAGAAAGAATTTTTGCAGAGGGAAATGTGTAACAATGTGAAGGTGAAAGATTCAAAGGCAAGTATTTATGAAGGTAAAATCCAACTTCCAACTGTGAGGAAATACATTCTTCTTATTTTACTTTTTATAAGTGGCTGCCTCAGTTTGTAAGGAACATCTCCAGATATCTCTACGGAACTTTATGTAAGGTTGGGACGAACTCCAGAATGTGTAATTCAACCGAAACAATGCGGTATCTCTACTTACCTCTTCAGAATTTCCTCCAGGCAGTGGTGGGATGCAGCCAGTTTGGACCAGTTTGAGCGAACTGGTAGCTCCAATTATCAACTGGCCCGGCCTCCCACATCTGCCCTATCCTGTCCTTTATTTCCTGCTTTGTAGCTCATCTCATTTGTGCAGCACAGCTGATTTCCTCCCCTCCTCACTGTTCTACTTACTGTTGCTGACTTGGAAGGTAAGCAGCTGAGCTTCTAAGTGCTGCACAGAGCGCGCGTTCACTGAACCGGTTGTCAAACTGGCAGCATCCCACCACTGCCTCCAGGTGAAGCTCAGAAGACCTTCAGAGGTACATATTGGCAAGGAGTCAACTGCGATGGAACTCAACAGAAGACGCCATGCAAAGTTGCCACCTTCCATTTTATCAATGAACACTTGGACATCTTACCTTGAATGTCATCGTTGAAAGTGCAATAACGGTTGCGATATTTGTTGAGCAGCCGGAACGCGTTGGCATTGGCGAAGTCTTCAAACTGAATGAGACAGTTCATTCCATACCTGCAGATTGAAAAAAGGAATAGTAACCAAGAATAATAACCACTGGCAGAAGAACTGATGGGAAAAACACCGGCAACACTTGCTTGCTTACAGGAAGAAATAGGAAAACTTTCTTCACAAACCGATGTAATAAAGACTAGCCTGGGCCTTCTGAATCCAGCACCTTAACAAGGATCTTGGAAGTTGTAATACAAAAATTGTGGAGGACACAATTCAGATTGGGGAAAATCTGACACAGAGAAACGTTGGCCATTGATAGGCTTCCACAGAGAGAAATATAGATAGTCCTTGACATACAACATTCGATGAGTGATGGTTCGAAGTTACAACAGCACTGAAAAAAAGTGAAGTCCACAGCACGTCCCTTCTGCCGGAACAGATTGGGCTATTCTATAAGTTGTGTTTATGTGTCAACAGGAGTGCTGATTTTTCCCCAGCTTATCAGGTACTTAGGAGCTGTGGGATTGGCAGCACAAGGAAACAACAACCAATAGCTGGCCATCAACACACCAACAGGAAGGCACAACATAAATACATCTCACTGAACAGCTCAAAGAACATATTTCAGTAGAGAGAAGTTCTTTGAAGATGGGCTTCAGCATGCGCCTCAAAGCTCAGAAGACTAAACCTCTGGTCCTGCTGACCCACCTAGATTGGATCTTACAACATTATCCTTGGACACGTATGTTCTGTGGTGGGATTCAACCGGTTTGCACCACTTTGGCTGAACTGGTTGTTAAATTGCTGGCTGGCCCTTCCCCTCCCCATCCAGGAGTCCCCAAGTGCCCCATGTAAGTGCAAGGAGGCCTACTAGGCCCAAAATGGGGCATGGGTGTGTGTGCGCGCACAACGCGGCCCCCCTGTAGCCTGTTTCTGATCCCAGGGGGGTGCAGGAGGCCGAATGCTACCTATCACACCCCCTGGCTACATCCATCATGGCCACACCCACCCAGCTGGTCATTAGGGCAGAGAACTGGTTGTTAAATTACTTGAATCTCACCACTGCGTACATTCACCATTCGTGAGATGATTTTTGTTTCACAGCAGTGGTGGGATTCAAAGATTTTTTACCACCAGTTCGGTGTGCGGGGCTTGGTGGGTGTGTTTTGCACACGTGCACACACTTTGCCTGCCTGCATGCACCAAACGCACACTTTGCACAGGCGCAGAGGTGTTCCCACTCACCTCCTGCAAGCCTGCATTCTCCCTGTTGCTTCAGCAGATGCCGTGCAGCACTCTTCTGTGCTGTGCAAAGCAAAAAAAAGTGCTGTGCACTCCAAAAGCAGAGGATAAAGTGAGCATGGGAACCCAGGTAGGCAGGTGGGCACAACAGCAGAACAGCGGAGAGAACCGGTTCAGTCTCCACTGCTCATCGGCGCTACCGGCTCAGCCGAACCGGGCTGAACCAGTAGAATACCACCACTGTTTCACAGGCGGTGTAAACCCAACACACATGAACTCCGGATTGTGTGGCAGATCCTGGGAGGATTCTTTGAAAGACCCACGCATGGAAAAAAAATGTTTCCCTAACAGCACATGGTTAAACAATCAGTGCTTTGAATATATGAAGTAAATAATTGGAGAGACGGTGCCGATGCGCAGAGACGTTCAAAGAAAAAGAAAATGTGATGAATAGACCCCCTTCTGAATAAGTGGCCAAGGGAGCTTCTAATGAAAAGAGAACATGTTGCCTTTGGGTCCCAAGTTAAGCAATAAAACTTTGGCATGGCAAAACAATCTTCCATTCAGCACCTCCGACTCTTCCTGAAACCTGACGTGAACAAGTCCAGGATAACACGGAGGGCTCCCAATCCGGAAATCGACACCAGGAAAATCAAGCTTTATTTCTACATAAACTATTGAAAGCTCCATTCATCACCGTATTAAAAAGGTTCCTGGTTTTTGTTAGGGTCTCCCAGGTGTATTTTTTTTTTCTCTTGTTGCTGTTTGTCAGGATTTTTTTCTTTTTGCCCTGCTAAAATGTGTCTGTCAGCAGGAAGACAAAGACAGCTGCCTCTGTGGCCTCTTGCTAGACATTCCAACAAGTAATTCAGTCCCTATTTCGCTCCTTGATTATAAAAAAAAGACGAGAAAAGAAGAAAATATTTATCTCTCTAAGGGTCCTTCTATCTCACCTGTTTTTCAGGTGGGCATCTGCTCTTAAAGAGCTTACAATCCATGCCATACAAAGCATTTTTAAAAAATTTCTGACAAGGGAGCATCAAATTCCTGTCAGGAGGCTACAGTTCTTACTGAACTTACCTTCTGGATATAGGTTGCCAGAAAAATGGAGTACAGGTAATCCTCACAATTCAGCCCCAAATTTCTGTGCTAAGCGAAACATTTCTTAAATTTGAATTTGGCCCCATTTTACGATCTTTCTTGTCACAGTTGTTATGTGAATCACTGCAATTTTCAAGCTAGTAGGACGTTTATTAAGTGAATCTGGTTTCTCCACTGACTTTGCTTTTCAGAAGGTCGCAAAAGGGGACCCCAGGACACTGCAACCGTCATAAATACGAGTCAGTTGCCAAGCCTCTGAATTTCGAACATGTGCCCACAGGGATGCTGAAATGGTTGCAAGTGTGAAAAATGGTTGTAAGTCATTTTTTTTCAGTGCCATTGTAACTTTGAAGTCAGTAAATAAACTGTTGTAAATCAAGGACTTCCTGTAGTAGATTGAACTCAACGTTGCAGATAGTCGACTTACAACCATTTGTTTAATGACCTTCCAAGTTACAATAGCATTGAAAAAAATGACTTGTGACCAGATCTTAACAGATTAACAGAGTTGTCCAAGGAGGAGACTCTACACCAGAGGTGGCATTCAGCAGGTTCTGACCAGTTCTGGAGAACTGGTAGCGGAAATTTTGAGTAATTCAGACAAGCGGTAAATACCACCTCTGACTGGAGATTTTACAGTATCCTTCCCCTGCCACGCCCACCAAGCCACACCCACAGAACCAGTAGTAAAATTTTTGAATCCCACTTCTGCTCTACACCATTTCTGACAGATGTCAGTCCAGTCTCTTCTTGAAAGCCTCCAGTGATGAAGTTCCCACAACTTCCAAAGGCAACTTCTGTTCCACTGATTAATTGTTCTAACTGTCAGGAAATCTTTCCTTGTTCAGTTTTCATCTGTTGCTTCTTGTCCTGCCCTCAGGTGCTTTGGAGAATAGCTTGACTCCCTTTTTCTTTGACTCATTCAGATATTGGAACACCCCTATCATGTCTTCCCTAGTCCATCTTTTCATTAAACAAGACCTATCCAATTCCAGCAACCGTTCTTTATATGTTTTAGCCTCCAGTCTCCTGATCATCTTGGTTGCTCTTCTCTGCATTCTTTCTAGAGTCTCAACCTCTTTTGTATAGTGTGGTGACCAAAACTGGGATGCAGTATTCTAGACCAGTTTTCAGACTTATGACCGTTGTAGCATCCCCATGGATACATGTTCAAAATTTGGGTGCTCGGCAACAGGCATGTATTTATGATGGTTGCAGCTGCCCTGGATCATATGATCCCCTTTTTCAAACTTCCAACAAGCAAAATCAGTGGGGGAAGCCATATTCGCTTAATACTATACTTAACAACGGTAGTGATTCGCTTAACAAGAGTGATAAAATAGATTGAAAAATGGGGTGGTACTCACTTAACAATGATGTTGCTTAGCAATGGAAATTTTGGGCTCAGCAATGGACATAAGCTGAGGATTAGCTATATTCAAAGCCAACTTGTGATGATTTCTTGGAAAAGGTCCATCAAAATACATGAATACTTCAGCTTCAACCATAACAACACAAGAGCACACAATAGATACAAACTCAAGGTTAATCGCACCAAACTTGATTGCAGGAAATACGACTTCAGCAACAAGAGTGATCAATGTCTGGAATACTCTACCTGACTCTGAGGTTTCTTCCCCAAACCCCAAAAACTTTAACCTTAGACTGTCTACTATTGACCTCACCCCTTTCCTAAGAGGTCTGTAGGGGGCGTGCATAAGTGCACCAATGTGCCTACCGTTCCTGTCCTATTGTTTCTTTTATTTTTCTTATATGTACCCATTTCATGTATTGATAGCTATGTATATACTTATACGTATTATCTTGTAAGCGATGGACAAATCAAATTAAATAAAAATTGGCTGGATGTAACCACTTATAAGAAAAATTCTAGTAACCATTTCAATGTATTCAGGACCTCAATTCCTAATAATTACCTGGACATGAGTCATGCACAGTTGGCTACATACAACTACTTGTAAGAAAGGTGTGCCGTTATTTGACTTTCAAGATTTTGAAGGAATACAATAAATTTTGTAAATAAAAATGGTGACAGTCAGGGATGGGATTCAGCCATTTCGGGCCGTTTGGGGCAAATCAGATGTTAAATTTACATCTGGTTCGCTGAACCGGTAGTTGAACCCACAAGCTGGCCCCGCCCACCCCTCCCCTTCCAGGAATCTCCATGTCGCCTGTTTTGGATCCCAGGTAAGTGCAGGGCCCGCGTTGAGGCTCTGGGGGCGTGAAAAACGGCCCTTCCAGAAGTCCAGAAATGGGCCTGTTTCTGGCTTCTGGAGGCCCTCCGGAGCCCGGGGAGGCCATTTTCGCCCTCCCAGAGGCCCGAGGGAAGCCTACGGACTCTGGGGAAGGCAAAAAACGGCCCTCTCAAAAGTTCTGGTAGGCCACGCCCACCATGGCCACACCCACCCATCAACCGATCAGCGAATCAGTTGTTGGGATTTTTGAATCCCACCCCTGGTGACAGTTCTTAAGGATTACTAGGTGCAGACAGAAATACCCATTATTTCCATAGCAAGGAAAATGGTTAACTTAATTACTTTATTTAAAGAGGAAAATATGTTCTTATTTGGGTATCACTTCTGGAATTTGTGCTTGTGAAGAAAACAAAATGAAACTTTGGTTTTGGTTTTGTTGATTAGAAAGATTTGGTGTTATAGAAATGGCTAGTTATTATATATTAATGTGTAAAAGCAAAAAGTTGAGACTGGGGTTTATTATCTTGTACTGTGCTAGGAAGAGTTGGAAGTCAATGCCCCCTTTCCTGCCCTTAATTTCCTATTTTCTTTTCTTTTTTGTATTTTATATAATAAAATTAAAATGATTTTTAAAAAAGAAAAAAGGGTTGTTGCCTAAATTGGTCCCCAGCAAATAGTTTCTCTGTGGACTCACTTTTATTTTAAGATGAAAACTGAGGATAATTCCAGCTTCTAGCAATTTCTTGCAAATTAAATGTTTTTTATCCCCCAAAGGAAAATAACCCTGAATGCAAGGCAGCTCCCTATCTAAAGACAACTAAGATGGGGAATAAAAGGAAAACAGATATAAATGCACACGGAGTCTTCTGTATGCCACCTGTCTTACCATCTTGTCAAATGGAATTGCCAAATCCTATAGAAATTAGTATGGAAGAGATTTTCCTCCCAGTTGATGAGTGCATACAGCTGAATGCAATGCATGCAATGCATAAAGCTGGGTACAGAATAGTGTTTAAGGGGGTAGGCCAGGATGAGAGACCGCAGTATTGCTACCCCGGTCATTCTTTGCAGCCTGACTTACTTACACAGAGGTGGAAATTCTCCATTTGCCACCCAGAAGGGCGGGAGAAAGGCAAGACATAAATCTGGCAAGTGTATAAATATTATAAGTGTATAAATATTATATTATACATAGCTCCTAAAGAAATCCAGACAGGACAAAAATAAAAGTTTTATTAAGGATTAAAATGAGTAGTTTATATAAAATATGACGTGCATCTGGAAAAATATGCATGCTAAAATTGTCTCTCTCCCTCTTATAAATACACAGAGCGAACTGTAGAAACCTAATTTCTTCATGCATTATAATAAATTTAAGGGCCTCATTAGTAGCAAGAGAACGTAAATAGACTGCTAAACTGGATTGGATGGTCCTTTTTGTCGGTTTTACCCCGTCTAAATTTGGATAGAAATCGTGGCAAAAAGCCATGAAATAAGTCATTTTTTCCCCCATTTCTGTTTGCAAAAAACCAAAATGGTTGACAAAGACTGTGAAAGAAAATGTATGCATCTTTATTATTCCCAGATAAATACATTCAGGAATCAGCACACACACACACAGGTAGTTCTCGACTTACCACAATTCACTTACTGACTGTTCAAAGCTGCAACGGCAATAAAAAGTCACTTATATGACCACTTTTTTTTCACACTTAGGACCGTTGTAGCATCCCCAGGGTCACATGATTGTTGTGGTTCGCTGGCAGCCGGTGCAGACGGCAGAGATATCGGACAGTGAGGACGAAAGGGAACCAGTCAGGGAGTCTGGAGAGGACTCGGACAAGGGTCCTGCATCCGATGCAGGGATGGGGCCAGGACCATCTGGGAGTGGGGTGCTGTCTCTGGAGCCTGCAGAGTCTGGCAGCAGTAAGGCAGAGGAACAAGGGGAGCCTGTTCCAATGTGCGTGTGCGCAGAGCTGCTAGAAGGCAAGAGCAGCTGAAACAAAAGGGGCGACTCGGGAGTAAGGCTAGGAGGTGATTGCCCCTCCCATAAGGGATAAAAGTCAGACCTCAATGACGAAAGCTTTGCAGGAAGCAAAGCAGTTCAATATATATTCTGAGTCCTTCTTAAAGCTCTGGGTATTCTGGTGGTTTTTTTCTGAGATTTTGGTTAATTTATGTTATCATTAATTGGACTTCCCTTTTTTGGCAGCATTCTACAGCACTGAAAGGCGTGCTCTTATCTGGGGGAAATGCTTATAATTAGTTCTGGCTGGGAATGCAAGTAAGTCCCAGCGTTGCATTAAAATAGGTCAGTGGTGGCTAACATTTTTGGGCTCCTGTGCGAAAAATTGTCCATGCGCTTGCATTGTTGCGCTCATGTGCCAGCACCCATAAGGCAATGTGCGCCCCCTACGCATATGCGCGCAATTCGGAAAAATAGGAAGTGATGAAACAGGGCTAGTTTTCGGCCTGCAAAGCCTGCAGAAGCCTGCAGAAGCCTTCGTCAAGCCTTTGGGAGGCCGAAAAAGGCCTCAAAATGGCCGAAAATAAGCTGTGAGGCACTCGCATGTACAGTGAGGTAAGTTTACCTGCAGCTCACGTGTTGGCACAAATAGCTTTGTGTTCCACCTGTGGCACGCATGCCATAGGATTGCCATCCCAGAAATAGGTTTTGTTTTTAAAGTAAGTTTGTGTTTCATGAAGTTTGACGAAGCCTGGGTCAGAACAGTGATCACAATTCGGATGATTGGCGACTGGATCATAGTTATGACTTTTTAGGACTTTTCTTGCCACATTTGTTAAGGGAATCACTGCTGTTGTTAAGTTAGTAACACAGTTGTTAAGTGAATCCGTCTTCCCCATTGACTTTGCTGGTCAGAAGGTCACAAAAAGGTGATCACATGACCCCAGAACACTGCAACTATCATAAATGTGAGTCAGTTGTTAAGCAACTGAATATATAAATCATGTGATGCTGCAATGGTCCTAAGTGTGAAAAAGTGGTCATAAGTCACTTTTTCCAGTGCCGTTGTAACTTCGAATGGTCACTAAGCAAACTGTTGTAAGTCGAGGACTAGCCGTATAGCAAATAAACAGGGTTTATGCCCCGTATGGGGAAAACTATTTGCGCTCTTGGCATAGTGTGCAAAATCCAAAAAGAGGGTTCAAAAAGCAAAAGGAGAACTAAAAATAATGAGCTGAATAAGGCCTCTACGCAAAGTTATACAGGTGGTCCTTGACTTATGGCCACAATGGAGCCCCAAATGTATGCTAAATGTATGCTAAGCAAGGCATTTGTTATGTGAGTTTTGCCTCAATTTTACAATGTTTCTTGACACAGTCGTTAAGCGAATCATAGCAGTTGTTAAGTTAGCCACACGGGTTGTTAAGTGTGATGACCCGGGGCGTGGCATAAAGGCAACACAGTCAAATAAGCAAGAAAAGTCCCTTTATTATCTCCAACTTTGCCTCCAATGTCCAGGTTAACTTCTTGCTGGAGAAAAACTCTCCCGGGAACAGCCTTTAAGTGGAGGAAATTCAGTCCAAAACAAGGTACATACAGACTGTAACTAAAAATCGAAACAAACAAAGCTGCAATAGTTAACTTGACAGGGCAGGAGAAGGAATTACAGACTTGAAAGCACGGCAAAACTCCCACAGATAAGCCACAACGATATCAGATTAATTTCATGATTTTCTCCCAACAGCTTGCTATGCGCAGCTTCCCTTTTTAAACACTGTGTTCCCAGCTGTGGCTAATGAAGGGAATCAGGGCCCTTTCCTCTCCCGTAAGCCACGCAATTCACATTGCTCCCTTCTCCGTTCCTCCCTGCGTGCCCTAGGATGAAGAGCGGATGGGCCTGGGTCTTCCTCCCTCTCCCTTGCTCTACCTCTCCCCTGCTCTGCCCAGCCAGACTCTGCCCTTCCCCAGTTTCTTCCACAGCCAATGGAGCCACACTCCCACTCTCTGTCAGCTGTTCAGCCTCCCCTTCCGAATCGGATTCCAACAGGGGCATGGCATTAAGTGACTCCGGGTCTCCCCATTGACGTTGCTGGTTGGAAGGTCGCAAAAGGGAATCACATGATCCCCAAGGGATGCAGCAATTGTCATAAATGTGAGTCAGTTGCCAACTGTCTGAATTTTGATCCCGCGATCACAGGGAAGCTACCACACAGTCATAAGTGTGAAAAATGTCATAAGTCACTTTCTTCCCTAGCGACGTCGTAACTTTGAAAGGTCACTAAATGAACTGTTGTAAGTCAAGGAATACCTGTACTGTCGAGTTCAAAAAATACATTCCTGAAAGACAACAATTCCACTTCCATTTTTTTTAGCAACCAAACCATGTGGGCATTTTCATATAATCATCAAGGGCTGACATTTACCTCAGGAAGAATTTACCGTGCGAACTCGTAATTTCCACACATTTTTTTCATCCAAACTCAACATTTCTTGTGAACCAGATTGTGCCTATCAAGGAGATGGGCAGGTAGAATATTTCTTTCTGTGACCCAAATGGAATTCTTCCATAAAGAGAGACAGGGCGATCTGCAAGCTTCTACTTGCACTTCTGAGGCGGCTTCATTATCTCACGAAGAACCAGGCCTTAGTTCTCCTGAGATCGAGGGGATTTAAATTAATCTCTTACTTAAGCCTCACTCCATTTATTTCTGGGCTAACTTTTGCTAGATGGAGCTAAAAGTGTGCTAAAGCACCTGAGGTTGGGTTTCGCTTTAAGAATCAGAATAACAGAATTGAAAGGGATCTTCGAGGTCATCTAATCCAACCCCCAGCCCAGGGTAAGGACTCTCTTGCCATCTTGGACAAATGGCTGTCCAATCCTATCTCGAAAACTTCCAGAGAAAGAAAAATCTTCAAGAACAAAATCAGCGTGACAGCAAATTCTAGCCATTACATTTTTTTTAAAAAAATCTTTCTTTCTTTCTTTCTTTCTTTCTTTCTTTCTTTCTTTCTTTCTTTCTTTCTTTCTTTCTTTCTTTCTTTCTTTCTTTCTTTCTTTCTTTCTTTCTTTCTTTCTTTCTTTTCTTCCTTTCTTTCTTGTCTTTTTTCTTTCTTTCTCTCCCTCTCCTGCTTTCTCTCTCCTTCATCAGTTCCAAATAGACAACCTTCATTCATGTCTATAGCATCCTTAGACCTAAAGTTTTTCTTTGTTTCATAAACACACAATCCCCTTTCTTCTTCCTTCCCTCCCTTCCTCTCCTTCTCCTTCATCAGTTCCAGACAACCTTCATTCATATCTATAACATCCTTAGATCTAAAGTTTTTCTTTGTTTCATGAACACACAATCCCCTTCCCCACTTCCTTCCTTCCTTCCTTCCTTCCTTCCTTCCTTCCTTCCTTCCTTCCTTCCTTCCTTCCTTCCTTCTATCTCTCCTCCCTCCCTCCCTCCCTCTTTAAAAGCCTTTGCCGACTCCTGGTACCCCTTGGACAGATTCTTCCCTTTTCTCTGGAAAACTTTTTCAGAAGTGACATGCCACCACCTGCTTCTTAGGGCTGAATAGCCCAAGGTCACCCAGATGGCTTTATGCCTGAGACAGGAACTAAGAGTCTCTGTTTATTTTAACAGTATTTTAAAGTCACCTACCTTTCTCCTACTTCCACTTCCCAAGATTGCCCACAGCAGTGGCAGCCAAGAAGACATCACGATACAGATCTGCAATGTATTCTCAACTCCAGCAAAACAGACATCAACCAATAAATATCTTTTGTGGAAGTACATTTTTCAAAACAGATGGATAACAGACAGCTGGCCTGGGATACTCTTCCTGACATATAAATTTATCCTGGGCTTTTATCACAGATGGCTGAATCTGGCTTCAGGTGCATAATCCCAGGTGCTGTGTCTGGTCCTGCCACTCCTCACATCATCACCTGTCAAAGATTGGCACTCAACCAGAGAAAATGGCACCAATACTTGAGGTGCTTTTCCAGAGACCAATTAACGTCGCCGCCTACGCAAAAGACCCCGGCAAGGGAAGGAGGTATCAATCTCTTTCTGTCTTAAGTCCTGAACTGATGAAGCTGAAAGGACAGTGTGTGAGGACTTCTTGATTTTATCGCTCACCAATGTTCTGTCTCAGGAGAGACTAACTGGGCAACTCACCAAACGAGACCAAATTAAGTGGAAAATTGAGAGCAGCAATCGGCGTGTTATTCACCTGCTGAACAGATTCAGATTGTGATGACCCAGGGCATGGCACAAAAGCGATGAAGTCACAAAAATAGGTAAAGTTCCTTTAATACATCCAACTGCCCCCAATGTCCAGTTATCATCAGCTGGAGAAAAAACTCTCCCAAGAACAATTTATAAAGGGAAGAAATTCCATCCGAACCCAAAGTACGGTACATTTAAATTATAAATAAAAACCTGACACAAACCACAGCTGCAGCAATTAACGAGACAGGGCAAGATAAGGGATTGAAGATGTTGAAAGATAACGAACCACACACACTTGGGAAAATCCCAGAACTCAGATAAAACTTGATAAACCAGAATAATTTTACGCTTTGCTTCCAGCAAACACTGTGTTCCCAGCTGCAGCCAATGAAGGGGATCAGGGCCCTTTCCCGCCCGTAAACCATGCAACTCACATTGCTCCCTTATCCGTTCCTCCCTGCTGTGCCCTAGGATGAAGAGGGGGTGGGCCTGGCTTCTCTGAATGTCCAGCCGGACTGTGCCTTCCCCAGTTTCCTTCACAGCCACCGGAGCCACACTCTCACTCCCTGTATAACTGTGTTGCTGTTTCCCATTTCTCTGCTGCTTCCTTTAAAGGCAAACACCAGAACACTAGTGATTGGAATGCAGAATTGTGGGCAAACTCTGCCCACAGTCTGGAGTTCGATCCTGACCAGGCTCAAGGTTGACTCAGTCTTCCATCCTTCTGAGGTCAGTAAAATGAGGACCTCCAGATTGTCGGAGGCAATAGGCTGACTTTGTAAACTGTGTAGAGAGTGCTATAAAACACTACAAAGCGGTATATAAGTCTAAGCGCTATTGTTTTTCTTTTAGGAATAACTATTTCTTTTTTCCCTCACAGCTGCCCGGATCTCATTTTTATTTATAAATTTTATTTCATTTTATTCTACTTTACATATTTATGTATTAAATTATTGTACTTTGTCCTGTAACGATTGCATTTTACCCTACTGTCATTTTCAATTGTTCGTTTAGAATTTAATTGGCAATATGTGTTTGAAGCTGTGTGTTGATATGGCTCATAGGCTAATCAATCAATCAATAGAAATGTATTTATTCTGGCACAACCTCTGCTCAAGTGGGAGCACCAAATTATTTTTCTAACAGTTACATGACAGTTGTCTGTGACTCTTCCCCAAGATCATTCCCATACACCTAAACCGTGAGCAGTTATTTTAACAAAAAGCACTAATCACTAGGCCTGGCCTTAAACGCCAGAAATCCATGCGACCTAACATTTTTCACATATGGATGTCCTGTGCCACAGATAGGAAATCGTTCCTGCTCTACCACATGAATAAACATTAACTTAAGAGGGTCTATATCCAAAGGGGTCATTCCCAGACCACCCACGGGGGCATCCGTGGCTACATTTTTTTCCTCTGCTTAAAATCTGCAAGTTGAAAGCTGGTTTGTTTACACACCTCGATCTCTCACGATAAAGCAGCTAATGGGAGAGTAAGTAGTAAGCCTACTCACTTGTTAGTGACGGCTTGCATAAACTCATCCAGCAAGTCATCGTACTGTTTCCCACGAACTCGCTTATGCTTGAGGCCAATGTAGAGCGGGTCATTCAGGAGCGCCTAAAATAGAGGAAGGAAAACAAACAATGTCTGCTTCAATAGCAGCAGGATATTTTTCTCCTGCCGGCTAGAACCGTTCTTCCTGCATTAGCAGGAAAATGGATGATTTATCTTCATTTCGGGCAGTTAACCCCAAATAGTAAAGGCTCTGTGTGGTGGCTCAGGTTGGGTGACATTGAGGATGTGGGAACAGGAACCTGGCTCATAAAACACCTCTGTCTTTTCCTGGGAATAAATAAAATAGGATTTCCTGCCTGAGCAGGGGGTTGGACTAGAAGACCTCCAAGGTCCCTTCTGACTCTCTTATTCTGTTTGTCTGACTAAAGGGCTATGTTGTTTAAAGCGGCTATGTTTTAAAGCAGGGGTCGCCAACCTTTTGGACCTCCGGGACCACTAACCGGTTCTGTGGGCATGGCCTAACCTGTGGGTGTGGCTTGGTGGTCATGTGGCTGTCTGGGCATGGCTTGTATGTAAATATTATAAATATTTATATAAATATTGAATTTTTTATTTAAAAAAGAGCATTTTTATCCAAAATCAGGCAAAGCAGGCAGGCAGATTGAGCTGCTCACAGAATCATTCAGCGATCTATCTATCTGCCAGCGGCTAGCTCAGTCTGTCACATAAAATTTGCTTGCCATGAGTCTGCACTGAATAATAGAATCTTCAGTCCTAAGGGAGGTTCGGCTGTACTTAAAAGCAGAGCCGAAGATCTAAAGACTAGCTAGAAAGCAAGAAATCCAACCATTTCCTGCTTCCTAGCTAATCTAAATCTCCCGGCACAGCAGAACAGATGATGGTTGATAAAAGGAAAAATAGCAACTTAGCAGGCAAGTTTGCCAGGTAAGGAGTGAGTGGGAGGGAAGGGTTCCCTCGTGCAGCCTGGATTAATTGCTTTGAGGAGTGCTCTGGGGGTGACATTTCTCCGCAGCCCACCAAAATTTTCTCATGGTCTGCCGCAGCCCACTGGTTGCCGACCACTGTTTTAAAGCATTGTGGGAAGCCCTCCTCAACTCCTAGAAGAATGAAATACTTCGGGAAATATTAGAAAGGCAGAATATTATATTTCCCTAAAGGAGAAATGGAGAAACATGCTCTTAAAGACAGAAAGCAGCCCCCAAGTCTTTCTTAATAGCCCACAGCAGATGCCAGCACTTAAGAGCTTATTGAAAGAGTGTCTAAATAGCTCTATTCATAAGCAAAGCAAATATTGCAGGCAGAAATCCATTCAAGAGAGGATATTTTGAAACTCCTTAGCAGAATAGTAGGATTAGAAAGCAGCCCCTCATCCAAGATCCAATACAGGATGAAAGCCATTAGCCACAATAGGAATTGCCCAACACGCTTTCAGAATGCAAGCCCCTTCATTATACCATCGCAGAGCAGTCCAAACTTCACCTGGGAGCTCAGATAAACAATAAGCCAGAGGTTGAGCAGATTAACTCAGACAAGCACTTAGGATTTGCATTTCCTCTTTGCCTATAGAACCAGCTATGACCCCTACATAACCCCCTACATGACCTGATAGGAATCTAACAACAGCCAATAGAATATTAGAGGATATGTTCTTGGACAGGAACAGGAAGCTCAAATAGAAAGCCCAAAGAAGGTATAAAAACCCACCCACTCTCAACTCCGTTTTCTCAGCTACCCAGAATCACAATGTGGTTGGTGGTTCTGCTTCATCAATAAACCTCTCTTTCCAATCAGCCTCCAGCCTCCATTTTGTTTCTAGCATCTTTCTCCCAGCTTGGAACTGAACCAGATGGATTTTCCTTCCAGCAGCATCTTTAGAGCAATTGTGTCTTCCTGGGAGCATAGAGCAATTGCGGAGGGCAGCTTTAGAGCATTATGTAGCACAGTATTTTTTTCAAACTTGGCAACTTGAAGATGTATGGACTTCAACTCCTAGAATTCCCCAGTTTGAGGAATTCCGGGAGCTAAAGTCCACACATGTTCAACTTGTCTAGTTTGAAAAAAAAAACACTGACACCATCTTAAAGCAGCTGTGTCCTTTCCCACGAACATGCAGTAACTGGTTGACATTCTCATTGTGGTATTCATAAGCAGAAATGATATTTAAAAGACAAGGGATGTAGTTTCAGAATAATATTCCTACAAAATGTCTGTAGAGATTCTCAGTCATCCAGGTTATGGTTGTCACAAAGGTGCTTTTTCAGAAGGCTTTCTTGTTTTTTCTTTTGAAGACATTTCGCTTCTCATCCCAGAAGCTTCTTCAGTTCTGACAGTATTGTGTGGAATGGAAGGATTTGCAAGGAATATAAATCTTTCCATTCCCCACCATCCAGTCAGAGCTGAAGAAGCTTCTTGGATGAGAAGCGAAACGTCTTCAAAAGAAAAAAAAAACAAGGAAGTCCAGTTGCCTCCTAAAAAAGCACCTTTGGGACAATATTCTTGCAAGCTTAGTGCTGCGGTGTCAACATCTGGATAGTGTTGAGTTTTAAAGCGATGAAGGCAGAGAACATTCATGCTTTAAAATTTGGAACATCTGAAGTCCTCCACAGCCATATTAAAGAAAAACTACAAAAAGGTCCTTCATTTCATTAAAGCTGTCCTTTAGATATATTTATTTTCCACTGCAGTCCTTTGACTGCTACCGTACAAATGGTACCATCCTTCCTTCCTTCCTTCCTTCCTTCCTTCCTTCCTTCCTTCCTTCCTTCCTTCCTTCCTTCCTTCCTTCCTTCCTTCCTTCCTTCCTTCTATCTCTCCTCCCTCCCTCCCTCCCTCCCTCCCTCTTTAAAAGCCTTTGCCAACTCCTGGTGCCCCTTGGACAGATTCTTCCCTTTTCCCTGGAAAACTTTTTCAGAAGTGACATGCCATCATGTCATGTAATCTTTTACATTTTTGAGAAAAATACGAAAATGGAATTGTCCTTGTAAAATGTACTGTTAGTTTTAGATATATGTGTTAGAAGATACGTTTTTGAACACTTTTCTTGATGTTGCTCTTAGGATTCTTTTGTAAAGCAAAGTTTATAAGCATAAGCAATTGAAACTTTTAATCCTTATTAACCTCTTTCAGATTTGCTCCTTTTTTGAGGCTGGTCCTTTATGTTTTTCTGCGAAAATATGGCCAATGTGTATACAGTCCTTCTGGCTTCTGTGTAAATAAAAGAGCTCCCTCACAAAGCAAGACAAAAATGTGCCTCTCTGTTACAGAGTATAATATTAACCCTCCGTTCAGATTTCAGTATAACAATGAAATGGTAGAAATATTATCCTTCCATGCACTTCATGACTCTCCATTGCTCTCCTGCCTGGAATAATCAGAGCAGGCAATTAGCAATTTATTAGATAAGACCAAACTTTGACCATGTGGGCGAGACATGGTGCACTGATGATGTTACCTAGTTGGGTAATGAAATGTCTACAAGAAAACAGCCAAGCTCAGGGAATACCAAAGACCCAACAGATTTGAATTAGCGTCAACATAAAAATGTGAAGGATGTTCTGCTTAAAAGAAATACTTTGATCCGAGCTCAGTTTCCATTGCAGTTAGTCCTCGGCTGATGACCACAATTGAGGCTTGAGCCAAAAATTTCTGTTGCTAATCAAGATGTTAAGTGACTGTTGTCTCATTTTACCTATCACAGTTGTTAAGTGAACCACTGCAGTTGTTAAGTTAGTAACATGGCTGTTAAAGCAAAACTTTCTCCATTGAATTTGCTTGTCAGAAGGTTGCAAAAGGGGGATCACAGGACCATGGGACACTGCCACTTATTGCCATAAGTATGGGCCAAATTTAATCATGTGGCCATGGGGATGCTTCAGTGGTCATAAGCGTGAAAAATGGTCATAAATTGTTCTGACCCAGCTCCCCAAACATGACAAACCCTCTGAAGTTAACTCAAAGATTCCTTTATTAGGAGTGCCGGCAGCCCCGGCAAAAAGTTTATCTCTCACCACAGGCTAACAAGTCTGTCCAGCAGGGTGATGAAGAGTTGTCTGCCACATTTATTCATCTCCGTCCCCTGCCTTTTATCCCCAGAGCTAGGGTGGGGCTTTGCTAGCATCGGTGGATCTTCTGTCCCAGGGACCAGCCCATAGATTTCCACTGCTCTCCTCTCCTCTGTCTTCTGTGGACCCAGCTGCTCCTCTTCTTCTTCATCAACCACCTCCAGACCTGGGGGATGTTGACTCCATCTGAGGGCTGATGGACGGCTCAGGCTCCACCTCTCTCTCTCTCTCTCTCTCTCTCTCTCTGACGGCTCCATTCTCTCTTCCCCCTCAGAGCTCTTAGCTTGCCTTGATGCTGAGCCTGACTCCCACACCTCCTCCTCCTCTGATTTGGCCGCTAGAAGGGCCAGTGACCGATAGGCTGCAACATGAGTCACTTTTTTCAGTGCCGTTGTGAATTCAAATGGTCACTAAATGAATGATTGTTAAGTCGAGGACTTCCTGTACTTGATACGCAAGGGATGCCAGATGCTTTGTCCATGTGTCAACTATGCTCAAATCAGCCAAAGGATGTGGAGTGGACCCTGAAGCCCTGTCCATCATCTTGCTTCATTTGATTGACACATACACACCCCAGACACCACCGCACAAGGCCTTGGCTTGTAATCCCGGTCTATGTACACAGACACATAATTCATACTTTTGACTGAAATATTATTTTTCCAAGAGAGCCATAACTCCGGCCATTAACTAATGATTCATAGGAAGCACTGGTTTAGCTCATTGGGAAACAGGATTCTGGATCGCATACTGGAAACAGAAGCAGATGCAAAGACCAGGGGACAATTAAACAGCCTGGATGACTAAGAGGAAAGAGATTTGTGTCTCAATCAATAGGTCAATTCAGCCGCACCAAACATGGGGGACGTGAAAACATCTTTTCAAGTGACACATTGTTCCCACGGTGCTTTCTCGCTGACATTTCACATCATTTTGTTCGTTGTTTTCCCAAACAGCGAAAGGCACAGCTGTGTTTCTCCACCAGGAAGCCTAAAAAGGGGATTCCCTGGATTGAAAGTCAAAGTTTCTCTCCATTGTGACACATAGTATTGTCTACTGAAGACAAGGCTAGAGTTTTTTTTAAAAAAACGCTATCAACTGCCTAATTTGACAAAAACCCCACATTGATTAAGGGGACTTAGTCTCCATTGTTGGAAGTCAATAAATATTCCACAATCTCCCAAAGGTGGTTTTTTTTTTTTTTCAAGAGGCAACTGGACTTTGGGGAGAGCAAAAAAAAAAAATACCTCTATTTTTTGTAGAATCAGAAATCTATTACAAATGAGCTACCTTTTTAAAGCGGGACCCGCTGTAGCAGCAGAGAGTTTATTAGGACTAATTAAGGATTGCCCTTGATCTTAGATTCAAGGCTCAGCCTTGGTTTATGTCCCTTTGATGCTCGTCAGCAGAAGAGGACAAATTAGTTTGAGAAGACAAGGCAATGTGACACCACCTTGTTGTGAGAGAGTGCCTACCTACAAGCTAGATTCAGGTCACCGACAATGTAAGTTACTTTGGGTCAGTTACTCTCAGTCCTACTCACCTCACAAGGTTGTTGTAGGGAAAATAGGGCGCAGAGGTGTGTTTGTTTGCCACCTTGACCCAAAGGTGCTTTTTTTTCAGGAGGCAATTGGACTGTCTTGTTTTTTCTTCTTTTGAAGACGTCAAAAGACGTCTTCTCATCCAAGAAGCTTCTTCAACTCTGACAGGATATGGGGAACGGAAGGTTGTGATACTCCTTGCAGACAGCTGATCATTTGCATCCTTTTTAGAGGGTCATTGAGGACACTTGGAGGTGCATCTATGTCCTCAGGGTCACCTGAGTTAGGGCTCCTGGTTCCTGTGATCTGCATTTTTCCTCTGGAAATCCATTCCTACTCCCACACCATTCGAAGGGTGTTCATCCCAAATTGCATAGCTAAAAGTCTGTAGAGATTCTCAGTCATCCAGGTCATGGTTAGCCCAAAGGTGCTTTTTTCAAGAGGCAATTGGATTTTCTGGTTTTTCTCTGAAGACGTTTCACTTCTCATCCAAGAAGCTTCTTCAGCTCTGACTGGATGGTGGGGAATGGAAGGATTTATACTCCTTGCAGATAGCTGGTCATTTGCATCCTTTTAGAGAGTCATTGAGACCACTTGGAGGTTTATCTCAGGGTCACCTGAGTTAGCGCTCCTATTCCTGTGGTCTGCAATTTTTCCTCTGGAAATCCGTTCATACTCCCATACCATTCATTGACCCTTGTTTTCTCTTCCTAAATTTTAAGATTAAAGCAAACTTCTGTCACAATGCCAAGGTTGCTAATTTTTACTTTATTTACCATCAAACCTGATAAACAGTCAACTTCACATCTATCTGGCATGCTGTTGTTCTAGTACAGGGGTAGGGAATGATGGTCCTTTTATGACCTGTGGACTTCAACTCCCAGAATTCCTGAGCCAGCATGAATTCTGGGAGTTGAAGTCCACACCACTTAAAGTTGATGTGGACTGAGTTAGCTGAGCTAACTGAGTTAGCTGGCTCAGGAATTCTGGGAGTTGAAGTCCAGAAGTGTAAGAACACTGACACTTCACTTATATACTGTGAGGAGTGCTTTTTATGGATAGACTCCATTTCTTGTGTATATGTATTTTTCAGTTATTAATAAATGAATAATAAATTTCTGGCTCTGCTTTCCTGCACTTATCAACAGCTTTGAGTTCTGTTCATAAATTTGAATTTTCTTTCCTCAGCCCCTTCTTCACAATAACCTGAACATCACCCACTGCCTTTAAACATTTCACAGAAAAATGAGAAAAAACTATTAAGAAAACTATACGACCTTGGTTAATTATAGTGATTCACTGTTTCATTTTGTACATTTTGCCTTTGATCTTTACAAGTACATAGCTTTCTGCTGTTCAAAACAGAGACAAGAACATGTTGGTTTATTTTCATTTAAAGTTGCATAAGTAGAAATTCTTCTTATCCAGCTGGAATCCTTCTTTTAATCTGTTGAAGGTTGAACTGGAAGATGTCCTGAATTTATTGGCTTTCACATGATCTGCTAAAACATGTGGATCTCATGCAGAGACAGATCAGATCTACCAGGTAGAGACTAAGGAAATATATCCTGGTGTGGAGAACTTGGAGAGAGAACCTCCTTCAACTTGGTGTCTTCCAGATGTTGTAAACTTCAGCTCCCATACTTTCAGCTGACTGTGAGTTGAGGCAGCTGAAATCCCACACATCTTCAGAGCACATAGAAATGAATACACTAAGGAGAATTATCTCCTAAGACTAAATATCACGAAATAGCCAACAAGTCAAAAAGAGGGCTGTGAAAATATTTACAGACCCCTCACATCCTGGACACAAACTGTTTCAACTCCTTTCCTCAAAACGACGCTGTAGAGCACTGCACACCGGAACAACTAGACAGAAGAACAGCTTTTTCCTGAATGCCATCACTCTGCTAAACAAATAATTCCCTCAACACTATCCAACTATTTACAAAGTCTACACTACTAATACTATTAATTTTCTCATCACTTTTTATCACCCCTCCCCTCCCACTTGTGATTGTATGATTGTAACTTTGTCGCTTGTATCCTTACGATTTATATTGACTGTTTCCTAGTATGATTTGATTGCTTATTATACCCTATGACTATCATTAAGTGTTGTACCTGATGATTCTTGATGAATATATCTTTTCTTTTATGTATACTGAGAGCATTTGCACCAAGACAAATTCCTTGTGTGTCTAATCACACTTGGCCAATAAAAGAATTCTAATTCTACTTCCAGGAAAAAGTATTTATTTGTGAAACACTGTATTACTTTGTAGAATTTGCTGCTGCAGATGGGAAGACCACAAGCTTAGATTTCCTTCCTTCCTAGCCTGACTTTATTATTTTCACAAATAACTCAAGACGGCAAACATATCCAACATACTTTCTTCCTTCTATTTTCCTCACAGCAACAACCCTGTGAGATGAGTTGTGCAGAAAGAGAGGCACTGGCCCAAGGTCATCCAACTGGTTTTCATGGCTAAGGCAGAACTTAAACTGTTGGAATACATATTGGAATGTATTTTGCATTGCAACAACTACAACAAGTATTCAGCCAGTAGATGGCAGTGTTTACAAGTTTGAATCTATGGTATATACTCTATGTTCTTCTGCTCTAAAGTAGAATTTCTTGTTTCCTCTTACAGTTAAACAGTTGAGCAGGAAAGCACATGGTGACTGTACTCTTTGTTTTTCTGTGGTGCTATATATAAACAGAATTTCTAACATGAACTCACAGTCTCTTGCTTTCTAGCTGAGAGTGTCTTAACTACTAAATCAAACTGAGGATTTTCCATATTCATGGTGGATTAGTCTAGGAAGAGCTGTGAGTCATTTATAGATGATATGATGAATGAACAATAAGCAATCATGAAATGACTGGGTTCTATCACAATGAATTAGTGGCTTGCAAAATCCTCTCAAGTAGAGAAGATTAAATTTTTCATTCTCCTTTTTGTTTAAAGTTCAAAGGAATCTTAAAAGGCAAAATTGGACCCTTTTGGGCATTTCTGTCCCACACATGTGGGGCCTACCTCCCATCTTGCTGGCTCCCCACAGGTCTTCTGCCTGCTTCCCACCCCTCTGGGCCCCCCATATGGGAGGGGTGAGACAGGATCAGGAAGGGGAACCAACCGATCCATCCTGCGGCCTCCATATAGTAGAGAGAACTAATTTTAAATGTATATCCAGTTTTGAAATGCTGAGATATATTCTAACTGATGCTGTTTCTAATTTTTCTTTTCTAGAAGGTGGTGAGACCATATTATAAGCTATTTGTGGGATCTCTGGAGAAAAAGCTTGATAGAATCATAATAAAAATTGGATTGTGGCTCCAAATAAAATTCATTTTGTGTAAGTCACAACAATCAACCTTCGCTTTGTCATCTTATTGTTTTAACCAGTAAGCTACCAACATTTTTTAAAGCACTTTATTTTAATGAAGAGCATTTTGTTAGCTAAGTTGATCACATCAAATAGCACGAGGTATTTTTTTTTTGGCCAAAAACAAAGAAGGGGAAAACTTACAGACGTCACTTCTGGCATGGACTTTAAGCTGCTGGATTGCATCCTTTTGCAGCTGACGACCAGAAAACTGCTAACAGATGCAGCCGCTCTTGTATCATTGCAAACATTAGGGTGTGTGCAAACTGACAAAACACTGAAATTAATTAGGCTTGAATTCTTTTATTTGGCGAAATGTGATCTCCTCTGGTCACGCAGAAGGATGTGTGCATTTCCTTCTGACTAGCACAGGAAAAGTCAAATCTACCTGATTGACTGGAAAGCTCTTATCGCAATCTCTTGTGCTGAAAGATTGAGATGGCCCCTTTGGCTGCAGCAAGTAACTATCATACAACTTGTTGAAATGCTTTAGACAATTTCAATTCTTCTAGTCCTTCCCATGCCCAAGGAGGACCTGTTCTATTCCAGACAGATGGCTGTCCAATCTCTTCTTTAAAAGCCTCCAGTGCTGGAGCATCCACAACTTCTGGAGGCAAGTTGTCCCACTGATTAATTGTTCTTTTATTTTATGTATACTTAGAGCATTTGCACCAAGACAAATTCCTTGTGTGTCCAATCACACTTGGCCAATAAAGAATTCTATTCTATTCTATTCTATTCTATTCTATTCTATTCTATTCTATTCTATTCTACTCTACTCTACTCTACTCTACTCTACTCTACTCTACTCTACTCTACTCTATTCTATTCTCACTGTCAGGAAATTTCTCCTTAGTTCCAGATTGCTTCTCTCCTTGATTAGTTTCCATCCTTTGCTTCTTGTTCTGCCCTCAGGTACTTTGGAGAATAGCTTGGCTCCTTCTTCTTTGTGGTAGCCCCTGAGATATTGGAACACCGCTATCATTTCTCCCCCAGACCTTCTTTCATTAAGATCATAGACATTGACCTCTACCACCCATGATAGTTGAGGCTTACAAGATTGAATCTAGGTCAGCCACTGGGACCAGAAGTGTATTGCTCCAAGTTTTTGGACACGTCCTGGTGGAGCCCATCTTCAGGGAACTTCTCTCTACTGAATCTGTGCTTTGGGCTATTTATGTGGTGCCTTCCTATTGGTTGAGTGGTGTGTTGATGGCTGGAAATTGGCAGTTGTTTCCTTGCCCTGCCAAGCCCTCAGCTCCTGATAGGCTGGTGGTAAATCAGCACTCTGACAAGGGCCCCGTATCCCAGACTTTAATAGTTTCCTTGGCTGTTTTTGTGCCTGCCCATCCAACAATCTTAGTAGCGGCAAAATTGAATGTATGCCCTTGTTCATTGCAATGTGAGGCTCCCAATGAATTCGTGTCTCTTTGTCTGACTGCTCACTTGCAGTCTAGTGGTTAGCTTCTTGCCCATCTGTCCTACATAATAATCACAGAGGCAATCCATGCAGGGAATCCAGTAGATTACATTAGAAGTATCTCCCACTTCCAAGTGATTTTTGCAACGCATGATTTGCTCTTGTATGGTAGCCACTGGGCGGTATGCAATGCCCAAAATTTAGGCTCCTCTCTAGATCACTAGTCTTTGCTATATATCTGTGCTATGTTCAGCATTCCCTGCAAGCACTAAATAGTTCTGGCATCATTCAGTTCTGGCATGTTTTGGGCAATCTTCCATACGTGAAACCAAAGCCCAGCATGCTCAAGATAGATTAGCTTTCAAACAAACATACTGTTGACATCATCCAACACATCTTAAGGTACATGCAATCTAATGATATATTCAGGCTGTTCCAAAGGTGCTTTTCAAAAGACAACTGGACTTTCTTGGGGTTTTTTTTTTACCCTTGAAAAGTTCTGCTTCTCATCCAAGAAGCTTCTTTGGTTCTGATTAAATGGAAGGGATTAGAAGGATTTATACTCTTTGCAGTTGTTGTCAGCACTGTGAAAGAATGTAAATACTTCTATTCCTCACCATTCAGTCAGAATGTTGGAGCCTGCCAGCAGAGCTGGTGGCAGAGTCGGACAGTGAGGAGGAATATGGGCCAGTCCTGGAGTCTGGGGAAGGGTCTGACAAGGGCTCTGCATCGGAGGCAGAGATGGGGCCAGGGCCAACTGACAGTTATCAGCTGCCTTCTGAGTCGGACATCAGTGGGGCAGAAGAACAGCTGGAGCCTGTTCCCGATGTGCACATGCATAGAGCTGCCAGAAGAAGGGAACAGCTAAGGAACAAGGGTCAACTTGGGAGTAAAGGCATAGATGGACAGTGAATGGCCCGTCCCATAGGAAATAAAGAGAAGCAAAAGGGGAATGGTGTTTGCAGGAGGCCATTAGTTCATTTAATTAGGGTGAAGATCTGTTCCTGACTCCTTGCCAAGTATTTTCTGCTACAGCGTTGTTGCGCTTGGGAGCTATCAGCCTGGCAACTGTCCAAGCCTGATAAGGTCTGTAGTTGTAAAATCTCTTGAAAGACTGTTTGCCGGGACTTTGCTAGAGGTGAATGAGAGGAATTCACATTGTCTTAAATAAAACGGGTTTTGTTGGGACGAGGAGTCTGCTTTATGATTTTGGGAAGCTTAGGTCAGAACACAGAGCTGAAGAAGCTTCTTGGTTGAGAAGTGAAACTTTCTCAAGAAAAAAGCCTAAGAAAGTTGTGGGAAGCTAACCCCCCTCCTAGAAGAATGAACAATTTTGAGAAATATTTAAAAAGGCAGGATAAATGATTTCCCCTGAAAGAGAAATAAAAAAATCTTAAGGGAGACAGAAACTCAGAGCCTCAGCTCCCTACCACTCCCAAGCAGATACTAAGATGAGGCCAGCTTTTAGAAATGCAGATTTGGTAATCCATTACTCCCTGCAGCAAGGTCTGAGCAAAGGTAGGGTTAGCCTTCAGCCACAATAGGAATTGCTCAACAAGTCCCTTCATTGCATCGGCCAAACGTCAACCAAGCTTAGCTCAGACAAACTCCTAGGATTTGTACATGGCCTCATGGGAGTCTGACAACAGCCAATAGGACACATGTTCTTGCACAGGAACAGGAAGCTCAAGTGCAAAGCCCAAGAGAAGGTATAAATACCACTCACTCTCAACTCCATGAGTTCAACTGAACCAGAGAACCATGGGCTTGGTGGTTCTGCTTCATCATTAAACCATCTTTCCAATCAGCCTCCATGTTTCCAGTATCTTTGTCCTGGCTTGGAACTGAACCAGATGGATATTCCTTCCAACAAAGTCCCATTGCCTTTGAAAAAGCACTTTTGGGACCATCATGGCCTGGATGATGGAGAATCTCCATAGACAGATATATTCAAGCAGCTCTGATCCATACCTTTAAGGTCGTAGAAGAGATTGGAAAGAAAATAAGCGAGACATCTCACCTCATTGTCTGTGCCAACATCTAGAAGAACAGGGAGGCACTGCTGGGGGTGGACGCCACCACAAGCGGTATAGAGTGCGAGTTTTCCTACCGGGATGCCCATTCCGTAGCTTCCTAGATCACCCAAGCCTAAAATTCTTTCTCCGTCCGTCACCACAATAGCCTGAAAGTGAAGAGAGGAATCTGTTGAAAAAAGAAGCATTCAGTGCAAAGGTGGTATTCAGCAGGTTCTGACCAGTTCTGGAGAACCG
Organism: Bungarus multicinctus; assembly: GCA_023653725.1. NCBI lineage: Eukaryota > Metazoa > Chordata > Lepidosauria > Squamata > Elapidae > Bungarus > Bungarus multicinctus. The sequence continues at coordinate 9,407,664 of CM042850.1, forward strand.
GTAGTGGAAATTTTGAAGTAGTTCGGAGAACTGGCAAATCCCACCTCTGACTGAAGATTGTACAGTATTCTTCCACTGCCACACCCACCAATCCACGCCCACTAGAACTGCTAGTAAAATTTTTGAACCCCACCACTGGTTCTGACCAGTTCTGGAGAACCGGTAGGGGAAATTTTGAGTGGTTCGGAGAACCGGCCAACATCACCTCTGACTGGCCCTGCCCCTATCTATTCTCCGCCTCCCGAGTCCCAGCTGATTGTTTGGGTCTTCTTTTGTTGTCCTGCACAGGAGAACAGAGCTGGAAAGCAGGTTAGTGGGGTGGGGAGGGAATAAGGATTTTGCAGTATCCTTCCCCTACCACTGCCCACCAAGCCAAGATCTGAAACATTGGTGGATAACTGACTGATGTCTATGATATTCCTTATACAAATTCTGGATTGACTCAGTTTCTTGTGACAATTGCTTTCTCATTGTTACTGTAGTTTTTTTTTTTAAGCGAAAATATTAATAATAAGAATGCAAGGCATCAGTTCATCTACAGAAGCGAATATTTAGAAGTCTTTACAGAATAGAATCCTTTATTGACCAAATGTGATTGGGCATACAAGGAATTTGTCTGGTGCATATGCTCTCAGTGTACATAAGAAAAAATAAAATACATTCATCAAGAATCATAAGATACAACACTTAGTGATAGTCATAGGTTACTCTAAGCAATCAAATCATACATAGGTTACTAATACGCAATCGAACTTACTAGGAAAACAAATAAAACAATATAAATTGTAAAGATACAAGCAGCACGGTTATAATCATAAGTGGGAAGAGATAGGTAATAGGAAGGATGTGAAGAATAATAGTAATACAGTCTTACTAAGCAATTTGGCAGTGTTGTGGGAGTTAGTTGTTTAGCAGAGTATTGGCATTTGGGGAAAAAAATGTCCTTATGTCTAGTTCTGATGTGCAGTGCTCTAGAGCATCGTTTTGAGGGTAGGAGTTGAAACAATTTATGTCCAGGATGAGAGGGGTCTGTAGATATTTTCACAGCCGCCTTTTTGACTTGTGCAGTATACACTGGAATGGAAGGCAGGTTGATAGTAATTGTTTTTTCTGCAGTTCTAATTAAAGTCTGTGTCTGTCTCGTTTGGTTGCAGAGCCAAACCAGACAGTTATAGAGCTGCAGATGCCAGACTCAATAATTTTTCTGTAGAACTGGATCAGCAGCTCTTTGGACAGTTTGAGTTTTCTGCTCAAGATTTATAGCTCAAGGCTGAACTGTGGAGTCCTTAGTGCTCCCTGAACTTGGTTATTTTCTTGCAGACATTTCATTGCCCAACTAGGTAACATCATCAGTGCTACCAGTTTTGCCAAATCATATCCATCAGGTCACAAGGATTTGGAAAGTGATGAAGTAACCAAACAACAAATTTAATACTGAATTCAACATGGGACCGTTGTGTTGCTAGTAAGTTGTGTAATTTGTAGTTTTTCTTCTCACCAAGTAATTCTGGTATAAAGGGAATAAATACATCCCCATATTAAGATGTCTAGTGAAACCGATTAAACAAACAAGGAAAAATGGAAATAAGGATAAATGTATATATAGCTATATATGCATGTAAAGTAATATAATTAATTAATTAAATATTGTATTATAATTGTAATAATAACATAAAAAAGTAAGGATCTAGGAAACAAGTTATAGATTTACTTATAACAAATGACTGTAATTGACACTAATAGAAATGTACACTGCTATGAAAAAGTTGCAAAAATGTGAAAACATGTTTCTCTTTTTTAAAATATATTCCTTTTTTTTTCTTTTGAAACTTTCAATAAACATATTTTAAAAAATACATCCCCATTATTGTTATTGTTGTCCAGTTAAGTCATGAACTCTTGGTGACCTAATGGACTTATAGCATTCCAGGCTCCACCATCCTAGACTTTGCCCAAACTCATATTCATTGCTTGGGTGATACTATCTAATCTTCTTCTCCTCTGTTGTCCCCCCTTTTTTTCCCCTTCAATCTTTCCCAACAATAGAATCTCTTCCACTCAGTATATCTCCACCTATTCCTCCACTACGTTGCAAGTCTATCAAGAGAAGAAGCCCATAAGTATATTTACGGATTATTATTCATTTGATTTAGACCTGCCATAATCAAAAGAAGATTTTAGCAGCTTAGAAAGAGTACAGAGAGGAGCAACGAAGATGATTAGGGGCAGTGGTGGGATTCAAATTTTTTTTACTACCGATTCTGTGGGTGTAGCTTGGTGGGTGTAGCAGGGGAAGAATACTGTAAAATCTCTAACCAAAGGTAGCATTTGCCAGTTCTCCAAACTACTCAAAATTTCCGCTACCTGTTCTCCAGAACTGGTCAGAACCTGCTGAATACCACCTCTGATTAAGGGACTGGAGGCTAAAACCCATGAAGAACGGTTGCAAGAATTGGGTATGTCTAGTTTGGTGAAAAGAAGGACTAGGGGTGACATGATAGCAGTCTTCCAATATCTCAAAGAACAAAGAAGAGGGAGTCAAGCTATTCTCCAAAGCACCTGAAGGCAGGACAAACAGCAATGGATGGAAACTAATCATACAGAGAAGCAACCTAGAAATAAAGAGAAATTTCCTGACAGTTAGAACAATTAACCAGTGGAACGACTTGCCTCAGAAGTTGTGTGTGCTCCAATACTGGAGGTTTCAAAGAAAAGATTGGACAACCATTTGTCTGAAATGGCATATGGTTTCCTGCTTGAGCAGGGGGTTGGACTAGAAGACCTCCAAGGTCCCTTCCAACTCCTATTCTATTCTATTCTATTCTATTCTATTCTATTGCTATCCCATTCCATTCCATCCCCCAAAATAAGCCACCCCTTATTTCAAAAGATCTACCTATTTTAGGGACAAGTGGGAAGAGAATGAGAGATGCTGGTATATTTAGAAATAGACTTTATAGGTATTTTTTCCCCTCTAGCTGACAAGCAATTTGCTTTAAAAATATTACAGATGATTAAAGGCAGAACCCCTGGGAGGATTTAAACGTCTGCCATATGGCTTGTGGTTTTCTTTTTTCTGCTGAAAACGAACAGGCATCGCTGTTTGATAGAAAACAATGAAAGCCATGAATGGGAATCAAACTTTTCCATTTCCTTAGATCACTTCGTTGTTTTCAACTGAATAAATCAATTCCACAGGAATGCATCTACAGATAATTGTTTGTGGCCTGGGCTGTGGGTAGAAAAAAGTCCCTCCCTTTACACACAAAAAATAACACCGACCTGACTATAAATTTGTGGTCTGAATATTTTGGATTTGCTAGCTGAGGGGCATCTGAGTCTCACTGACCTTATTAAACACACTTACAGATGCAGTGAAAACTCGCTATTGATGTGGATTTCTTTTTTTTTAAGATGTGGGCAATAAGTCACTATTCCAGGAATGTCAAATATTATTTAGTATTTTTCCTCTTCTCTCAGTTTTGCTCTCTAGTAACCTTTAACCTTTCAGAATAACAGAGTTGGAAGGGACTTGGGGGTCTTCTAGTCCAGTGGTCGCCAACCAGTGGGCCAGGGACCACTGATGGTCCACGAGAAAATTTTGGCGGTCCACAGAGAAATGTCACCCCCAAAGCACCCCCAAAGCAATTAATCCAGGTTGCGCGGGAACACAAGGCTGCACCATCCACATGGCTCAGGGGAACACAAGGCTTGCATCACTTGCATTGTGAATAACATGAGATAGTAAGGGGAGGGGGGAAAGGGCGGGGGGGGAACTTGCCCCACTCACCCCATATGCCTGGCCTGGCCACCGGGCTGCTTCTTTCTGCTTCTTTCTTCTTCTGCTTTTGGCTGCACCCAAGGAAAGCAGCAAAAGTCTTTCTTTCTCTCCCCCAAACTCTGCCAGAAATAAGTCTTTGGGACCCTGCAAGGCATCCTGCTCCAAGAGGCTGCGCCAGCACAAGTCTCACAAAGACTCATTTCTGGTCGAGTTTGGGGGAGAGAAAGAAAGACGTCTGCTGCTTCTGCTGCTTTCTTTGCATGAAGTCAAAAGTCTCTCTCTCTTTCTGAGAACGGAGCTGGAGATGGTATCCTGCGATCCCAAATAAAGAATGATCAGTTGGGAGAAAAATGGGGTAGGGGATTTTCCTGCAGACATTTTTTGAGATTTTCCCAGGGTCTCTGGCCCGCAGGATTTAAAATTATGAGTTTGGTGGTCCCTGAGGTCTAAAAGGTTGGCGACCCCTGATCTAGTCTAACCTTCTCCTCAAGCAGAAGGCTCTGTCTATACCATTTCAGAAAATGGATGTCCAATCTCTTTCTAAAAGCCGCCAGTGATGGGGAACTCACAGTTTCTGAAGTTGCAGCATCCCCATGGTCACATGATCAAAATTTGGGTGCTTGGTTGGCAACTGGTTCATACTTATGACAGTTACAGAATCTCGGGATCATGTGATTAATTTTTGTGAGCAAAGCCAATGAGGAAGCCAGAGTCACTTAACACCGTGTGACTAACTTAACAACTGCCATTGATTCACTTAATAACGGTGGCAAGAAAGGTTGTAAAATGAGGCAAAACTTGCAGCTGTCTTATTTAGCGACATAAATTTTGGACTCAATCCTATGTCGAAGAGACCATATATTGGTAAATCACTTCTGTACTATTGCAAGGAAACTGTATGGTATAGTACATCCATAACCTCATGAGTCAAATTTAACTTGAAGACGACCAGGTGTATGGGCACTAAAGAATATCTTGGTTATAATTACAGTCTAAATTTGGGTCCATGTGTGGAGGAATGGAGAAATTTTCAGGTTATGTAAAGCCATATCTATTTCCTTTTGGAGTGGATGGATGGATGTTGACAGCCATCCTTTGGGTCATCAAACCCACGGATGTGTCAAAATCATTTTTAAGGAAAAATCACGGAAGATAGACAAGTCTGTTTTGCACATATAATGAAGTCCAGGAAACCGGCATCTTGAAGAGAAACGGAAAAGATCTGTAGTAAGAGCTGTAAAAAGGCACAATTAGCCAGTAGCCAACACTCAACTGGCTCCATTGACAGTGTGACTTAAGGCAACAGCTATGTGCACCTCACATGCTGTCTTTTGGGACTCTCTGTATAAATGGGGCATTATAGTATCCTCCCTTCAGTATGACTGTGATGTCAAACTGTAGATCACATAGTGCCCAGCTGTAAGCTGAGGGCCTATACTGGTCCAGTATCTGATTTTTTTTTAATATAAATGATGATGTGCTTCAATGGTTAGATGGCCTAGACAAGGAGTGGGGCACGATGGCCCTTTTATGACTTGTGGACCCAGAATTCCTGAGCCAGCATGATCACTCTGGGGGTTGAAGTCCACAAATTACAAAAAGGCCATCGTTCCCCACCCCTGGCCTAGACATTGGTATCTTAACTTACTGCACCTGTGTATGGTTTGCCAATTGCACAGGGGCAGATAGGAAAGAGCCCTCCAGAAGGTTAACATTATTGCCCAGAGGATCATGGGTTGCCCTCTCCCCTCTTTGGAAGAGCTTTATAGTTCCCGCTGCCTTAAAAAAATTCAAAACCTTCTCAAAGATCCATCTCATCCTGGGCATCCTTTTTTTTGAACTATTACCATCTGGCAGACAGTACAGGATAATAAAAACAAGAACAAATAGGCTGAAAAACAGTTTCTATCCCAAGGCAGTAGCTCAGTTGAATTCTACTGTATAGTGCAGTGTCGGGGGTTTTCAATTCAATGTATGGAGTGTGAAGAATGTGTGTTTGTGTTTATTTTCATGGTCATGATGTGCACTGAAGATGGGTTTTGATTTAGTTGTACGAGGTGCAATGACAATAAGGCAAACTAAACTAAACTAAACACGTATCTTTTTAATAGCAATAGCATTTAGTCTTATATACTGCTTTATGGCCCTCTCTAAGCAGTTTACAGAGTCAGTATGTTGCTCCCAACAATCTGGTTCCTCATTTTACCAACCTCGGAAGGATGGAAAGCTGAGTCAACCTTGAGCCTGGTGAGATTTGAACTGCCAGACTGCAGTCAGCAGAAGTAGCTCGCAGTACTGCACTCTAACCACTGTGCCAATGTGCCTTAAAATTTGTATTTTATTATGTTTTACTAATCTAGGTAAAATGTTAATATGTATTGCTAGTCCATGTATGATATGTCATGCAATAAACAAATGAATAAAGGCAACAGCTTCACATGTTCTATTTCTGAATTTCAGATATCCACCCGTATTTTCCAATGCAGGTGAGATGTCTGAGTTCTAACCCCATTTGCTTTGAGGTGGTTTTTGAACCAAATGTCAATCTTCCACTTATAATCAGGAACGAGGCAGCCATGGGATCAACAAGCTATGAGTCACGCTTTGATCTTAAATCCTGATAAAATCAAAGTATAGGCCCAGTCCTACCACAGACCCTGTTCTTTGAAAAGCAGCAAAGCCCAACTTCACCACATGACTGGTTTTAGCTTGATTGGCTTAGATTCTGAAAAGTTCTTGTTTAATTATGCAAACTTCTCATTTACAAAGGCTAGAACTCCTTTCTTTAAAATTAATTCGGCATGTGAAGGCTGCCAATCTTTCTGAAGGGCGTGTGGATGAATTCTGTCTTCTTCAGAGCACAATGGAGAGATGTTACTATGGAAATGCCAAAAAAAAGGCAAATGCCAAAAAAGCAACAACAACAACAAAAAAAAGATTGAGGAAAAGCAATTTTTTTGCCTAGAAACTGCGATTCTACATTACTAAATGTAGACAAGAGACATTCAAATATTATTTTTTTTAAAAAAAAAGGAGTCACAATTATTCATGCTCAGAAGTGGAATCTTCATTATATCTTAAATTTATTTTTATCCTGCCTTTATTATTTTTATAAATAACTCAAGGTGGCTAAAAATCTGTAGAGATTCTCAGTCATCCAGATCGTGGTTGTCCCAAAGGTTTGGGATGATGAACGCCGTTTGAATGGGGTAGGAGTAGGAATGGATTTCCAGAGGAAAAAGTTGCAGAGTACAGGAATCAGGAGCACCACTCAGGTGACTCTGAGGACATAGATAAACCTCCAAGTGGCCTCAACGACCCTCTAAAAGGATGCAAGTGACCAGCTGTCTGCAAGGAATATAAATCCTTCCATTCCCCACCATCCGGTCAGAGCTGAAGAAGCTTCTTGGATGAGAAGCGAAAGGTCTTCAAAAGAAAAAAACAAGGAAGCCCAATTGCCTCCTGAAAAAAGCACCTTTGAGACAACCATGATCGAGTTCCAACTTGGGAGAGGGGGCGGTATATAAACTAAATTAAATAAATAAATAATAAATAAATAAATAGATGATTGAGGATCTCTACAGACTTTTAGCTATGCAATTTGGGATGAACACCCTTTGAATGGTGTGGGTGTATGAACGGATTTCCAGAGGAAAAATTGCAAACCACAGGAACCAGGAGCACTAACTCAGGTGATCCTGAGGACACAGATAAACCTCCCAGTGGCCTCAACGACCCTCTAAAAGGATGCAAATGACCAGCTGTCTCCAAGGAATATAAATCCTTCCGTTCCCCACCATCCAGTCAGAACTGAAGAAGCTTCTTGGATGAAACATCTTCAAAAGAAAAGAAAAAACAAGAAAGCCCAGTTGTCTCCTAGAAAAAAAAAGCACCTTTGGGTCAAGGTGGCAAACAAACACACACTTCTGCGTCCTATTTTCCCCACAACAACCCTGTGAGGTGAGTGAGACTGAGAGAAACTGCCCCAAAGTAACTTACATTGTCGGCGACCTGAATCTAGCTTGTAGGTAGGCACTCTCACACAACAAGGTGGTGTCACATTGCCTTGTCTTCTCAAACTAATTTGTCCTCTCCTGCTGATGAGCATCAAAGAGACATAATATATAGAGAGCCTCAATGGTGCAGTGGTTAGAGTGCAGTACTGCAGAAGTACTACTTCTGCTGATTGCCGGCTGCCTGCAATTTGGCAGTTCGAATCTCACCAGGCTCAAGGTTGACTCAGCCTTCCATCCTTCTGAAGTCGATAAAATGAGGACCCAGATTGTTGGAGGCGATAAGCTGACTCTGTAAACTGCTTAGAGAGGGCTGTAAAACACTGTAAAGTGGTATATAAGTCTAAGTGCTATTGCTATTGCAGATTAACTCTGCCCACTCCCAGGAGTTCGATCCTGACTGGCTCAAGGTTGACTCAGCCTTCCATCCTTCCGAGGTGGGTAAAATGAGGACCCAGATTGTTGGGGGCGATAAGCTGACTCTGTAAATTGCTTAGAGAGGCCTGTAAAGCACTATAAAGTGGTACATAAGTCTAAGTGCCAGTGCTATTGCTATAATCCAAAGCCTTAGCCTTGAATCTAAGATCGAGGGCAATCCTTAATTAGTCCTAATAAACTCTCTGCTGCTACAGCGGGTCCCGCTTTAAAAAGGTAGCTCATTTGTAATCGGTTTCTGATTCCATGAAAAATAGAGGGTTTTTTTTTTTTTCATCCTCCCCATTAAAAACAAATCACTCAGCCTCATTACCTTTATGTTGTCTTCAGGCCAGGAATTCAGCATTGTGGCAATGTGTCCTTTGTCGTGAATGGTAATGAATAGTCCGCTGGGGAAGGAAAAAAAGGATAAATTACACACATACAAACACACACAAAAGGAAAACTAACCCGAGCAAGATAGAGAAGTAGGACTTGCAAAGAAGGCTGGGAACTGAGTGGAACGACATAGGAAAAAAAAAAAAACAGTTTGGGGTGCAAAAAAAAGGGGAGCCTTAGCAGATTTCTGAAAGCTCGTTTAAATTTGGCAAAGAGGAAGCACAATGATTTCAGCACACTTGTGAATTAGCGTGCAAAGGAAAAGCGTGCAGAAGCAATCCAGGCAAAAGGGAAGCATGAATAACTGGAGCTCACCTTTAAAGTCCTCGACTTATGACCACAATTGAGCTGTCCCGCAAAATGACTTTTGTCCCATTATATGACCTTTCTTGCCACAGTTGCTAAGTGAATCACCGTGGTGGTTAAGTTAGCAACGTGGTTGTTAAGTGAATCTGGCTTCTTCGTTGACTTTGCTCGTCAGCAGGGTCTCACAAGACGTTGGGACACTGCAACCGTCATAAATATGAGTCAGTTGCCAAGTGCCTGAATTTGGATCACGCGGCCATGAGGATATGCTGCAACGGTCATCAGCGTGAAAAAAACCCAGCCCCGCGTCACTTTTTTCAGCGCCGTTGCACTGAACGGTCACTAAATGAACCGTTGTAAGTCAAGGACTACCTGCACAAAGACCCTCTTTTTAGCAATGTTAAATACGTGGTTCCAGGTGGGATGGCCAACAAGTATTACAATACCCAGTTCCCATGGTCACTTAATATAAACAATATGACTTGTAAAGCCAGTGGAGTTAAACAACACTATCAGGTAGAAGAGACATTAGAAGAGACATTCTACCCTAATTCAGAATGAATTAGTTTGATACCGGTGCTTCACAACAAAACTATTTGATCAAGCTTAGTTTTTGGGGAGGAAAATAAGGGGGGGGGGAAATCTGCCTCTGCCTACCAGCATCCATTGGTATTCATCTGGCTAGTGTCCTGTCAGTGTGTGAGAGTTGAGGGCTGTTTGGAAACTGAAACAGTATTTGCTGTGTGAGCAAGAAGGAGACAGCAAGGTGCCTTGGCATGGCTTAGCTCAATTGTTCTGTACTAAAGCTGCTTGATGAAAGTAAAACTGAAACTGAAACTCCTCTCCTCTGCTTGTATTTTGCATTTGGAACACATTCCTTTTGAGGTGGGGAGGAGGAGTAGAACTCCTTAGCATCAGAGCATGTTAATAATAATAATAATATAGGAAATACTAATGCTCTGGTGGTCATTTCGAAAAATCCTTTCTTAGTAAGCACCTAGAAGCCAAGAGGAACATATGTGCCAAATTTCAAGTTTGTAGGCTTTACGGTCCTGGATATTTTCTCATGATGCATGAGGGGTATTTCGCTTTTATATATATATATAACAGAGTTGGAAGGGATCTCGGAGGTCATTTAATCCAACCCCCTGCTCAAGCAGCAGACCCTATACCATTGCAGACAAGTGACTGTCCAGTCTCTTCTTCAAAACCTCCAGGGATGGAGCACCCACAACTTCTGGAGGCAAGTTGTTCCACTAGTTAATTGTTCTCACTGTTAGGAAGTTTCTCCTTAATTCCAGGTTGCTTCTCTCCTTGATTAGTTTCCATCGTTTCTTGTCCTGCCTTGTGGTGCTTTGGAGAATAATTTGACCACCCCCTTCTTTGTGGCATCCCCTCAAATACTGGAATACTGCTATCATGTCATCCCTAGTCCTTCTTTTCTCTAGACTAGACTTTCCCTGGTGCTTTTTAGATGTGTTGGGATCGCTGGATGGAAAGTTGTGATATTTTAATCACAAACAGCTTATGATTATATCATAATCATACCATGATTATATCAGGTGCACCATGGTTCATGTGGGCATATCTTGCCCATTCCTGGTTTCACTTCCAACACATCTGGGGAATGTCAGGCGACTCTGCAGTCTGTGAGTCAGGATTTGATTGAATGAATATATTCAATAAAATTTAATGAATATAACATTTTTTTTCCAGAAATAACTCCAGCATATGATGCATAAGTCTCTTGAGAACCTTTTTTTTTAAAGGAACCTCCCAACCATCTGCTGTGTTTGCAGGTCCTATTTCTGTTATTGCTGTGGCAACTGTGTTAGGCTTTGAAATTTAGAAATCAAACATTCAAAATTAGTTTCTTTGGAGAAATTTTTAAACAAACAAACACATCATCTTACAAAAGAGCCAGGACAATCAAACTTCATTCGAGCCTGCAAGGAATTTATCCGAGGAGGAAAAATAATTAACCAATCAATGGTTGAAATTGCAGCAAGTGACTAATCTCTGACTCTTATAGGTTTGTTTATAGCAAAGACTTGATTATTACAGAGGTTTTAAACAACAGAACAACTAAGTTGTTTCTTTCTTTCTCGAAGTGCTTTTCAGTGTAGGCTTAGTAGGTAACTCAAGTTTTCTGACCTCCAAAGCTAAACACAGTTGGACCGTTTGGTATTTAGAGACCAACTCCTAAGAAATATGAAGGTTAGGCCAAGCTTGGAAGTCAAATATATATGGGTATCTTCTATGATAACAGCTGTCAAGAAAGGTACCAAGATGCCTCCAGATGTTGTAAATGCTCCAACACTGGAAGTTTTTAAGAAGAGATTGGAGATCTTCTCTTCTCTTCTCTTCTCTTCTCTTCTCTTCTCTTCTCTTCTCTTCTCTTCTCTTCTCTTCTCTTCTCTTCTCTTCTCTTCTCTTCTCTTCTCTTCTCTTCTCCTCTCCTCTCCTCTCCTCTCCTCTCCTCTCCTCTCCTCTCCTATTCTATCCCATCCAGTGGTGGGATTCAAAGATTTTTACTACCAGTTCTGTGAGCGTGGCTTGGTGGGCATGGCAGGGGAAGGATACTGCAAAATCCCCATTCCCTCTCCACCCCACTAACCTGCTTTTCAGCTTCGTTCTCCTGTGCAGGGCAACCAAAAAAGACCCACCCGATCAGGTGGGACTTGGGAGACAGAGAATAGATGGGGGGCGGGGCCAGTTAGAGTGGTATTTGCTGGTTCTCCGAACTACTCAAAATGTCCGCTACCGGTTCTCCAGAACTGATCAGAACCTGCTGAATCCCACCTCTGATCCCCTCCCATACTTTCCTGTTATTGTATTCTTTACCAAACTAGGCAACATCACCAGTGCTACTAGAGTAGCCTAATGACTGTTAGGAGTGATGACTTTAGCCAGTTTGGGTAATGAAACATCTACAAGAAAACAACCAAGTTCAGAGAGCATCAAGGACTCAGCAGTTCAACTCTGGGCTATAAATAGGCACTTGTTTTCAAGTTGTTACTGTACAGGTTTTTTTTTTTAATGAAGATAAAACAAACTGCTTTAGGACCGTGTGTGCCATTCTCTGTTTCTTGGTCCAGGAGCATAAGAAGGTTTTTTTTTTCAAGGAAGCAGAAAAGCCCCAAAGGAAGGATACACCTAAAACATCTGATTTATGAACTATGTTAAATAAGGGTTAAGAGGTGATTGCTCGCCTACTCAGTCTGACCGGACAAAATATTTTCCAAAGAGAAAAAAGTAATATAGTTTGCAAAGAAGACTGTTATTCCCCATGTGACATTCATCACTTTTAATAATGGCAAAAATAATAAACTTTCCAAGGGGTGGGAAGAGAGAGACAGAGAGACAGAGACAGACAGAGACAGAGAAACACACACACACACACACAGACACAGAGAGAGAGAGAGACAGAGACAGACACACACACACACACACACACACACACAGAGACAGAGAGACGGGGGGGAGAGAGAGACAGACACACACACAAAGACAGAGAGAGAAAGAGACAGAGAGACACAAAGAGAGAGACAGAGAAACACAAAGAGAGAGACAGAGACAGAGAGAGACAGAGAAACAAACAGAGACAGAGAGACAGAGACAGAGAGAGACAGAGACAGAGACACACACACACAGAGACAGAAACAGAAAGAGACATACACACAGACAGACAGAGAGAGACAGAGAGACAGAGACAGAGAGAGACAGAGACAAGAGAGACAGAGAAACAGAGACACAGAGAGAGACACACACAGAGAGAGACAGAGACACAAACACACACATAGAGAGAGAGAGAGAGACAAAGAGAGACAGAAAGAGAGAGACAGAGAGAGAGAGAGACAGAGAGAGAGAGACAGAGACACACACACACACAGAGAGACAGAGATAGAAAGAAAGAAAGAAAGAAAGAAAGAAAGAAAGAAAGAAAGAAAAGAAAGAAAGAAAGAAAGAAAGAAAGAAAGAAAGAAAAGAAAGAAAGAGATCATTGAAAAAAATATGCAGTGGAATACAGCTTCAAAGGGAGTTGGAACTTATCTGTAACTATTTACAGAGCATTTACAAAGGTTTGGTCTCCTTTGTGAATTAGAAAATCAAACGCAATTTGAAACCTTCTCCTTTTTCAGCCTGGGATCGAACCAGGGCCAGATTTCCATTGGATGGTTGAAAGAAAAACTGTCTGTGAAAGGACAGGTGAAATACCCAAGCTGTTTTCTCTAGCACTGGTGAAAAAAACAGTTGGATTTTATCGGCAGTAGGAAGATTTTGTGCCCATTTATTCCTGGCTGCATCCAAACAAGGGAAGAACACTATAATGTATTGAAATAGCAAACTGGGATGATGAATCGATCATGCAACTAAACCTTGATTCATAGATACCGTACAGACCTAGGAGATGGCCGCTAATTTATCTCGGATGCAACAATAAAGGAGAATATTTATAGCTCAGGGTTGACATGAAGGGTCCTTGGTGCTTCCTGAGCTTCGTTGTTGCAGATGTTTCATTACCCAAACTTGAGCATTCAGAGAACACCAAGAACTCCTCAAATGGAGAATGACTCAGCCAGTTAATCAAGTTGGTAATCCAAGTCTAGATGAAAGAGATTTTTTTTAATGACTAGTTTTTGGTGGTACTTTGAATCTCCTCCCTGTGAGTCTCTCTATATGCTGTTGTTGGGTCACATGAATATTTATAGCTCAGGATTGAAAACAAGGGATCCTTGGTGCTCACTGAACTTGGTTTTTTTCTTGCAGACGTTTCATTATCCAACTAGGTAATGTCATCAGGGCTAGGCTAGACTGAGAAGCATAGGGCTGGTTTGTGCCTTCCAGGCCCTTCCCCAGACTTTAAATTCTGAATTTTAAATATTTTATTTTTGTTTTAATTGGATTTGTATTATAATATTTATACAGGAAGGAAGGACAGAGAAAGATTGAGAAGGAGGGAGACACGAAGGAAGGAGGAAGGAAAGAAAGAAAGAGAAGGAGGGAGGCACAAAGGAAAGATAGAGAAGGAGGGAGGCATGAAGGAAGGAAGGATAGAGAAGGAGGGAGGCACGAAGGAAGGAAGGACAGAGAAAGGAAGGCACAAAGGAAAGATAGAGAAGGAGGAAGACAGAGGAAGGAAGGAGGAAGGAAGGAAAGAAAGAGAGAAGGAGGAAGGCACAAAAGAAAGATAGAGAAGGAGGGAGATACAAAGAAGGAAGGAGGAAGGCACAAAGGAAAGATAGAGAAGGAGGGAAGTATGAAGAAAGGAAGGAGAGAGAAAGAGGGAGGCACAAAGGGAGGAAGGAGGAAGGAAGGAAGGAAGGAAGGAAGGAAGGAAGGAAGGAGAAAGAGGGAGGCATAAAGGAAAGATTGAGAAGGAGGGAGACACGAAAGAAGGAAGGAGGAAGGAAAGAAAGAAAGAGAAGGAGGGAGGCACAAAAGAAAGATAGGGAAGGAGGGAGGCACGAAGGAAGGAGGAAGGAAGGATAACCACAGTTACTACTAGAGTGGTTACCATGCAAGACTATTAGACATTTAAACGTTATAGATTTGATGGAGAAAGTTTACATGAGAATTCAGGGTAACACTTTGTTATTAACCTCAGGCAGAGCGAGCTGTACTATACTGTACTGTACTGTTCTCAAACAAAACTGCTTTTATGCATCTTAGAAGACTTTTCCCATTTGTCATTACAGGCATACAGATGCACACTGAGTTATTTGACAATTGCACCAAGAATAGTGAGTTTCCCTTCTTGTGGAGACCACCCATGGAAAGTTAGGTAGCCATTAGAAGGGGGAACATTTCATGCCAATGAGAACCTTTGAGCGAGAAACAGCCAGCGGAAGGAAAAGTGGGATAATTCTGTCCACTCACCGAGGCCGCCTGAAGGCTAGGCCGTATAACTGGCAAGCCAATCCAACAGTCGGAGTGTACACTATTGGCATAAATCTTTCTATGTCAGATGTGAGCACCCGGTAAAACAGTTTCTCGTTTCTGTCCTGCAGCGTCATGAGGATGATGTATCTGGAAAAAAAAGGACAGAAGAAAAGGAAGAGATGAAAAGAGGAGTTGACACAAGCATTGTACTATGAACGATCTGAAAAAGCTTCAACCAAGTCAATAAGAGTCTCTCATTGTCCCCCGTCCCCCGCATAGGAGCTAATTAGGAATGTGTGGTAGGGATCTACGGGCGATTTAATCATTCAGATTCCAAGCAACTGCAATCAAGGCATGAATAACTGTTGTTAATTATTCTATTTGTGACCTAGGCTTCACAAAATCATGAAGCAGGCTCCTTGTCCCAGTAAAACTCCTTTTATTTAGGCTAATGTGAATTCTTCTCATTCACATCCAGCAAAGTCTTGGCAACCAATCTTTCAAGAGTGATTTACGATCACAGGCCTTATCAGGCTTGGAGAGTTGCCAGGCCGATAGCTTCCAAGCACAAACACTGTAGCAGAAAATATTTGGCAAGGAGGCAGGAACAAATCTTCACCCTCATTAAATGAACTAATTGTCTCCTGCAAACACCACTCCCCCTTTCGCTCTTCTTTATTCCCTATGAGAGGGGCCATTCACCATCCAGCTGTGCCTTTACTCCCGAGTCGACCCTTGTTCCTTAACTGTTCTCTTCTCCTGGCAGCTCTGCACATGCGCACATTGGGAACAGGCTCCAGCTGTTCTTCTGCCCCACTGATCTCCTACTCCGAAGGCAGCTGATAACTGTTGGACGGCCCTGGCCTCATCTCTGCCTCTGACGCAGAGCACTCATCAAAGCCTTGTCCAGACTCCAGGATTAACCCATGTTCCTCCCCAACCTCTTCACTGTCTGAGTCTGCCACCAACTCCGCTGGCCGCTGGCAGGCCACAACAGATACAATGAAACCAGGACAGGGGTGGGATTCTATTGGTTCAGACCGGTTCTATAGAACTGGTTGTTATGATTCTGCACAGTTCGGAGAACTGGCAAATTGTGCCCCTGGCTGGCCCCTCCCCTCTCTGCCCGCCCCTCCCCTCCATTCCCCGTCAGTCCTTATTGTGCATGCGCGACATACTGACTGCATTCTTCCCTGCCCAGTCACTCCTTAAAAGTATTTCTTTTTTCTATTTTCTGATTCGTGATTTCTTCTAGCCAATGTCTAATTGTATTCCAATATTTTTTCACCTCCTGGCATGTCCACCAGATATGGAAATAAGAAAAATTGAATTTAATCCAGAAACTTTTTTATTAGGTATAATAGCACAAAAATGCAATAAGACAGATAGATATATCATGTTACACATATTAACAGCTGCAAGGATTTCGTACGCACAACTCTGGAAAGAAAAAGGGGTTCCACCAGAAGGCATGGTTATAAAAAAAATAATAGATTGTATAGAGATGGATAGGCTAACGATGAAAATAAAAGACATAGAAGATTCAATTTTCTATAGGGCCTGGGATGCCTGGGATGAGTGGTTTAGAAATAAAAAGAAAATAAAATGGCAATTAGGAAAAGAATGAGGGAATATGTAAATTTACCATAGAGAAGTTTGATGTGTAAGGATAAATGATATTGATTTATAGCAAGAGTAAGATGTAATGGTAAAGGAATAAGTAAATACATATACTGAAAAATGTAAGGAGATAGAAAAGATGTGTTGATGTTGATAACAATGTATAAATTTTTATTTTATGTTTTTTTTTAAATTTGAAAAATTAATAAAATTTATTTTTTTTAAATAAAGTATTTCTTTTTTTCTCTCCTCCCAATGATCAGCTATTCTGGCAATCAGCTATGCTGGTATCCCCTTCGCTGTCTTACTGCTTCGCCCTGAGGCCCAGGAGGAAAAAGAAAAGGTTCGCGGAAGGGGGCCTGCAAAAAAAGCCACGCCCAACCAGTCACATGGTCACGCCCATTTAGCCACACCCATCTAGCCACGCCCACAGAACCGATTGTTAAAAAATTTGAATCCCACCCCTGGATCAAGAAGATTAGTCCCAAAGGTGCTTTCTCAAAAGCTAACTGGACTTTTCTTGGGTTTTGTTTCCTGGAAAATGCTTCAATGAAATCACTGATAATATTCACTGATAATATCTCAATCCAGAGCTTGAAGTGACTTTATCCCGAGGTTTCATGTAGATATTAAAACAATATAGGGACACCAACAGGAAATGAGTTAAGGGTTGAGAAATAGTTCATTCAGAATCACCTTCTGGGCATATCCCAAAACCAGAATTATTACAAAAAATGCTCCCGAAGTCAAAAGACAACAAAGTGCATCCAAGTCACTAATATGGAAAGCTGCTGAGATATGCAATAACCCTTAAACAACATTTCTTCCATTTAGCTTTTTTTGGGAATGGGGCTATTCCATCAACATGACAAAGCAAAATCAGTACTACAGCTAGTCCTCGACTTATAGCAATGTCAATAGCACTTAGACTTATATACCGTTTTATAGTGTTTTTACAGCCCTCTTGAAGTGGTTTACAGAGTCAGCCTTTTGCCCTCAGCAATCTGAGTCCTCATTTTACCCACCTTGGAAGGATGGAAGGCTGAGTCAGCCTTGAGCCTGGTGAGATTCGATCTGCCAAATTGCAGTAGAAGTAGCTTGCACTCTAACCATTGCGCCACCGAGGTTCCTTTATGACCACAATGAGCCCAAAATTTCCATTGCTAAACACGACAGTTATTTGAGTTTTGCCTCATTTCACTACCTTACCTTGCCACAGTTGTTAAGTGAATCTCTGCAGTTGTTAAGTTAGCCACATGGTTGTTAAGCAAATCTGGCTTCCCCATTGACTTTGATTGACAGAGGGTCACAAAAGGGGATCAGATGATCTGCAGACCTTGCAACCGTCATAAATAGGAGTCAGTTAACAAGAATCTGAATTTTGATCATAAGGCTGATGCAGCAGCTTGTAAAAGTGTGAAAAATAGTCCACAATTTGCTTTTTTTCAGTGTTGTAACTTCAAATGGTCACTAAATGAATGGTTATAAGTTGAGGACTACCCCAACTTACAACCTATCCCAGATGAAACCCTGATTTAAATGACTGCAGAAGGTCAGTTTCATCCAGTTTTACTTGAACCTACAATATAATATTTGAGACCAGACTACAGTATAATTATAAAGTTCTTCTCAATGAAGGCAGGGATTTTTCCCCTAAAAATGAAGGGGAGAACATAAGGGAGCACTGTTCAACTTCTTGATTTTTTTTTTTTTAAATTATTGCCATTGCTTTTAATAAATTTACTTTGAGAAGGATTGAAGCTGGATTCCACCCTAATGCTTTAGGGCGGCTAAGATTCATCATGAAGTAGCTCCCATCTTTTTCCCATTACGCTAAAAATTAAATTACTGCATAGTATCCAGAATAGTAACCATGGAAGAATAAATTGATGCAAAACAAGAGGCATCATTATTTTGCGTCGTTTTGCATTGATTTTTTTTTTAAATTTTCCTCCTTTTCCATTGTCATCATACTTCCTCCCCATTTTTCTTTATAGCTAGGTTGATCTTTATAGCATTTGTCTTATTAGGGTTCATAAAGTTTTATCTTTTAATAATATAAGTCACGCAGGGTTACTGTGTGGCCCAAAAGGCAGATAATAAAATGTTACAAATAAAATAATAAAATAAATAATAAGTTAACATTTTGTGATAGACTCGGTGATTTTTTCCAGGTTTTTTTCCAGCAGGGAATAGGTTTCATAGAATAACAGAGTTGGAAGGGACCTTGGAGGTCATCTAGTCCAACCCCCTGCTTGAGCAGGAGAGTCTATGCCAAATATTAGCCTCTCCCTAGGATCGAATTCACAGGCTCCTGATTGTGAGGTGAGAGCAACTTCCTATTTAATCAGGAAACCATTTCAGTCAAATGGTTGTCTAATCTCTTCTTAAAATCATCCAGTGTTGGAGCGCTTACACTGAAGGCAAGTCATTACACTAATTAATTGTTCTCTAAAGAAATGTCTCCTTAGTTCTAGGTTGCTTCTTTCCTTGATTAGTTTCCACCTGTTGCTTCTTGTCCTGCCTTCAGGTGCTTTGGAGAATAGCTTGACTCCCTCTTCTTCATGGCAACCTTTTAGATATTGAAACACTGCTATCATGTCATCATTAGTAGAATAGAATAGAATAGAATAGAATAACAGAGTTGGAAGGGATCTTGGAGGTCTTCTAGTCCAACCCATGCTTAGGCAGAAAACCCTAGACCAGAGGTGTTAAACTCAAGGCCTGGGGGCCAGATTCAGCCCATGGGGTACTTAGATCTAGACTTTGGGGCCACCCTGGAAACAGTGAAGGGCTGGCTCATGGTGCCTCTGCCAGTGAAAATGGAGCTCCGTTTTTGCTGGCAGAGGATTACAGGAGGCCGTTGTAGCTGAAAACGGAGCTTGGGAACCCGGTTTTGCTGGTAGGGAGCTTGGGCCACCGCAGGTGCCTCTGACATGAATGACATCGACCTCGTCACACCCACCCTGGCCAGGGTGGCCCTCAGTGAAATTGGGTTTGACACCCCTTGGCCAGGGGCTGGCAACCTTAAACACTCAAAGAGCCACAAAGGCCCTAACCGGAAGCCCCTCATTCAATTCTTGAGCCGACCAGATTCTACGGCGGTTCCCCCACCATAGAGTCTCCTCCTAGCGCGGCGTCCTTTTTCCTCTACATGTCCTAACCAAAATCCCTATCAATTGTGGAGCCGACCGGCAACAGAGAGCTGCAGCAGAGGGATGAAAAAGCCACATGCGGCTCCAGAGCTGCAGATTGCTGACTCCTACCCTAGACCATTGCAGACAAATAGTTGTCCAATCTCTTCTTAAAAACTTCCGGTGTTGGAGCATTCACAACTTCTACAGGCAAGTTGTTCCATTGATTAATTGTTCTAACGCGTCCTTCTTTTCATTAAACTAGACATACCCAGTTCCAGCAACTGTTCTCTATAAGTTTTAGGGAGGAAGGGTGTGTTCTTCCTTTTAGAAATGCTGCAGGGAACATTTAATATACATTTAAAAAAAGAACCTGCAGTTCTTTGAACAGTTCAAAAGTGTCTGCCACGTTTACAGCATTAAGAAGAATATTGGGTCAAAAAGGAGAATAAGAGAGGTCATGTCATAATAACAGTGTAAGGAAGTCCTTATCTATGTGGGAAAATGTCTGAACACAGTGGGGATAAGCTGGGGTCAGTTTACTATTTCTGTTGGATGGATACCTTCACAGTAACTCGAAACAAAGCTAGCATAGAAATTTTTGAGACTGATCTGGGAACAGCTAGACTCCTATGACAAAATGCGTGGTGAGATGCCAGCGAATTGGCAGTTACTCCACAACCGCAGAAGGCAGCCAATGAGACTCAACCCAAAGACTCAAAATCCAAGTGTTGTGGCCCGTTGGCCATCGGCCTCTCCAGCAGCCAAATCAAATGAGTAGGAGGCATGGGAGTCAGGGTCAGCATCAGAGCAACCTGAGAGCTTCAAGGGGGAAGAGGGAATGGAGCTGGCAGAGAGAGACAGGGGGGGAAACTGGGCTGTCCATCAGCCCTCAGATGGAGAGTCAATAGCCCCCAGGTCTGGAGGTGGCTGATGAGGAAAAGGAGGAACAGCTGGTTCCAGTGCCTGACGCACGGATATGCAGAAGGCAGAGGAGAGGAGAGCAGTGGAAATCTATGGGCTGGTCCTGGGAACAGAAGAGCCACTGCTGCTAGTGAGGCCCCACCCTAAGTCTGTGGATAAAAGGCAGGGGCGGAGATGAATAGATATGGTAGACAGCTATTCATCTTCCAGCTGGACGGACTTATCAGTCTGCGAGATAAACTTTTTTTTGCCAGGGCTGCCGGTGGTCCAAATAAAGGAATCTTTTGAGTTCACGTCAGAATGTGTGTCATGTTTGGGGAGCTGGGTCAGAACACCAAGGTTCCAGAGCATCTAGTTCCAACCATAAGATTTATACAGGCATCCCCAGCTCACTTCTGCTCACTTGTCTAGATCATTGGATTTGGTCTCGTAGCTTTTCAGGACCCGTAGAACTTGTACATCTTGGCTCAGGAAGCAAGGTGGAAGAAGACCATGTATTCCCAGCTGGAGCCTCTCTTGAAGGGTGAAGGCCATACCCTAAGATGGAAGAGAGGATGGGTGTGTTAAAACAACGGAACAGAACCACTCTCTTAAAAGGAAAAAAAAAGTATTAACAGTAGTCCTTCACTCGCGACCAAAACTGAATGCAAAATTTATGTTAAGTTGCTCAGTTTTTGCCCCATTTTACGAACTTTTTTTGCCATGGTTGTTAAGTGAATCACTGCAGTTGTTAAGTCAGTAAGTGAATCTGGCTCCCCCATAGACTTTGTTTGTCAGAATGTCAAAAGGGGATCACATGACCCCAGGACACTGCAATTGTCATAAATATGAACCAGTTCCAAGCTGCTCTGACCAAGGCTTCCTGAGACACCAACAAACCACACATAAAATCCAAAACCCTTTTATTTTAGATCAATGGCTGTGAATTATTGTCATTCACAGTCTGTAATGAATCTTAACCAGTTATAATTAATCCCAGAGACATCTGCCAAAGTTTTTTGGGAGAAGTCTGATAAGAATGCACCTTTATCTGACTTGAAGTGCTGCCAACAACTAAAGTCCCAATTAGTCTTTCAAAACCAAACAGAATAAATTCACCACGGAGTTTTCAGAGTCCAAACCGATCAGAGCGAACGACGTTGCTTCCTGCAAAGGTTTTCCTACCTTTGCACTTCCTTTATACCTTATGGGAGGGGCAATCACCACCAAGCCTTACTGCCGAGTTGCCCCTTTTGTCTCAGCTGCTTTTGCCTTCTAGCAGCTCTGTGCACACGCACACTGGGAAGAGGCTCCCCTTGTTCCTCTGCCTCGCTGCTGCCAGACTCCGGAAACTCCGGAGTCAGCACATAACTCCCAGATGGTCCTGGCCCCATCTCTGTATCAGACGCATGACCATCATCCAAGTCCTCTCCAGATTCCCGGACTGGTCCCTGTTCTTCCACACTGTCAGATTCTGCAGCCACCTGCACAGGCTGCCGGCAAACCACAACAAAAGCATCCAAAAGTTGATCGTATGACCAACGGAGATGCTGCAATGGTCATGCGATAAGTCATCTCTTTCAGTGCCGCTGTAACTTCGAACAGTCACTAAATGAATGTTTGTAAGCTGAGGACTAGCTGTATTAGCTTTCTAAATTGGTAAACTCTCGCAAAGAAAGACACGTTGTAAAGAGCAGTAGTGCAATTGATCTCACTTTCCAAGTTCACTTTATTTATTTATTTATTTATTTATTTATTTATTTATTTATTTATTTATTTATTTATTTATTTATTTATTTATTTACTTATTTATTTATTTACTTACTTATTTATTTATTGAACTTATATACCGCCCTATTTCCCTGACAGGACTCAGGGCGATGCACAGCCGAATTAAAATACAAAAACAATACAGAGTTAAAAACAATTTAAAAAACCAAATATAAAGGCTGAAAAGCTAAAAAATATAAAAGGGTTAAAAGCTAAAACCAAATACGACCGAATTAAAAAAACCCTAAAAAACCCTAGGCCAGACCGGCTTGATGAAATAAATAGGTTTTCAACTTTGAACTTGCAGTTGTGCAGAAGATCAATTTTAAAGCAAAGTAGCTGAACACAGAGTAACAATGAGTGGTCTGTAGTTACTGTTCACTAATTTACAGTCTAGGAAGATGTGATTTAAGCAACCCAGCAACTTGGTGTAGAAAACATACGGCGCAGAATGTAGGAGCATTAGCAGAATGGTAACTTCTATTGATTAGTCCCAGGACTCCCTGTGGAAAACTCCCAGTAAAACCCAGTGCTGCTTCTACAATAAATTTAGATTGTTACAAAGCAATCTGGTGATTGATCCTAAGCCAGTGCAATGTTAAATGCCTTTAATCCATAATTGTGCTCCCTGTGGCAGGCAATGTGTTTTTCAGATTTAAGTGAATCTTGCCAAGCGATCACTTTGTCCCTTATTTATTTCACTTACTTAGTTTATTTATTTGTATCCTGCCTTTATTATTTTGACAACTAACTCAAGGTGATGGACATATCCAATACTTACTTCCTCCTCCTATTTTCCACACAACAACAACCCTGCAGGGTGGATTGGGCTGAGGGAGAAGAAATGGCTCAAAGTCACCCAGCTGCCTTTCATGCCTAAGGCGGGACTAGAACCCACCATCTCTTAGTGATTGGTTCAAAGTCATCCAGCTGCCTTTCATGGCTAATGTGGGATTAGAACGCACCATCTCCTGGTGATTGGCCCAAAGTCACCCAACTGGCTTTCATGATTAAGGCAGGACTAGAACCCACCATCTCTTAGTGATTGGTTCAAAGTCACTCAGCTGCCTTTCATGGCTAAGGCGGGACTAGAACGCACCATCTCTTAGTGATTGGTTCAAAGTCGCCCAGCTGCCTTTCATGGCTAAGGCAGGATTAAAACTTACATCTCCCGGCCAAAAGTTACCCAGTTGGCTTTGATGGCTAAGGTGAGACTTGAACTCATGGTTTCCTGTTTTCTAGCCTGGTGCCTTAAACACTAGGCCAAAGTGCTCTCTTTCTCTTTCTGACAATACAAGGTGAGATGCATCTGGACATGCTAAAATTTAAGTCCCATTCACAGATTCATTCTCTATATATCGTTCTCATCTTTGATTAAAAAGCCTAAAAGTGCCATCACTCAACAGATGATTGTGAGCAAATTATGATGGTGAAGGGAATTGTACAGTAAATCTGGGAATGAAGATGTAGAAATGGGATTTGGAGTGTGCGTAGCTACCCATCTCACATCCATTGGCATACCTTTACACCAAATGTGTCCATTTTGTGCACTACGCAATTGTGTAAGCCTGGGAAAAGCTATAATATCTGTAAGACAATGCCAACATGCACTCCAAAGCATATTTTATCCTTGGAATTTGGATTGCGGCACAGCTCCAGGGGTAATAAAATTAGAAACGAGATAAAACTGAGGAAAATATATTGTGCATCTGTATTAATAGCAATTTTTTTTAAAAAAAGACATTGAAAATATTTCCAAGGAACAGAAAGGAAAGCCAAGCCTGTATTAAAAAAGAATATTTTTGTCCAACTCGCCTCAATATATCTCCATATGCTATTTAAGATAGCTGAATTTGTTTGCTGTTATGTGGGAGTCATGAGTCACCCATCCTCCCTTGGAGACTTTCAAAATGGGATGTTTTACATAATGCGTGCGTTTTGTTTTTTTGATTCTCCCCGTTGCAGTAACTTAAATGAAAACAACATTATTTTTGGCAGGACCGTCTCTAATCCGCTCTATTTAGTCATTGCAATGGCTCCGAAAAAGATTTGGTATCACTGAAATCTGCCAGGAAAGCAATTTCCTTCTTCCAACGACCAGGAAATGCAAAAAGTTCCTGAAGATGGTAGAATTTTTGCCAAATTTAAGCAAAAGGTGAGCCAGGGACTCCACAGTACAGTCATCAACATTCATTTGTTTAAAAGGTTCTTTAGCGATATGCAGGATTTGATAAGTCAGGCAAACAGCTCTGGGCAAGGAACGTCTGCAGGATTTCTGGAATTCTCTCCAGCTCCTTAACACAGGTAAATCTTCGACTTGCGACCCCAACTGAGGTAAAAAATTTCCTTTGCAAAGCAAGGTGGTTGTTAAATGAGTTTTGCCCCATTTTATGACCTTTTTGTCGCAGTTGCTAAGCGAATCATTGCAGTGATACGTGAATCATGCGGTTGTTAAGTGAATCTGGATTCCTCCCATCATCAGAAACAAGCTAACAAGGTTACAAATAGTGATCACTGGATCCCAGGACAGTGCAACGGTCCTAAGTACATGCCAGTTGCCAAGTATCCAAAATTTGACCACATGACCATGGAAATGCTGCAATAATCATAAGTGTGAGAACTGGTCCTAAGTCCCTTTTTTCAGTTCGTTGTATCTTTGAACGATAATTAAATGAACTATTGTAAGTCAAGAACTCCCTATAAATACCTTTGCTCTGATTTATACAATCAGAAAAGAAAATTGTTAAGGATTTGGAATGAAAGACATGCTGATATTGTCAGGGTTTCAAGCAGAGGTGGTATTCAGCAGATCCTGACCATTTCTGGAGAACCGGTAGTGGAAATTTTGAGAAGTTCAGAGAACCAGCAAATACCACCTCTGCCTGGAGATTTTGCAGTATCCTTCCCCTACCAAGCCCACCAAGCCATGGCCACAGAACTGGTAGTAAAAATATTTGAATCCCACCACTGGTTTCAAGTAACATACCCATAGCAATCAAAACCCTGAGGCAGGCAATTTCCTCAAATAATAGGTTTATTGGATATGTCATATTGGCCCGGGCTGGTAAAAACAGACTCTGAATATTCCCGCGGTTTTCACCTAATTAAAAGTAAAAGTTTATCACTTTCTTAAAATGATCAGTCACATGGTCCAATCAGGATACTGTTCAGTTGCTACGTGACTCCAGTCCCCTCCTTCTGAGCACCTGCAGGAATGTCCTTGGTTCCCAAGAGAAAGTATTTTGTTTTGACCTCAACACCCCAACTATTTCTATTCCCTTCTCCCTGTCCCTCTTCCCCAGTGTGTCAGTGCCAAAGTCTCAAAATGGCCACAGTCAGATCAGCTTCAGGGTTGACAGATATATTAAGCCACTGGCCATTTGTCTCTCCCTTAAGTATCCATTGGAGGAATTAATTTTGGAATATTTTCCTCTGTAGATCTTAACCCTTTTCAAACTCAATCATTCTATCGCAACTTCACTGCCCCAACTCACCAGAATGGTTTATGGAAATAATAAGCTTGGGCAAATAAACAGAGAAAGCCCCATCATTGCTTGAGGAATTTTCTTTCCCACATTCCGGAGGTTTGGAAAGAATAACAAGGTATGGAAAAAGCTTGCAAAACGTGGCTTGTGGGATCCTTTCCAAGCCATTTTCCAATAGCTGCGTAGGTGGGACTTTCTCTTGATGGATGACCTGTCTGCTAAATCAGATGTTAGCAAGGGATTCCCTTGTGTCTACAGATAATCCTTGACTTAGGACAACAACTGAGTCCAAAATTTCCATTGCTAAGCGGGACAGTTGTTAAGTGAGGTTTGTCCCATTTTACAACCTTTTTTGCCACAGTTCTTAGGTGAGAACCGTTAGTAACACGGTCGTTAAGTGAATCATGTCAATTCTTTTTAGTCCATTGTAAGTTCGAACAGCCACTAAACGAATTATTGTAAATCGAGGTCCATCTGCATTTACCATCCTTCAACTATTGTATTGGATGCAGTATTCTAAGACCACACTTATAATACTGCATCCAGTTTTGGTCACCACAATATAAAAAAAACATTGATCCTCTCGAAAGAAAAGAGAGAAATGGAGAGAAGAGTAGAGAAGAATAGAGTGGAAAAGAGAAGAGAAGAGAAGAGAAGAGAAGAGAAGAGAAGAGAAGAGAAGAGAAGAGAAGAGAAGAGAAGAGAAGAGAAGAGAAGAGAAGAGAAACAAAATGATTAAGTGATTAAGGGACTGAAGGTCAAAACATGTGGAAGAAGTATCCTTCTGGGTTCAATTCCAAGTGGGGAAAAAGACACTGGAAACATGGAGGCTGTTTGGAAAGATGGTTTAATGGTGGGCAGGACCATATGGCTTGGAGCTCCAAAGTGAAAAGGATGATCACATACTTCAAGATGTTGGGGAAGGAAAAGAAGGGAGGGCTGAGATGCCGAGAGTCCCTTATATTACTCTCTGTTGGGATTTGAATTTGAGCTTGTATTCTGATTGGTTGTCAGACTCCCACGGGGCCATGCAGGGGCAACTCTGTAGGCTGTCCTGAGTGCCGGGCTTGGTTGAGCCTTGCTGGATGATGATGTAACAAAACGGCTTTGGGCAATTTCTATTATAGCTCTACTTGGAGATCTTTGCTATGTAAAATATTCTGGCCCAGGTCTTAATGGCACACCCATTAACAAAGGTGGGGGTGAGCTTTGGCTTCTGAGGTGAGTTCCTGCTTCTGAGTTTCTACTCTTTTTAGGGGAAATATTCTGCCTTTTTCATATTTCCTAGGATATTTCATTTTTCTAGGAGAGGGGTGGATGCTAACTTCCTACAGAACGATTGAAGGAATTGGGTATGTCTACTTTAAAGAAAAGAAGGACTTACAGGTGACCAATATTCGAGACTCTGCCACAAAGAACAGGAGATCAATTTATTCTCCAAAGCACTAGAAATCAAGGAAAGAAACAATGGATGGAAACTAATCAAGGAGAAAAGCAACTTTGAAATAAGGAGTAAGAAATGTATGATAATATTACGTGCACAACATATATGTATCCAACCGACACACTGTTGAACTGAAAGATTTATTTGTTGTTGTTTTTTTTGTAAAAATTAAAAAAAACTTTTTCAAAAAAAAAACGAGAAATTTCCTGACAGTTAGAACAATTAACCAGTGGAACGACTTGCCTTCAGAAGTTGTAGGGGCTACAACACTGGAAGTTT
The DNA here is from genome assembly GCA_023653725.1 of Bungarus multicinctus. NCBI lineage: Eukaryota > Metazoa > Chordata > Lepidosauria > Squamata > Elapidae > Bungarus > Bungarus multicinctus. Next base: position 9,435,095 of record CM042850.1, read on the forward strand.
TAAAGAAGAGTATGGACTACCATTTGTCTGAAGTGGTGTAGGGTTTCCTGACTGAACAGAGAGTTGGATTAAAAGACCCCCAAAACCTTCTTCCCAACTTTTGTTAGTCTGTTATTCTATAGGATCACTGACTAGTTAGCAGCTTTTCTGGAAAGCCATCTACAATCACACACCCTTGCAACTTTCTTCTCAGAAATCTTCTAGCTCTCGCTGCCGCGGGAGAGTTCTTAGTCAGCAATGATTATTATTCCCTAATAGTTAGGTGTTTTTTTTTTTTTTTAAAAAAAACTAACTTCTAGGATGAGAAAATTCTGGAGGCTGCATCCAAATTGCCTGCTAATGCCAAAGGAAACATGGCTAGCCGTAAGGCATCCGTTTTCCTGTGTGATTATTTCCTGATGTCGCTATTTAAGTCCAGCAAATCTGGATTGTGAAGTGTTTGTGCGTCAGTGAGAAGGGAGGCCAAGCCTGCGGGGTGACCTTTGCTCTCTTTTGACCCTGAGGTCCAAATGCCAACTTTTGATCAAGCCATTCTTTCGAATATTGATAAAGCTTAGCTTCAGTGCCCATTTCCGATACCCAGGCTGGGAAAAATACAGCCTGGAGATGCTGACAACCGGATGGAAAGAATGAAAAGAAATAATAATAATAATCCCAAGGTTATCTGCCTGCAAATCTATTCGGACGGTGAGCACAGGGTCGTTCACAGCCTCTGCGTGCCTATTTCCTAATGACCCCTGTCAATCAAATTCACGAAAAGACAAAAAGAATTCTTATGCAAACATACAGACAGGCCCGTTTCTGGCCTCCAGAGAGCCTCCGTGGCCCAGGGAAGGGGGAAACTGGTATCCCGTAGACTTGAGGAAGGCCTCCAGAGTCTGGGGAGGGCAAAAAGCCCCCCTCCCCCCCCCCCGTGGTGCCGGAGGCGGACAAGGCAACATCCACCATGTCCACGCCCACCCTCCAGAACCCAGGAAGGGTGAAAAATGGGCCTCCCTGAAGTTCTGGAAGGCCGGAAATGGGCCCGTTTCCAGCCTCTGGAGAGCCTCCGTGGCCCAGGGAGACCATTTTCGACCTCCCATAGGCTCGTGGAAAGTCTCCGGAGCCCAGGGAGCGCAAAAACAACTATTTTTTTTTACTGCAGTCGTTAAATGAATCGCTAGTGTGGGTAAGCGAATCATACTGTCATTAAGCGAATCCAACCTCCCCAATTGACTTTGCTTGTGAGATGCCAGCTGGGAAGGTTGCCAGTTGCAATCAGGTGATATCAAATACACTGCAACCATTGTAAAAGTGAGTCAGTTGCCAAATGCCCAAATTGTTATCAACATAACCACAAGGATGGTGTTATGGTTGCAACTTAAAAGGACGGATCATATATCACTTTTCCCAAGCTCTGAATTATTATTAAATGAGTGGTCATAAGTTGAAAACCACCCAATCCTCAGAGAACCAACCAATCAACAGGTAAATGGAGATTCCAATAAAGGAGAATCTTTATAATGAGGGATCCTTGGTGCTTCCTGGGCTTGCTTGTTTTCTTGCAGACGTTTCATTACCCAACTAGGTAACATCATCAGTGCTACTAAGGAGTGCTGTTTGTTGTCAGTAGCCCAAGGTGCCTATTACTATTGGTACTACTTTTGCTTTCTTTTGCTACAGTCATTCTACTTCTGTTTGCAGGTTTTTGCATGTTGTTATTTTCTATAGTTCTTTCTCTACTATTCTGCTGTCTCCAGGTACTGCTGTTGTTGTCCAGACTTTTTTGTTTTTCTTATCCATTATTTATTAATAATAATATCCTATAATGATACCTTTAACACCATCAAACATCCAAATCTGCCTATCCCAGGTGCTTGGGAAGGACTCAATAGGTGGATAAAAATGCCAAGTCCAGTGTAAACATTTGGCTGGCTGTGTGACCAACCATAATTTAGATAACAGATAATAATAATAATAGAATAATAGAATACTTTATTGGCCAAGTGTGATTGGACATACAAGGAATTTGTCTTGGTGTAAATACTCTCAGTATACATAAAGAAGGAACATTCGTTAAGAATCAAGAATCATAATGTACAACACAATGATAGTCATAGGGTACAATCAACATCAAATCATACTAGGAAACAGAGGATACAAGCAACAAAGTTACAGTCACAAGTGGGAGGGGATGGGTGATAAGGAGTGATGAGAAGATTAACAGTAATAGTAGTGTACACTTTGTAAATAGTTGGACAGTGTTGAGGGAATTATTTGTTTAGCAGAGTGATGGCTTTCAGGGAAAAACCTGTCCTTGTGTCTAGTTGTTCTGGTGTGCAGTGCTCTATAGCGTCATTTTGAGGGAAGGAGTTGAAATAGTTTATGTCCAGGATGTGAGGGGTCTGTAAATATTTTCACAGCCCTCTTTTTGACTTGTGCAAAATACAGGTCTCGATTGAAGGCAGGTGGGTGGTAAATGTTTTTTCTGCAGTCCTAATTATCATCTGAAGTCTGTGTCTGTCCTGTTGGGTTGCAGAACCAAACCAGACAGTTATAGAGGTGCAGATGATAGACTCAATAATTCCTCGGTAGAACTGGATTAGCAGCTCCTTGGGCACTTTGAGCTTTCTGAGTTGGCGCAGAAAGAACATTCTTTGTTGTGCTTTTTTGATGACGTTTTTGATGTTAGGTGTCCATTTTAGGTCATGTGATATAGTAGAACCTAGAAATTTGAAGGTCTCTACTATTGATACTGTGTTGTCTAGTATTATAAGAGGTGGTAGTATGGGAGGGTTTCTTCTAAAGTCTACCACCATTTCTATGGTTTTGAGTGTGTTCAGTTCCAGATTGTTCCGGTTATACCAGGAGGCAAGTTGTATAACCTCCTCTCTGTATGCAGATTCATCATTGTCTCGAATGAGGCCAATGACTGTTGTGTCATCAGCAAACTTCAGTATTTTAACAGATGGATCATTTGAGATGCAGTCATTGGTATATAGGGAGAAGTGGAGATAGCACACAGCCTTGGGGGGCCCCTGTGCTGATTGTACAGATATCGGATGTGATTTCACCTAGCTTCACCTGCTGCTTCCTGTCTGTTAGGAAGCTTATGATCCACTTACAAGTGTGTTCAGGTACTGCTAGTTGGTTTAGTTTACTTAGAAGAGTGTCTGGAATGATGGTATTGAATGCTGAACTGAAGTCTACAAAGAGGACCCTTGCATAATCAGAGTTGGAAGAGACCTTGTAGGTCATCTAGTCCAACCCACCGCCCAAGCGGGAGACCCTACACCATTTCTGTCAAATGGCAGTCTAATCTCTTCTTGAAAATCTCAAGTGATAGTGCTCCCACAATTTTCGAGGGCAACTTCTGTTCCATTGGTTCCATTGGTTCTCACTGTCAGAAGGTTTCTCCTTATTTCCAGGTTAAATCTCTCCTTGTTCAATTTCCCTCCATTATTCCTTGTCTGGCCTACAGGCGCTTTAGAAAATAGCTTGACCCCTTCCTCCCTGTGGCAGCCGCTCAAATATTGGAAGACGGATATCATATCTCCTCTGGTCCTTTTCTTTACTAGACTAGCCAAGCCCAGTTCCTGCAACCGTTCATTGTATGTTTTAGCCTCCAGTCCCCTAATCATCCTTATAAAAGTTCTTTGTGTTCAGTGTTTCTGGGTGTTCACGACCATCACAGAAATTACAATAAAATGTTGCTGTTGGATTCAGGAAACAAACCACAATTGGCAACTTCACACATACTCTGTGATGTGACCTCACCTCATTCCTAAGAGTCTGTAAGGGGCGTGCAGGTGCACAATTGTCCCCATTTATTCGTACCTATTTCCTGTATTCTTACTCATGTTTATACTTATATCTATTATCTTGTACGTGATTGACAAATAAAATAAATAAAAATAAATAAAATAATCTGAACCATGATACACAATGCCTTAGCCTTAGTTCATACATTGCACTCTGCTAAAATCAAATAAGCTGCATTTTAACCTAGCATGTTGGGTGAAAGTAAATTAATAGAAAATAAATAATAGTAAGTAAATAAATGTTGGTAAGATTCTATATCATTTCCTTAGGGATTCTCGCTGAATCTTATTCACAAAGCATGTTCTTCCCTTAGTCTAAAATACCACATTTTAAAAGTGCTGTTTCCATTCAAGATTTACAAAATAATACTTCCATGATTTAATTAAACCATAAAAAGAGCAACCCCTCTCGCACACTTGTTTTATTCTTGTTGCCTCTGGCATATCTACAGTATGACTCAGACATGGTGCACTTTAGAAATGAATTCCTTCTCTGTTCTTTGGGTTAATATTTTCCAACATCTATATTCATCATTCTGCTGTTCTTTTATTCTCTTTGAATCATAAAATGCTCCTTTTTGTGTCCTGTGCTTTATAGCTGCATAGTTACCTGAGGAAAAACGTTGCTTACCAGCTGTATAAAACTTGCATATAAAAGAACATTTCATTGGGGGTCTGCTCCTATTTTCATACTCTTGACCAAAATATTTATTCATTGCTTCAAAAATGCAATATTTTGCAATCTCCAAAACTTTCTAGTTCTGGAAAATAGCTCTCCTTCATAGTTGAATCACCAACTATTAATTTTTTTTCTTTTTCATCTAAGTATTCCTCACTAGCACATATCTCCAGAGTAAAATACAGTAGTATCATAGAACCATTCCATTTTGCATGTTCTTAACTTGAAATACTCAAGGTTATACCTCTTGTACTAACCATTTAACTAGCCTAGGAATGGTCAGTCATGAGCATGTGTGAACTTCAACTACCAGAATTCCCCAAACCTACATGACAATTTCGATGAGGAGCAGATATTTTTATTAATCCCCACTATAGTATCTACTGAAAATCAAATCTAAGAGTAGAAGGAGATGAAATTATAGCTTCATTTGTTGTCATAGATTCAGAACGAACAAAAGAATCCATGGCAGAAATACTGCACAACATACCCAACTTAGCCAAATAAAGATAAAAGAATAACAGAGTTAAGCTCCCTCCCTCCTTGAAGAATGAAATATTTTGAGAAATATTAAAAAAAGGCAGGATAAAACATTTCCCCTAAGAGAGAAATAAAAATCTTAAGGCAGACAGAAACATAGAGTCCAACTCCCTCTCCCCCAATATATATTTTGTGCCCATTGAGAAAGACTGGGCCATCCTATCTACAAAACAAAAATCCTTCAGCTCCAGGATGATGGGATTAAGACATGACCCTTCAGGACATAATAGGATTAACCCATTATCTTCTAGCAGCAGAGATCACCGCATTGCATAATCTCCTAAGGAGAATACATCAGCCGGCAAACTTCAGCCAAACTTGACTCAGACAAACAGGACCCCACATTGCACCATGGAGTCTGACAACAGCCAATAGAATACATGTTCTTGCACAGGAATAGGAAGTCTAAGAGAAGGTATAAGAGCCACTCACTCTCAACTCCATGTGGTCAGCTGCCCAGAACTACCCATGTCCTTCTGGTTCAACAATAAATTGACCCTCTTTCCAATCAGTCTCCAGCCTCCATTTTGTCTCCAGTGCCTTTCTCCTGGCTTGGACCTGGACCTGGATATTTCTTCCAACAAGAATTAGAAGGGATCTTGGAGGTCTTCTATTCGAACCTCCTGCTCAAGCAGGAATCTAAAGATAAAGCCAGAAACTTTTCTTTGGGGTTTAATGGAAAAAGACTTCGGAAACAAATTTGGAACTTTGATATTATATATGTTGATGGCAGCAAGAATACTCTATGCACAAAAAATGGAAGGACATTTCGATCTCAACAATGGACGAATGGCTGCAAAAGTTGATGGAATTATCAGAGGTGGCTAAATTGACTGCTCTGATTAAAAAAACAAAAACAAATACTTTTATTTCTACTTGGAAACCATTCCTGGACTTTGTGCTCTGGACTTTGTGCTGAAACTTTGATTTTGGGCTTTACTGATTAGATAGATGTGTTGTTGTAAGAAATGGCTAGTTTATACTATTATGTAAACATGAAAAGTTGAGGTTTGAGGCTACTGTTTTATTCTAATGCAGCAGAGAGAGTTGGAAGCCAATGCCTTTTTTCTTTTTTTCCCTTCTTTTCTACACTCCCCCTTTCTACACTCTCTTATTTTTCCATTTGCTTTTGTGTTTTTGTGTATTATATTATAACCAATAAAAACTGTAAAAAACGCAGGAAACCCTGTATCTTTTTAGACAAAACATTGTCCAATCCAGAGGTGGGATTCTACAGGTTCGCACCTATTAGCTAGAACCGGTTGTTAACATTCAAAGCAGTTCGGAGAACGGTTGTTAGAAGAAATTACTGGCCTAATCCTATAAGGAAGGCAGGAAGGAAACATTCTGGTGTTGCTTACAGAAACTGCCTCTCCGTTAACCCTTATTACATTCTTGGCAGGACTAGACTTCCTGTCTCAGGAACGTCTCTGGAGTTTTTTTTCCCTTCCTCTGCTAGTACTTTGCTTGTGTGGAGGGACCGTTCGAAGTTACAACGGCATTGAGAAAAGTGACTTATGACCATTTTTCACGCTTACGACTGTTGCAGCATCTCCACAGTCATGAGAGGCCAGGTGAGGAGATGCATGCCTCGATGTGAGTGATATTGAGTTGGCTACCCAGCCAATAACATGACCACCAAGCCATGCCCACCCAGTCACATGACCACCAAGGCACGCCCACCACCTAGGCCACACCCATAGAACCGGTTGTTAAAAATTTGAATCCCACCCCTGGTCCAATCTCTTCTTAAAAGCCTCTCAGGTTGGAGCACTCACAAACCTTTGCAGGGAAATTCAGTAAAGAATTTTATGGACCCTGAAGGACAGTTTTACCCACTCCTGAGCTAAAAATACAGGGTCAGGAAATCTACATTGGGTTTAGTCAAAAGGTCAGATGAGAAGCTGATTACTATTCACTGGCTATTCCAGGTTAATTTCAAAGCATTCCAACTTGTCCCCTCCTGAGGATGCCAAAGTTTAGAACTCACAAAGCAAATGAAAAAAAAAAAAGGCAGGAAATGTTATTTTGGGTGTATCTGAAAGACATTTACAGGGCAGCTCTTCACAATCAGCCACAAGAACGTTTTCCAACAATGTGAATTATGTCTGCACCTTGCCAGAAATTTCAGCACTCTTGTGTCTCATTTCAGCACCGAGAAGCAATAATTTATGTGGAAGAGTTAGACATCCTGATTGTGGATTTTGGTCAAAAAATAAGAAGAAAAGATAATTAGTGATTACTTGCAACCCACAAGAGGTTGGCAGGTTTACAAAGGGCAGGCATAAATAAAATAAATTATTTAAATAGTGTGGAGGCAGAGAGAAACCTTTTCTTTCTAATTTGGCACTATTAAAAATGAAGTTCTTGGTAAAATGCCTGCTAAAACACTTCTTCATGAAAAAAAAATGTGGCAAACATATTGTTGTCATTCACATCTGACATAAAGATTGAGGACTCAAGAAAAACACGGGGGAAAATTGGCTGCTGAGAACTTCATCTTTTGATGGATAATGTTCCCAACCAATAAATGGTGATACAATACAATGCTGTCATTGAGAACAGTGGAATAGGATTTCTGGCACATGTTAATTGTTTGGTGGGGTAAGGAGTTCTAGGAAAGCTTTGCAGATAGGTTAAGTTCGAGTCTAGAATTAAATTGTAGATAAATTGAATAAGCCTCTTTAATAATCCACTTTTCTTTTGCCTCCCATTGAAAATCAGACAGTACTTACACTGCTACTCCCCCCCCTTCAAAAATAAATCAGAAAATACAATTGTGGGGGTCTTCATGGCTTCCAACCCACTGATCAGAGGGACCAGAGGTGGTATTCAGCCAGTTCTGACCGGTTCTGGAATTTGGGAGAGAGAAAGAAAGGCTTCTGCTGCTTTCCTTGCATGAAGCCAAAAGTCTCTCTCTCTCTCTCCTCCTGAGAACGGAGCTGGAGACGGTATCCTGCAATCCCAAATAAAGAATGATCGATCGGCAGAAAAACAGGGTGAGGAATTTTTCTGCAGACTTTTTTGGGGGATTTTCCCAGAGTCTCTGGTCCACAGGATTTAAAATTACAAGTTTGATGGTCCCTGAGGTCCAAAAGGTTGGTGACTTCTGGTCTGAATCATTTCAAACAAAATGTGTGCCTAGAATTTCAACTCCATTGTGCCACTCCTTTCATTCTTCTCATCTGAAAGTGATAATTGAGTCAGGCATCTGTACTGATTGACAGACTCAAATATTCTTAACCATCTTTACTTTGCAGGCTTTTTAAAGTGTGCATTGAATGAGAAGCTGTAGGGTTGAAAACAGTCCCTTTAAACCAGGGGCCTTCAAATTTGGTAGCTTTAAGACTTGTGGACTTCAACTCCCAGAATTCTTCCTCCAGTCATGTTAGCTCAGGAATTCTGGGAGTTGAAGTCTACAAGTCTTAAACTTGCCAAGTTTGAAGACCCTTGCTTTAAACATTCACTTTAAACTTCAGCTTTAAGAAAAACACCACTTATAATTTGCACCTCATCTGCTCCCAACTACAGGATTTTCTGAAAAATAAACTTTCTTGACTTAAGATGCACTAACTGATTGCCTTGTTTTTGCTCTTATAGAAAGCAGATGCATGCAGGAAAAGCCACATTAAAAGTACTCTTTGAAGGATATAAGACATAAAACAGGCAAAGAAAACTTATCTGGCTCAGATTTGCGCATTAAATATAAAAAAACAAATCAGAGAGCTGTTCTGACCATTTCAACCTTTTTTTGTTTTGTTTTGCATTACAAGTGCTCCTCGACTTAAGACCACAATTGAGCCCCAAATTTCTGTTGTTAAGTGAGACATTTGGGACTGGCAGCTAGTGTGCTTGTTAAAATAAAGTAAGTTAGGGTTAGAACTTCGGAATATAGGATTGAACTTATTTTAATATTGTAAGCCTCCTGGGAAGGACTAATGAAACAATTATTTATTTGTTTGTCTGTCAAACATGTACAAGATAACAAGTATAGGTATCAACATAAAAAAGAACAAAGGGAGTAAATACGGATGAATGGGGACAGTAAGACAGGGACGGTACGCACACTGGTGCGCTTATGCACGCCCCCTTTAAGGACCTCTTAGGAATGGGGTGAGGTCCAGATGGCATCTACCCCCAGCATAAATAGCAAGAATGAGCAAGGATAAGTTGGCGAAGTGTTAGAAATGTCATCAGATACCTGGATCATATTATCATATGTGATGGACATGTGTGGAAGCCAAAAGATACTGGACTAAAATTCATACATGGCTGGAAAAAAATGACAAAATCACATACAGACTTGAAGCCAGAGATTTTTTTTATTGGGTATCTTGCCAGAAGGATACAGTAGAGAATTGAAGTATTTGATTATTAATATTTTAACAGCAGCTAGAATTGTATTTGCTCAAAACTGGAAAAGTGAAAAAAAAAAACCGATGGAAGAAAAGGTAATTAAAAAAAAAAATGGAATGTGCAGAAATGAGTAGATTGACATTGGCAATTAGAGAGCAAGAAGAAAAAGAATATTATAAAATATGGGATTTATTTTATCAATGGCTAAATAAGAAAATAGAGAAATAAAATATACTATAATATAGAGACAATATAATAGTAAAGATGATACATGGTAATGATACGTTATATTTGTTCATTGTGAAATGAATGATATTATGAACTAGACATTGTAAAAGTTGAGATTTGCTTGAAAAGGATGGTATGAACTTACAATCAAAGTTTAATAATGGTTTGATAGCAATATGATATGGATAGCTGATTTACATAATATGAATTTTAATTTTACACGCGCATGCATAGGAGCGGGGGAGGGCACGCGCATTGCCTTCTGGGTGCTGGCACACAAGTGCAAGTGTGCAAGCATATGCACAATTTTTTGCACAGGAGCCCAAAAAAGATTAGCCACCACAGCCCTAAAGGGTTTCCTCGTAAGGAAGATGGGCAACATAAAAATTTAACACATACATATACATATACCAGGTGCGGTAGTCCTTGACTTATGACCACAATGCAGCCCAAAATTTCTGTTGCTAAGCAAGACAGTTGTTAAGTGAATTTTGCTCCCATTTTACCACCTTTCTTGCCAGAGTTTGTAAGTGAATCACTGCAGTTGTTAAGTTAGTCACACAGTTGTTAAGTGAATCTGGCTTCCCCGTTAACTTGTCACAAGGTCACAAAAGGGGATCACGTGACTCCTGAGACACTGTCATAAATATGAGCCAAGTGACTGAATTCTGATGACGTGATCACGGGGATGCTGCAATGGTCGTAAGTGTGAAAAATGGTCACAAATCACCCTTTTCAGTGCTGTAGTAACTTTGAAAGGTCACTAAACGAATGACTATAGGTGTCATGCCCTTGTTGGAATCCGATTCTGAGGGGGAGATTGAGGAGCTGACAGGGAGTGGGATCCGGTGGCTGTGGAAAAAACGGGGGAAGGGCACAGTCCGGCTGGGCATTCAGAGGAAGACCCAGGGCCATCCCCTCTTCATCTTAGGGCATGTAGGGAGGAAGAGAGAAGGGAGCAATGTGACTTATGGGAGAGGAAAGGGCCCTGATCCCCTTCATGGGCTGCAGCTGGGAAGACTGTTTAAAAGGGCAAACTGCATCTTTGTCGAGGCTTATCTGGGTTTTGGCGTCCTCCCAACTGTGGGTGCTGCGTTATCTTTTGGAGGTCTGAAATTTATCATCCTGGCCTGTCATGTTAATTACTTCAGCGTGGTTTGTGTTGTTGTTTTTATTTCTGATTATCTTTACTTTGGGTTCCGACTGCATTTCTTTCCTTTGTAGATTGTTTTTGGAAGAGTTTGATCTCCAGCCGAGAATAACTGGACATTGGGGGCCAAGTTGGAGGCATTAAAGGGAATTTATCTACTTTGGTGACTTTGTTATTTTTGTACCATGCCCTGGGTCATCACAGTAAGTCAAAGACTACCTGTAGTATATTATTCCAGAGAATGAAATGACTACATTGGAAATAATCAGTAAAGATTGAAAGTGACAGCATAAGAAAAGAACAGTTGATTTTTCTTTTCTTTTCTTTTTGAAAAAAAACCTATTTTGAAGCAGAATGGAGTCGTTTCAGAATAGCCTGAGTCAGCTGGAAAAATTTTGTCTGCGTGGATCACCGAACACCCATTGAACTTTTTACTCATCCATCATTCCTTCTCCCAGTCATGTTCAGGAATGACCGTCAATTCTGAGGAAAATATTTACAAACGTTCTACTTGTTGTGTTTTTCAAGCTTGGCCCCTTTAAGATGTGTGGACTTCAACTCCCAGAATTCCCCAGCGAGCAGACTGGGGAATTCTGGAAAGTTAAGTCCACAGGTCTTAAAGCAGCCAAGCTTGAGAAACAATGTTCTACTACTGCATGATAGAAAGGATAGGCCTGATGCACTGGGAGCTGGATGGCCATGAAAGATTTGGCAATTCAGGATTAATCTTGCTCATCACAGAACTGGACCGGCTTTAGCTGACTGACTTGACAAGAACATTACATGGTTTCACATCCCTTATTATAACCAAATTTGTACTTTCAGATAGAATGTTGTGCAACATAGTCCTTCATCAGTGTCAATGTTTTTTTGCACACATTTTCCTGATTTGGCCAGATACTGTAAAACAGATGGTTCCTTCTTCTGTTATTATAAAGGTTCATTGATACCAGAATCTGCTAAGATGTTCCACCCATTCAGTTTCATTTGATCAATGTTTATTCTCTGTCTCTCTTTTTTGTTTGATCTAGTTAATTTCCTTCACATGAGCAAGCCAGTAATCTTCATTTGTCTCGTGTACCTGGGAAAGATGCATACAGTAACTGAATTCTTCCTTCCTTTCTTTTTGTTCTTTTTCTTCTTCTCCTTCTCCTCCCACTCCCCTTCCTTCTTCCCCTTCTTCATCACTTCCTCCTCTCTCCCCTTTCCCTTCTTCTTCTTCCTCCTCTTCCTCTTCCTTCCTTCCTTCCTCCTCTTCCTCCTCCTCCTCATCTTCCTCCTTTTCTTCCTCTCCTCCTCCTCCCTCCCCTTCCTCTTCCCCCTCCTTCTTTCTCTTCCTCCTCTTCTTCCTCCTCTTTGTCTTCCTCCTTTTCTTCTTCTTCTCCTTTCTCTTATTTTTATAAACAACTTTTTATACATAAATTTATAAATAAAGCATCCAAATTTGACCATGGGGATGCCCAAATAATTGTGTGAAAAACAGTCATAAGTCACTTTTTTCAGTGCCATTGTAACTTTGAATGGCCATTAAATGAACTGTTTTAAGTTGAGGACTACCTGTATATTTTTTCCCTAGGTTGTTCTTGGATTTGTGTGTGTGTGTGTGTGTATGTGTGTGTGTGAGAGAGAGAGAGAGAGAGAGAAGGTCTGTAAATTCCGTGGGCGCACATGCTATTATTTTTCTGTTTCCTGCCTCAAAAGAGCAGAAAAACCACACCACCAATTTTCAGCAATTGCGATGGGAAGCAATCCAGTATTTGAGCAAAGGAAAAAAAAAAGAGGCAGAGAGATTAGGAGGGATGGGAAACTAATATGCAGCCCAGGGCATTTGGTTGTCCAATGTTGTGATTTAAAGATTCCCCCCAAAGGACAGAAAAGCAGTTTCAATAAAGAACAAAAATGAAGAACAAAAAAGAGAATCAAACCGATCACAGTTTTTCGCGGGGGATGAAGCATATAACGACACAAGAAACTCATTTCCATCAGATTTATGGGATGTTCAAGAGAAAAACAACTTCATCCGTTATTTCTCATTTATTCTTTCCAGGGCAGGGTTTAATTTATCCCCGGGTTGGGCTTCGGATACAAACCACAGAGGTGCGGTGAGCAATTTAACGCTGGTAGGTTATACAGGCCTCCCAATTTCAACAATTCCTGTTATTACTAAAAAAAAAGTAACATTAAACCAAACCCATTTATGCAATGCCCTTGTAAAATGGACTAAAAGAGAATGGACGCTGTTGCCAAACTTAAACATATATTGTGTACCAAGAAGATTTTTCTTTAAAGTATATTTAATTTTTTTTCTAATCACTTATTTTTTTAAAAAATAAATAAATAAAGGGAGTTTGGAATAATCATCATACTTTGAATATGTTTTGTGATTTGGGAATTCTCCTTGGTTGAATGTCATTGGGCCAAGTTCAGGACTAAGGGGCTGGTTCGTTGTGTTAGAAGTTAAAACCCATCCCTCCCTTAGGGAAATGAAATATTTTAGGACATACTAAAAATTGCCCTAAAAGAGAAGTAGAAACTCAGAGAGGCAGAAACTCAGCTCCTCCTCCCCCACACCCCACCTTTGTTAATGGGCCATTAAGGCCTGGGCCAGCCTATTCTACATAACAAAGATCTATCTCCTTCAGGCAGAGCCATAATAAGAATTGCCCAAAGTTCTTTCATTGCATCATCACCCAGCAAGAGTCAACCAAGCCTGGGACTCAGGACAGCCTACAGTACAGGGTTGCCCCTGCATGGCCCCATGGGAGTCTGACAACCAATCAGAACACAAGTTCAAATTCAAAGCCCAACAGAGGGCCTAAAACCCAGGCACTCTCAGCATCTCTGCCCTTTTTCTTCGCCCAAGAGCTCCAAGCTATGTCATTCTGTCCACCATGAAACCATCCTTCCAAACAGCCTCCATGTTTTCAGTGTCTTTTTCCCCACTTGGAACTGAACCCAGAAGGATATTTCTTCCAACCCTTGTCAGGCAAAAATAGGCAAGGTTTCAATGACTGGCAGACCTGACTCCAAAACTGGGACATGTCGTTAGGTGCTCTCACAAAATGGTTGAATGTTACTCATCTGAAACTAAAGAAAGGCAACCGGGGAATCAGGCTCAACTCCATGTAGTTTTCTTGAGAGCAGAATCAGACTAGAGCTCGAAGGGACCTTGGAGGTCATCTAGTCCAACCCCCTGCTCAAGCAGAAGAACCTATACCATTTCAGACCAAGTGACTGTCTCTAGCCTCTTCTTAAAAACCTCCAGTGATGGAGCATCCATGATTTCTGGAAGGCAAGCTGTTCCACTGGTTAGTTGTCCTCACTGTTAGGAAGTTTATCCTCCATTTCAGGTTGCTTCTCTCCTTGATTAGTTTCCATCCATTGTTTCTTGTCCTGCCTTCAGGTGATTTGGAAAATAAATTGACCCCCTCCTCTTTGTGGCAGCCCTTCAAATTTTGAAATAATGCTATCATATCCCCCTTAGTCCTTTTCTCTGGAGTAGCCAAACCCAAATCCTGCAGCTGTTCTTCATATGTTTTAGACTCCAGATCAGAGGTGGTCTTCAGCAGGTTCTGACCAGTTCTGGAGAACCGGAAATTTTGAGTAGTTCGGAGAACCGGCAAATACCACCTCTGACTGGCCCCTCCCCCATCTATTCTCTGCCTCCCATTGAGTCCCAGCTGATCGGCTGGGTCTTCTTTGGTTGCCCTGCACAGGAGAACGGAGCTGGAAAGCAGGTTAGTGGGGTGCAGAGGGAATGGGGATTTTACAGTAACCTTCCCCTGCCACGCCCACCAAGTCACGGCACTATCGAACCACGCCCACAGAACCGGTAATAAAAAAATTTGAATCCCACCCCTGCTCCAGGTCTTTAATCATCTTAGTTGGTCTTCTTTAGAGCGCTTTCCCTCAAAGCCTCAACATCTTTTTTTTGTAACGTGGTGACCAAAACTGGATGCAGTATTCCAGGTGTGAGCTGATTAAGGTTTTATAAAGTGGTACTAGCTAATGCTTCATGTGGTTTTGATTCTGTGCCTCTGTTTATAAAACCAAGGATTGTATTAGTAGAAGAAAAGCTAATACAATCCTTGGTTGTAGAAACAGAGGCACAGAAGCAGTTTGAGAAATCCTAGATTTTATATTCATCTAGTGAATATAGTTCAAAGTTACAACAGGACTGAAAAAAGTGACTATGACCGTTTTCCACACTTATGACCATGCAGCGTCCTCACAGTCACCTGATCAAAAGTCAGATGCTTGGCGACGGGCTCATACGTATGACGCTTGTAATATCCCCCAGGGTCACATGATCACCTTTTGCGATCTGACAAGCAAAGCAGAGATTCACTTAACAATGGTGGCAAGAAAGGTCATAAAATGTGACAAAACTCACTTAACCACTGTCTCGCTTAGCAACAGAAGTGTTGAGTTCAATTATGGTCGTAACCTGAGGATTACCTGTACAGAAATGATCTGCCATTTCCTTCTCCCAGAATTTGATTTTGACTTCCCAGCCACTGCCTTGATATAACTTGGTGTTGCCCATCTAAATACTAACCACAGCTGACCCTGCTTGGCTTCCATCATAAGGTTGACAAGATGATTGGAAAATTTGGTAAAATGGCATTCACTTGGCTATTCCATTGTCCCATATGCTTTTTGACATATGGACTATTTAAATACACACACACACAAAATATAAATATACATAAAGATATTTATAGACAAGTTCCTTGTCTGTCCAATCACACTTGGCCAATAAAGCTGTTCTATTCTATTCTATTCTATTCTATTCTATTCTATTCTATTCTATTCTATTCTATTCTATTCTATTCCATTCCATATTTTCTATACTATTCCATTCCATATTTCTATTCTATTCTATTCTATTCTATTCTATTCTATTCCATATTTTCTGTTCTATTCTATTCTATTCTATTCTATTCTATTCTATTCTATTCCATATTTCCCATTCCATTCTATTCCATATTTTCCGTTCTATTCTATTCCATTCCATATTTTCTATTCCATTCCATTCCATATTATTTTTATCTTTTTCTTTGGGCAGACAGTGAAGATTTCCAATCAAAAGCACTGGCTGCTCCCTATTATTTTCATTTCTGTAAAATCAGCATTCAGCGTGCTTCTTCCGACAACAACCTCCCCCCAAATGCATACATTCCCAGTGCTAATTCTGAAATTGCTGCTGCATTATAATAAATGCCAGTAACTTAGAGATAACTTGGATCTTTCTTCCTTAATAAATCACTGAATTATTAAGCTGCATACCACCAGGACATCATTAAGATGACTCGCAATTTAAAGTTGTATTAATGCAGAACCAAACCAACTCCAAACACTCACTTGTGCTACAATCACCTAATAAGGTTGAAATATGTTCGGCTTCTTTAAACTTTCAAAAATAGCACACTAGTACAAGCTATTTTTCAAACCAGCCTCCATCTCTATGATGGCAATAGCTTTTCTCTCCATCAATCCAAAGCTGTTGAAAATAATAAAAATCCAACCTTGATCTCCTACTAGCTTTTTAACTTTAATTTAAGGAAGCCTGGCTTTCTCACAATGGAAGAAGTAGATTGTTAAATTTTGCATCCTTTCTGCCATTTAAAAGATTTCCTTCCTAAGCTTGAGGGAATTAGTGGAGAATCAATATGGATGTTCAGTACATCTATTTGAGCAACCACTAACATGCTGTGGAAAAAAAACCCTAATTGTGCTCAACTTGCTGGAAAGCCAATATTTCCTAGCTAACATAGAGAAGAAAGGAGACAGAAAAAGGAGGGAATAGGTTTTTAAAAAAACATTTAACTCTATTTTAGGACATTTACAGTAGGGTTTCTGTAGTAGTTGCTTCTGAAGTGTGGAAAAACCCTGCTACAGATTTATAGCTATGTTCAAAAAGAGTTCTTTTTAAAAAGCATTTTCAACTTTATTTTTAATATTGTTATTATGGCAACAAATCCATGTTTCACCTTAAAAAAAAGAAATTTCAAAAATTAAAGATACAAATTAAAAATACAAGCTAAGAAGGAAAAGTAAATACAAACCCTATTTTACACTTACTAATAGCCATTGAATTTTATCAATGAATTTACTACTGGTAGTCTTTGACTTACAACAGTTTATTGAGCGACCGTTTGAAATTACAACAGCACTGAAAAAAGTGACTTATGACCATTTTTCATACTTATGACCATTGCAGCATGCCCAGGGTGACATGATCAAAATTCATATGGTTGGTAATTGACTCATATTTATAACAGTTGCAGTATCCCAGGGTCATGTGATCACATTCGGGGGCCTTCTGACAAGCAAAATCAATGGGGAAGCCAGATTCACTTAATAACCCTGTTACTAACTTAACAACTGCAGTGATTCACTTAACAACGGTGGCAAGAAAGGTTGTAAAATGGGGAAAAAGTCAGTTAACAAATGTTTCACTTAGCAACATAAAAATTGGGCTTAATTGTCAAGGACTACCAATACAATGCAATTTTCCAAATACAGGATGGGATGCTACCGGTTTGGCCCGGTTCTATAGAACCGGTAGCTCTGACACCGAACCGGTTCGCTGCAACGACCTTTTGGTTGTCTGTTTGACCCACTCGCCCGCCAGGGCTCTTGGCTGTCCTTTATTTCATGCTTTTTCAACCTCAGAGCGACACAGCTGAGGTTGAAAAAGCAAGAAAAAAGAGGATTTTCAAATGCTATGCACCTGTTCGCAGTGCTTGTCAGCTGTCTGGGCAGCACAGCTGATGTTTTTTTTTCCAAATGCTATACATGCGCGTGCAGCAAAACGCACTCTTACCAAACTAGTAGTAACACCAGTTGAATGCCACCCCTGAAATACACTACATACAACGTCAAACTTGATTTCATTGAGGGCCTCATCAGGTTTGTATTTGACCTTGGGAGGGGAGATGGGTGTGGCCGGGGTGGACATGGCGGTTTTGTTTTTAGTTTGCTAACCCTCTGCCAGTGCAAACAGAGCTTGGGGGAGGGTGTGCTGCCTCCCCGGGCTCCATTTTCGGCCACGACGGCTTCCTGCATCCCTCTGCCAGCAAAAATGGAGCCCTGAGCTCCATTTTTGTTGGCAGAGGGCTGCAGGAGGCCATCACGGCCAAAAACAGAGCCTGGGAGAGCAGTGTACGATCCTCTCGAACTCTGTTTTTATTGGCAGAGGCCGGTCCTTCACTGTTTCTAGGGCGGTCCCACAAGCCAGATCTAAAGACCCCGTGGGCCACATCTGGCCCACGGGCCTTGAGTTTGACACCCCTGTTCTGAAAATTGGACATGGCTGAACAGAAGAAGAAGAAAAATCAACAGTAAAAGAACAAGCAGACAGGAAATATTCTGCAGAAGAGCACTTGGTAGAACAGCCACGAAGGCATTGGAAAAGGTGTTCAGATACCGTGATCTGTCTAATACCTACGAAGATCAGAATGGATGCAAGCCACATTTCCTGTGACACTCTAGGAAAGCAAAATCAGGATTTTGAAAAAGCAGTACAGAAAGAGTTTCTATTTCATTTTGAACATTGGTATTGCAGAGGACTTGTAAAATACCATGAATAATTAAGAAAACAAGCACATGAATCAGAGATGTCTTAACACCTGGACCCTTTAATTCTCCAAAATTGGTTGGTCCAATTCTTCTATATAACTAACCTTCATTTTACTTTCCAATTCTTCACAAAATTGAATTGGTTTCCATTCAAGTGCTGCGTCTTTTAAAGATCCTAAAAATGTAGGATCTTTTAAAGATCCTAAAAATGTAGGTATTCAAGTGCTGCGTCTTTTAAAGATCCTAAAAATGTAGGTATCCTAAAAATGTAGGTATAAATGTAGCTAAAGAATATTGGTGATACTATTTCATTAACACATATGCCAAACATACAGAATTGCCAAACAAATATTGAGAGTGCATTAAGTCATGTTCAATATAGAATCTGTCCACGTCTTTGCAACAGCCCTGAAAATCAGCTGGTCCAAAGTCTTGATCCCTATTTCTGCTAAACAATTTTGAACGCCGGGGTTCATTGTATGTGGGAATCTTCATTACCAGATTTGGAAGAAAAGAACATGCTTTAGAGTCAGTTCTCATCACTGGGTGAAAGAGGAACTGAATCATGCATATTTGAAGCAATTCTCTTCTATGGCTGGCTGGTTTAAAACATTTCAAAGAATTAAGCTGATGTGACAAAAAATTGTGTCAATGCTTAGTCAGGAATACGTGAAATTCTCTCTCTCTCTTTTGAAACAATTTCAATGCAAAAGAACTTTGCTCATTCCAAAATTTAGTTTAAAATCAGCTGCCTAATAACAGATGGAACGGGAATTTCTATGTGTTGGTTGAGAGAGAGAGAGAGAGACAAATCCAAGAATATGACTATTGTCTATTAATGCTGCTGACCCACACCCAAACCTAATGTTCTCCAGCTGTGTTAAAATCATAATTCCTTCTTTCGCCATGCCAGCTGGAAAGCATAGGGGTTGTAGTCAAAATGAATTTGGACCACACCAAGTTCTTGAAGATTAAAAGAGACACACAATGCAATTTCTCAAATAAACCATAGAGAGTTCACCCTTGCTCCTGAAATATGTCTCAGGTAAGTACAGAATAACAGAATTGGAAGGGACCTTGGAGGTCTTCTAGTCCCACCCCCTGCTCTGGCAGGAAACCCTATACCATTTCAGACACATGGTTATACAATTTCTTCTTAAAAACTTCCAGTGATGGAACACTGCTATCACATCACCCCTATGTACAAAGTCAAGATCTTTTGTTTCGGTCATTGATCAACCAGTAAGTAGGTAAAGAATTGTAGAATTAGGTTAGCCTCCTACTCATTGAAATAAATTGCATCGAGATAGGTAGGAGGTGTAAAAGTGGTAAAAAGCTATAAAAGATGTAACAACGCTATGTTCATTTAATTTAGTTTTTTCTCCCGTGCCATCGCTGCTAATCACCTAATTTTCACAGTACTGTCTTATGCCTCAAGGTACTTACCAATGTAGTAGGCTATATTGCTATTTTCCTTCTCATCTTTCTCATTTCTCATCTTCTTATCTTTCCAACTATCTTCATCTATTGATATCTTATGATTTCTCATTTGTTGTTTGTATCTTATGATTAATGATTGTAACTATGATTTATGATCTATGACCTATCACTTTGTTGTTTGTATGTACCCTGAGAGCTTATGTACCAGAGACAAATTCTTTCTGTGTCCAATCATACTTAGCCAACAAAGTATCCTATCCTAATTCTAATTCTATTCAACATCATCTTTTAATAATCCCTGGCAGGGTGGAATCTGGGCAACTGAATGGAGCTGAGTGTTTACTGGCCGGATGCCCTTCCTGTTGCCAATGTGGAGTTATATTTAGCAGATATAATCTCAATGTGCCCAGAGAGAGAAATATCTGCCTCTACCTAAGATAGAACTCACAGCTTCCTGATTCTGAGGTGAGAGCTCCATCTCTATTCTATTCTGTTCTGTTCTGCCAGCAGTGTGCAACAACCACCAAAAAAGCCAACACAATCCTAGGTTGCATTAACAGAAGGATAGCTTCAAAAACACATGAAGTATTAATATCACTTTATACTGCACTGGTAAGAACACACTTGCAATGCCTCGTGCTTGCCTACAACTAGAAGTATTTGGGGATCTAATATTTTTTCTCAAAAGGACAAAAACAGCGCTGGGTTGTTATGTCCCAAATTCTACTACCCCTTTCATAGATGTATGTGTACAATATGGGCAGAATTTGCAGCAAATAGATGTAGGATTGTTTTCAACATCTGAATACCCCACAGGTACTTCTGTACAGGGGTACCTACCTATATTTCCGTGAAAGTAAGACCGGGTCTTATTTTCTTTTGGGCCCCAAAATAAGCACCAGGGTTTATTTTCAGGGTATGGCTTACTTTCTTCCCCATATACCGGAGGCCCACATCTTCTGCTTACTCCGGTTTGGGGAGGAAGCTGCAAGGTGTGCCAGTGACACCACCACGAGGCGGGCATGGCGGTGGTGGTGAAGCTGTCTCACATGCCTCATACTGGATTACCTCAGGGCCCCTGCAGCCAGACCATTCACGCCGGACAGCTGCCTTGCCTCGCGGCACTGGTGCACCGCTTGGCCTCTGAGGTAAGCCAGTGTGGGGTCTGTGGGACAGCTCTACCCCGCTGCTGCACCTCGTGGCCACAGCACCACGAGCAATCAGATGGAATGGGCGGCTGAGTGGGCTCTTAAGTAGGGCTTACTTTTTGGGGGTGTAGGCTTATATTAGGCACACATGTAAAAACATGCTAGGTCTTATTTTCGGGATAAGTCTCATTTTCGGGAAAACAGGGGTATTGCTTGGATCAAAACAGGTAAGATAGAGATCACAACAGCACGGTCAAAAAGCTGCACTTTTGAACGTGCCTGACAAATCAATTCACCTACAAAACACTTAAGACTTGGATCACGCTGACTTGGATTCATGCATCAGATTTTCTGAAATGTGAAGCTATTTAAATAATTAGTCCCTAAGGTCTACTATTTCATTTACTGGCTGACAAGCAGGCAGCTCTGGTTGTTTGGCAGCAAACAACATTCAGTATGATACGGTATTGCAAAATGCATTTCCCAATGCTTCCAAAAATAAAATGGAGTTGAGAATCCAGAAACAGCTCTCCTTTTTCCAATGTTGTCCCTGATGGCATCAGATTTTCACCCCCAGTGACATATCCTGGCTTCTTTCATTTTCATATCTTAAAGTAGAAAAGTTTGGGAGAAGTTGGCCAATGAGCGGAGAACATAAGAATTATTTGGAAAACATCTCAAGAACTTCCAGCGAGCCTATTCTTAGACTACTCAGAGGTCTAATGTAGTTCTGGGGAGGTCCTGGCTGTCTCAAAACACAGGACTGGCTAAAAACCATTTTTGGGAAGTGAGTATTCGTTCTCTTTACTCCCAAAATACAACAGGCATGGATTCAAGCATCTTTAGCATGATCCAAAATAGATATGAGTCTATAAAAATGCATGGATCCCAAGGGCCGGAACAAATTATATAGGACTCAGTCAAGACATTATTGGATTATTTGTGAATTGTTGAATAAGCCCCACTTGGAATGGTTCCCTACAGAATTACCTATAGACGAACGGGGCCTTGGAGGTCTTCTAGTCCAGCCCTGTGCTTAAGCAAAAGACCTGTACCATTTTAGACAAATGGCTGTCCAATCTCTTCTTAAAGCCTTTAGTGATGGAGCACCTACAATTTCTGGAGGCTGTTCCATTGATTAATTATTCTCACTGTTAGGAAGTTTCTCCTTAGTTCTAGGTTGCTTCTCCCCTTGATTAGTTTCCATCCACTGTTTCTTGTCCTGCTCTCTGGTGCTCTGGAAAAATAGGTTGATCCCCCCCTTTTTTTTATGGCAGCCCCTCAAATATTGGAACACTGTTATCATGTCCCCACTAGTCCTTCTTTTCACTAGACTAGACCTACCCATGTTCCACTATGTACCAATTCCCATGCTGCACCAAGCCATAAACTATGATTTACAAACCACAAGGACTAGATTCACAGAATGATTTAAGCCAAAAACCAAACATACTGTATCATGAGATAGGTCACCAAATACTTATGATCTTAGGCTATGCCCAGAGTCCTTTGAAATAGATATATCAGCCTACTAGCGCTATACCCATGCTTCGCTATGAAACTATGTGATTGGGCTTAGTTTTTGGGGAGGAAAATAAGGGGTGAAAAATTATGCCTCTGCCTACCAGCATCCATTGGTACTCATCTGGCTAGAGTCCTGTCAGCGTGTGCGAGAGATGAGAGCTGTTTGGAAACTGAAACAGTATTTGCTGTGTGAGCAAGGAGACAGCAAGGAGCCTGGGCGTGGTTTAGCTCAACTGTTCTGTACTAAAGCTGGTTGGTGCTGTGAAACCGAAACTGAAACTCCTCTCTCTCTGCTTGTGTTTTGCATTTGGAACAGATTTCTTTTCAGGTGGGGAGGGGGAGTAGAACTTCTTAGCATCAGAGCATGTTAATAATAATAATAATAATAATATAGGAAATACTAATGCTTTGATTGTCATTTCAAAAAAATCCTTTCTTAGTGAGCACCTAGAAGCCAAGAGGAACATACATGCCAAATTTGAAGTTTGTAGACTTTACGGTTCTGAAGATTTTATGATGATGTGTGAGTGGTATTTTGCTTTTATATACTGTCTATAGATAGCTATAAAGATATAGATATTGCAACCATGAGTATTTAATTGATTGTGAAATCTTCGGCGTCCTTGCTGGCAGTCCAATTCTTTGTCTCTTTGCATTAATGCAGATTCTTTGTCCCTGTAACATCAAGCAACTCTAGACAACATCTTTCCAACAACAAAATATTTACAGACCCCTCACATCCTGGACATAAACTGTTTCAACTCCTTCTCTCAAAACGACGCTATAGAGCACTGCACACCAGAACAACTAGACATAAGAACAGTTTTTTCCCGAAAGCCATCACTCTGCTAAACAAATAATTCCCTCAACACTGTTCAACTATTTACAAAGTGTACACTACTATTACTGTTAATCTTCTCATCACTCCTTATCACCCATCCCCTCCCACTTGTGACTGTAACTTTGTTGCTTGTATCCTCTGTTTCCTAGTATGATTTGATGTTGATTGTACCCTATGACTATCATTAAGTGTTGTACATTATGATTCTTGATTCTTAACGAATGTTCCTTCTTTATGTATACTGAGAGTATTTACACCAAGACAAATTCCTTGTGTGTCCAATCACACTTGGCCAATAAACTATTCTATTCTATTCCAATTGCCAGACATCCCTATTTTTGATATGCTTGTTCTCTCTGCAACAAATGATTGCCAGAAACACTCCTACATTGTATCTCACAGCAGGTGGTAGACATCTTGGCTGATCTCCAAAAATTAATCAGTATTGAACTAGGATGGGAGACCACAAGGAAATAGAGGCAGTCCTCAACTTACGAACATGATTGGGGCCAGAATTTCTGTTGCTAAGCAATGCAGTTGAGTTGTGCCCGACATTATGGCCTTTTTTTGCTACGATTGTTAAGCAAATCACTGCAGTTTTTTAAGTGAATCATGTGATCATTGAGTGAATCCAGCTTTCTCCCCCCATTGACTTTGCTTGATGAAAGCCAGCTGGGAAGGTCACAAATGGTGATTATAGGCAGAGGTGGTATTCAGCCAGTTCTGACAGGTTCTGGAGAACCGGTAACGGACATTTTGAGTAGTTTGGAGAACCAGCAAATACCATCTCTGACTGGCCCCTCCCCATCTATTCTCTGCCTCCCATTGAGTCCCAGCTGATTGGCTGGGTCTTCTTTTGTTGCCCTGCACAGGAGAACAGAGCTGGAAAGCAGGTTAGTGGGGTGGGGAGGGAATGGGGATTTTGCAGTATCCTTCCCTTGGAGTAGGGTGGGAATATAGATTTTACAGTATCCTTCCCCTGCCACGCCCACCAAGCCACACCACTCTCACCAAGCCACACCCACAGAACTGGTAGTAAAATTTTTTGAATACCACCACTGATTATAGGACCCTGGGATGCTACAACCATCATAAATATTTGCTGTTTGCCAAGCGCCTGAATTTTGACTGTATAATCAGTGGGGATGCTATGACACTTGTGACGTGAGGACCGATTATAATGTAAGTCACTTTTTTTCAGGGGCACCGTAACTTCTGAGGGCCACTGAATGAATTATTGTAAGTTGAGGGTTACCTGTGTCTGAACTAAACTTCAGCTGTTAAAAAAAATAGAGAATCTTGACATTACCAAAAAAAATCTTGATATTACTAAAAAAAAATCAAGGACATTTTCACACAGTCACCTGGAACTTTCACTTAAGAATACACTTTTTACTCAGTAGGTATGAATCAAGAATATGCTATTCTTTTGTACTGCCCCAAATCTACATGGCTTCACCAATGGTAAAGATAGGGCCAGCTCTATGTATCAGCTAGGAAGCAAAATGTGTCCTGAACTGCATTAATTGATCTTATTTATTGATTTTATTTATTTATGTATTTATTTATTTGTGTCCCACCCTTATTATTTTAAAAAATAAGTCAAAGCGGTGAACATATCCAACACACCTTCTTCCTCCTATTTTCCCTTCAACTATGAGGTGGGTTGGGCTGAGAGAGAGTGATTGGCCCAAAGTCCACTAGCCTGCTTTCATTGCTAAGGCGGGAGTAGAACTTATCGTCTCCTAATGATTGGCCCAAAGCCACCCAGCTGACTTTCATGCCCTAAGGTGGGATCAGAACACCACCATTAGTTCCTGGTGATTGGCCCAAGGTCATCCAGCTGGCTTCCATACCCAAGGCGGGAACTTGAATTCACGGTCTCATGCTTTCTAGTCTGGAACTTAAAACCATTCAATCAAACTGGTTTATAGACTGAGTCAGCACTATCATACGTTCAAGACAAAGTAAAAATATATTAAACAATTTTCCTTTCATTCCCGAATGATTAAAAACAAGCACACAATTATTAATTTCAATATAGAGAGGGATTACGAAACATTAAGTTAAGTTGCATTAACAGATACAATCAAGATCAAGTGTGGTACTAATACCACTCTATAAAGCCTTCACAAGATCACACCTAGAATACTGCATCCAGTTTTGGTCACCATACTATTAAAAAGATGTTGAGACTCTAGAAAGAGTGCAGAGAAGAGCAACCAGGATGATTAGGGGACTTGAGGCTGAAATATAGGATGAATGGTTGCAGGAACTAGGCTTGGCTAGTCTAGTGAAGAGAAGGACCTGGGGAGACATGATAGCAGTCTTCCAATATTTGAGGGGCTGCCACAGAGGGGGTCAAGCTATTTTCTAAAGCACCTGAAGGCCAGAGAAGAAATAATGGATGGAAACTGAACAAGGAGAGATTCAACCTGGAAATAAGGAAAATTTTCTGACAGCGAGAACAATCAACCAATGGAACAGAAGTTGCCTTTGGAAGTTGTGGGAGCTTCATCACTGGAGGCTTTCAAGAAGAGACTGGATTGCCATCTGTCAGAAATGCTGTAGGGTATCCTGCTTGGGCAGGGAGGTGGACTAGATGACCTACAAGGTCCCTTCCAACTCTGTTAAATTTGTTAATCTGTAAACATTTACGGTATTTTTTTTCCTCCTTTTTATAAAAGAACCAAGAGATTTCCAGTTCCTAAAAAGATACAGGTGTTACAATCCGTTTTGAGCTGATATGCTTATCAGTTTTTGGCAACTGTGGAGGTTGTTGATTTTTGGACAGAACTCTGAAATTAACTTCTAGGAAAATGGGTTTCGGATTGGCTTGTTAAGCGCACAGAAACACGGCCTTTAAAATCCATAAAGTGCATCATCCGAGAACAATCTCCCAATAGAGGTTTGAACTGGCATAAAATCCAGAGTGCTTTCTGGCTGGTTTACACTTGTAATTACCTATCTCCCCACCACCACACACATACCCTGAGGATCTGAGTCATGCTTAAGTCTCCGATGAAATGCAAACACAGCTGTGTGGTTTTATTCCTGCCAAGATCTTCATGAGATTTTTTTCACATTACATAAGATTTAGCCGCTGTAACAGATAAGCTCAAAAATTTCTCCTTATTTCTAGGTTGAACCTTTCCTTCCATCCATTATTCCTTGTTTGGCCTTCGGGTGCTTTAGAAAATAGCTCAACCCCTTCCTCTCTGTGGCAGCCCCTCAAATATTGGAAGACTGCTATCACATCTCCCCTGGTCCTTCTCTTCCCTAGACTAGCCATGCCCAGTTCTTGCAACTGTTCATCGTATGTTTTAGCCTACAAACTTGGTTGACTCTGGAGGCTTTCCTTGAGCCTCCGGGAGGGTGAAAACAGCCTCCCTGAACCCTAGAGGCTTTCTGGAGGCCAGAAATGGGCCTGTTTCTGGCCTTCCAGAACTTCCAGAGGGCCTGTTTTTTGCCCTCCCTGGGCTTCGGAGGCTTTCCTCAAGTCTCTGAGAGGGCAAAAATGGCCTCCCCGGGTTCCAGAGGCTCCCTGGAGGTCAGAAACGGGCCTGTTTCTGGCCTTTTGGAGCCTCCAGGAAGCCCGTTTTTCACCCTCCACGAGCCTCCACGCAGGCCCTGCACTTACTGTACCTGGGTGCAGTGGTTAGAATGGGGTACTGCAGGCTACTTCTGCTGACTGCCGATTGCCAGAAGTTTGGTAATTCAATTCTCACCAGATTCAAGGTGAACTCAGCCTTCCATCCTTCTGAGGTCGGTAAAATGAGGACCCAGATTGTTGGGGGCAATAGGTTGACTTTGTAAAACTGCTTAAACAGGGCTGTAAAGCACCCTGAAGAGGTATGTAAGTCTAGGTATTATTGCGAAGGAAGGAAGGAAGGAAGGAAGGAAGGAAGGAAGGAAGGAAGGAAGGAAGGAAGAAGCTGTGGTGGCACAGTAGTTAGAATGCAGCATTGCAAGCTAACTCTGCCTACTGCCAGAAGTTCGATCCTGACTGACTGAAAGTTGACTCAGCCTTCCATCCTTCCAAGGTCGGTAAAATGAGGAGCCAGATTGTTGGGGGTAAGAGGCTGACTCTGTAAACTGCTTAGAGAGCGTTGTAAAGCACTGTGAAGCAGTATATAATTAAATCTAAGTGCTATTGCTATTCTCCTTTAACTAACTAAATTTGCACATGGCTATTCCAAATTTCCACATGCCTATAACTGCATGCAGGCATTACTTAATGCAGAGTTTTGAGGTCACTTCAGATTTCCATTTTAATAAAAAAACATGGGAAGGACCTGGATGCGACCATTCCATTCGAGTCTTTTAAACATCCCTTTTTTTCCAGGAAGAAAAGATGCATCCTGAATTAATGGAAGTCTTGTCCTGCCTTTCACATCCCACCTTCAAATGCCTGAAAAGAAAGGGCACTACAGGTAATTGGATCCGATTTTTAAAATTGCGTGATGAAACCATTCTGCGAACAGAAAAAAAAAGCTGAGATAATCAAAAAAGATCCAGTATATCATTGGGAGCTATATTAAAAATGAATACTGCAGGTATATGTGCATTCATCTATTAATGGTGAGGAAATTTCACTTTTGATAGCCTATTAATCATAATAGCTTAGATCTTAAAATAACGTAAGAATGAAATTTTCCATCTTTTTCTCTGAACTTCTAGCTTCCTAGATTCCATCTCTCATTGATTTATTTGCCTCTACAGTGGTATAAAGGTTCAAAAAACATGGGAAACTTGTTTTATTGAATTTTCTTAACTTAGTTTTACATCTAACCTCTTATGTGGATCATAGAATAGGCCCAATTCTGTGAGTGAGACAGGCAACGTCTAAATTTGATGAGTAAATAAACCTACTAGAATACAGACTTAGAAGAGTGCGGTTAATCTGTGGTATCATCTCAGAATCTTAAAAAACCTCACATTTTGGATGTTCCTTTCAAATTCTAGATCTTAATTTCATTACAAAACTGGGCGGAATTATTTAGACTTCATCCATTCATTTATTTTATTGAATTTACAGCATATAGATGCCCATCTCACTTGCATGTGACTCTATAACAGGCGTATCAAATTCGATTTCATTGAGGGCCGCATCAGGGCTGTGTTTGGCCTCCGGGGGGCCAGGGTAGGTGTGGCCAGCATGACGTCACTCATGTCGGGGGCGCCTGTGGTGGCCTGAGCGCTCTACCAGTGAAAATAGGCTCCTGGGCCCTGTTTTCGGCCACGACCGCCTCCTGCAGCCCTCTGCCAGTGAAAACGGAACTTGGGGGGTACCATGTGTGCCCCTCCAGCTTTGTTTCTGCTGGTAGAGGGATACAGGAGGCCATCATGGAGCCTGGGATGGCTATGTGTTGCCCACCTGAGTTCTGTTTTCTCTGGCAGAGACACTGCAGGCCGATCCTTCACTGTTTCCAGTGCAGCCCCCCAGGCCAGATCTAAGCCCCCTGTGGGCTGGAACTGGCCCATGGGCCTTGAATTTAACACCCCTGCTCTACAACATAGATACCTCAAAATGTTCAGCCATGGCAATCTGGATTCAAATTTTCTTTTTCACCCAAACAGATTTACTATCTTCTCAGCCACTCGACAATATTGGTGTTGTGTGTGTATGTCTGGCAAAAACATTATAGTGGCACAATTGAGACCACTGTTGTTATCATAGATCAGAGGTCTCCAAACTTGGCAACTTTAAGACTTGTGGACATCAACTCCCAGAATTCTCCAGCCAGCATAGCTGGTTGGGGAATTCTGGGAGCTAAAGTCCACAAGTCTTAATGTTGTCAAGTTTGGGGACCCCTGTCGTAGATGCATGCAGCACTAACAATCATACAAAAGCATGGTTGCTGACAGTTACCAACACACAACCAGCTTCTAATAACAAACTCAAGATATATGTTTTGGTTCACAAATCATAACCCAAAGAATGACGCAAACTCAAAACTTTCTACACTGAAAACAAGCACAAGAGCTTACTTCAGCAAAAGAAGTCCAGAGAGACAGTTCTCAAATTTAGGCGTATCCAAAGAGAGCCCATGACCTACACTAAAGTCCAGGTAACCCAAAAAGAGCATTCAGAGAGAATCACAGGTAGGAAATTCAAATTGCCACCAACACCAATCATAAGAAACCATTTCTTTCGTTTAGTCCTGACTATCAACTTGACTAATTGGCTGTGTCATTCTTCTTTGATTTAGGCAAATAGCTGGACAGTTTTCCCTTTATCCGAAAGGTGCTTTTTCAAAAGGCAACTGGACTTTTTTTGGCTTTTTCCTTGGAAAAAGTTTCACTTCTTATCCAAGAAACTTCTTCAGTTCTGAACTGAAGAATTGAAGAAGCTTCTTGGATGAGAAGTTTTCAAGGAAAAAGCCAAGAAAGTCCAGTTGCCTTTGGAAAAGCAAAAATTTATGCAAACAAATTTATGATACAGATTATGACACATACAATAACAAACAGGAATTGTTAATGTTAGTCTTAGACTCCCTCGTTCTTTAAACAATCAATAGAAGGAATTCATCAGTAAAAATAAATAAGTATAATCCAACAACAAATATTAATAACAGAATATTATGTTTGATAGAATATAAATAACAGAGAACCTATAGGTAACAAGAAATAATTGCCACATAATATAATTTAGGAAATATTTAACTCACTGTCAAATGTAAAAAAGTTTAATTAGTTTTAGTACAGAGATTATTGTGACGTTTGTATGAATCTTTGTCTTTTGAGTTTGTATATTTGTATATTTTAATTTTTTGTATTCAATAGTTTATTTTTTTAAAAAAAGGAAAAACAAAAATAATGTGGTGGATTGAGAATCTCCACATAGACTTCTTTCCTCCTACGACTACAATTGAGCCCAAAATTTCTGTTAAGTGAGACACTTGTTAAGTAAATTTTGTCCCCTTTTATGACCTTTCTTGTCACAGTCATTAAGTGAATCATTGTGGTCACTAAGTTAGTAACACAGCTGTTCAGTGAATCTGGGATTCCCCATTGATTTTGCTGGCCAGAAGGTCGCAAAAGGGGATCACTCAATCCCCGGGACACTGCAACCATCATAAACATAAGTCAGTTGCCAAGTATCTGAATTTTGATCTCGTGACCATGGGGGATGCTGCAAATTTTATTTATTTATTTATTTATTAATTACATTTATATACCGCCCTTCTCCCAAGGGACTCAGGGCGGTGAACAGCTCGTCTAAAAACCCCACAAATACAAAAGTTAAAAAGTAATTAAATATTAGAATTAGCTGCAGACTAAAATTAAGAAACCCCCCCCCACCCTTAAAACCCAATTTAAAATTAAAAATGGAGATCAAATTTAAAATCATTATCTCAGCCCAGGCCGGCCTGCTCAAAGAGCCAGGTCTTTAACGCGCGCCTGAAGGCCCTCAGGTCCGTGCCGGTACGAAGTTCCGGTGGCAGAGTATTCCAGAGGGCGGGGGCACCCACAGAGAAGGCCCTACCCCTTGGCGCCGCCAGACGACACATAGCGGCCGACGGCACCCGGAGCAGACCCTCCCTGTGGGAACGCACCGGCCTGTTGGAGAACGTTGGTAGAATGCGGTCCTGAAGGTAACCTGGTCCCATGCCATGGGTCGCCCTAAAGGTCAAAACTAGAACCTTAAAGCGAACCCGGAGAGCCATCGGCAACCAATGCAGCTCGCGCAGGAGAGGCGTCACATGGGCGCTACGCGACGCCCCCATAATCACCCTCGCGGCTGCATTTTGCACCAACTGGAGTCTCCGGATGCTCCCCGCAGGGAGCCCCATGTAGAGGGCATTACAATAGTCCAGGCGAGAGGTGACAAGGGCCTGAGTGACCGTGCGCAAGGCGTCCCGATCCAGGAAGGGCCGCAACCGGTAGATCCGACGGATCTGATGAAACGCCCCCCTGGAGACGGCCGCGATGTGATGTTCGAGCGACAGCCGTACATCCAGGAGGACTCCCAGATTGCGAGCCCTCTCTGTGGGGGGCAGAACTTCCCCCCCAATAGCCAGCGAAGGTGTCAGCTGGCTATATCGGGGCGCCGGAAACCACAGCCACTCGGTCTTGGATGGGTTGAGCCGAAGCCTGTTCCCGCCCATCCAGTCCCGCACGGCCTCCAGGCACCTAGACATAGTCCCCACAGCATCGTTGGGGTGGTCCGGAGTGGAGATATACAGCTGGGTGTCATCTGCATACAGATGACACCTCACTCCAAGACCACGGATGATCTCGCCCAGCGGCTTCATGTAAATGTTGAACAGGAGGGGAGAAAGGACCGACCCCTGAGGCACCCCACAAACCAGGGGCCTAGAGGTGGACCTCTCCCCCCCCGCCAACACGAATTGCGAACGGTCAGAGAGGAAGGAGGAGAACCATCGGAAGACGGTTCCACCAATCCCCAACCCCTCCAACCGTCGCAATAGGATACTATGGTCGATAGTATCGAAAGCCGCCGAGAGATCTAATAGGACCAGGACAGAGGAGAACCCTCTGTCACGAGCCCTCCAGAGATCATCAACCAACGCGACCAATGCCGTCTCAGTGCTATGTCCAGGCCTGAAGCCCGATTGGAACGGATCGAGGTAAGTTGCTTCCTCCAGGTACTGGGGGAGCTGACGTGCCACCACACTCTCAACAACCTTCGCCACGAAGGGAAGGTTGGAGACTGGACGATAGTTGTTTAAAATAGCTGGGTCCAGGGAAGGCTTCTTGAGGAGGGGGCGCACCACCGCCGCCTTCAAGGCGGTAGGGAGCACCCCCTCTCTCAAAGAAGCGTTGACAATGTTGTAACAGAGGTGGTATTCAGCCGGTTCTGACCGGTTTTGGAGAACCAATAGTGGAAATTTTGAGTAGTTTGGAGAACCGGCAAATGCCACACCTGACTGGCCCCACCCCCATCTATTCTCTGCCTCCTGAGTCCCAGCTGATTGGCTGAGTCATCTTTGGTTGCCCTGCCCAGGAGAATGGAGCTGGAAAGCAGGTTAGGGGGGTGGGGAGAGAATGGGGATTTTGCAGTAACCTTTCCCTGCCACACACACCAAGCCATGCCACGCCCACCAAACCATGCCCACAGAACCAGTAGTAAAAAAATTTGACTCCCACCACTGGGTTGTAAGTGTGAAAAACAGTTCTTTCACTTTTCTCAGTGCCGTTGTAAGTTTGAACGTTAACTAAAGAAACTGTTGTAAGTCAAAGACTACCTGCATTAGTATTCTTGGTTTTAGTTTCCTAGTCCGAATTTATTTATTTATTTATTTTATTTGTCAATTGCTTACAAGATAATAGGTCTAAGTAAAAACATAGTTATGAATACATGGATACATATAAGAAAAATAAAAATAAAATAAAATAAACAATAGGACAGGGACGGTAGGCATGTCCCCTACAGACCTCTTAGGAAAGGGGTGAGGTCAATAGTAGACAGTCTAAGGTTAAAGTTTTTGGGGTTTGGGAAAGAAACCATAGAGTCAGATAGAGTATTCTAGACATTGACCACTCTGTTGCTGAAGTCATATTTCCTGCAATCAAGTTTGGTGTGATTAACCTTGAGTTTGTATCTATTGTTTGCTCTTGTGATGTTATGGTTGAAGCTGAAGTATTCATTGACAGGTAGGACATTGCAATGTATGATTTTATATACTATACTTAGATCAGACTGAAGATGGTGTAATTCAAGGTTTTCTAGGTCTAGAATTTCGAGTCTGGTGGCATAAGGCATTCTGCAACGAGTAGAGGAGTGGAGAACTCTTCTTGTGAAATATTTCTGGACTTTCTCAACTGTGTTAATATCAGATATGTAATGTGGATTACCATGAGGGCTTGAATCAAAACCTGGTAGTTGATTCACTTTTGTCTACTACACCTGCAGGCCATTCTCAACCATATGGTGGAAAAGTAGACAATGAAATACACAACAGTGTTTGGATAAGGAACATCTCTGAAGCCGAAGCCCTACATTTTCCAAAACTGCTTTCAAATCCCCTTATTCATGGTGGCACAATCACCCAACACAGACTGAAATCACACATAATCTCTGGCAGCCAGAACATGCTGTATACTTTAACACTGATTATATAAGCTTGCTATTTCTTCCAATAACCAGTACTTAGAAACATGAAGTGCATTTATGGACTGACATACTGTACTGCTCATCCGTAATTCCCCTAAGTGAATTTAAAAAGAAAATGATAGGAAAGACAAACAATGGTGAGAGGAAGTGGAATTAAGGACAGCCTATTAAATATTTACTTTTGCACTTTGGAACAAAAAAAAATTGCATTGTGGAACAATGAACTTCAAATCGCCATATGTCTAATTGGTTTCACCTCCGCTTCTATTATTATTAAATGCAAGATAAGCACCTAAAATCGCTCGTTTGATCCTATACACAATTACTCTAATTAAAACTAAATCTTTTACACTCAAGTAAGTGGGGAGTTGGAATTAAGCCCAACTGAATTCAATAAAAAGGCATGTTTTAACATGTTCCTCATTCACAATAATCTAGGATAAAGCAGAAATTATGTATAGTTTATAAATACAGCCTTATTTGAAGACACCTGTCTAATGTAACTATAGTTTGCTTGTGGCAAATGAGTTCCAAGTGAAAAAGAAAAGGAAGAGATTTATAAATGCCTATTAAATACAAAAGCTAGATTAGGACTTCCATATAAAAGTGCAATATATCTCTGATACAAGAAGATAAATAGGTTTTCCCTGTCCAGTCATGTCCAACTCTAGGGGTGTTGCTCATCTCCATTTCTTAGCCAAGGGAGTCAACATTGATGCTTCGGTTGGTCAGGTAGCCAGCATGACTATATACCGAGGTGCACGGAGTACTGTTACCTTGCTACCAAAGTGGCACCTATTTATCTACTTTCATTGGCATGCTTTCGAGTTGCTAAGTGGACTAGAGCTGGAGCAAGGAACGGGAGCTTACCCCATCACACAGCGCTCAGGTTTCAAACCCGAACTGTCAGCTTTCCAGCTGAGAAGCTCAGCATCTTTAATCACTGAGTCACTGTGCCCCCTTACTAAAAGATATATGTAAGGTACTATTATGTTTCTTATGGGAACTGCATGAAAGATAAATCTTATATTTCCTCTGGTTTCTCTTTATTTCATCTGTATAATTGTAAATCTGGGCTAACGTATTGATGGGCTTAAAGTCACCCAGTGATTTTCCATGGCTGAAGCTAGCTTTGAACTTGGATCTCCATCATCCTAGTTCAGCATTTTAATCACTACACGGAAAGGAAGTACAGAACTAAAGCATCCATGATAAGACACAAAATTTAAAGAGCAAAGTTCTTGGCTTTCATTTCCTTGAAAAGTTTACAGAAGGCTATCTTTGAAGACACCTGGGAAGCTTGAATTGATCTAAAATGCAGAAGCCCCTTTGTAAATAAGGGTAGCAGATTTAGCAGTGTTGGCATCTGCACTGTGGTTGCTTCTTACAATCCTGGTTTGTTTCTAGGTGGAATTAAAAGACTGGTAATCAACAATCATATCAATCAGGTATGTACAATGCCACATTTCCTGTCCAGATATGATGAGCCCTGTGTGATCTTTGAGGGTAGAATGCTGGGTTTTCATTCCACAGGAGGTAAGAAGGATGTGGGTAGATTTAATGGATTACATAAATAAATAAAATAAAAATCAAACTTCTACATGCTTTTGCAAAGCTTCCCAAGTTGAATAGGGTAGCAACAGACCAACATATCCTCTTCTGTTACTTTACAATCAGCGGAAAACAATCGTCACAATCAGAGAGGATACATCTATAAGAACCAATGTACAAGTAATTCTTAACTTAAAACCATTCATTTAGTGAATGCTCGAAGATACAATGACACTAACATTTTTTTACTTACGACTGGTCTTCACACTTACAAATATGGTACATAATTTATTGCATGTTCCCTTGGCAGGAAAAATAAATAAAAAAAATCAAATGAAAGAATGTGAACAAAGAAGTCAATGTGATTTAGAAAAGGAAAAGAGAAATCCAGTCTTAAAATCTTATGGGATGTTAAAATACAAGCGGACACCTGAAACACAACACACCAAACATTACTTGTATTGAAAAGTAAAATCTGTGTTGTACACATTCCAGATTTTTACTGGACTAAGTAAACAAACAAGTAAAAAATAAATAAGTAAAAAATACCCCAAACACTGGAATTGCCAAACTGAAGTCGAAAAATTTGGGGTGAAGGAAGCCAACTATAATAACAATAGTAATTGTTTAAAAGCTTTACATTTACCACATTTTATGTCCTTCTCTTTGCATTACAAAATTTACCTTGATTGGAACTTCTTACATGCTAACACAATGCTTCCATAGTTTCTTTGATTAGAAGCCAAATCATTAGAAAACATCCAATCTAAAAACTGTGATATTCATTGGAAGATTAGACAATACCATGATAGTACAAGTAGCCCTTGAAATACAACCATTCATTCAGTGACCATTTGAAGTTACAGCGGCACTGAAAAAGTTACTTATGACTGTTTTTCATACTTACGACCATTGCAGCATCCCCATCTCACACAATCAAAATGTGGACATTTGGCAACTGCCTTTTATTTATGACTTTTGCAGTGTCCCTGGGTCGTGAAATACTCGGAAAATATCTCTGGTCTTTTTAGAGTTTCCAACAGAAAGGGAGGGGGGAGCAGTGCAACAGCTTGCAAAACTGAAACTGCAATCCATAAATGCTTTCAAAGATAGTAACTAGATGACCGAAGTTTCTGCCAGGCAAAATTCTAACTGGAGAGTATGATTGATGACTCTTGGCTATGGATGTGTCCCATTGGAAAATATGAATTACAATACACCCAGGGGATGGGGGAAAATCAGGATCAAGGGTGACAATGAATTATGTGTCTCAGAGTTGGCTACACCCAGGCAGTGCTGGACATGTTAACTCCCAATAAATCCTTTTCAAGTTTTGGAAGTTTGTCTCGAGACTCATAATGTAAATGGGGGTAACTGCTGGACAATCCTCTTTTGCGAACTTCTGAAAAGCGAAGTCAATGGGGAAGCCAGATTCAATTAACAACCACGTTAATAACTTAATTGCATGATTCACATAACAACTGTGGCAGGAAAGGTAAAATGGGGACAAAACTCACTAACATTCTCCCTTAGCAACAGAAATTTTGGGACTCAGTTGTAGGTGTAAATAGAGAACTATCTGTACGTGTATATATACACAGAGTTGGGATTCAATTTTTTTAACAACCAGTTCTGTGGGCATGGCTTAGTTGGTGGGCATGGCTTGGTGGTAATGTGACTGGCTGGGCATGGCCAACTCAACATCACTCACATTGAGGCATGCATCTCCTCGCCTGGCCTCTCATGACTGTGGGAAGGCTGCAACAGTCGTAAGCGTGAAAAACAGTTATAAGTCACTTTTTTCAGTGTCATTGTAACTTTGAATGGTCATTCCACAGAAGCAAAGTACCAGCAAAGGAGGGAAAAAATACTCCAGAGAAGTTCCTGAGATAGGAAGTCTAATCCTGCCAAGAATGTAATAAGGGTTAACAGAGAGGCAGTTTCTGTAAGCAACACCAGAATGTTTCCTTCCTGCCTTCCTTACAGGATTAGGCCAGTAATTTCTTCTAACAACCAGTTCTCCGAATTGCTTAGAATGTTAACAACCGGTTCTAGCGAATAGGTGCGAACCTGTAGAATCCCACCCCTGTATATACAGTACATGCACACCCCATACACAGAGGTGATTATGGATCCCAGATATTGAGAATCTGGTAGAATACAACCATGCAGAACTCACCACTTCCAAAGTTAACATCAATATAGTTTCTTGTAAATAAGTTAATCTCATACTATAGAGTGGATTAAGGATCAACGCAATAAAAATGGAAAATCCCAGCAGTTATTGCTGCTCATATATCAGACTTCCAAGACCTTTGAAGCCAATATGATAAACAAATTATCGAACACGAAAGGTGAAAGTCTAGTGAATGGGTAAACATCCAGGTTTCCAACAAGCTATTATCATTAATAATCACTGATACAAACATTCACATACGAACAAAACTGGGAGAACAGAATCCAGAATGGCACACATCTCTTTCTCTTTCTCTTCCATTCAAACATACAAAGACATAGAGTAATCTTCCTCAGAGCACTGCCTACACAGCAGAGGTAATATTCAGCAGGTTCTGACCAGTTCTGGAGAACTGATAGCGGAAATTTTGAGTAGTTTGAAGAACCGGCAAATGCCATCTCTGACTGTAGATTTTACGGTATTCTTCCCCTGCCATGCCCACCAAGCCACACCTACAGAACCAGTAGTTAAAAAATTTGAATCCTACCACTGCTACACAGCCTGTAACAGGGGTATCAAACTCGATCCCACTTATGACTGTAGGACTGTAACTTTGTCGCTTGTATCCTTACGATCTATATTGACTGCTTCCTAGTATGATTTGATTGCTTTTGTACCCTATGACTATCATTAAGTGTTGTACCTTATAATTCTTGACTCTTGATGAATATATCTTTTCTTTTATGTATACTGAGAGCATTTGCACCAGGACAAATTCCTTGTGTGTCCAATCACACTTGACCAATAAAGAATTCTATTCTATTCTATTCTATCCTATCCTATTCTGCCGGAGGCCACGTTGGGATTTTGTTTGCCCTTGGGGGAGCCTGGGGGGGGGGCGTGGCCTGGTCATCACGGCTGACTGGGTGGGTGTGGCCAGGGCAGCAGGGGCTGGTCCCTCGTGGTCTCCGGGATGGTCTTGCGGGCCAACTCCGCAGCCTATCGCAGGCTGGATGCAGCCCGTGGGCCACAATTTTGACACATCTGCTCTATAAAGTGTGTATGTAAACATGTATATGAGTATCATATATGAGTATGTGTAATCTGTAATTTATAATATATTTTAGTTGGCTGTTCACCGCTTTGAGTCCTTCGGGAGAAGGGCGGTATACAAAATTATTTAATAAATAAATAATAAATAAATACTCAGTTCCACTTTTTCCCTCTAGCCCTGTTATCAAAGTCCCAAATCAACTTCCCGTAATATTCCTTTGCTCGTATAGTCACTGAGCCAAACTTTACCGCAATGTATAATTTACAGATAATCCTTGACTTACGCCCACAATCGAGCTCCACATTTCTGTTGCTAAGGGAAACATTTGTTAAGTGAATTATGCCCCATTTTATGAACTTTCTTGCCACAATTCTTAAGTGAATCCCTGTAGTTGTTAAGTTAGCAACCCGGTCGCTAAGTGAATCTGGCTTCCTCTGTTGACTTTGCTTGTCAGTAGTTCGCAAAAGTTCGCAATGACTGTGGGTCAATGTAACTGTCGTAACTATGAACCAATTGCCAAGCATCCAAATTTTGATTACATGGCCACGGGGATGTTGCAATGGTTGTTAAGTGTGAAAAACGGTCATAAGTCACTATTTTCAGTGCCATTGTATCTTTGAACGAACTGTTGTAAGTCAAGGACTATCTGTATTCCCCACCTTGCAAGTCTTCAAGAGTTATTTTTTGTATAACTTGAATTTCAGATACTGACAAATGAACTGACAGATTAATTGACAGATGAAAAAAACCACACCTGATTAGAGAGCAAGAAGAAAAAGAATATTTTAAGAAATGGGATTTATTTTACCAATGGTTAGATAGAAAAGCAGGAAATTGAAGTACAATACAATAGCAACGATACATTATAATTATTATAGAATGAATTATAATATGAATTAAAATCAGTAAGAATTGAGAATTGCTCTAAAGGATAATGTGGATTTGAAATTAGAGTCTAATATTGACGTAATAATATGACATGGAAAGTTGACTAATGTAATGTGAATGTAAATTTAAATCTAAGAGGAAAAGATTATAGATTTTGTGCACAAGAAATTACATGTACCTATCGACACACTATATAATTGAAAGAAGGTTTTATTTGTTGTTTTACGTTTATGTTTGTCTTTGTTTATTGTTAAAAAATTTTAAAAACTTTTTATAAAAATAAAGAAAAAAAGAAAAAGACCACTCCTGTAATACTGCATTCAGTTTTGGTCTCCACATTATAAAAAAGATGTTGAAACTCTAGAAAGAGTGCAGAGAAGAAACAACAAAGATGATTAAGGGACTGGAGGCTAAAACATACGATGAACAGTTACAGGAACTGGGCTTGGCTAGTCTAGGGAAGAGAAGGACCAGGGGAGACATGAGAGCAGTCTTCCAATATATGAGGGGCTGCCACAGAGAGGAAGGGGTCAAGCTATTTTCCAAAGCCCCCGAAGGCCAGACAAGGAATAATGGATGGAAACTGATCAAGGAGGGATTCAACCTGGAAATAAGGAGAAACTTTCTGACAGTGAGAACAATCAACCCATGGAACAGCTTGTCTTGGGTGCTTCATCACTGGAGGCTTTCAAGAGGAGACTGCACTGCCATTTGTCAGAAATGGTGTAGAGTCTCCTGCTTGGGCTGGAGGTTGGACTAGATGACCTACAAGGTCCCTTCCAACTCTCCTATCCTGTAAGGGAAAGCCTACATTTGCTCCTTTTTAAATTGCTGCACTCGCTTGATTGATTTACACACAATTGCTTTTCAGTTTGGTAACCACGCTGAGTAGAAGAGACATCAATTTGCAAAACACACCCATCCCAGGTGGCCCACAACATTTGGAAGTTAAAACTAGCCCAAGTTTTAGTTCTGCATTGCAAAAAAAAAAAAATATTCAAAAGAGCTGACAAGTGCGAAGTATCTTTCCCCCTTCTTGAAAATAAAATAAAATAAAAGTGATGACTGATGAATTATCAACCCGCCTTGCTTGCAAAGGCATTTTTCCAAAAGATAGGGGAAGTTTCACTCCAAAGTACATATAGTATTTACACACACTATTCTTCCTTATATAGCCAACCACACAATTAAATAATCACCAGAAGCTTGCAGAAACTAAATAAAATAAATCAATACAGGCAATCCTCGACTAACAACTGTAACTGAGCTTGTGATTTCGGTTCTAGGTTGTGATGGCTATAAAACAGGTCACCACGTATAAAAGATTGCACAGCCTTTTTCACAGTGGTTATAAAATGAAT
Organism: Bungarus multicinctus; assembly: GCA_023653725.1. NCBI lineage: Eukaryota > Metazoa > Chordata > Lepidosauria > Squamata > Elapidae > Bungarus > Bungarus multicinctus. Next base: position 9,475,496 of record CM042850.1, read on the forward strand.
ACAGTGTTTGTAAAACAAATGCCACGGTCGTTAAGTGAACCCAGTGATCACTATGGGACAGTTTTCGCTGGGAAAAAAGCTCCATAAATTGAGATCATATGTCGGGAGGGCACTGCACATGGCCGTAAATGCAGGCCAGTTGATGGGTGCCCCAAATGCTGTCACATAACCACAGTAGTGTATATTAGAACTTCAAATTTGGGTCATGGGTCCCTCTTTTGGGAGTCCATCACAACTTTGAACAATCTGGAACAAAACACTATCAAAACCGTAGAAATGGTGGTAGACTTTAGGAGAAACCCTCCCATACTACCACCTCTTACAATACTTGACAACACAGTATCAACAGTAGAGACCTTCAAATTTCTAGGTTCTATTATATCACAAGACCTAAAATGGACACCTATCATCAAAAACATAATTAAAAAAGCACAACAAAGAATGTTCTTTCTGCGCCAAAAGCTCAAAGTGCCCAAGGAGCTGCTGATCCAGTTCTACAGAGGAATTATTGAGTCTGTCATCTGCACCTCTATAACTGTCTGATTTGGTTCTGCAACCCAACAGGACAGACACAGACTTCAGAGGATAATTAGGACTGCAGAAAAAACAATTACTACCAACCTGCCTTCCATTGAGGACCTATATAGTGCACGAGTCAAAAAGAGGGCTGTGAAAATATTTACAGATCCCTCACATCCTGGACATAAACTGTTTCAACTCCTTCCCTCAAAACGACGCTATAGAGCCCTACACACCAGAACAACTATACACAAGGACAGTTTTTTTCCTGAACGCCATCACTCTGCTAAACAAATAATTCCCTCAACACTGTTCAACTATTTACAAAGTCTGCACTCCTATTACTGTTAATCTTCTCATCACTCCTTATCATCCATCCCCTCCCACTTGTGACTGTGTGACTGTAACTTTGTCGCTTGTATCCTTACGATTTATATTGACTGTTTCCTAGTATGATTTGATTGCTTATTGTACCCTATGACTATCATTAAGTGTTGGACCTGATGATTCTTGACTCTTGACGAATATATCTTTTCTTTTATGTACACTGAGAGCATTTGCACCAAAGACAAATTCCTTGTGTGTCCAATCACACGTGGCCAATAAAGAATTCTATTCTATTCTATTCTATTCTATTCTATTCTATTCTATTCTATTCTATTCCGCACTAACTCTTTGCTGCCACCGACAGGACACCTGGAGTAGTGGTCATATAGCCAGGGAGTTGGGTCAAACCTTGTTGAGTTGGGGATTCCTGGTGATGTCATAGCCCCGTTTCTTAATCCCCGTGGCTTTGGTGGCTGAAGGAGGGCACTCTCTGGAAGAGCAGGACCTGTTGGGGGGCAAAATGCCAACTTGGAGCCCAGGCGTGACCCCCAGCAGTCGAAAGAGGCTGCCACCTCCTCTGCTTGTCAAGGACTTCAGCATCATGGATGGGAGTCCTGCCTGAAGGAGATGCGGCACCTGCCCGGTTTGGGGAGAAAAGAGAAGAGAGGTAAGCCAAACCCAGAGAGAAGTGGGATGGCATGGGAGGTCCGGCGAGCGCGAGAAGGGGAAAGGGCAAGGGGCTCAAAGGAAAGGAAGAGAGTCATCTGCAAAGCAACCCACGCCACCGGCCCCTAAAAGCCCAGTCAGAGCAAAAGAAGAGCTGGCTCTTACTTCCGTTCCTAAGCGCTTTTCCTTAGCCGGGGTCGTCAAGAAAAAGCAGCTTGGAGGGAGGCGATCTTAGGAAAGCGAAAGGAAACCCCAGGAAGCAGATCGGCCGCCTATCTTGGCAACCCGAAGACTGGCATTGGCAGCCGGAGGGCGCCTCCCCCTCCCTCCGCCGCCCACAATCCCCGCCTTCTTCTCCCCCCCCCCTGCCCCCCCCCCCCCCCCCCGAGTCGCTCTTCGAGAACAGGCGATCGGGTCGGAAGGACGGTGCGATCTACCTCGGCGCTGCAGGAGGGAGAGGAGAACCTGTGCTTGGAAATATTGTGGGGGGTGGGGTAGAGAGAAGGAGATCTAGTTTCCCCCGGGTGGCAACATCTGCAAGGGCGCTGCTGACGGCTCCCCCGATGGACCACGTATGGTCAGCCGGATCTTGCCTTGGAAGGAGATGGGGTCCACGGCCTGTGGTTTTTGGACAGCAGCTCCTCAGTTTTGGCCTGGGAGAGGTGGTGGGGGTAAGATGAAGAGAAGGGCTGCTTGCCCGGATCTGGAACATTGCTGGTTTGTTCTTCATCCTGCAAGGGCGGTCAGAGGGTTGCGGAGCCTGTTCTCAGAAAATGGGAGGGTTTTTTATTTTTTCAGGACAGGTTGGGAGGTCGTAAAGGCAAGTTGAGGATGCTGCTGCCAGTTTAACCTGGGGGCCCCCCCATTTGTGCTAGATAGAGAAATGAAGGGAAGTGGCAGCAGATTGATCGGCTGACTGACTGACTGACTGATGGATTGGAAGTAGGCCAGAAGTAGCATGAATAGCATGCTCATTTAGTTATTTGTTCATTGGAAGTAGGCCAAGATAGCAAGAGAAATAGCATGCTTATTTATTAGGAGGCTAGAAGTAGCACAATTATCTACCTATCTCTCTATCTGCCTGCCTAACCCTAACCCTAACCCTAACCCTGCCTACCTTTATCTATCTATCTATCTATCTATCTATCTATCTATCTATCTATCTATCTATCTATTTATCCATCCATCCATCCATCCATCTGTCCATATCTATCTATCTATCTATCTATCTATCTATCTATCTATCTATCTATCTATCTATCTATCTATCTATCTATCTATCCATCTACCCATCCATCCATATCTTTCTATCCATCCGTCCATCCATCCATCCATATCCATCCATCCATCTATCTCCCTATTTCCCTATCTATCTCTCCATCCATCCATCCATTCATACATCTCTCCATATCTATTTATCCATCCATCCATCCATCCATCCATCCATCCATCCACCCATCTGCCCATATCTATCTATCTATCTATCTATCTATCTATCTATCTATCTATCTATCTATCTATCTATCTATCTATCTATCCATCTACCCATTCATCCATATCTATCTCTCCACCATCCATCCAGCCATCCATCTCTCCATAACCAATTATCTATCTATCTATCTGTCTGTTTGTCTGTCTATCTATCTATCCATCCATCCATATCTATCTATCTGTCTGTCTGTCTGTCTGTCTGTCTGTCTGTCTGTCTGTCTATCCATGTATCCATCCAACCATCCATCCATCCATCTCTCCCTCCCTATTTCCCTATCTATCTATCTATCTATCTATCTATCTATCTATCTATCTATCCATCCATCCATCCATCCATCCATCATCTCTCTTTCTTATCATCTCTTTTTATCTGTCTAACTATATGCCTACCTACTAACCCCCCGTGTGTGTGTTTGTGTGTGCACATGCATGCCTATCTACTTACCTGCTTACCTAATCTGCCTTATTTATCTGATATCTCTCCTCTGTATCACTGTCTATCTCTATCTCCGGCTGTATGAAGATAGTAAAAGGAAGTCTGCAGGTTTTGGTACTCTGCTGGAAAATCTAAAGGGCATATTGTGAAGCAATTCACAGGACCATCAATTACTGAGTTTTGATCTTGACCCAAGTATCAACCAGATCCCTATCCCAGTCAGTGGGCGGAGTTCCTGTGAAGGAGTTTAGGGCTTTGGTTTCTTCCTCTTCCATGTAGAGATTGGCCACAGTGGGAGACACAGAACTGAAGAAGCTCCACCCTTATTCCAAATAAGAACATCAGCATTATGGGAAAAGGCCTCCAGAAGGAAGATATTCCATTTACAAACTGCTCTCAGAAAAATGTTAGTGTCATCCCAGGATGAATTCCAAAATCCCAAATATTGAACAGGGTGCTGTGGGTTGATATACAAAGGAGACTATGACCCCCCCGAAACACTCTTCAATTTCCACTCTACAAGTGTGAGTAATATGGTTTATTGATTGAAGTCTCCAGTTCTTGGCAGAGAGTGACATGTTTCTTGCTTAACAATCACTAGTTACAGAACAAAATCTAAGGCAGAGGTCTCCATACTTGGCAACTTTAAGACTTCCGGACTTCAATTCCCAGAATTCTCCAGCTAGCATACCTGACAGGAATTCTGGGAGGTGAAGTCCACAAGCCTTAAAATTGCCAAGTTTGGAGACTCCTGATCTAAGGAGTCAGATACAGTGGTGGTATTCTACCGGTTTGACCCGGTTCTCACGAGCCGGTAGCGCCGATGAGCAGCAGAGACTGAACCGGTTTCCCTGCGATGCTCTACTGTTGGGCCCACCCACCTGCCTGGGCTGCCATTTATTCCTAACCTTTATTCCTTGCTTTTGAAGTGCAGCTGCTTTGCGCGGCACAGCACATTGTCGCGCGGCAGCTGCTGAAGCGACAGGGAGAGTGCAGGGTTGCAGGAGGTGAGTCAGAAAACCTCTGCGCCTGCGCAAAGTGTGTGTTTGGTGGGCGCAAAGCGCGCCCACCAAGCCACACCCATCGAACTGGTGGTAAAAATATTTGAAACGCACCAACTCCTTTCTCAGGAGACGAAAAAAAAAACCCCTCTCCATTGTCCACAACAACAAACTGGCTCTATAAAATTTGGCAGGAGAAAAAGTTCGTGGCAGGCCGAATTCTTATTCCTGGGTTTATGTGACAGATTGTTACTGAAAGCAAATCATTTTCTTTTTAAAAAAAGAAAAAAGCCAGCACACTTTTGTAAATCGTCTGAAATTGCATGCTTCATTTGAAACAGATCTATTATGTTTATTAGACAAGATAACAGAGAGGAAGCAGCAACTGATTAAAAAAAAAAGGCTGGCAAATATCCAAGGTCATCCAGTCAAATCAAGTCCAGGACAGGCTTCTGAGAATGAATGAAACCCAAAGCCTCTTACGTCCCTCTGCCTGAGAGTTATTGGTTATCATCTCAGCCAAGCTAAAATTAGGATGACAAAAATGTTCTTAGAGGCCTCCGAGTTATTAGCTCATCATATGTTTATTAGATACCGGATCCGCCACCAAATGAATAGAATTAGAATAGAATAGAATTCTTTATTGGCCAAGTGTGATTGGACACACAAGGAATTTGTCTTTGGTCCATATGCTCTCAGTGTACATAAAGGGAAAAATACATTCATCAAGAATCATAAGATACAACACTTAGTAATAGTCATAGGTTACTAATAAGCAATCAAATTATACTAGGAAACAAACAATATAAATTGTAAAGATACAAGAAACATGGTTATAGTCATAAATGGGAAGAGATAGATACTAGGAAGTGTTATTATAATCTAGTAGTAGGGGAAAATAGTAATACAGTCTTAGTAAATAAGTTGATAGTGTTGTGGGAATTAGTTGTTTACAAGAGTGATGGCATTCGGGGAAAAGCTGTCCTTGTGTCTAGTTGTTCTGGTGTGCAGTGCTCTATAGCATTATTTTGAGGGTAGAAGTTAAAACAATTTATGTCCAGGATGTGAGGGGTCTGTAGATACTTTCACAGCCCTCTTTTTGACGCGTGTAGTATACACTGGGGTGCAAGGCAGATTGGTAGCAATTGTTTTTTCTGAAGTTTTAATAGAACAGAGTAGAGTAGAGTAGAATAGAATAGAATAGAATAGAATAGAATAGAATTCTTTATGACCAAGAAAGAAAAATAAAAAAAATATATATAAAAGAAACAATAGGATAGGGACGGTAGGCACATTGGTGCGCTTATGCACGCCCCCTGCAGACCTGTTAGGAAAGGGGTGAGGTCAATAGTAGACAGTCTAAGGTTAAAGTTTTTGGGGTTTGGGAAAGAAACCACAGTTGGGTAGAGTATTCCAGACATTGACCACTCTGTTGCTGAAATTGTATTTCCTGCAATCAAGTTTGGTGCAGTTAACCTCGAGTTTGTATCTATTGTGTGCTCTTGTGTTGTTATGGTTGAAGCTGAAGTATTCATTGACAGGTAGGACATTGCAATGTATGACTTTATATACCAAAGGTGGCGTAGTTCTAGGTTTTCTAGGTCTAGAATTTCAAGTCTGGTGGCATAAGATATTCTGCAACGAGTAGAGTCTGGTGGCATAAGATATTCTGCAACGAGTAGAGGAGTGGAGAACTCTTCTTGTGAAATATTTCTGGACTTTCTCAACTGTATTAATATCAGACACATAATGTGGGTTCCAGACTGATGAGCTGTATTCAAGTATTGGTCTAGCAAACATTTTGTATGCTCTAGTTATTAGTGTAATATTACCAGAAAAAAAGCTATGTAAGATTAGGTTAACAACTCTTAACGCCTTTTTGGCTATGTAGTTACAGTGGGCTCTAGCACTTAGGTCATTTGAAATGAGTACTCCAAGATCCTTGACAGAGTTTGGATCATCAACAAGGTCTTGACTATTCAGCCTGTATTTTATTTTCTGATTTTTTTTTGCCAATATGTAGGACAGAACATTTATTTGTTGAGATTTAAAGTTGCCATTTGTTTGACCATTCTGATACATAGTCAAGGTTATTTTGAAGGGTAGCAGTATTGTCTGTGGTGTTGAATAGCTTTACATCATCAGCGAAGAGAACACAGTTGCTCTTGATATGATCACAGAGGTCATTTATGTAAGAGTATGAAAAGAGTTGGTCCTAGAACACTGCCTTGGGGGACACCACTGTTGACAGGTACAGAATTTGATAGGACACTCCCAATTTTGACTATTTGTTGTCTGTTTGACAGGAATGCTTCTATCCAGTTATGCAGGTGTCCAGAGATACTGTAAGATTTTAATTTTAGGAGTAGTTTGTCGTGTACCACTGAATCAGAGACTTTACAGAAGTTTATGTAGATTGCATCTATTGCTTTGCCCTGATCGAGTTGTGTAGTCCATATGTTTTTGCAGTGTAAGAGTTGCAGATTACATGATAGTTTTTTCCTGAAACCAAATTGTTTATTAGAGAGTAGGTTGGTTGTTTCTAAATGGAGGATGATGGATTGGTTAATAATTGATTCCATGACTTTACAGGTGACGCAGCATAAAGAGATTGGTCTGTAATTTTCAACTAGGCTGGGGTCTCCCTTTTTGAAGATGGGGATGACCATGGCTTGTGACCATAGTTTTGGCAAGGAGCTGGTTCTGAAAGATTTTTCAAAGATTATGCTTAGAGGTTCGGCTATGGCAGTGGATAGAGGTGGGCACGTATTCCATCCAGTCCAATAGATAGAGTCTTGGTGCAAATGCTGTCAGTGTACATAAAAGAAAAGATACATTCATCAGAGTCAAGTATCATAAGGTACAACACTTAATAATAGTCATAGGTAATTATCCGTTGAAGTTTGTGTCTGTTTTGTTTGGTTGCAGAGCCAAACCAGACTGTTATATAGGTGCAGAAGACAGGCTTAATAATTCCTCTGTAGAATTGAATCAGCAGCTCTTTGGGCAGTTTGAGCTTTCTGAGTTGGTGCAAAAAGACATAGTTGTAAAGAAAATGATGAAAAATTGTGCATAGTACTGAGTTTTTAAATTCTGGAGGCAGGCTCTGACTTATATTATTTTAACAATGCAGCTGAATAAAAGCCAAAGCTGAATAAAAAGATTTAACACTGGGATATTTCTTTACAATTTTAGAAATCATTTAAATCGGAAAAGCATTATGGTTAAGGTTTCTTTTTCAACATTGGTTAACATTGTGTCAACATATTGTATACATCAAATAGCTATGTAATTAAATTACAGCTGTGTAAAAAATGATTTGGTTTAAGGAAGAAGCTTAACCTATTATGTATTTTAAATGTATGTAAGCGAAAGAAAAAGAAATTCATACTAAACTATTTGAGAATGAGGAAGAAAAAAAGAAAGTAAATTAAAACTGGAAATCCAGAAGAAAAAGAACGTAAAAACTTAACAAGTAAGCAAGACAAAAAAGGCTCACACAAATGCATTAAAAACTTACAGCTAAGTTATATCTAATTGTACTTCTAAAGGGAAAAAAAAAAGAATTTAAAAAATTATCATATGGGGAAAATGTGTTGTTTCATATAACCTGGCAATACCTTTTGAGATATTTCTTTCAGACCTGAGAGATGTCTTTTTAGCAAATAATAACTTCAGAAAAATTAGAGAAAGGGACTTGTGTAAAAAGTCAAGATATTCAGATGATTAAATTCATTGTTGTAGCTTGTGTTCTGGAAAGATTTGATGATCATTTCTTGTTACAAGCCTTGGTATAGAAATGGTTTACTAGTCTGATCATACGAGTAAACAAGCCTATACTAATCCAGCTTTGTAATCTTGTTACACTCCTTTAACATGCTTCATTTAACTCATGGCGTTGCATTTTAATAAAATATCAATAACACTTGTAGAGATCCATTAGTTAGCAGCATAAAGCAGATCCAGGATGGGAGGAAACTAGAATGTCCTGTGGACGAGATTGAAAAATTGAAGAAACATCTCAAAAGATATTGCTAAGAATCAAGGGTGTGCTTCAAAACTTTCAGCAGCGGGTTCTCTGCCCGGTTGCTGGGTGGGCGTGGCCCGGGTGGGTGTGGCCTAGTTGGCCTCCTGCATCATGGTGGGGTGTGTGTTTTTGCCCCCCACGCTCCAGAGGCTTCCCTTGAGCCTCTGGGAGGGTGAAAATGGCGGGCTCCAGAGGCCCTCCGGTGGCTGGAAACTTCCAGGAGATCAGCTGTTTGCCCACCCCGAGCCTCCGTAGGCGCCCTGCACTTACCTCGCAACCAAAACCGGCTACGTGGAGACTCCTGGGAGGGGAGGGGTAAGAGGGGCAGGGTGGGATGGGAGGGGCCAGCCAGGAGTGGGATTTGGCAGTTCTCTGAACCGGCCATAATGTTAGGTATGGGTTCTCTCGAACCCAGACGAAACCTTGCAGCCCAACCCTCCTAAGAATGCAAAGTGGACATGCCCTTGAATACACCAAACATGAGATATATAGTGATTAAAGAAATTGATAGCTAAGGATTTAACCACAACAGAATTACAGTAGCTGATTTTCTGAAGGAGCATAATAGCTCATACAGGTTTTCTTTCTACAGCTCTAAAGGAAAAAAAAACCAGTGCCAAAATAATATAATATAAACATCCGTTTTCAAGCTTCTCAGCTTCATACAAAGCATTAACCTGGTTTTTATAATCAGAGGATGTAAGACTCCAGGGTGAATTAACTAGCAGGTTGTTGGGAACTAGGATAAAGTTTTGTCCACCAGTTATCTTCCTGTATGCCACTGGACTTTCTTCTTAAGTTGTTTTTTTCTCTGCCTGATCTTGTGCAACATCCAAGCTTCACAGAAAATCACCCTTAATTTGGAGGAAGATGCACCAAAAATGCAGCATACAGACATGACAATTAAAAGGTGCAAGCAATAGTGATGAATCACCCTTCTTTTATTTTGCAAAGATTCATTCTAACCCAATGATGTGCTCCAGAAATTTCACTATTCTATCACCCAGCATTCTGAAACATGCCAATGTTTAATGGATCTTGGGTCCCAGTAGGGAGTCAGAAGACTGCAAAACTCAAGTTGTTGGGTTTATTCTGCTTGGTTTCCATTTCTCTAAGCAAGCAGAATATTCAGTACCCTAATTCTCCAGGTGATTTTTGTTCTTCCCAAAGGGTCTTAGCTTTTTACACCTATTTTAAGCCCTTAATTGCTTCAAGCTACCGGTATTAGAATATAAAATAACCTTTCAGGAACAGTCATTCCAGGAAGAAATCCATAAAGCATGTTCCAGAGAGTTCCAGGAAATGTGTCCAATGACGTCATTCCAAGCTAGAAATAGATTTTTACTCCTCATTTCATATCTGCATCACAGAACACCTTAATCCATTATTTCTCAACCTTAGGAACTCTGAGGAAAAATTGTCTTCCATGAAACTGGTCCCTGGTACGAAAAAGATTGGGGGCTGTTGGCATAGCATCTCCCATTCAAGCAGGGGGTTGGATTAGAAGACCTCCAAGGTCCCTTCCAAGTCTCATTATTCTGTATCCTAGTAATAAATGACCTTGTCTGTCCATTGCATCTAAAGAAGTCGTCGTCAGCATCTACAAAACTTCTGGTGGGAAATCCCCAAGAGCTATGTTAACTTTGGCCCACTGCCCATTAATGTTGGCCAATCTTATAATTTATCACTGTCGCAAGGCATTATCTAATTAGTCCTTCAGCAGAACAAAGAAAGCATTCATGCCACTATTGCTCCCTGGGCTTATGTTTGTGAAGATGGTGTGTATTTCTGACCCCAGACCATAACAAATTCTGCAGGAGGTGATGGATTACTGTGTAACCAAAGCCTTCCGAATCCCTCACAGTTTTAATGCTCTTTTCAGCCCCAACTCTGCAACAAAGGGCAGCTTATTTTCCCACTTCCATTCAGCCATAGGTTTTCCTCACCCGCAAAATAGCTGTTTCTATTTATAAAGTATCTGGATCCTTCTTAGTCTGAGAGAATGCCCATGGAATGCCGTGATGAAGGTGTTGAGTTAGGATTGGTCGACACCAGGTTCAAGTCTATTCTCCAACACAGAAATTCTCTTGAGGGATTTTTGGCAGGGGTGGGATTCTAGCAGTGTTACTACCGGTTCATTGCCCACACATGTCTCCCCTGGTTGTAGATGCAGCCCAGTAAAAAATATCTTGGTTTTGCCGCAGCCTGAAAAGCAAACTGACCAGAGGATGGGAAAACAAGATAAGAACCTGATAACAAATTGAAAGTGTAAAGTGGTTCAGGAAGGTCAGAAAGGTGAAAGAGGTTTTATAAGTGTGGGTCACCATTATCTTTTCTGGCCAAATATGACTGGAAAAGATTTTGGTGCTTTGAAGAGTTCTATAGAAAAATCCTTATCTACTGATAATTCATATTGTGTACTTTGGACAAAGTTCAAAGGAAGGAGATAACATTCGGGGCCTCTGGTTCACTGTCAAAATATAAAAATAGACCTCAGGGCAGTTTATCTTGCAGACTGTTGGTTGTGGCGGTTAAATATCAATTGTTTTCCAGTCACTAATTCCAGTCTTCAGCAGGTGGTGGGTATGTAGCTGATCTCAGAAACTATGTTGGATCAGGTTTGCTTGATCCTTGGATGGGAAGTAATTCTAGGGCTGTAAGCTGGACAGGAAAGTGCAAAACTTTGGAATACAGTGGTGGGATTCAAAATTTTTTACTACTGGTTCTGTGGGTGAGGCTTGGTGAGCATGGCAGGGGAAGGATATTGTAAAATCTCCATTCCTTCCCCACCCCACTAACCTGCTTTCCAGCTCCATTCTCCTGTGCAGAGCAACAAAAGAAGACCCAGCAGATCAGCTGGGACTCCGGAGGCGGAGAATAGATGGGGGCGGAGCCAGTCAGAGGTGGTATTGGCCAGTTCTCCAAACTACTCAAAATTTCCACTATCGATTCTCCAGAACTGGTCAGAACCTGTTGAATACCACCTCTGGGTCAATAGCAAATCAGTTCCTAGCCGTGGCCCATGAAATGAATCCAGGTCAAGTTTGTAGGAGACTTTATTTACAATAATCTAAGATTCCATCGAAGGGCCATGTGCTTTTTTGGGCAATAACAGAAAAAAGGTTGGTCATTGTTTTCTAGGTTTTTTTGTTTTGTTTTGTATAACATTTGTTTAATTTTTAATAAATTAATTTGCGTTTTGGTTTATAAACCTTTTTTTGAATGAACAACAGGTTCAGCCTGTTTAACCTTTTTCAAGATCAACCAGACATGTCCATCTTAAATCCTTTCTTGACAGAATAAAATATAACAAAGTTGAAAGAGCCCTTGGAGGTCTTCTAGTCCAACCCCCTGCTCAAGCAAAAGACCCCATACCATTTCAGACAAATGGCCATCTAATCTCTTCTTAAAACCCTCCAGTGTTGAAGCGCCCACAATTTCTGAAATCAAGCTGTTCCATTAATTGTTCGGTTAGGAAGTTTCCCCTTTAAATCCAGATTGCTTCTCTCCTTGATTAGTTTCCATCCATTGTTTCTTGTCCTGCCTTAGGTTAAGTCCAAGTTAATATAATTCAGTTATGGAGTTATACCACATAATGCACCAATATTCTAGTATTAAAACACAGAATCACAGGGCTGGATTCTGGAAAGGACCTTGGAGTCATCTAGTCCAACTCTCTTCTCAGAGCAGGAGACCCTATACCATTTCAGACAAGTGGCTGTTTCTTCTTAAAAACATTCAGTGTTGGAGCGCTCAGAACTTCTGAAGGCAAGCTGTTCCACTGGTTAATTGTCCTCGCTGTCAGGAAATGTATCTAGTTCTAAGCTAAAGGTAAAGGTTCCTGTTGCACATACATGCTAGTCGTTTCTGGCTCTAGGGGGCGATGCTCATCTCCGTTACAAAGCCAAAGAGCCAGCGCTGTCTCTGTGGTCATGTGGCCAGCATGATTAAATGCCGAAGGCACACGGAACACTGTTACCTTCGCACCAAAGTGCTCCCTGTTTTTCTACTTGCATTTTTTACATGCTTTCGAACTGCTAGGTTGGCAGAAGCTGGGACAAGTAACAGGAGTTCATTCCGTTACGTGGTGCTAGGGATTCGAACCGCCGAACTGCCAGCCTTTCTGATCGACAAGCTCAGCATCTTAGCCACTGAGCCACCACATCCCCTTCTCTAGTTCTAGCTTGGTTTAAACTTGTCGCTTAAATTCTCTCACATAATTTGGGATGGGGATAAGGTATTTAATGACAGGTAATATAGTTCATTCAGGATATTGATGCCATTCAGGTAGAATCACAAGGCAGATGTCATACACATCCCTATTTCATGATGACTTAATCAGTTTTCAAGTGAATATAATAAATTCCTTTTGCATTCACACGATGCCCTTAACCTACTTACAAGGCTGACCTATCTCTTGGGTTCATGCAGTATTGAACTAAAGGAATGAAAAAGGTTGGCTTCGCACAGACCACAAGGAATCTAAACAAGAATACAGTGCCCAATACAGATAGTCCTTGAGTTTAACGACCATCCAAAGTTACAACGGCATTGAGAAAAGTGACTTACGCCCACTACTCACAATTATGACTGTCGCAGCATCCCCACAGTCATGTGATCAGAATTCAGGCACTTGGCCATGGTCATGTATTTATGATGGTTGCAATGTCCCAGGGTCATGTGATCACCATTTGTGACCGGCTGTCTTCTGACAAGCAGAATCAATGCAAGAAATCTAGGTTCATTTCACAATGGTGGAATTCACTTAACAACTGCAGTGTTTCACTTAACAACCACGGCAAAAAAAAAATGTAAAATTGGGCGGGACTCACTGAACAATCCTCTTATTTAGCAATGGAAATTCTGGTCCCAATTTTGGTCATAAGTTGAGGATTCTTTAGCATTTCCTAGGTCTTTATCTGACCTTCTTCAGGCTGTTGTGTCAATCATTGTATATGATCCCAATCAGTGTCCAAATGAAGGACTGGTTGTTTGCACCTTGTTATTTTTTAAATGTCCTTTTCAAAAAAATCAGAAAGGGAGGTCCGTTGCAGTCCATTAGGAAGCAAAAAGATGGGGAAGATGGAATAGAAAATCCTATTAATACATCATGCCCTGCTCCAGAAGCTTTGGCCTGTGTGCGCGTGTGTGTTATTTTGTAATAGATTTTATTGATTTTCTGTTGTTTACATTTTGTTAGTGCTTAATAAACATTGGGTCGTCTGAGGTATTTAATGTGCTTAACAATACAGTTTACACAGTGGTGAAATTCAAAATTTTTTACTACCAGTTCTGTGGGCGTGGCTTATTTGGTGGGCATGGCTTGGGGTCACATGACTTGGTAGGTGTGGGTTGGTGGCCATGTGACTAGGATGGTCATGTGACTGGGTGGGTGTGGCCAACTCAATGTCACTCACATCAAGGGGTGCTTCGCCTGGCTCCTCCCCTCCCAGCCATTCCCTGTCACACCCAGCCTCAGTGTATCTATAGTTCTGTCAAAATGTTGTTCACCTTTTTTTGACTTTATTATCTATCTATAGATGTACTTTTATGGACCACTGAAAGGAGGAAATGGCTCACATGCTTTGCCCAAGAGGATGATAGGCAACAGGCTTTTAGGGGGCTGCCAGAAAGAGGGGGGCAATGTATTTTCCAAAGCATCAGAAGGATGAAAACTGAACAGAGAGAGAAGCAACCTAAAAGTAAGGAGAAACTTCCTGACAGTGAGAACAATTAACCAGTGGAATTGCTTGCCACCAGAAGTTCTGGATGCTCCAACACTAGAAGTTTTTAAACAAAAGACTGGACAGCCATTTCTCTGAAATGGTATAGAGTTCCCCCCAAGGTCCCTTTCTAAGTGTTATTATGTTATTCTGACACCTTTCCCAGGACCTCTGTTCAGATTTTGGCATCCTTAGAGTTTTCCTGCCTGAGCAGGGGGTTGGACTAGAAGACCTCCATAGTCCCTTTCAACTCTGTTAAAGGCACCTGTATTAATGCTCTGGACTATTGACATGTAAACCCTGAAAAATACTTGGGCAAAAGAAAGGCAGTAAAATCACTTTAGGTGTAGGGACATTAATATTAATATATGATAAATAATGGAACAATTAAAAATAATACCACAGAGTATTCTCTCCCCCCCCTTCCTTCTTTATTTCTTTCTCTCTCTCTTTCTCCCCCTTCCTCTTTCTTTCTTTCTCCCCCTTCCTCTTCCTTCCTTCCTTCCTTCCTTCCTTCCTTCCTTCCTTCCTTCCTTCCTTCCTTTCTTTCTTTCTTTCTTTCTTTCTTTCTCTTTCCTTCTTGCCCTTCCTCCCTTCCTCTTTTTTTCTTTCTTCCTATTTTTCTTTCTTTCTTTTTCTTTTTTCCTCTTTATTTCTTTCTCTCCCTTCCTCTTTCTTTCTTGCTCTTTCTTCCTTTCTTGCTCTTTCCTTCTTGCCCTTCCTCCCTCCCTCCCTTCCTTCCTTCCCTTCCTTGTCTCTATCTCACACACACACACCTCTTTTCTGGGAAGAACTTATGAGCTGCGAGCGGGGGCGGGGGGGAGACCATGTGAATGTCGGTTTGGCATGCTATGAATTGAGCCAAAATCACCTTACCAAGAGTTAGAAGACTCCTGTAGGCTCTGGGTTACTAGATGATGCTATCTGCTTGGAGATGGTCACCTATCAACTGCATGATCATGTTGCTGGATACTTGAGGTGCTTTGCATCAAAAAGTGGAGCTGATTTTGCTAATTCTTTGTCCCCTGTTCAAAATCTGCAAAACCTTTCCCTTTGCTTTCCCTCCGCTTTCCCTGCTCTGCTGGGCTGGGAGGGAGGCAGACGCGCTCCCAAAGGGAAGGGTGGGAAGGGTGGGGCAACTGAGCAACCAGCAACCAGAGAACCAGTTCGGGGGCGTGGCCAGCCAGAAGTTACTAACGGATCCGTGACCCACGCCTAAACATTGCTACAGGTTCTCCAGAACCGGTGAGAACCGGTTGAATACCACCTCTGAGTTTACATTCTTCATCTCCACCTCTTGGCTTTTCTGATGTTATGCCTAATAAAAACAGTTCAGGTTTATTTATTTATTTATTTTTATTTATTTATTTTTGTCAGTTGCTTACAAGATAATAGGTATAAGTAAAAAAACATAGTTGTGAATACATGGATACATATAAGAAAAATAAAAATATATATAAAAGAAACAATAGGACAGGGATGGTAGGTACGTTGGTGCAGTGGTGGTATTCAAAAACTTTTACTACCGGTTCTGTGGGCATGGCTTGGTGGGTGTGGCCATGTGACTGGGTGGGCGTGGCTTTTCTTTTTTGCAGTCCCCCCCATTTTTGGGAGCTTCTTAGCCACAGAAGAGCCTCTGGGGGGGGGGGGGGCATTTTTGCTCCCCTGAGGCTCAAGAAGAAGAAAAAAACATGGGAGGAGCGTGCAGCATTCCTCCAAGCTCCGTTTTGGGAGCTTCCTAGCCTCAGAGAAGCCCTGGGGTGGGGGAGCGTTTTTGCTCCCCAGAGGCTCCCTGGAGGCTCAGGAAGAAAAAAAACAGAGCATGGGAGGAGCATGCAGCATTCCTCCAAGCACCATTTTGAATACTACCAGTTCGGCAACCCACGCCAAATTGTTGCTACCGGTTCGCCTGATCTGTCACGAACCGGCTGAATACCACCAATGCGTTGGTGTGCTTATGCAGGCCCCCTACAGACTTCTTAGAAAAGAGGTGAGGTCAATAGTAGACAGTCTAAGGTTAAAATTTTTGGGGTTTGGGGAAGAAACCACAGAGTCAGGTAGAGTATTCCAGACATTTGCCACTCTGTTGCTGAAGTCGTATTTCCTGCAATCACGTTTGGTGCGATTAACCTCGAGTTTGTATCTATTGTGTGCTCTTGTGTTGTTATGGTTGAAACTGAAGTATTCACTGACAGGTAAGTCTTTGCAATGTATGATTTTATATATCATACTTAGATCAGACCGAAGATGGCGTAATTCAAGGTTTTCTAAGTCTAGAATTTCAAGTCTGGTGGCATAAGATATTCTACAACGAGTAGAGGAGTGGAGAACTCTTCTTGTGAAATATTTCTGGACTTTCTCAACTGTGTTAATATCAGATATGCAATGTGGGTTCCAGACTGATGAGCTGTATTCGAGTATTGGTCTAGCAAATGTTTTGTACGCTCTAGTTAAGATCCACATATTTTCCTATCCTCTTTTCTAACCACTTACGTATTTTCCCAATTTGGCATGTTGATGGCCAGAGCAAAGATGGTAATACATTGCAAAAAAAAATTTAAGATTCTGAGTTGAGCCAATTTGTGAAAGTGTAAGGCTATTACTCATGACAGAAATATCTGGAGGGAAAGGAGCTGGGAAATTCACATGGAGAAGTGATGCGTAGGTGGTCACTATTCATCATCTCAAATTTTGTGGTAAATCTTGAATGTTGCAGCCCAGCAATTTGGCTGGGAGACAGGAACATGGGGTTCCTCTCTTCCTCCTGACCTGGCTCATTCTTCAATCTTTTGGCCAATAGGCAGCAACATGTTGCAATTCTCAGCCCCTCTGTGGTTGAAAGGATGGGTTTTGATGGGGAGAAAGGAGATTGGGAGTAGAAAATCAAGAGAGAAAGAGAGAGAGAGAGACAGGGAGGGGGAGAGATAGACAGAGAGACACACAGAGAGAGATAGAGATGGAGACAGAGAGACAGACAGAGACATACAGAGACACAGAGAGAGAGAGAGAGAGAGAGAGAGAGGGAAGGAAGGAAGGCAGACAGACAGAAAGAATGAAAAAAAGAAAGAAAATTCATTGCATTCCATTCTTCTCCTGATATGATAAAGGCCTAAACCCCAAACTTCGCATGAAGAGAAAGCAAAAGGTCATTCTTTCTTCAGAAAATCTTTGTTGCTTGTTTGTTTGGAATAAATTACAGGCTGAGGTGAAGAAATGCCCCTGCTGCTGTCTAAAATACTACAGTAACCTTACAGGTATAGGAAGTGAGAACTTCTGAAGAAAAAAGGAAGTAGAGAAACCACAGAATTATGTTAGGGTGGGGGATTTGCACCAGAAGACCTGCAAAGGCTTAATAAAATGATATGGATATTTTTTTAAAGGTGTGTAGAGAAAAGAAGGTCTGGGGTGATATGATAATAGTATTCCAGTATTTGAGGGGCTGCCACAAAGATTCTCGACTCTTGACGAATATATCTTTTCTTTTATGTATACTGAGAGTATTTACACCAAGACAAATTCCTTGTGTGTCCAATCACACTTGGCCAATAAAGAATTCTATTCTATTCTATTCTATTCTATTCTATTCTATTCTATTCTATTCTAAGAGGAGGCGGTCGATCTATTGTCCAAAGCACCAGAAGGCAAGACAAGAGATAATGGATGGAAATTAATCAAGGAGAGAAGCAACCTGGAATTAAGGAGAAACTTCCTAACAGTGAGGACACTTAACCAGTGGAACAGCTGGCCTTCAGAAGTTGGAGGTGCTCCATCACTGGAGGTTATTAAGAAGAGACTGGACAGCCACTTGTCTGAAATGGTATAGGGTCTCCTGCTTGAGCAGGGAGTTGGACTAGAAGACCTCTAAGGTCCCTTCCAACTCTATTCTGGATTGAATTGAATTCATCAAGACCTTGAAAACAATGGTAAGCCCTGATTTTTTTTCTCCTTTCCTACTCTCAGCCAAGCAGAACTGGCTCTACAATGAAGTGGAAGATCTGGCTGTTTGAGAGCCATTGTTGAACTGGCTATTATATTGTAAATTGGGATTATAGATTAATGGCAGAGAATGTTTGTAGTTCAGGGCTGAAATGTGAGGTCCTTGGTGTTCTCTGAGGTTGGTAGTTTTCTTGCTGATGTTTCATTACCAAACTAGGTAGCACCATCAGCATTGATGATGTTACCTAGTTTATTAATGAAACGTCTGCAAGAAAACCACCAAGCTCAGAGAGCACCAAGGACCCCAGGATGATAGAAGCATAGAGCAGAAGATTGTAAGAGGTCTTGGAAGACTTCTGAACCAATGGTTTTTACCATACATATGGCCCCTCAGGGTCTATGCCCATGATGGCGAACCTATGGCACATGTGCCAGAGGTGACACGCAGAGCCTTCTCTGTGGGAACATGAGCCATTGTCTCTGCTGTGCATGCGCACGCATGCTTCCCGCCAGCAAGCTGGTCTTTGGGTCTCTGCCATGCATATATAGGGGTGGGGCGCATGAATGGGGGACATTTTGGGGATGCGTGCAGACGCTTTGGGCATTTGGTGCTGAAAAGGTTAGCTATTACTGGTCTATGCCATATTCCTAGGGGCCCCAGTGAAGGTAGTAAAGTACCTTTTTTCCAGGTAATAGTAACTATGCAGAAGGTCACAGAGCTGAGTGAGGTTCAGAAAGGGCTAGGAGCAGAGGTGGTATTCAGCCCGTTCTGACCAGTTCTGGAGAATCGGTAGCAGACATTTTGAGTAGTTCGGAGAATCAGCAAATACCACTGACTGGCCCCGCTCCCATCCATTCTCTGCCTCCCAAGTCTCAGCTGATCGGCTGGGTCTCCTTTTGTTGCCCTGCACAGGAGAACGGAGCTGGAAAGCAGGTTAGTGGGATGGGGAGCAAATGAGGATTTTACAGTAACCTTCCCCTGCCATACCCACCAAGCCACGCCCACCAAGCCAAGCCAAGGCCACCAAGCCATGCCCACAGAACCATAAATAAAAAAATTTGAGTCTCACCACTGGCTAGGAGTGACAAAAATATTGGGAATGTCCAATTTAGTGAACTGCCACTGCAGGAGGCACCATTACTGCATTCTCCAGAATATATCTGTTCAGCCTCTCGGTCCATCTTCAACCAAGGTGGTCTACATGACATGTACTAAAGTAATGATTTCTACTTAGTAATTTAAACCAACTGTTATTTCCTCTGACTTCCGGAACAATGCTGACAGTTGTACACTATCATCTCTATACAATAGTCCTTGATAGACTTGAAGATAGTTCTCATGTCTTTCCAAGTCTCCATATCTTCTACAAATTGTTATGTCTCATAACTTTGCCTTCCTTCCTTCCTTCCTTCCTTCCTTCCTTCCTTCCTTCCTTCCTTCCTTCCTTCCTTCCTTCCTTCCTTCCTTC
Source organism: Bungarus multicinctus (assembly GCA_023653725.1). Lineage (NCBI taxonomy): Eukaryota > Metazoa > Chordata > Lepidosauria > Squamata > Elapidae > Bungarus > Bungarus multicinctus. The sequence continues at coordinate 9,495,091 of CM042850.1, forward strand.
CTTCTTCCTTCCTTCTTCCCTCCCTCCCTCCTCCCTCCCTGCCTTCTTTCCTCCCTTCCTCTCTTCTTCCTTCTTTCTTCCCCAAAAGTGTAGGAAAAAAAGAAACAAAAAAGAAATATTAAAAAATGCCTTTGTGTGATTTTCTTTTATGATATTTACAAAATTTAAATTGACCTCTTATTCTGAGGTTAGAATTAGAATATTTTCATTTTTCTCTTTTACAAAAAAAGTCCAAAAGAGGTTTCCACTCACCGTTAAAATTCATCAATGTCTTTTTTTTTCTAATCAGAACTGCCAATTTCACCATCTGAGCAAGCTCCTTTGTCTTCACCATCTATGCTTTTCCATTGTGGGTAATGTCAGATCTTTCCACCATTGTGCATACAAAAATTTTGCTGCTATCGTGTATAAAAACAAAGTTCCAAGAGATTTTCTAACAACATTTTGTCAATCCGTTCCAAAAGAAACATCTTTGGCTTCAGTTGTATATTAATCTTTAATTTAATTAACGTAATATATGCATTTGAATCCATTTTTAGCCTATTTTAGATGTCCACAAAGCATGGTAAATAGTCCCTTCTTGTTCACATTTCCAGCATAAATTCAAAGTACATTTTAGACAAATTTTCCAGTGACAAATACCAACAATGCATCGTTTTATAATGTTCTCTTTCAGATCATAACATAAGCAGAATTTATATCCTTTCGTCTACCTGTGTATTTTCCCATTGTTCCATTTGTATGTCATAGCCAACATTTTTAGCCTCTGTCATCATCATACATTCCTTCATTCCTTCTTCCTATAACAGTTTATCCTTGATGAACCAATTACGCTGAGTTCATTACTCAGTGACCCAGTCTTAATGCTCTGCTTTTGACCCCAACTTCCTGCAAGTCAAAAGTGAAAAAACTAAAAAAGAAGAATGTCTCAATATCACGCTGGGCAGATAAAAAAAAAGAAACTCCCTGTGCTTAACGAAAAAAAAAAATGTTACTAAGTGAATTAAGTCCACATTTTATTCTTTGGATGAATGCCTAACATAGCCTTAGCCAAAGCAGCCATTTGTTCATCAAATGCTAATTTAATGTAACTTAGAATTTTTCTAACGGAATAAGAATGTTAAAGGCATAACAGAGGGGATGGTCAAATAGAAAAAAATTAAGATCGTTGGAGTGAGCCCGTATTAAATGGGCGGTGGAGACGGGGATATCTACAAAACTTTGTACCAATCAAGGAGAGAAGCAACCTGGAACTAAGGAGAAATTTCCTGAGAATCAGAACAATTAAGCAGTGGAACAACTACCCTCCAGAGATTGTGGATACCCCAGGGTTTTTTTTTAAAGATAAGATTGGATAGCTATTTGTCTGAAATGGCATACGGTCTCCCTCCTCAGCAAGGGGTTGGATAGAAAGCCTCCAAGGTCCCTTCCAACTCCATTACAGTGGCACCTCTACTTACGAAAGCCTCTACTTACGAAAGTTTCAGGTTACGAAACGCCTCTTCGAGAAAATATCGTCTCTACCTACGAATATGTTTCAAGATACGAAAGGCTTTGTTGGAAAATGGCGCGTCTGAGCTGCGCTGCCATTGGTTATCTTCCTGGCATCCCATTGGCTAGGAGGGATCTGTGCGCATGCACCGCGCTGCGTTCTCAGTCTCGCGCTAGCAATCCAGCAAAGCAGGAAGTAATAACGAAGAATTACAGTCTGGATTTCGGGGGCTTGGAACGGATTAGGACATTTACAGGTAAAATGTGCCTCTACTTACGAAATTTTCAGGTTACGAAACGGCTTCCAGAACGAATTAATTTCGTAAGTAGAGGTACCACTGTATTCTATTATTCTGTTTCTCTGCTCCCGACATTACTGTACATCGTTGTTTTTTGACCCACAGTTCTCAACCACTAAAGAAAGCAAATTCAAAATATAACCACCACAACTTCCCTCCCTCTATTGTCCACTTCTGTTCCACAAAGATAAGAGCAGTAGATCTTTACTGTCTCTTTTCTCCCAGTATAAAAATCCACGTTCCTCAAACTGCATCTGAAGACTGACGAGTGACATCGGTAGGAAATATTTGCAGCCAGAAGCTTCTCTTTCATTTCCCATGAGCAAATGGTCAAGCCATTCCTCTTAGGAGAAGTTAAGAAGAAATAAGCTGAGCTACTGACCACTGTTGGCTTCGGGTACTGTTTTCCTTTGGGTTCTCAATGTCCCTCATTAGCAACCCAAATGACTGTTATAAAAACCCCGTGGAGATCCTGAAGGGAATGCATTACATTTTTTGCTGCTGCCTACCCTTGATAATTTATCTCCTGCTGAGGCCACAGAGTACATAAAATGTGCCTTGAAATAAGTCATATCTCATGCGGAATCAATTTATTCCGTGTCCCACAAAAATAGCAGACTTCTTTAAGAAATCCAAAGGTTGGGTTGGAAGAAATATCCATCTGGTTCAGTTCCAAGCTGGGAGAAAGGCACTGGAAACATGGACGCTGATTGGAAAGAGGGTTTAACGATGGAGCAGAACCACATGTGATTCTGGGCAGCTGACAAAATGGAGTTGAGAGGGGTGGGCTTTATACCTTCTTCTGGACTTTGCACTTGAGCTTCCTGTTCCTGTGCAAGAACTTGTGTTCTATTGGCTGTTGTCAGATTCCCATGGGGCCATGTAGAGGTTATGTAGGGGTCATAGCTAGCTCTATCGCAGGGGTGTCAAACTCAAAGCCTGTGGGCCAGATCCGGCCCATGAAGGGCTTTAATTTGGCCCATGGAGCCACCCTGGAAACAATGAAGAACCGGCCCGCAGTGCTTCTGCCAGAGAAAATGGAGCTGGGGAGGGCCGTGCACAGCCCTCTGCCAGCAAAAATGGAGCCTGGGGTGGGATGGCCTAGAAGGTTCCCCCCCACCCACCCAGCTCTGTTTTCACTGGCAGAGGGCTGCAGGAGGCCATTGAAGCCGAAAATGGAGCTTGGGAACCTGTTTTCACTGGCAGAGCGCTCAGTCCGCCTCAGGTGCCCCAGACACAAATGACATCAAGGTGGCCAGGCCCATCCTGGCCATGTTCCCGCCCTTCCCCGAGGTTAAACACAACCCTGATGTGGCCCTCAATGAAATCGAGTTTGTCACACCTGCTCTACAAATTCTAGGTGTTTGTCTGAGCTAGGTTTGGTTGAAGTTTGGAGTCATGTAATGAAGGGGCTTGTATTCTTAAAGAAGTGGGGTCAAACTCATGTTGTCATGGCAGTGTCACGTGATGTATCAGGACTTCGCTAAATTGGGCATGGCCATGGCCAGCACGTGATGCATCTGACTCGCGGGCTGGGAGTTTGACAGCCCTGCCTTAAAGGGTGTTGTGGTAATTCCTATTGTGAGTTAATGGCTTTTTCCTATGTTGGGTCTTGGGTGAGGGTATTTGCTTATGAATAGAGCTACCTATCTTTTTATCTCTTAAACGCTGGCATCTGCTGAGGGCTGTTAAGAAAGGTGGGGCTGCTTTCTCCCTCTAAAAAAACATGCTTCTCCATTTCTCATCCAGGGAAATATAATATTCTGCCTTTTTAAATATTTCTCAACATATTTCATTCTTCTAGGAGGGAGTGGGTGCTAACTTTGTACAGCTGTAATATAAACATAGGTCTTGGCCATCCAGAGCTCTCTCTCTATATATATATATGATTGCATCCAAAAAATCATTGTTCTGGCAAACTTTGGCAAAAAGGAAAAAAAAAAGGAAAAGCATGCCTGAACTTTGAATTGCAACTAACACTTTAAAAAGAGTTTCTTCACATCCCTTGTTATTAAGTTATGTGGAGAGTGTGTGTGTGTCATATGATGTGGTTGCCACAAAAGAACTGGCTGGATGAGATGCACCAGGTGCCTGATCTAACAGTTCTCTTTTAGGGACACTCCCTGATTTGTTTGTTGAAGGTCCCAGATTCAACCCGTGGCAGTTCCAGCTAAGAATCCAAATATCCGTGAACTTAAGAACAACCTTTGTGAATCAAGCCCAGGCTCATTTTAGTGCAACGTGAAGAATTAAGATCCTGGAGGACATTCTCACTGGGATGTCTGTTCTATGATTCATGAAGTTTGCGCTGTATGTGAACAACTTGAAGCGGTTGTATTCTTGCAGCGGGGTTGACTTTTGGAGGCTAAAATATATGAAGAATGGTTAAAACATATAAAGGCTAAAACGCATGAAGAACAGTTGCAGGAATTGGGTATGTCTCGTTTAATGAAAAGAAGGACTAGGGATGATATGATAGCAACATTCCAATATTTGAGAGGCTGCCATGAAGAAGAAGTAAATTTGTTCTCCAAAGCACCTGAAGGCAGGATAAGAAGCAATGGATGGAAACTAATCAAGGAGAAAACCAACTAAGGAGAAATTTCCTGACAGTGACAACAATTAAGCAGTGAAATGACTTGCCACTAGAAGTTGTGGGTGCTCTAACATTGGATGCTTTTAAGAAGAAACTGGACAGCCATTCATCTGAAATGGTGTAGGGTTTCCTGTTTGTGCAGGGGGTTGGACTAGAAGACCTTCAAGGTCTCTTTTAGCTCTGTTATTCTGCTAATTTGAAAGATCATTGGTTATTTATGGGAGAACTGTGGTTTGCACATCTTTGCTTAGTGAGGAATGAATATCTATGATGTTTGGAAGCAGGCCGTGATCAGGCACTGTCTTAGACAGCCAAGATCAGGCAGTGCCTTAGGCAACGTATAGTAAAGGGAAACAATCACCAAATCCAGTGGCATATCAAAAGATGGATAGAAGAAGGAATATGAGTCAGTGTTGACACCTGGCAACTGCCTGGACCAGTCCCTGCAGTTCTCTTGGCAAGACTTTCAGAAGTGATTTGCCCTTGCCTTTTCCCCATGGGTAGGAGACAAGGGATGGCCTAAGGTCACCCAGCTGACTTTGTACCTCTGCCAGTTTCTAGCCTGGTGCCTTTACCACTTGTCAGTCTTCCCAGGTAGACCAGACAGGAAATGCAGCCAGATGAATTAAATGTACTTTATTGTAAGGCTACTGCAACAGAATCTTGAAGCTCTGAAAGTACAAATCTCCCACCATTTGTTTTTGTAGCTTGCAAAATTAGGTAGTTTCCTTTCTGGGCTGTCCCATTCACACAGCAGAGAGTTTGAGGATTTTTATTTAAGCAGGTAATCCCTATGTTGACTGGATCTGGCATGGCAGGAATGCTTGGCAAGAGTCAGTCCAAGAAGAGTGCAAAGACGAGTCCAAAGTACGAGTACAAGATCACAGGTCAGGATGGATGAAACAGGAGCACCTGGCAAGAAACTGGACATGTTGCAATGCTCATCTCTCAGGGCAAGATTAAACTGGCAACATCGGTGTGACTCTTCATGATGAGCAAGGTTGCTTCCTCTCAAGTAGCCTAGCCAACCAGTGTTACACTCATGTGTATCAGCTGACTATCTTCTACAGCCAGAATTGCTGTCTAATGCCTTTTCATTTCTTCTCTGGTCCCCATCATCTAGGACTGGTGGTGGTTCAGTAACTATCATCCACAACTCCTCCCTTCTCAGGTACATCTCCATCTTTGAACTCCAGGAGAGATAGTTTGTCTCATTCAGTTGAGATACCACAAAACCTCCTCCCATTACGCTAATGGAAGCCATGTTGTTTGTTTCCATTACAACCACTAACCACTAACAAATCATGATGCACTGCCTCTCTGGCTCTGGTGCAACTTCCATGGTTTTCTCTTCTTTCTGGTTTCTCTAGTCACTCTGGCCTTCTCTCAGGACTGGGCCCATAACCTGTCAGAGTGCGTACAGTGTGACTAGGTGAGATACCTCAGGAGCAAATACAGTAAACAGGTTTGTGTTTAAACATAGTGGTTTTATCCACACAAAAGCATGTATACACACAAGTATTTTGAGACAGGCCTTGAAAAAACAGGCAAATAACATTTATAGCACAGAAGCGTGTGCGTGCGCACACACACAGATACACCCTCACAGGGCCTCTCTTATATTACAGCCTCTTAAAGTGGTAGCAGTGAAATAACCCTGCTGACTCATTGCTTCTATTGCATCATCACTATATCATCACAGTATTACAGCAGCTGGTCAGCTATTAAGTCATCATTACCATGACACATCTCTCTTGTCTCCACCCTGTGCATCCATGAATTGGGAGGTGGTATGGATTCCACATCTTTGCTGAGTGCTGGGCAGCAGCTCCCCTTCCTCGACTGGAGATTCCAGGCTAAACTGCTACAGTTGTGTCTCCCTCGGCTCAGCCTTCCATCTATCTGATCAGCCTGGATGTGGCTATTCCATTGAGCTGGAGCTCTTCTCTCCCTGATCCAAGCCACCATATGCTCCCTTCCCCTGAAGTTCCAGGTCCTAACTCATCCTCCACTTCCTCCTCTGAACTCGCATACGGAGAGGGGTCCGGTGGCGAGTCCGTGATACTTTCTGAGTTTCTTTCCCTTTCCATCATGCAGGTATGGGTTGTGTCTTCTCTTATCTGATCATTCCGTAAGCAGCAGCTTTTTCTTCCATCTCCCAAGGTCATTCCTACCTGCCATTACCTCACTATACAAAATAGGATGCTACAGAAAGATGACTGGTGGTAACACACAGGGGAAAAATAACTTTCTCCAAGTTTCTCTAAGCTGCTAATTCACTGAATTTGGGAGTTATTTCTAGTGGTGAAATGCTACCGGTTCACCCTGGTTCACCCGAACTAGTAGCAACAATTGCTACCACTTTGCCCAAACCGGTAGTAAAAAAAAAAAGGTCCGACGATCAGCTGAGAGGAGAAAGAAGAGAAAAGCGTAGGGTCGCAATGATTGTAAGTGTGAATACTGGTCATAATTCACTTTTTTCAGTGCTGTTGCAACTTCTAACAGTTGTAAGGCGAGGACTAACTATATTGTCCCCCTACTGAGGCATAATATGGAGCCTTCAAATTTAATAGCCCCCTTCTGTCTCGAAAAATTCATTCTCAAATCTGAACAGCTGGTGCTAATTATTGTCAACAGGGTTGGAACAACTTCTGACATTTCACAATTCAATTTCTCTTAAGAAGTTGCCATGGCAGATGTACTCCTTAAATTCATTTCAACTCTTCTGCAAAATTTCCATCACACTTCTCCCTGGTTTAAAACGGCTCAGAAACAGATGGAAAAATGTGCTAAATCTGGCCACGCTCTCATTATTATTCATGCAGCAAAACGAGCATGGAGAAATGCATGCAAATAAATAGTCAAAAGCAAGAAAGGAAATTGAACACACTCAATGAGAAGCATGTGGTCTTTGTTTGGAGATTAAATAATGAAGCCAAGAGGAGCCTGGAAGACAGAGTTTGAAAGAATACAATGTGATTGAATCGTATGATGGACATTCAGGGAGATAGGGACAGGGTGGTGACTTTTAATGGAGCTTGACACATTGAACATATTGTGGGAACCAGGAAACTTTCTCTGGCCGTAAATTTCTAGGTTGGAGAGGAAAGATCAAAGATAGAACCCCAGAACACTATTTCTTGGAGACACAACAAGGAAGAGTCCTAAACAACTTTTTCCAACGTCAATGAAGATTCTCAGGCATCCAGGTAAAGTTGTCTTGTGCTGCCCCAGCCAGTCTATGGGAATTGGATAGTTACTTAAGAATTGTGAGCTGTCCCCTTAACGGAATGCATCATGGGAAGTGTAGTTAAAGGTATCCTGGGAAATGTAGTTCATGTCATGTGGCCACATCTGTCATCCTGATTGGTCACTAAATTGACCCTCGATGGGTTGGAGGAGTTTCCTCCATTCTTTGTCTGAACTCTCTAACTCAGGGGTCGCCAACCTTTTGGACCTCAGGGACCACCAAACTCATAATTTTAGATCCCAGGGACCACTAACTGGTTCTGTGGGTGTGGCCTAATTTATGGGTGTGGTTTGGTGGTCATGTGACTGGCTGGGCATGGCTTGTATGTAAATATTATAAATATTTATATAAATATTGATTTTTTAATTAAAAAATAGCAACTTTTACCCAAAATCAGGCAAAGTAGGCAGGCAGATTGAGTTGCTCACAGAATCATTCAGAAATTTATCTATCTGCCATTGGCTAGCTCAGTCTGTCACATAAAATTTGCTTGCAAGCAAACTCACAAAATTAACTCACAACACACCATGCATGTAAATGTTGATTTTTTTTAAAAAAAGAGCAACTTTTACCCAAAATCAGGCAAAACAGGCAGATTGAGTTGTTCACAGAATCATTCAGTGATCTATCTGTCTGCCATCGGCTAGCTCAGTCTCTCAAATTTGCTTGCCGTGAGTCTGCACTGAATTTGCTTGCAAGCAAACCTTCAGTCCTAAGGAATGTTCGGCTGTGCTTAAAAGCAGAGTCAAAGATCTAAAGACTAGCTAGAAAGCAAGAAATCCAACCATTTTCTGCTTCTTAGCTAATCTAAATCTCCCGGCACAGCAGAACAGATGATGGTCGGAAAAAGGAAAAATAGCAATTTAGCAGGCAAGTTTACCGGGTAAGGAGTGAGTGGGCGGGGAAAGTTCCTGCGGGCCATTTGGGTGGCGCAGCCTTGTCTTTCTGCGCAGCCTGGATTAATTACTTTGGAGGGGTGCTCTGGGGGTGAGATTTCTCTGTGGCCCACCAAAATTTTCTCATGGCTCAGTTGGCGACTGCTGCTCTAACTCATGGCAGCTTTTCTTTCTATCGCTACGAGATGGGTTGGGAGATACCCATCTTTTACTGCAAGGCTGATATACAAAGGATTAGTCATTATAGAAGAACTTCATCACAAATGTGAGTTATGAAGATACCTGATGTACCAATAAATGTACTTTGTTATGGATGTTTTGTGGAATTTATCTATCTGCATTTGCACAGCTATAAATCCACCTCTGTGCAAGATACAGAAAAGTAAAAGATGGTTATCTCCCAACCCATCTCGTAGCGATAGAAAGAAAAGCTGCCATGAGTTAGAGAGTTAGACAAAGAATGGAGGAAACTCCTCCAACCCATCGAGGGTCAATTTAGTGACCAATCAGGATTACAGATGTGGCCATGTGACATGAACTGCATTTCCCATGATGCATTCCCTTAAGGGGACAGCTCACAATTCCTAAGTAACTATCCAATTCCCATAGACTGGCTGGGACAGCACATGTCTGAAAGTTGAGTCCACCTGAAGGCAGGATGAGAAGCAATGAATGGAAATTAATCAAGGACAGAATCAACTTAGAACTAAGGAGAGATTTCCTACAGTTAGAACAGTCAGTGGAACGAACTTGCCTCCAGAAATTGTGGGTGCTCCAACACTGGAGGTTTTTATGAAGAGATTGGATAGTCATTTGTCTGAAATGGTATAGGGTTTCCTGCTTGAGCAGGGGGTTGGACTAGAAGACCTCCAAGGTCCCTTCCAACTCTGTTATTCTGAGTCATAGCAGCTGGACTTATTGAGTGCCTCAAACTAACAAGAAAGTAAGACAATTTGCCATGACTCAACTTTCAGACAACTAGATGACTGGCAGTCTCCACTGACACATTGCAACACGCCTGGGGGGAAAAAACCCTGAGGTTTGTGCAGGAGGAGTTGGTAGATTTCAACAATTCTCTATCTTGCTAACTTGGTCTGACTTCTGAAGCCGCCCAGATGAGCAGTGAAATATCTCAAACTAACAAGAAAATAAGTCCAATTGCCACAACTCAACCTTCAAACCACCTTTTCCAATCTTCTTTCAATGGCTTTTGTTGGAAGAATTATCCATCTGGTTCATTCCAATCTGGGAGAAAGGCAATGGAGGCAAAATGGAGGCTGGAGGCTGATTGGAAAGAGGGTCCATTTATTGGTGAAGCAGAACCACATGTTTGTAGTTCTGGTGCAGCTGAGCGCATGGAGTTGAGATTGGGGGCTATTTATACCTTCTCTTGGGCTTTGCACTTGAACTCCCTGTTCCTGTGCAAGAACATGTATTTTATTGGCTGTTATAGGGGTTATGTAGGGGGTCATAGCTGGCTCTGTAGGTTGTCTGAGCTAAGTTTGGTTGAAGTTTGGAAGGTGATGCAATGTCCTTAGGAGATTGTGCAATGTAGTGAGCTCTGCTGCTAGCCGGTAATGGGTTATTCCTATTATGTCCTGAGGGGTCATATCTTAATCCTTTCACCCGGGAGCTGAAGGTTTTTTGTTTTGTAGATAGGCTGGCCCAATCTTTTAACGGGGGCACAAAATATCTGCTGGAGGGCAGGGAACCGGGGCTCTGAGTTTCTGTCTCCCTTAAGATTTTTATTTCTCTTTTAGGGGAAATGTTTTATCCTGCCTTTTAAAATATTCCTCAAAATATTTCATTCTTCTGGGAGAGTGGTGGGTGCTAACTTCTTACATCAGTTACTACCAGTTATATGGATGTGGCTTGATGGGCGTGGCTTGGTGGACATGGCAGGGGAAGGATACTGTAAAATCCCCATTTCTACCCCACTCCTGGGGGAAGGGTATTCTGCAAAATCCCCATTCCCTCCCCACCCCACTAACCTGTTTTCCAGCTCTGTTCTCCTGTGCAGGGCAACCAAAGAAGACCCAGCCAATCAGCTGGGACTTGGAAGGCAGAGAATAGATGGGGGCGGGGCCAGTCAGAGGTGGGATTTGCCGGTTCTCTGAACTACTTAAAATTTCCGCTACCGGTTCTCCAGGACTGGTCAGAACCAGCTGAATATCACTTCTGTGCCACATATATGCCTGTATATAACTGTTGTATATAAAGCCCTATTAAACGTCTAAGTCTCTGTGTGCTGCGTTTTGCTCCTGGGTTATCTCATAATGGCAGTCACTCTGCAAAAGGTCTGACATCTCCTGAGCTCCATTTTCTCTGGCAGAAGGTTGTAGGAGGCTGTTGCAACCGAAAACAGAGATCAGGAGCCCATTTTCGCTGAAAGAACGCTCAGGCCACTACTGGCATCCCTGACATGAGTGATGTCGAGCTGGTCATGCCCCCTACTCCCCACCCCGAGGTCAAACACAACCCTGATGTGGCCCTGAATGAAATCAAGTTTGACACCCCCGCTTTAGCTGTTCTTTGTGTAGTATTTATATGGTGTCTGTTGTGTTCCCTGGGGATTGTTGTGGTTCGCCGGCAGCCTGTGCAGATAGCAGTGAAATCAGACAGTGGGGAAGAACGTGGACCAGTCAGGGAGTCTGGAGAGAACTCAGACAAGGGTCCTGCATTTGATGCAGAGATGGGGCCAGGACCATCTGGGAGTGGGGTGCTGCCTCTGGAGTCTGGCAGCAGTGAGGCAGAGGAACTGGGGGAGACTGTTCCCAGCGCACATATGCACAGAGCTGCTAGAAGGCAAGAGTAGCTGAAACAAAAGGGTTGACTCAGGAGTAAGGCTGGGAGGTGATTGCCCCTCCCATAAGGTATAAAGGACAGGCAAAGATGACGAAACCTTCGCAGGAAGCAAAGTCATTTGTTCGGTTCAGATTCATTCTTGAAGCTCTTTGTACTTCAGTTGGTTTTTCTTCTAGTTTATTTGATACTTTTGTTATTGGCAGCACTTCACAGGAAAGAAAGGTGGATGCTTAATTTGAGGGACTCTGAAATTCATTACCGGCTGGGAATGAAAATAATTCCCAGCATTGCAATAAAACAAGACTTGTTTTTAAAATAAGTATGTGCGTAATTACAGTCTCGGAAGCCTTGGTCAGAACAAGGATGGGCTCCAACATGAGTCTGAATTTCAGAAGGCAAAACCTCTGGTCTTGGTGACTGACCCAGATTGGATCCTAGGACACGTATATTTGCCTTCATTCATGAGAAGGCTTCTTATACCAAGTTTAGCTAATTCAGCCTCCATGTAGCCTACCAGTCATAGGGTGATAATCAAGTTCCTTCTACACTTGAATAAGCAGCTCAGGCCCAAAGAATACTATTCCAGGTTACTTGCAAACACAGCCTGAGATGACATCGGAGCATGAAAAGTTTTATGCAGCTCCTGGGTTCTGTAACATTAAGCATTATCTCTTTTGGTGGGGCCTATGTATACACTGAACTGCAGCCAACATGTCATTGTTATGAATCATGTCAGCCTAAAGTTCAGAGAGTGCTATAAAGTGGTGTGAGTCTTCTCCTCAGCCCTGGGTCGTAAAATGTTTATACTTCTAGCTGTTTTCTTCCCATGGAAACATTTTAATGATTTAAAGTCTTGGCAATAGACTACATATCTTAAATTTTTGCTACCAACAAAAGAATGTCTAGTTTAGAAGAAGAAGGGTGAGGAGAGAACATTTCTCCCTCTTCTTTTCCAGAACAGCTCCTAGAACCCGCCTATCTCTGAGTTCTGACTTCATTGGGCTGTATAATACCACTGGATCTAGTTTCCCACAGCACACTCCTAGGTTAAAAAGAAGGGGCCACAAAGAAGAGGGGGTCAACTTATTCTTCGAAGCATCTGAAGGCAGAACAAGAGGCAATGCATGGACACTAATCAAGGAGAGAACCAATCTAGAACTAAGGAGAAATTTCCTGACAGTTAGAATTATTAATTAGTGGAATGGCTGGCCTTCAGAAATTGTGGATGCTCCAACACTAGAAGTTTTCAAGAAGAGATTGGACAACTATTTGTCTGAAATGATAAAGGGTTTCCTGCCTGAGTGGAGGGTTGGACTAGAAGACCTCCAAGGTCCCTTTCAATTCTGTTATTCCGTTATACTTGGGTACAAAAGAGCAAAGGAGGGCAACATCGATTATAGAGAATAGTTTTTCCTAGCTTGGAATAGGTTGGGCATTAACTTCCAGAATTCCTAGCTAAGAGTTGAAATCTAGCAGAGCTGAAGACCTCCAGGATAAAAAAGGGATTAAATGAATGTTCATGGACAGGGATAGATGTGGCAGCTGTAATTGTTTTTTTTTTTATTAAACTAAATCATTTTATTGCATTTATCACATTCTGTGATATTGTATATATAACAAAGTTTGAGAGACCTGTCACCTTCCTGATCTTATTGATCTTCATTTCCCACTAGTCCAATAAAGCACGACAAGATCAGTTCTATACTATTTGCTATAATATATAAAATGAGAGCAAACCCTACTCCCTTACTAGCACTGTTGACGTTACCTAGTTGGGTAATGAAACATCTTCAAGAAAACAACCAAGCTCAGAGAGCATCAAGGACCCCACAGTTCAACTCTTTGAGCTACAAATATTCTCTTCTATCCATTCTGAGGTGGTGATTGCTCCAAACATTAGGTTGGTCCTCCTTTTTCTAACGTAGCTGATCTCTAGATGTATGGAATCATTTTTATTTATTTATTTTCTTTTATTTGTTTGTCAAACATGTACAAAATAACAAGTATAGGTATGAACATAAACAGGAACAAAGGGAGTAAATACAGATAAATGGGGACAGTAAGATGGGGACGATAGGCACGTTGGTGCGCTTATGCACATCCCCTTTAAGGACCTCTTAGGAATAGGGTGCAGTCCATAGTAGAGAGTTTGAAGTTGAAGCTGTGAGGGGTTGAGGCTGCAACTACGGAGTCGGGTACGGCATTCTAGGCGTTGACCACTCTGTTGCTGAAGTCGTATTTTCTGCAATCGAGTTTGGAACAGTTTACTTTGAGTTTGTACTGATTGTTTGCCTGTGTATTATTGTGGTTGAAGCTGAAGAAGTCGTTGACTGGCAGGATGTTATAGCAGACAATTTTGTGAACTATGCTTAGATCGGACCGCAAGCAGCGCAGTTCCAGATTGTCAAGGCCCAGAATTTCGAGCCAGGAGGCATAGGGAATTCTATTGTGAGTGGAGGCATGGAGTAGTTTTCTCAAGAAATACCTCTGAACCTGCTCAATTGTGTTAATGTCTGATATACAGTGCATGTTCCAGGCGGACAAGCTGTATTTGAGAATTGGTCTAGCAAAGATTTTGTAGGCCCTAGTTAACAATTCAATGTTGCCGGAGAAGAAACTTTGTAAAATAAGGTTAACAACTCTTAAAGCCTTTTTGGCAATGCTGTTACAGTGAACTCTGGGGATTAGATCATTTGAGATAAGTACTCCTAGTTCCTTGACAGAGTGAGGGTCATCTACGAGATCGCTTCTTCCTAACCTGTATTTTCCAGAATTCCCAGCCAACGTGGACCTTGTTCAAAATTCTGGGAGTTGATGTTTATACATCTGGAGAAATTCCTTCTAAAAAACCCCCGTGCACTCAAAACTGCCTGTGCTTGCAGATAACCAGTGATTCCCTAAAGCAATCTTATGTCAGAAAGAGCCAATTCCAAGAGCAGCAGCCAAGACACATTTTCAGATCCAGGCAAACCTTTATGAGGAAAAATCCCAGGAATTTCAGAAAACCAGCCAAGACTGGAACTTCTATCAATGATCTGTGGGATGCAATCCTACTGCTTCAATGCCAAGTGGATGCGGAAACAGATGGAGGTCGGTCGGTCTAGAAAGTGCACACAGAAATGGAAGGTATGACAAACAATAACAGCCTGCACCCTCTCAAACGTTCAATTTCCCAATAGGTTTGGTTAAACTGTTCCAGCAGGATACAGAGCAGCCAGCAAGAAAAATAATGAAAATTACCAAATTAAATGGAAAGATATCATCGCTGAATTCAATGCTATATCCTGCTCAGTTTTGGAAAGTGTGGAGAAGTGTGGAGAACACATTGTTCTAGCATCATTACTCACACTGATTGGACCATCTTCTATTCATGCATTTTTTTTAGCTTTGGGATTCAGGTATTTTTGTTTTAACTGTACGGCTGTGCACCACTCTGAGTCCTTCAGGAGAGGAGCGGTATATAAATAAATATTTATTATTATTATTATTATTCAAATAAGTTCAATTAAAGCTGTACTCCCAAGCACCTGAAGGAAGAAAAAGAAGCAATGGATGGAAACTAATCAATAAGAGAAGCAACCTAGAACTATATTAATTTTGAGTTAAACTAAGGCAAGACAAGAAACAATGGATGGAAACTAATCAAGGAGACAAGCAACCTGGAATTAAGGTGGAACATCCTAACTGTGAGAACAGTCAACTAGTGTAGGGGTCTTCAAACTTGACAGCTTTTAAGACTTGTGGACTTCAACTTCCAGAATTCCTCCTCTGGTCATGTCAGCTCAGGAATTCTGGGAGTTGAAGTCCACAAGTCTTAAACTTGCCAAGTTTGAAGACCCTTGTACTGGTGGAACATCTTGCCTTCAGAAGTTGTGAGTGCTCCATCATTGGAGGTTTTTAAAAAGAGATTGGACAGCCATTTGTTTGAAATGGTGTAGGGTTTCCTGCCTGAGCAAGGAGTTTGGAGTAGAAGACCTTCAGGGTCCTTTCCAACGTTGTTAATTCTATTTATCCAGATGTTGGTCCTTTGTTTCAGGATTACAGAAGTCATGAGAGGAACTGATCTCTGGATGCCTCTTAAAATCACAAGATGGCCCTGAAATATAAGCTAAGTGTGTAGTAGATGCGTGTGTGGAGTCTAGAATGAGTAGGATCAACCCTCTCTCACCCAAAGGGAAGACTCAGTTTTATCATTGAGCAAAATACAATTTTAACATCAGGATTACAAGCACAGTAAAAAAAAAAAATCTTACAGGGAATAAGAAGATGAGTTTATCACT
The DNA here is from genome assembly GCA_023653725.1 of Bungarus multicinctus. Classification (NCBI taxonomy): domain Eukaryota; kingdom Metazoa; phylum Chordata; class Lepidosauria; order Squamata; family Elapidae; genus Bungarus; species Bungarus multicinctus. The sequence continues at coordinate 9,510,708 of CM042850.1, forward strand.
CAAAAGGTTGAATAAAAGAAGAGTTCATTCAAAGTCTAGGCTATCCAATCACTAAGCAATTGCAGGTAGTCCTTGATTTACAGCCATTTGTTTAGTGACTGTTCGAAGTTACAACGGCACTGAAAATAGTGACATGACTGTTTTAAACGCTTATGACCATTGCAGCGTGATAATAGTCACGTGATCAAAATTTGGACTGGCTCATATTTATGATGGCGGACAAGTTGCTAAGCATCCGAATTTTGTTCATGAGACCATGGGAATTCTGCAATGGTCATAAGTGTGAAAAGCAGTCCTCAGTCACTTTTTTTTAGTGCCGTTGTGACTTTGGACAGTCATTAAACCAACAGCTGTAAGTTGAGGACGACCGGTATGCCAATCTTGTCAGATTGCATAGAATGGAGAGAAATGACTGGAATGATATGCAGGCCCTCATGATCAAAATGTGTCATGCCCCTGTTGGCATCTGATTCCGAGGAGGAGGTTGAGCAGCTGACAGGGAGTGGGAGAGTGGGTCTGGTGGCTGTGGAAGAAACTGGGGAAGGGCACAGTCCAGCTGGGCATTCGGAGGAAGACCCCCCCTCTTCATCCTAGGGCATGCAGGGAAGAATGGAGAAGGGAGCAACATGAGTTACATGTGTTATGGGGGAGAAAATGGCCCTGATTACCTTCATTAGCTGGGAAAACAGGATTTACTGTTTTCTGCAGTATACTACATACTGCAGTATACTGCATAACCTCCGGAGGTTACAGTTAGTCCAAAATGCAGCCGCACGGATGATTATGGGCGCCCCCCGGGACGCCCACATAACACCACTTCTCCGCAGACTGCACTGGCTTCCTGTGGCCTTCCGGATTCGATTCAAGGTGGTACTGTTAGTATTTAAAGTGCTCCATGGCTCGGGACCTGACTACTTACGGGACCGCCTTCTGCTACCAACAACCTCCCGCCGCCCAGTACGCTCCCACAGGGTCGCCCTGCTTGGGGTACCGCCACCTGATCGTTGTCGGCTGGCGACCCCGAGATTACGTGCTTTCTCTGTGGGAGCCCCCTCCCTGTGGAATGATCTCCCCCCGGAGATACGAGACACATCGGACATCCTAACCTTCCGGCGTGCAGTCAAGACCTTACTTTTTAAGCAGGCCGGCCTAGCCAATTAAGAGTTTTCTGAGATTTTTAAATTTTAAATTCTAATGACTTTTAATTCTATTTGATGGGACTCAGTCATTTACTTACTTATTTTACTCATTTATTCTATTTTCATCTATTTATTTTAATTCTGATTTTAATTGCTGTTTGACTGTATCTTCTATATGTTTAGTCTGTACACCGCCCCGAGTCCCTTTTTGGGAGAGGGAGCGGTATAAAAATACGATAAATAAAATAAATAAATAAAATAATAAATAAATTTAAAAAGAGCATTTGTGCACAGCACCTTGCTGGAAGCAAAGCATGAATTATCTTTGTTTGTCAAGTCTTATCTGGGTTCCAGCGTCCTCCCAACTGTGTGTGTTTCATTATCTTTTGAAGTCTGCAATTCCTTATCCTGCCCTGTCTCGTTAATTGCTGCAGCTGTGGTTTGTGTAAGGTTTTTATTTATAATTTAAATGTACTTTGGGTTTGGATGGAATTTCTTCCCTTTAAAAACTGTTCTTGGGAGAGTTTTTTTTCCAGCCAATGATAACTGGGCATTGGGGGCCAAGTTGGGGGTATTAAAGGGACTTTGCCTACTTTTGTGACTTTGTTGCTTTTGTGCCACACCCCGGGTCATCACAAAACCTTTCCATCAAAAAGAAGATGATATGGTATTGTGTAAGTTGTAGTAATTCTTGCTAAATGTGACTTCCTAGACTCCCAATATGATCTGACTATTATGTCTGGCCTTGCCCATTGTGACAATCAGTTTGTGCAACAGGCCTCAAGTCCCAAAAGGTGTTTACCCCTTCCCAGTGGTGCGATTCAACTGGTGTAACAACCGGTTTGGTGAGCACAGCATTTAGAAAAGACCATTTTTAAGCTATAATACTTACCTTCTGCTGCAGCCCCGGTGAGTAAAACAGCTGATGCCATGTGAATCAGCTGTGCTCAAAAACAAGGAAATAAAGCACAGGAAAAGGGCAGGGCCAAAGAATTACCGGAACTACCGGTTCCTTCAAACTGGTACGAACCAGTAGAATCCCACCCCTGCCCCCTTCCACTTCCAAAATGTGGAACCCAATCTAGCACATACCATCATATTTGCATGCTTTATGAAAAGCTTATTTCCTAACAGTGGCGAATATCTGTAGCTCGGGTGGAGGAAGAGGGTGGAGGTTCATTCCCTGAGCTTGTGGGTTGGTAATTTTCATTACCAGGCGAGGTATGTTTTTCAGCAAAGTTTAGGGGATGTCAGTGCTAGTATTCTTCTGCTTATAAAGGGTTTGTGTGTTCAGTAGGTCTTGTGATGGGGAGGTCATGTCAGGTGAGAGTCACTTCAGGTGAGGGTCGCCTCAGATGAGGACTTGTGATGGATTTTGTGATGAGTCATGTGTGGGTTGCATCAAGTGAGGATGTTGTGGTCTGTTGGCCGCCGGCCCGTCCAGCAGCCGAATCAGATGAGGAGGAGGCGTGGGAGTCAAGGTCAGCATTAAGGCAACCTGAGAGCTCTGAGGGCGTAGAGGGAATGGAGCTGGCAGAAAGAGATAGACAGAGGCGGAGCCTGGTCTGTCCATCAGCCCTCAGATGGAGAGTCAACAGCCCCCAGGTCTGATGATGGCTGATGAGGAAGAAGAGGAACAGCTGGGTCCAGTGCCCGATGTGCGGATGCGCAGAAGTCAGAGGAGAGGAGAGCAGTGGAAATCTATGGGCTGGTCCTTGGGAAAGAAGAGCCACCGCTGCTAGCAAAGCCCTATTCTAGCTCTGGGGATAAAAGGCAGGGGGCAGAGATGAATAGATGTGACAGACAACTCTTCATCTCCCTGCTGGACAGACTTGTTAGCGTGCATGAAAGAGAAGCTTTTTGCTGGGGCTGCCGGCGCTTCTAATAAAGCAATCTTTGAGTTAACTTCAGAGGGTTTGTCGTGTTTGGGGAGCTGGGTCAGAATAGAAGGTCTCACTTCACGTGACCCACGCCTGACCCATCACAAGACCCTTCACAGGACCTTCACCTGATGTGACCTCCCCATCACAAGACCTACTCACCACACAAAGCTTTTATAAGCAGAGGAACACGGACACTGACATCCAGGAATAGTCTTCAAAAATGTTAGCAAAGGGTTCTCTGCCTGGTTGCTGGGTGGGCGTGGCCATGGTGGGCAAGGTCTAGTCAGCCTCCTGCACCATAGCGGGGGGGGGGGGGGCATTTTTGCCCTCCCCAGACTCTGGAGGCTTTCCTCAAACCTCCGGGAGAGTGAAAATGGCCACTCTGGGCTCCGGAGGCTCTCTGGAAGCCAGAAATGGCCCCATTTCTGGCCTTCCCAAACTTCCAGAAGACCCGTTTTTTGCCCTCCCCAAGTCTCCACGCACCCCCTGCACTTACCTGCATGCAAAATGGGCCACGTGGGGACTCTTGGGAGGGGCAGGATGGGGTGGACAGGGCCAGCCAGGAGTGGGATTTGAGGGTTTTCCAAACCAGCAGTCGCCAACTGGTGGGCCATGGCCCACTGGTGGGCTGTGAGAAAATTTTGATGGGCCACAGAGAAATCTCACTCCCAGAGCACGCCCCCAAAGCAATTAATCCAGGTTGCACAGAAACACAAGGCTGCGCCATCCACATGGCCCATGGGAACCCTCCCCGCCCACCCACTCCTTACCCAGTAAACTTGCCTACTAAATTATATTTTTCCTTTTTCCAACCATCATCTGCTCTGCTGGGAGATTTAGATTAGATAGAAAGCAGGCAATGGTTGGATTTCTTGCTTTCTAGCTAGTCTTTAGATTTTCGACTCTGCTTTTAAGCATTGCCGAACCTCCCTTAGGACTGAAGATTCTATTATTCAGTGCAGACTCATGGCGAGCAAGTTTTATGTGATAGACTGAGCTAGCTGATGGCAGATAGATAGATTGCTGAATGATTCTGTGATTCTGTGAGCAGCTCAATCTGCCTGCTTGCTTTGCCTGATTTTGGATAAAAGTTGCTCCTTTTTATAAAAAATTCAATATTTATATAAATATTTATAATATTTACATCCAAGCCATGCCCAGCCAGTCACATGACCACCAAGCCACACCCACAAATTAGGCCACACCCACAGAACCGGTTAGTGGTCCCTGGGATTTAAAATTATGAGTTTGGTGATCCCTGAGGTCCAAAAGGTTGGCGACCCGTGCTCCAAACTGCACAGAATCTTAGCTAGGGGCTCTCCCAAACGCCTGGAAACCCCCAGCAGTCCACCCCTGCTAACATCCCCTAAACTCTGCTGAGCATCTTACCTAGCCAGGTAACGAAATGTTCAGAAACCAACCCACAAGCTCAGAGAATGGACCTCCACATTCATGTTAGTTTGTCTTCTTTTTTGGGAGGTCCATCATTTTCCTTTGGAGTTCATGCATAAGCACCACTGATGCCCTCATCCCAGCCACTCAGAGTATGCCATGTATGGGCAGGCATCAGATCTCCATTCACGCCCGGGGAAGAAATGTTAACTCTCCTCTCTCCCATGACCTCTGGCCTACCCTTCTGGGTTCTGCTTGAGGGATTCCTTGATGGGAATCCGCCTCAATTAAGAAGGAAACATTGAGACACAGTTGAATAGCCACAAGATGAGCTAAGCCCTTTAGTATCTTCCCAGCTCCAGCCCGGCAAGCTGTGGCCGACCACAGTTTGGAGCAAACAGCCACCACACCATCTCCTCAGCCTTGTAACAATACAAACCTAACCGGCTATTCATCATATTTGTTTGGACCTCATGACAAGAGAAGAAAAGGAGCATTATGTCTCCTGTAGAGGAACTGCCTGGTTTTGACAAATCGTTCCACTTTCTTCACATTGCAGTTTAGGTGGCATGGATCGTTTTAGTCACAGGATTACGTGCTTGTTCTTCTTTTGCACATGAACTTTTGAGGCTTGGTAGAATAGAGAGTGGAATGGAATGGAATAGAAGAATAGAATAGAATAGAGTAGAATAGAATAGAATAGAATAGAATGGAATGGAATGGAATGGAATGGAATGGAATGGAATGGAATGGAAGAATGGAATGGAATGGAATGGAATAGAAGGATAGAATAGAATAGAATAGAATAGAATAGAATAGAATAGAATAGAATAGAATAGAATAGAATAGAATGGAATGGAATGGAATGGAATGGAATGGAATGGAATAGAAGAATAGAATAGAATCGAATGGAATGGAATGGAGTGGAGTGGAGTGGAGTGGAGTGGAGTGGAGTGGAGTGGAACGGAATGGAACGGAACGGAACGGAACGGAACGGAACGGAACGGAACAGAGAATGGAATGGAATGGAATAGAACAGAATAGAAATATAGAATAGAAAAATAGAAATATAGAATAGAAAGAATAGAAATATAGAATAGAATATAGAATAAAACAGAATAGAATAGAAAGTAGAATAGAAATATAGAATAGAATTAGAATTAATAAGAATTAGAAATAGAAATAGAATAGAATTCTTTATTGGTCAAGTGTGATTTGATATACAAGGAATTTGTCTCCAGTGAATAAGCTCACAGTGTAAGTACAGCAAGGAATATGTCATAGATCAGAAATCATAATTACAAAAATCGTTGATCATAAATTACAAATAACAATTGATAAATCATAGGAAACCAATGGGGGAAGATAGTAGGGAAGATGAGAGGAATGGGAAAAGATGAGAAATGAGACAGTGCTGTGGGAATTAAGTGAAGTAGATAGTTCAGAAAAAGCATAAACATGAGATAAACGTCTGTGGAAATCCATTAGCGGGAATGCTGAGTAAACATCTGACTTTGTCATATATCAAAATTTCGTAGCACATCCACATTTGTTCCTTCCATCTTCCAGACATGACAGAAGAAATGGCTCTCTTGTGTACTTTTCTTGGAGTGAGAATAAGCAACTATGGACTACATGAGAACAAATGTTAAATACTTCGTAGGTCATGGCCTTCTCTTTTATGACATCCATTCAGGTATTTGAAGTTTCTCCCTTCATATCTCATATCTTCTTCCTCTGCCTTTTCATCTCAAGGCAAAGCTTTCCCAGATCCTTCAAACTCTTCATTTGCTTTTAGTTCATTGCTCATTCTCACACCATTCTTGGACACTGGTCTACTTTGACGGAATCCTTCTTAAGACATGATGCCTAGAACTGGACACAGTATTCAAACTAGAGTCAAACTAATGCAGAATATAGCAGAACAATTTTTTCGGTAAAATTTTAGAATGCTGAGAACCACAACTGACTCATATTTATGATGGTTACAGTGTCCTGGTGGTCCCCTTTTTGTGACTTTCTGACAAGCAAAGTCAAGGGGAATCCAGACTCATTCTTAAGGTGCTTCCGTGGTCATGTGACCAACTCATGACTATAGATTGAGGCACCCGGAACGCTGTTACCAGCTCACCAAAATGGTAGCTTTTTATCTACTTGTATTTGCATACTTTCAAACTGCTAGGTTGGCAGGAGCTGGAGCAAGGAATGGGAGCTCATCCCTTCACACATTGCTTGGGTCTCAAACTACCAACCTTCTGGTCAACAGTTCAGCATCTTAACTGCTAGGCCAACATGATTGTTTTAGTTGTACTATGTGGAAGTCCAACACATTTGAATGTCATGAACAGCCTAATGCAGGGGTAGGGAACCTTGGCTCTTTTATCACTTATGGACTTCAACTCCCAGAATTCCTGAGTGAGCCATAAAAGGTTCCCCATCCCTGGCCTACTGGTTTTTCAGTTGTGGGGGAAATCAATTTTTGACTGGATGGGACTGTTTAATATACAAATGTAGGACATATTCTTTATATATTCTTTATATGTCCTACATTTGTATATTAAACAGTCCCATTCCAGTCAAAAATTGATTTTCCCCACAACTGAAAAACCAGTAGGCCAGGGATGGGGAACCTTTTATGGCTCACTCAGGAATTCTGGGAGTTGAAGTCAATAAGTGATAAAAGAGCCAAGGTTCCCTACCCCTGGCCTAGTGCATCATGTTATTTTATATGCAGTTTCTATCTAGGACTAAGATAGTTTGCATAATGCTTCTAACTTCCTTTTTTAAAACAACCCTGTAATCCCTTAATTCAGGGTAGAGTCAGGGCAACTGGATGGAGCTGAGCATTTACTGGCCAGATGCTCTTTGTGATGCCTACATGGAGTTCACAGCAGATATTTTTTTGTTGTGCTCTAGGAGAGTAACATCTGCTGCTACCTAGGATTGAACTCTCAACCTTCTGAGTGAGAAGCGAGTGTCTTTATGACTAGGCCACCAGATGCTAGAAGTATACTGTGGGTATGCTTCTAACATTTCAAAAAATATACATCAGAAGAACTACGATTGGGTTGTTTTTTTAAAAATATACTTTTAAAAAATAATTTTATGATTCTGGTCTTTCTTATACTGTTTTTATTGCTTGTGAGCCGACCAGAATTATATATGGAGATAGATAGATAAATAAATAAAGATGCCAATGAGAAAATAAGGCAATGCCAAGAGAAACCACTGCATATTGGACTTGCTTCAAGATGCCCTGCCTTGAACTTTGCCAACCAAGGAAGTTTTTTTAAAAAATGTCATTCTAATGACATTCTGCTTGTTAGTGCTTGTGCACAGACTATATAGGGGTGTAGTATCTGATCTGGGTTTTTTTAAAGCAGTCATTTCCAGACTGTTTCCCCAGCATAATGGCGAATAAAGCAGCAATTTAGCAAATCATTGCCTGCCTTTGTCATTTGAGGCAAAGTTGGCCTTTTTTCCCCAAGCTTTTTTATTTTATTCTACTTATACACATCAATAAATCAACAGTGTGGCACCTAAGCATCATACATTTTAGTGCAAACAAAAATGGCAACATTAATCATGTCTCTTACATTCATCAAACTTATATAATTCTAATGTTAATACACATATTTGTACTAAATTATAATCATTATTTAATTATTCAGTATTCCAGCACATTCTTCCAATGCCAATCACCATATTGTTTAAACATACATGATAATTTCACTATTCAATTTCTTCTTTTGTTTTTACATTTTTTTTTAGAAGTATGAAGACCACTGGTAGGATTCAAATTTTTTTTACTATCGATTCTATGGGCATAGCTTGGTGGGTGTGGTGTGGCTTGGTGGGCGTGGCAGGGGAAGGATACTGCAAAATCCCCATTCCCTTTGCACCCCACTAACCTGCTTTCCAGCTCCGTTCTCCTGTGCAGGGCAACAAAAGAAGAGCCAGCCAATCAGTTGTGACTTGGGAGGCAGAGAATAGATGGGGGCGGGGCCAGTCAGAGGTGGGATTAGCCGGTTCTCCGAACTACTCAAAATTTCCGCTACCAGTTCTCCAGAAGTGGTCAGAACCTGCTGAATACCACCTCTGGTGAAGACCCAAATCTATGGAGAACCCTTGAAGAGGGTTCTAACCCTTGAAGAGTGAAAGGAAAGAGAAGAGGAAGAGAACATGGTGCAGAGATTTAGTTACAGAAGAGATGGATGCACCGAAAGACCAAGTTTGAGACAGAACAGCATGGAGAACATGTATTTATGTGGTCGCCAAGACGATGACTTGATGGCAATCAACACACAACCAAGAAAGACAGTGGGCTAGCGAAAATATCCATGTCGTCCCACAGAATGACGAATATTTCCAAGAATCAATTATAGAACCTTAAATGATGAATTTGTGGGACTTTTTCATGCATCCTTAATCTGATGGTGCCCTGTTTTGAATTAATAGGTTAAAGAAACAGTTTGCCAAGGAAGACCAAATCAACCTTTTGTTTGGGATGATTCCTTGCTAACCAATAGCAATGCTGAAAAGAGACTTCTGGAATGGGAACTATGAGCTCAGGTCATTTCCTGGCTGGCAATCTACTTGGAAAGGCAAGGTAGGAATGTGTGTTTTGCAGGGTGGAATGGAAACACAGGTGATGTCAAAGCAAACTTCACCGCACTGTGGATTGCTGGAGATGGCCAGGGAGACAGAAGCAGAAGGGCTTGGGGAATAGAGTCACAGTTTTGGAGGGGTGCAAAATGTATTCTTTATGAAACGGGTGGAAGCATTCCATCTGTCTCTCCATTGTTGGAATATGCTTTCCCTTTCATTAAATTTATAGTCATCTTTCTTCCAGGATCTGGGGTTTGAAGTTGTAGACTACCTCCAAGGCTGGTATACCCCTCCCGGGCAATGTTCTGTTCTAACAGAGTGTCTAGAACTTTACACATATGGTGACCAAATTGGATATTGCATCTCTCATGGTCAAAAACTACAGAAATTACAACAGTTTTTTTTAAAAAAAGAACACACTGACAATACATATTGGACCCCATGTCTATATTTTGCAACTAAACGTAGAAGACATACATACATAATTTGCGTATATATTTATTTTTGTGTGTGTGTGTATGTGCGTATGTGTGTATATATGTCTATATGTAGTGTGTATATATCTGTCTGTGTGTACCAGATAGATAGATAGATAGATAGATAGATAGATAGATAGATAGATAGATAGATAGATAGATAGATAGATAGATAGATAGATATAGAGATATATATTGCTGATGCTTTATTTAAACTTTCTGACCTCTGTAGATGCTATATACTAAATAAATAAACACATTCTATTTCTCATGCTAAGTGAATTATTAAGTGAGTTTTGCCCCATTTTACGACCTTTCTTGCCACGGTTGTTATGTGACTCACTGCAGTTGTTAAGTGAGTAGAAGGATTGTTAAGTGAATCTGTTTTCCCCATTGCCTTTGCTTGTCAGAAGGTCGCAAAATGGGATTACATGACCCCGGGACACTGCAAACATCATAAGTAGAAGTCAGTCGGCAAGAGTCCAAATTTTGATCCCTTGGGGATGCTGCAATGATTGAAAGTGTAAAAAAAAACCAGTCACTTGTTTCAGTTCTGCGGTCACTCAACAAATGAATGTAATTCAGGGACTACCCAGAAGATAAATAACCAGCCATGAATTTGAGTTCCGGCCACACAATTGCTTTCTCATTGTACACATGTAAATATGGTATGTATATGTGGTATGGGTGTGCTCTGACATGACCTCCAGAGTCTCGGATGTCATTTGTATAATTATTTGTTTTTTATATAGTACGTAGTGGCTCACATGATTGGACTGTATTGATTTGCAAATAAGTGGATGTGAATACTAGAACATGGAATATAGAATAATGGGGTTGGAAGGGACCTTGAAAGTCTTCTAATGTAACCCCCTGCTTGTAAAGGAGATCCTATACCAGTAATGGCTAACCTTTTTGGCACTAAGTGCCCAAAGCGCGTGTGTGCATCCCCAAATGCAGCGTGGGTGCCCCTTGTGCATGTGCCCTACTCCCCCACGTAAGCGCCCATGAGCCCCTTGACCCCCGTGCATGCACCCGTGAGCCCTGTGTGTGCCCCACCCCACGCATGCATGTGTAACCCATGTGTGTGTGCCCCACCCCCTGCGCATGCACACTCAAACCCCATGTGTGCCCTGCCCTCCACGCATGTGTGGCAGAGACCTTAAGACCACTGACTGCGGGAGGCATGCGCGCATGCGTGGCAGAGCTTAGCTGGGGCGATGGCTTGTGTGCCCAGGAAGAGGGCTCTGCCATCATGGTCCTATACCATTTCAGGCAAATGGCTATCCACTCTCTTCTTGACAACTTCCAGTGTTGGAGCATTTATAACTTCTGGAGGCAAGCTGTTCCACTGGTTAATTGTTCTAATTGTCATGAAATTTCTCTTTAGTTCTAGGTTGCTTCTCTCCTTGATTAGTTTCCATCCATTGCTTCTTATCCTGCCCTCAGGTGCTTTGGAGAATAGCTTGACTCCCTCTTCTTTGTGGCTTTTGTTCATGGGGTTATGCTTTTTCCAAACTTTTAACACAGAGAGCCCAAAAGGTTCCCCATCACTGTGCTAGACATTCTGATGTATATTCAATCAAAGCAACTGAAAGGCCATCGTGCAGTATAGGTCATCCTCTGCTTTCAACTCTGTTGACTTGACAGTTCTATATCGTAAGTAGATTCAAGTCTAGGGCTACACAGTTCTCAACCTTGAAGCGGAAAAAGTACCTTGGAACTTATGAAGCATCTCAAAGTAGTATCTACTGGGAACCCCCCTTTTTTTAACTATTACCATCTGGCAGATGGTACAGAATAATAAAAACAAGGACAAATAGGCTGAAAAAGAGCTTCTATCCCAGGGCAGTAGCCCTGTTGAATTCTACTGTATAATGCAGTGTTGGTGCAGTGTCAGGGGTTTTCGGTTCAATGTGTGGAGTGTGAAGGACGTGTGTTTGTGTTTATTTTCAGGGTCATGATGTGCACTGAAAATGGAGTTTGATTTCGTTGTACGAGGTGCAATGACAATAAGGCAAACTAAACTAAACTAAACTAAACCTAAACTATTGGCATCTCTAGAAGGAAGAACAAAGGGAAAAAAACTTTGGATTTTCCCAGTTCTCACAATGCAAATTTAATATATTATTACTTTTTAAGAACTATTGTTTTCCCTTCTCCTCGTCCCATGAAACATAATCTCACTCAATGATTTGGCTCTTCAGCTCCAGATTGTCCCTTCTCGGAGTCTTGTCTGTCTTGACTCTTGGATCAACCCTATAAGTGGCTTGGCTTTGAGAGTTGCATGGCCACCAAAATTAATGTTTAACCCAAAACACCTCTTAAAGCCCAAGTGGAAGTGGGTCAGAAACTCCCTCCCTCCCTCCCCTTCAACAACCCTCCAAGAAGCTCTCTTCTTCCTTGGGATGATTTATCGGGATTTAAGCAATCTTGACAATTGTCCTTGCCTCCTAGATGGGTGGTAGAACACATTGGCTGAATTTGGGAGCGGTCCCCCGATTCAAACCAAGTTCTTTGCCTTGAGTTGGGGGACAGAGTGAGCAATAAATGGTGGAATTTTGCTTTAGTTTGCAATGAAAGAAATGCTTGTTCCAATATTCTGGTTGTTTTCATTCCAGACAGACTTAGGTGGGGGAATTCCACATAACTCATTTGGCACCAACCTCGGAAAATTTGTGAGTGATTAATCAGGAATCTCCTTGAAGCCCTCATGTCTAACTGGCAGCCAATGAAGGAACTTGACTGCTTTGACATCAGCAGGTAAACTTCATTTATTTAGAATAAGGAGCTGTTTATATCAACAGAGCCAGCCCAGGATTCTAGTGATCCAAGAATAAAGGCAGGCAAGTTTTATAAATACATTGATAGAATGTATAATTTTAATGAGGGGGAAATAAGGAAAGATCACTGCGATATTGACCAGAAACACTTCATGATTCTGGTAATTCAGGAATTTATGTGACCAAAAGTAACCAGTCTAGCAGTTCCAGAAAGTTCTGGGAAACATATGTGGGGAACTTTACTTTGTGGTGTAAACCTATGGAGATAGGGGAACTTGTTCTGACCTAGGCTTTCCCAACAGCATGAAGCCGACTCCTCATGCCGATAAAACCCCTTTCATTTAGTTTACAGTGAATTCCTCTCCAGCTAAGTCCCAGCCAACAGTCTTTCAAAAGATTTCACAATTACAGACCTTTATCAGGCTTGGAGAGTTGCCAGGCCGATATCTTTTGGATGCCACACTGTAACAGACAATACTTGGCAAGAATGCAGGAACAGATCTTCACCCAAATGAACTAATTGTCTCCTGCAAAAACCCCATTCCCCTTTCGCTCCTCTTTTATTCCCTCTGGGAGGGAGCATTCACCATCCACCTGTGGCTTTACTCCTGAGTCGACCCTTGTTCCTTAGCTGTTCCCTTCTTCTGGCAGCTCTGTGCATGCGCATGTTGGTAATAGGCTCCAGCTGTTCTTCTGCCTCACTGATGTCTGACTCCAAAGGCAGCTGATAACTGTTAGATGGCCCTGGCCCCATCTCTGCCTCTGATGCAGAACTCTCGTCAGAGCCTTCCCCAGACTCCAGGACTGGCCCATGTTCCTCCTCAACCTCCTCACTGTCCAAATCTGCTGTCAGCTCCGCAACAGAACAGAGACAACAGAACTTTAAGAAAATCTAAGCCATACCACAGGTAGTTCTGGATTTACAATGGTTTATTTAGTGGCTGTTCAAAGTTACAATGGACACTGAAAAAAGTAACTTATGACTCTTTTTCAGACTTATGACCATTGCATCATCCCTATGGTCATGTGATTTATGCTTGACAACATATTTTTTATGGTTGCAATGTCCCGGGGATCATGTGAACTCCTTTTGTGATCTTCTGACAAGCAAAGTCAACGGGGAATCCACCCTCACTTCACGGTGTTACTAATTTAACAACTGCAGTGATTCACTTAACAAACGCAGGAGGAAAAGTCGTAAAATGGGGGCAAGACTCGCTTAACAAATTTCTCACTTAGCAACATAGGTTCTGGGCTCAATTGTAGGTCGTAAGTCAAGGTCTACCTGTAGTAACTTCACAACGGCAGCGATTCACTTAACACCTGCGGCAAGAAAGATTGCAAACTGGGGCAAAGCTCACTTAACAATTGTCTCGCTCAGTGACAGAAAATTTGGGCTCAATTGTGGTTGTACGTCAAGGACTGCCTGTATATGTGCTTGGTCCTTTAAAGGCATTTGGCATTTGGACAATTGCTTCTTGGGAAGAATCACTTGGACAGAAGAGACAACCTTGCAGAGGTGGTATTCAACTAGTTCTGATAAGTTCTGGAGAAACGATAGTGGACATTTTGAGTAGTTTGGAGAACCGGTAAATACCCCCTCTGACTGGCCCCGCCCCCATCTATTCTCCGCCTCCTGAGTCCCAGCTGATTGGCTGGGTCTTCTTTGGTTGCCCTACACAGGAGAACGGAGCTGGAAAGTAGGTTAGTGGGGTGGGGGAGGGAATGGAGATTTTACAGCATCCTTCCCCTGTCACATCCACCAAGCCAAGCCACACCACACCCACCAAGCCATGCCCACAGAACCGGTAGTAAAAAAAAATTGAATATCATCACTGAAACCTTGCAATAATAATAATTCTTTCTTCTTTATGATGGTGAACAGCTAGATGAATCTTCAGACCTCAGTACTGTCTCCAGGAAATTTCTCCACCTCTAAGGCCACCTCAGATCTGCAATCCAGAATTTCCCTAGGGCAGAGTTGTCAACTTGCTGCTCTCCAGATGTTTATTAAACTTCAAAACTACCCACAGCCTCCAGGCAATCTGGCTTATCCTGAGGATTACGAGTCATCCAAAACATCTGGGGAACACCAGCTTGGACAAGGCTGCTTTAAGCAACGCAGGTGCTCCTATTCTGGGACAGCATCTTCTGTCCAATCTGGCTATTCGGCTCTTTAATGGAGAAGGTGATGGATGGAGGGTTTATGTTGAAGTTGGAAATTTGCTGGGACACGTCAAAGTTTCTTTGGCCCTGACACTTGGCTTTCTGTAATCCTTGACTTTACTTCCTGGCTCTGGTTCCTGGCTTGATCTTTTGGTACTCAAAATCACCAGTCTCAAATTTAGAATGATAGAATTGGAAAGGAATGATCACGCCATTCCATCCAAGTTCATGCTCAGTAGAGAAGTCCAGATGAAAGTGTTTGTTTGAAATGGTATAGGGCAGGCCTGTCAAACTGGTGGCCTGCGGGCTGGATGCGTCAAACACAGGTCATGCCTACCCTGGCTCCACAAAGATGGAATGGTGGCCTAATGGTGAAGATGTTCACCTCCTGCTTGGAAGGTTGAGATTCAATCCTAGGTAGCAGCAGATATTTCTCTCATAGGGCACAAAAAAAAAAAAAAAGAAAAAATCCTGTGATGTCCACACAGTTTAGAGTGAACGGGATTTGGGATAGTTAGTTAGGAATTGGGAGCTGTCCCCTGTACATTACAGAGGACAGTTTGTACAGGACAGAATATATCCGCTGCTGTAAATGCCATGTGGTGTCAGGAAGGGCATCCGGCCAGTAAACGCCCCGTTGTCCCGACTCTATCCCAAATTAAGGAATTACTGCAGGGATGTCAAATGGGATTTCTTCAAGGGCTGCATCAGCATTGTAGTGACCTTCCACAGGCCAGCATGGGGGCAGGGAGCATGGTGCAGGAGACAGGATGGATTCCTCCTGCAGCACTCTGCTGGTCAAAATGGGGTGCAGGAGGGGGGGTCACATGTGGCCCCCTCGGCCCCGTTTCTGTCCTGAACGGCCTTCTGTAGCACTTTGCCACCCAAAACAGGGTGGGAGGTGCACGCAGCCCCCTCCGTGCCTTGTTTACGGCCTCTATGGCCTCCTTTTCAGCTGGCAGAGTGCTGCAGGAGGCCATGGAGGTTGTAAACAAGGCACGGAGGGGGCTGCATGCACCCCCCCCCCACTGTTTTCATCCAGGTTTTTGGCCGACAGAGTGCTGCTGGCGGCCAGGGAGGCCGAAAACGGGCCTCACAGGGCCTCACAAGGCCTCCATGCAGCCCGTTTTTGGTTGGCAGAGTGCTGCTGGCGGCTGGGGAGGCCGAAAATGGGCCTTGCAGGGCCTCACAAGAACGCTGATCCTTTGATATTTCCATGCCAGCCTCACGGGTCAGATTTAAGCACCCCGTGGACTAGATCTGGCCCATGGGCCTTGAGCTTGACACTCCTGGATTACTGGGTCATAAAAAGGGAGTTACTTTCAACTGACATTTCTAAACTATAAAGATTGCTTTTAATTTTGTGTCTTCAAGGGTATTAGCAATCTCATCAAATTTGAGGTCATCTGCAAATTTGTTAAGCATTCTTCCATTTCTTCACTGAAGTCATTAGTAAAGCCAGATCTTTGGCACTTCACTTGACAAATCATTCCAAACTGATGAAGGGCCAGTGATGAGTGTAATTTTTAAGCCTGCGATGTATCCGCTTAATTTTTCAAGCCACCCAGCCCACACTTATTTAATTAGGTAAATATAGTGCTCTTTACTAAAGCCCCTTGATCTTATGTCTGAAGCGTTTGCAAATACACTCAGGAAAGTGACCCAAATAAAAAAGGAGATTCAGTGAATTGAGCAAAAAAAAATTCCTTGACAATTCCATGCTACCTTCTGTTTTCTAAAAAACAGATCTAAAACCTCCCCTCTTATGTCAAAAGGGCCAATTTGTTGTTCTCTGCATCCTCTTTATCTCTCTTTTTGAAGACTGAGAAATATGTGAAACAGATACAGATCATCAGAATTGGAAGGGACCTTGTAGATCATCTAGTCCAACCCCCCGCCTAAGCAGGAGAGCCTACATCATTTCTGACAAATGGCAGTCCAATCTCTTCTTGAAAGTCTCAAGTGATGACGCTCCCACAACTTCCGAAGGCAAGCTGTTCCATTGGTTGATTGTTCTCACTGTCAGAAAGTTTCTCCTTATTTCCAGGTTGAATCTCTCCTTGTTCAGTTTCCATCCATTATTCCTTGTTTGGCTTTCAGGTGCTTTGGAGAATAGCTTGACCCTTTCCTCTCTGTGGCAGCCCCTCAAATATTGGAAGACTACTATCATGTCTCCCCTGGTCCTTCTGTTTACTAGACCAGCCATGCCCAGTTCCTGCAACCATTCATCATATATCCCTAATCATCCTGGTTGCTCTTCTCTGCACTTTTTCTAGAGTCTCAACATCTTTTTTATAGTATGGTGACCAAAACTGGATGCAGTACTCTAGCTATGGTCTTACTAAGGCTTCATAGAGTGGTATTAGTACCTCACCTGATCTTGATTGTATCTCTCTGTTAATGCAACTTAGGATTGTTTTTCTCTAATCATTTGTTGCTTCTTCTGTTCTCAAAGATATCTCAAAATATCTCATACAAGTTCAGTCAGAACATTAACAGGTTCATCCAGAGCTCTCAGATCTCATCTGACTTCGAACAGTGTCATGATTCTTCTTTTATTTTGAACATAATTAGCTGAACAAGCTCTTTTTTATTATCCTTAGTCAACCTCTGCTCATTTCCCTCTCCAAAACTTACTCTATTGTTCCATACCAGGGGTCTTCAACCTTGGCAACTTTTAAGACTTGTGGACTTCAACTCCCAGCAAAGCTGGCTGAGGAATTCTAGGAGTTGAAGACCACAAGTCTTAAAAGTTGCCAAGGTTGGAGACCCCTGTTGCATACTATCTGTCTGGTTTTTTCTTTTCAATGTGATCCTTTTTTGCATTGCAACTGTTTGTTTAGAGATCATCCAAAGTCATAACAGTACTAAAATAAGTGATTTATAGACTGGGTGAAATCAGGTTTAATAGCAGTAACTGTGAGAGGGACCTTGGAGTCTTAGACAACCAATTAAATACGACTCAACCGTGTGCAGTGGCAGCCAAAAAAGCCAATGTAATCCTAAATTGCATTAACAAAGGGATTCAATTGAGATCAAGGAAGGTACTAATACCACTGTATAAAGCCTTAGTAAGACCACAGCTAGAGTTCTGCATCCAGTTTTGGTTACCACACTATGAAAAAGATGTTGAGGCTCTAGAAAAAGTGCAGAGAAGAGCAACCAGGATGATTAGGGGACTGGAGGTTAAAACATACGATGAACAATTGCAGGAACTGGGCTTGGCTAGTCTGGTGAAGAGAAGGACCAGGGGAGACATGATAACAGTCTTCCAATATTTGAGGGGCTGCTACAGAGAGGAAGGGGTCAAGCTATTCTCCAAGACAGACAAGGAATAATGGATGGAAACTGAACAAGGAGAGATTCAACCTAGGAATAAGGAGAAATTTTCTGACAGTGAGAACAATCAACCCATGGAACAGAAGTTGCCTTTGGAAATTGTGGGAGCTTCATCACTGGAGGCTTTCAAGAAGAAACTGGATTGCCATCTGTCAGAAATGCTGTAGGGTATCCTGCTTGGGCAGGGGGGTGGACTAGATGACCTACAAGGTCCCTTCCAACTCTGTTAAATCTGTTAAAAATCTAATCTGTTAAAATGATTTGCAACCGGCTTTCACCCTTAAAACCATTTCAGCGTCCCCACAATCACGTTTCTCTTAATTTCTTTTCTTTCTCTGTCCTTTCTCCAATGGTTTCTATAGGGGAAGAGAGAGTGTTTTCTTCAGGCATTGAATCTCATTGTTTGCTCAAGGGTTTTAAGATTAGGCTAAAGTCCATAAAAGACTATTCTCTCCGTTTGTCTATGTTAATGGGAGAGATTTACCTCTGCTTTTTTAATTCAACTGATGCAAATCATAAGATCCAGTGTCCCTGAATTCTAAAAAAAATAGATATTACTGTATTCTTTCAGAGAGGCAATTGAATCAACTGGCTTGAAGTTAACAGTTAACTTTGCTAACCACAGCAAAATTCACACTCCTGAATTAAATGTTTTGGAAACATCTGAAATTCTTACAGTTTCCTTCATTCTTCAGAAGTTATTTCAGAAACTGTGCACAAAACCTCCATTCTTCTTCAAATTCTGAAATAATCTTTTTTAAAAAAAATAACGTTTAAAAGTAGATTTTGTGTGGATAGATTCCTGATAAATTCTTGCAGAAATATGCAATTTATTGAGCCAACTTTTCAATTTAATGTGGACATATGTAAAATAAGTGTGCATTGTATTTTAACCCCATTTTATTGGACGTTAGCTATTAATGAGTGTTCTGTTATCTCTGATGCAGTGATTTCAAACCAATTCTGCTTTCAATGAATTTACAAATATGCAGATTACACATGCTAATAAGGAAGTGGGACCAATTCAGAGTTAACGATTAAATAAATAAATTATGCAAACATGGATTGCATAGATTAGAAGTTAGATAACTTTTGATGGGCAGCTGATAGTTGAACTTTTTTTTTTTTTAGGAAGTCAACATCTGTGGTGGATATAGCAATGTGGGCAAGTCCATGTTTTGCATGTGTTAGGAGTGTGTGTTTAAAGTATTTAACAAAAATACTTTAAGTCTACCTTATTTTTTCAGTCTTTGTGTGTTTTCAACCTCTAGTAGCAGGTGTTGTGGCTTGCCAGTGGCCAGCAGTGCTGGCAGCAGACTGGGACAGTGAGGAGGTTGGGGAGGAACACAGGCCAGTCCTGGAGTCTGGGGAAGGCTCTGATGAGGGCTCTGCGTTGGAGGCAGAGATGGGGCCAGGGCCATCTGACAGTTATTAGCTGCCTTCAGAGTTGGAGATCAGTGGGGCAGAAGAATAGCTGGAGCCTGTTCCCAGTGTGCGCATGTGCAGAGCTGCCGGGAGAAGGGAACAGCTAAGGAACAAGGGTCACCTCGGGAATAAGGGCACAGGTGGAGGGTGAATGGCCCCTCCCATAGGGAATAAAAGGGGAGTGAAAGAGAAGTGCTTTTTGCAGGAGACTATTAGTTCAATTCATTTGGGTGAAGATGTGTTCCTGACTTCTTGCCAAGTAATTTCTGTTACAGCGTGGCGTTTGGAAGCTTTGGGCCTGGCAACTCTCCAAGCCTGATAAAGGTCTGCAGTTGTGAAATCTCTTGGAAGACAGTTGGCTGGGACTGTGCTGGAGGGGAATTCCCTTTAACTTAAATAAAAGGGGTTTTATTGGGATGAGGAGTCAGCATCACGATCCTGGGAAGCCTAGGTCAGAACAATAGAATTTTTTTTCAGTTTTTACATGTTTTCAACTCTAAGTAGTAGGAAGATATACTGTTTTTTTAGAACACGTGGCCAGAGTAAGCTCTGAGGATATCCACAATAAAGATTTGGGGGACATGTACAGAAAACTAGAGGATATAAAAGATGCAAGACTTGGGGTGCGGGGTGGTTCCCCCCTCCGTTCCTGCTTTGATTGAAGGTTTGTTTAGGTGCCTTCCCTCTGTAGGACTCCTCGACTTACAACCACAATTGAACCCAAAATTTCTGTTGTTAAATGAAACACTGGTAAAATGAGTTTTGCCCCATTTTACAACCTTCCTTGCCATAGTTGTTAACTGAATCACTGCAGTTGGCTAAGTCAGTAACCTGGTTGTGAAGTGAATCTGATTTCCCCATTGACTTTGCTTGTGAGAAGGTCACAAAAGGGGAACCATACGACCTTGGGACACTGCAACTGTCATAAGTACAAGTCAGTTGCCCAGCCTCTGCATTTGATCACGTGATCCTGGGGATTAGGTTGTAACTGTGAAAAATGGCCACAAGTCCCTTTTTTTCAGTGCCATTGTAACTTTCAAACAGTCAATAAATGAACTGTTGTAAGTCAAGGACTACCTGTATAGCAGAATAATATAATAATAATAATATAGCGGTGCAATCTAAGCATAGTTCACAAAATTGTCTGCTGTAACATCCTGCCAGTCAACAACTTCTTCAGCTTCAACCACAATAATACACGGCTCTGGTGGGATTCAAATTTTTTTATTACCAGTTCTGTGGGCGTGGCTTGATGGGCATGGCAGGGGAAAGATACTGTAAAATCCCCATTCCCTCCCCTCTCCTGGGGGAAAGTTACTGCAAAATCCCATTCCCTCTCCACCCCACTAACCTGCTTTCCAGCTCCGTTCTCCTGTGCAGGGCAATCAAAGAAGACCCAGCCAATCAATTGGGACTTGGGTGGCAGAGAATAGATGGGGGCAGGGCCAGTCAGAGATGGTGTTGGCCGGTTCTCCAAACTACTCAAAATTTCCGCTAGCAGTTCTCCAGAACTGGTCAGAACCTGCTGAGTACCAGCTCTGATACATGGGTAAACAACCGATACAAACTCAAGGTAAACTGCTCCAAACTCGATGGCAGAAAATATTTCAGCACCAGAATAGTCAACACCTGGAACACCCTACCCGATTCCGATGTTACAGCCTCAACCCTTCACAGCTTCAACTTCAAACTGTCTACTGTGGACCTCACCCCATTCCTAAGAGGTCCTTAAAGGGGCAGTGCGTAAGCGCACCAGTGTGCCTACCGTCCCTGTCTTACTGTCCCCATTTATCTGTATTTACTCCCTTGTTTATGTTCATACTTACACTTGTTATCTTGTACATTTGACAAACAAATTAAATTAAAAAAAAAAAAATAACAGAGCTGGAAGGGATTTTGGAGGTCTTTTAATCCAGCTCAGGCAGGAAACCATGTACCTTTTCAGACAAACTGTTGTCCAATCTCTTCTTAAAAACTTCTAGTGTTGGAGCACTTACAATACCTGTGGACACATTTTGAAATATTGCTAGGCTGAGCCAAACATTGTACCTACATTTGGCAAGTCTTTTATCTCAGTGATTCAACCTGCTGCAGCTGCTACCCCAATCCCCACCCCCGAACTTGGCAAACCCTGGCATGTTCATCTCCTACAATAGACATTAGCTAACCATGGAATTGTTAAAACCTTCGTCATTTGCCACATTCCGTTCCAGGTGGCAAAGATGGAATTTTGTGCCAATGCTTGATTTGGTTTGGCTTTCCAAGTTCCTTCTGCAGAAAAATCCATTCAAAGCCTTCTTTGGGTTGTAGGTTTTACCTAAACCTTATGAAACCATTTGATAAGCTGTTAAATCTATAGTATAGTCAAAGCTGGAATAAATTACAGGCCACAATGGAGTCCCAAATTTCTGTCGCTGAGCCAGACAGTTGAAGTGAATTTTGCCCCAAGTCTTTCTTTCCACTGTCATTAAATGAATACCTGCAGTTGTTAAGTTAGTAACAGTGTCACATTTTTAGGACCATTGTAACTTTGAACAGTCACTAAATGAACTGTTGTAAGTTGAGGATGGTCTGTATGCGCAGTGGTGGAAAGATTTGATATTACTTACAAGGAAAAAAAGAAAAAAGAATAGCGAAGTGGAGGGAGCTGGCTGAGAAATGACTCCATCGTACAGTATTTTACAGACATGGTATTTATGGCCATAAAGAGGCATGCTGGTTTTTTTTATGATACTCACATATTTATTGCTGTTTTGCAATGAGAAGTTTCTTGGAGCAGGTCATTGAACTAATCTAACTCCAGAAATATTGGAAGGACTGTTTTGCACCAGAAGTGAAAAATGCTGTTTCTTTTTTCTCCACCTTCTCCAATCCTAGTTCTGGCAAGGATAATGAGAATCATAGTCCATCAAGTTGGGACTTTATTATGACAAAGAGAGAACCTCTTGTCAAACCTGTTAGCAATCTATATAAAAGCCAAGTACCACTCACTCATCACGAAATCTCCAGAACCATAAAGTCTACAAACTTGAAATTTGGCACGTACGTTCCTCTTGGCTTCTAAGTGCTCGCTAAGAAAGGATTTTTCAAAATGACCATCAGATCATTACTATTCCTTAATACAGTAATTAACATGCTCTGATGCTAAGGAGTTCTACTCCTCCTCCCCACCTGAAAAGAACTCTATTCCAACTGCCAGTTGTCTCACATTCCGTTACCTAAGTTCAAACCGGCAGATATTCCACTCCTTCACTCAGGAGTGGCCTGGGGCTCCTTACAGTACTAAACATCGTCGGTACCTCAACAAAATGTCTTCACCTTCCATCTATGGAACTGCTTCCAGACTCAAAGCAGCGGGAGCGATATTCCCTTATGTGTTTCAATCACCGACCATCAATGAGCCAACGGATTGTGAACTGAATTTCTCCTGCATAGCCCGATCACAAAGTTTCATCAAGAAACACAGGTATCCAGTTAGTTTTCCAATCCAGCAATGTTCCAATATTTGAGGGGCTGCTGCCACAGAGAGGAAGGGAGTCAAGCTATTTTCCAAGGCACCCGAAGGCCAGACAAGGAATAATGGATGGAAACTGATCAAGGAGAGTTTCAACCTAGAGATAAGGAGAAACTTTCTGACAGGGAGAGCCAACAGCCAATGGAACAGAAGTTGCCTTCAGAAGTTGGAAGCTGGAAGCTTTCAAGAAGAGACTGGACTGCCATCTGTCAGAAATGGTGTAGGGTCTCCTGCTTGGTCTGGGGGTTAGACTAGATGACCTCCAAGGTCCCTCCCAACTCTGTTACTCTGTAGCTGTAATTCCTTAAAAGAAGCTGCATATAGGAGAAGGAGTGGCAGAACCGGGGGCGGAACCAAAACAGGAATCAGCCTAGTGTCTCTATTGCAGCCCTAAACAGACTAAATCCAATCCTGCTTGGATTTTGTTGATCCTTCCTTACCTAGTCCCAAAATAGTGCTGATCATTAATTGAATAGATTTTTTTGTGTGCAGGCATCAGCAATAAATCATTAATTAGTTTAATTGGAACTTAACATATGATCCTTATCTTTTGATTCCTGACACTGTATCTCTTTACGGACACATGCTGTTGCTCCATTGCAATCCCAGGTAGATGTGTTTGATTTAAAGTGGGACTGGCAGGTAAAATGTGTGGGTCCATCTGTCTTCTGAATCGCTTGCTCTTCCTCAAATCCAGATCCCCTCTATAGCCTTCTTTAAAATACACCTGCATTTCTTTCCTGTAACTCTTCATATTTAAAATATCTCTCCTCTCCTCTCTCCTCTCCCCTCTTCTATTGTCTGTTCTATTCTGTTCTGTTCTGTTCTGCTCTACTCTACGTTATAGTCCATATTCCACACTCCACTACATTCCATTCCATTATTCTATTCTATTTTATTGTCTAATATATATTCCCTATCTTATCCTATCCTAAACCTGAACTTAACAGTAAGAGCAAAGAAATGCAGGTACCGTATTTCAAGAATAAATAAAGGTAGACAATGTGCATTGAGAAACCTTGCTTAGGAACATTAGTGACCTCATATTGTAATTTATAAGAAAATTGGCAATAGATAGTCCTCAGGTTATGATCTTTCATAACCAGATTCCAAGGCTTGTGTGGAGTTTTTGTAGAACTATAGGACTCCTTGTTTCATTTTTCTGATGCCAGAAATAGCTTGACCATGGAAGCAGAGGAGGTGAGTTTGATCCTAGGCAGAGATTTCTCCCTCTGGGCACAATGAACAAAATTCCACATTGGTGACAGGAAAGGCATCTGGCCAATAAACACTCAGTTCTTCACTTCTCTGTGTGTGTGTCTCTGTCTCTCTGTCTCTCTCTGTCTCTCTCACCAGGTGGTTGATCCATTGACCTAGTTGATCAAGGGCATGTGACTTTCCATTAGTGGAGCCCACCCCCCGCCCCATCACCTGTTTACCCCCCTGTTTCCATGGGATTTATTTCCCAGCAATCCTGTAGTGAGGCTGGGGACCCCTGCGCCCTCCTATGCTTCCTTGGGGAAAAAGGGGGACCCAAATGGCATTCCAAGCACCATTCATTCCTTTTCCTCCTCACCCCGCTCCTAGGCTGCTCCTGGTGGAATGTCCCCTTTCAAGGAGCCTGGCTCCTTAAAATGGGGGGCGAGAAGCTGCTTTCCCCTCCTCTCTCTCCCCTCCTTTCTTCTCTCCCTCCCTCCCACTCTCTCTCTCTCTCCCTCTCTCTCTCCTTCCCTCCCTCTCCCTGTCCTTTCTCTCTCTTTCCCTCCCTCTCTCCCTCCCTTTCTCTTTCCCTTCCTTTCTCTCCCTCTTTCTCTCCCTCACTCTGTCCTTCTATCTCTCTGTCTTTCTCCCCCTTTTACTCCCTTCCTCTCTCCCTTCCTCTCTCTCTCCCTCCCTCCCTGCTTCTCCGTTCTTCTCCCTCCCTCCCTCTCTCCTCTTCTTCTCTTTTTCCTTCCCCCACTGTCCTTCTCTCTCCCTCCTTCCCTCCTTCCCTCCCTCTCTCCTGTCCTCCTCTCAATTCCTTCCTTCCTTCCTTGCTTCCTTCCTTCCTTCCTTCCTCCCGCGACCCTCCTGGGACAGGGAAGCGTCGCCAAATGTCGCGCGTTCTTTTAAGGCACCTCCGGCTCTCAATGGAGCGGCGGGAGGTGAACCAGGCTGGAGAAACAACGGAGGAGGGGAGTGGGATGGAGGGAGAAGAGAACTCGGAGAAAGTGGTCGGGGACGGGCGGGGTACTTTTCCTTGCTTTTGAGCGAGGGACCAGCGTCTTTTCATGCATTTCTTTCATGCTTCCACCCCAGGCACGCATGGATTAGCATTGGGGACCCGAGACAACTTAAAGATTTAAAGCGCCGACTCCGAACCGGCCTCTGGAAGCGCAGGGAGGGGCGGGCGGTGCACCAAGATGGGGAGGGGAGAATGGGGAAGAGGAGAAAGGGGGGGGGGGGGTATTGTGGAAGCAGGGGAGGGGCATTTGCCCGGCCGGGGAAGAGGAAAAAAAAACTTGACAAAAAGGCTGGGTTGGGTCACAAGGCGCCTGCGCCAGGCTGCCGGCTGCTGAGCCGTCCCGAACTTTTCCTCCGCCTGCCCAGCGCCTCCGCCTCCGCCTCCTCGCCTTGGCAAGCGGGGCTGAGCCCGGAGCTCGCAGAAGGAGCGCGGCGGGGCTCTCAGCTCGCACCTCCGAAGATCCCCTTCGCCTCGCCTTCCCCTCTTACTTCCTCCGGGTCTGCCCTCCCACCCTCTCCCCCCCCCCCCAAAAAAGAGGTCCACCCGTGGGAGAAAAGCGCTCGCCCACCCCCGCGGACTGGGGAAGGGGCTCTCCTTGCGCTCGCGGGGGAAGACCCCAAAACAAACAAAAAAAGCTCTGGTTTTATTAAAAATTGATTTAAAGTTTTATTTTGGGGAAGAGGCGGGGTCGGGATCATCTCTGCGAAAAAACCTGCGCGGGATGGGCTGTCGGTGCCCACCTGCCTGATCGTTGTGATCGTCACTTTTCAACCCAGACCAAACTTTGCCTTCAGAAGCCCGGAAAACTTTCGGCGCCCTTAAAAGCTGCGGCAGAGGTAAGTGGCGAAAGAGGGGGGAGTGGGAGACAGACAGACAGACAAACAGACAGAGAGAAGGAGAGAGATAGAGAAAGAGGGACAGAGGCAGAGAGAGAGAGAGAGAACAGAGAGAGACACAGAGACAGAGAAAAACACACAGAGAGAGACAATCACAGAAAAAGACAGAGACAGAAAGAAAAAGAGAGAGAGGGAGGGAGACAGAGAAAAAGAGACAGAGATATATAGAGAGAAAGAGGGAGGGAGGAAGATACATATAGATACACAGAGACAGAGAGAGAGGAAGACAGAGAGGAAGACAGAGACAGAGAGAGGGGGACAGAGAGAGGAAGACATAGAGAGAGGGAGGGAGAGACAGACAGAGAGAGAGAGAGAGAGAGAGACGGACAGACAGACAGACAGTCACAGAGAGAGAGAAAGAAGGGTGGGTGGCTGGGTGGAGGGGACCGGCGACCCCTGCAGCTGATTCTCTGGAAATCCCTTTCCCGCGAGGCTCCCAGGCGATATGGCCAGTGACCAGGGATAATGGGAGGTAGGGTCCAACCCACGATGAAAAAAGAGCCTCTCCCGCCCCCTCCCCCGCAGCCTGAATCACAACTACAACCCCTGTGCGGGTTTTGAAGGGGCACCGAAGCCCTTCGGGGCGCCCCGAGTCTTCCCACTGGAAGATCCCTCTTTGCATTGCAAAAGCAGCTGGAAGCCGCCAACCAGAAGGTATTTAGCGGGGCTGCATTTGAGGACAAAATACCCCCGATGGAAGGCGGTCCTTCCTTTCTGCCGCTACCGGGGATGGTTGCCGGTGAGACTTCTGGCGGAAAGAAAACGAGCTTTTGGCGAAGTGGCTCTATTCGGTAATTGGAAAGGCTACTTCTTGGTGGTATCAATGAAAGATGGAGCAACGAATCCAAGGAACTAGATGGGGTCAAACTTGGTGGCCCAGCCAATGCTCTAGAAAACAGAAAGAGTATTCCCAACGTTTTCACTAGTTTGGGCTGCAGTAGTGGGGCTGAAATTAACAGGATGAAAATGAATAGGAACAACAGCAGCCTTGTGTTATCTTGTTGTGCACTGCCCTGAGTTCTTTTTGGTGAGCTGTGTGGCTGTATAAATATAAGATAGATAGATAGATAGATAGATAGATAGATAGATAGATAGATAGATAGATAGATAGATAGATAGAAGGACGGATGGATAGGTAGGTAGATAGATAGATAGATAGATAGATAGATAGATAGATAGATAGATAGATAGATAGATAGATAGATAGATAGATAGATAGATAGATAGATAGATAGATAGATAGATAGATAGATAGACAGACAGACAGACAGACAACGTAGATCAGTGGTCACTAACTGGTGGGCCACAGCCCACTAGTGGGCCATGAGAAAATTTTGGTGGGCCACAGAGAAATCTCACCCCCAGAACACCCCCCCAAAGCAATTAATCCAGGCTGTGCAGAAATAGAAGGCTGCTCAGCCCACATAGCCCATGGGAACCCTCCCCGCCCACTCACTCCTTACTTGGCAAACTTGTCTGCTAAGTTGCTATTTTTCCTTTTTCCGACCATCAGCTGTTCTGCTGTGCCGGGAGATTTAGATTAGCTAGGAAGCAGGAAATGGTTGGATTTCTTGCTTTCTAGCTAAGCACTTCCGAACCTCCCTTAGGACTGAAGGTTTGCTTGCAAGCAAATTCAGTGCAGACTCACGGCAAACAAATTTGAGAGACTGAGCTAGCCGATGGCAGATAGATAGATCACTGAATGATTCTGTGAGCAACTTGCCTGCTTTGCCTGATTTTGGATAAAAGTTGCTTTTTTATATAAAAAATTCAATATTTACATACATGGTGTGTTGTGAGTTAATTGCTCACAGAATCTGATTCTGTGAGCAATTCAATCTGCCTGCCTGCTTTGTCTGATTTTGGGTAAAGATTGCTCTTTTTTAATAAAAAAATCAATATTTATATAAATATTTATAATATTTACATACAAGCCATGCCCAACCAGTCACATGACCACCAAGCCACACCCACAAATTAGGCCATGCCCACAGAACCGGTTAGTGGTCCCTGGAATCTAAAATTATGAGTTTGGTGGTCCCTGAGGTTCAAAAGTTTGGCGACCCCTGCTGTAGATAGACAGACAGACAGACACCGTAGATAAATACATAAATAGATACTGTAGATAGATAGATAGATAGATAGATAGATAGATAGATAGATAGATAGATAGATAGATAGATAGATAGATAGATAGACAGACAGACAGACATATCATAGATAGATAGATAGATAGATAGATAGATAGATAGATAGATAGATAGATAGATAGACATATCGCAGATAGATAGATAGATAGATAGATAGATAGATAGATAGATAGATAGATAGATAGATAGATAGATAGATACTGTAGATCAGGGGTCTTCAAACTTGACAGCTTTAAGACTTGTGGACTTCAACTCCCAGAATTCCTCCTCCAGTCATTTAGCTCAGAAATTCTGGGAGTTGAAATCCACAAGTCTTAAACTTTCCAAGTTTGAAGACACTTGCTATAGATAGATAAACAGACAGACAGATACTGTAGATTAGGTAGATAGACAGACAAAAGGGATGATAATGATGAAGATAGCTAGATGGATATACATAGATATAGAACTGTAACTTTGAACAGACTTTTTGGCAGCAGGCTAAAAAGTTAATGCAGGCTGCATTAACAGGGATAAAATCAAGATCACGTGAAGTGTTAGTACTGCTTTATAAAGCCTTAGTAAATCCACACTTGGAATGCTGCATTCAGTTCTGGTCACCACAATATAAAAAAAGATGTTAAGTGTCTGGAAAGAGTACAGAGAAGAGCAGCAAGAATGACAGGAATTGGGTATGTGTAGTCTGAAGAAAAGAAGGACTAAGGATGATATGATAGCAGTGTTCCAATATTTGAGGGGTTCCTACAAAGATTTTGGAGGGGGGGTGTCAAATTTTTTTCCAAAGCAAGATGTAAAACAATGGATGAAAATTGACCAAGGTAAGAAGCGACCTAGGACAAAGGAGAAATTTCCTAATGGTGAGAGCAATCAACCAATGGGACAGCTTTGCCTTCGGAAGTTGTGGGTGCTCCATCACTGAAGGCTTTCAAGAAGAGATTGAACAGGGGGTTGGACTAGAAGATCTCCAAGGTCCTTTCCAACTCTTATTATTCTATGTTCCACGAACAGTCACTAAAAAAATGTTTGTAATTTGAGGACTACCTGTACTTCTTTCCTGCCTGTCTGAACTTAGGTTATGTGTACATCTTTAATTGTCCAAAAATGTGATTGCCAAAGTTAGAAGCAGTTGATCTCAATAACACAGCCTTTAGCCTCCCCCATCTCATTAAGGCAAGCATTCCAGAATTCCACATTAGCACGGCTGGGAATTCTGGAGGCTGTTATGTTTAGACGGCCCCAGAGTGGAGAAACCTGAAGAGACATATTTCATCTTGGATAACGTTTTTCTCTTTCTACTTACTTCACATTCAGGAACCTGATTTGTATGAATTTGCTCTTAGCTAGGAGACTTATTTCCTTACTAACTCGATACCCGTGCTTCGTTACGAAACTGTGTGGTTGTGCTTAGTTTTTGGGGAGGAAAATAAGGGGAAAGAAATTCTGCCTCTGCCTACCAGCATCCATCGGTATTCATCTGACTAGCGTCGTGTCAGGGTGTGAGAGAGTTGAGGACTGTTTGGAAACTAAAACAGTATTTGCTGTATTAGCAAGAAGGAGAAAGCAAGGAGCCTGGGTGTGGCTTAGCTCAACTGTTCTGTACTAAAGCTGGTTGCTGCTGTGAAACTGAAACTTCTGTCTTCTGCTTGTGTTTTACATTTGTAACAGATTTCTTTTCAGGTGGGGAGAGGGAGTAGAACTCCTTAGCATCAGAGCAAGTTAATAATAATATACGAAATACTAATGCTCTGATGGTCATTTTGAAAAATCCTTTCTTAGTGAGCACCTAGAATCCAAGAGGAACATATGTGCCAAATTTCAAGTTTGTAGGCTTTATAGTTTGTGATGATGTGTGAGTGGTATTTTGCTTTTATATATAGAGAGATTATTCTTTGAATTTGCTAAGGAATTTAAGAAGCTACTTCGGTAAGATCAAAGTTTTGGTCTCTCTGGGATTCTTTTATTGAGTTTCCTATTTTGGGGGGGCAGGACATGTATTCAACAGGGAAACTTTTGCAGGTAAAGTCTGGATTTTGCTCTGGGTTACCATCCTTCTCTCGGTGAGAAAGCATGTTGCTCTGTGCATGCTCAGGGACTCACATAGCAAGACTTAGTTAGGTACACTGGAAATTAAATGAAAGAGTGTTGCATAAAAAATTAGGAATGCTTCTTATGATTGCTAAGTCACGAACCAGAAATTCTTCCATGCATTTAAAAAATTGGCACAAAATAAGGCACCTCTCACCAGATGTTCATTTCTTATCTTGTCAGCTGATTGCTTGCTATTCGGTAGTATCTTATGAATTTTGGTTTTGCTCTTCTCCAACAGCCCTGTAAAGCAGGCCAGCACAATCTCACAACATTGCAACAAAAGTAATTAGACCAAGATGACTACCAGTGAGTTTTCAGACAAGGCCATTTGAAACAATTGTCTAATTCATGCTCTTACAGCTCACATTAAATTACGCGGTTCCTTTCATCTTGGTTGTGGCTTTGGATTTGTAAATCAGAATTCGGTATGTCTAGAACTTCTTGGCTTAGTTGGGATCGCTTGTTTTAAATGTGTTTTTAATGAGGCACAATAGCATATTTTTCCTTCCTGGAGATAAGGGCTTTCTACGGAAACATATGTTGTCTATGTGAACAATTTTTGTACTTATTTTTGTTTAATTATATTAAACCAAGATTCAAACACGCACACACACACACACATACCTCAAGGGAAAAAAAGGCAAGATTTGCAGATGAAATATGCAATTTTCCTTATGCCTTTGAAGGAGTATCTATTTGGTCTAATTGCTTCAAGCCACAGATTCTGCACATTAGCGTGACTTTAAGCCAAACAGACATTATGTTCACGCAGTTTTCATGCAGACTGGTCTTAATATTTCTCCCTGGTTTTGAGATTATTTACCTTTAAGGAGGCATGTCCTGTTTGACCCACCCATTTGAGTTATTATCTGTTTGTTTCCTAATTTGATTTACACCCTACTTTTTCCAATCTGGCAAGTTCTCAAGGCGATTAATTAAACGAGTCCTTTTGGCCAAAGCATCAGGAGTGTTTGCCCAGGAAATCATTCTCTCTCTAGCTGGCGTTTTGTTGAAGTTTTCAAAAAACAGGTTTGAGAAGAGGTACTTCAAGAGTCAGTAAAGTCTCTTTCCAGTTGAAGTGAAGTTCTCTGCACTCTTTCCAGAGTCTCAACATCTTTTTTGTAGTTTTGTAGATAGTGTCATCAATGCAATGCACATGAATTTGGGCAAACTCTGGGAAATGGGGGAGGACATGGGAGCCTGCTGTGCTATAATCCATAGGGTTGTGGAGAGTTGGATACCATCTAGCAACTGAACAACAACAACTGCTTGTGTAGTGGTGGAAAAACTGGTGGTATTCAAATTTTGTTACTACCGGTTCTGTGGGCGTGGCTTGGTGGGCATGGCAGGGGAAGGATACTGTAAAATCTCCATTTCCGCCCCATTCCAGGGGAAGGATACTGTAAGATTCCCCATTCCCTCCCCACCCCATAACCTGTTTTCCAGCTCTGTACTTCTGTGCAGAGCAACAAAAGAAGACCCAGCCAATCAGTTGGGACTCAGGAGGCAGCGAATAGATGGAGGCGGGGCCAACCAGAAGTGGTATTTACCGGTTCTCTGAACTACTCAAAATTTCTGCTACCGATTCTCTAGAATCTGTCAGAACTGGTTGAATACCACCTCTGGTCAGTAGCAAACCCTCTGCACGCATGCGCAAAGTGTGTATTGTCCTCAAAACTGGGCTCTTGCTTGGTGTCGAAGCCGATAAGTCACCGGACACAAGGTGTGATACAATATACTTTTATTTTGGTACCAAGATATAAGGGCCCTGGCTCAAAACTTAACCAAGGGCCCCAATAAGAATCTTACAGCAATTTTTATAGTCAAGGGATGGTTGCATTCAGCCCTTTGCCCTTCCCCTAATAATGCATGCATAACAGATAATATTGATTGGTTATTTGGATCTCAGCCCCCTACATAGCTAAATGTCGCGTCATCTGGTTTTCACCCCAGGTCACGGGTATCTTGCAAAGTGTCCTAGTTTCATGTGCCAGCTATGTGGTGTTTGGGGTTTTTCTTATAAGCAAGCTATTCTTGTTCCTAATATCCTGGCTAGTGGTTTAAGGTGCTAACTTCTGCCTCGCTAAGAATGTGCAGTTCCAACCCCTTTCCTATTGCAGAGCAGCTCAAAGCAGCATCCCCACTCCCATGACCCCCATCTTTCTGCAGAGAAAAGTAAAAGCAGTTTTAACTTTGTCTGAGGCAGCACTTCCACCTCCCCACGACCCCCCTCCTTCTGTAGAGACAGAGAAGACAGGGAAGGAGCAAGGCTGCCCAAGGCACAGAAATGAAGACAAGAGAAAATGTTTTTATCAGAATTCATGTTCTTCACTCTCATGTCCATTCCATCTATACCTGGCTCCTATTTCCACATATGACCCTTACTCTGATCCCCCGGGGCCTCCTCTGTACATACATTCCATCACCTGATCCTTCACGTGCGCTCATCGAACCAGTTGTTACATCGGGTTGAATCGCACCCCCTGAGCCACGCCCACCAAGCCACGACCACAGAACCGGTAGTAAAAAATTTTTGAATCCCACCACTAGTTAAGACTTGCAAAAATGTATACCGGTAGTCCTTGACTTACGACCACAATTGAGTCTTTCTGACACCAGTGAAAGAGGCAAGGAGCTCTGGATATATTTCAAGTAGAAATTGGACAGAAACCTGGTCAGAGATACTTTCATTTGGATTTTTGTATCAAATGGATATTGAACCTCTGGAGTGCTGGGTGTATCCCTCCAATTCTGTAAGTTCAGTTTTAGATAATTATACTGGAGACTTTATTAGTAGGTTGCATTACAGGTAGTTCTTGACTTACAACCACAACTGACACTGGAATTTTTGTTGCTAAGCGAGACAGTTCTTAAGTGAGTTTACATAAAGGATGATTGTATCATGATGTCACAGTGCAATCTTGTGGTTTTGATGAGATTATAGCTTGTTGCTGATGCCCCTCAATGCAACTCTTGTCGTTTGCAAATTATGGCTTAGAACAATATGCAAACCTAGGCATTTGTGGCTTACCTAACTCATGGTTAAACCATTGTGATAGGGTGGTTGTGGGAATCAGGCTGCTGTTAACAGGATTGGGTTTTTGCCTGGATCTTTCTGACGTGACAAATTTCTGCCGAGTGGTTTTTCTTTTCCTGCTGGACGCACAAGAAGTTTGTTAGGTTACTACTAATGCTCCAAAACAACTTTGCAATTTTACAATTTCAAATATGGCCCAAGCTGTGTGACTGAATCAATTTGCTCTTTGGTTATAAATGTGGACACTTCTTTGGCATGGCTGCATTTGGGGGGGGGAAATATATCCTTGTGGTTTGGGAATTTGAGGGCGGAACTCGGCTTGCAGGTTTAATTTCGCTGGGTCTGTTTTCATTTAGATACTTACAGAATGTTAGATAAAATGATTCCTTTGCAGAGAAGTTAATGTTTAACTTCTTATCTGAATGACGGTGAACACACCCGGATTTGATCTCTGATCCATTCTCCCCAAGTGCCTTTTTGGTCAGCCCCCAAAACAAATAGCATTTTCTTTGGTTTTGATTGCTGACTGAGGTCTGCTGAAGCAATAGAACATAGAATCATAGGGCTTCCATCAATCAGAATAAGAGCTGGAAGACACCTTGGAGGTCATCTAGTCCAACCTCCTGCTCAAGGCAGGAGTCTCCATACCATCCCGGTCAAAGGGTTGTCCAATCTACTTTTGAAAACCTCCAGTGATGGAGCATCCACAACTGCAGGAGGCAAGCTGTTCCATTGATGGATTGTGCTCACTGTCGGAAATATTCTCCTTGTTTCTAGGGTAGATAAGAGATGAAAAACAAACATCAAGAGGTAAATTTTGCCCTTTTCATGAGGTAACAAACTATGTGTCTGTAGCTGAGTAGTGAGGAAAGCATGATATGAATAGAATGGAATGGAATAAAACAAGAACAAGAAGGGACAGAATAGAATAAAATGCAATGCAGAAAAATGCAGAGTAGAGTAGAATAGAATAGAACAGGAAGAATAGAATAGAATACAACGCAATGTAATGCAATGCAATACAATTCAATACTCTACAATACAATATAATACAATACAATAAAATGCAATGCAGAAAAATGCAGAGTAGAGTAGAAGAGAAGAGAACAGGAACAGACTAAGAATAGAATAGAATACAATACAGTACAATACAATACAATGCAGAAAAATGCAGAGTAGAGTAGAATACAATGCAATGCAGAAAAATGCAGAACAGAAGAGAACAGAGCAGAAGAGAAGAGAAGAGAAGAGAACAGAACAGAACAGAACAGAACACTTTATTTGGCTAAATGTGATTAGACAAGGAATTTGTCTCCAGTGCAGAAGCTCTCAGTGCACAGGCAAAGCAATAGAATAATACTGATCATCATCATCATCATCATCATCATCATACAGATAGTCCTCGACTTACACAGTTCATTTAGTTCAAAGTTACAACAGCAGCACTGGAAAAAAGTGTCATGATTGCTTTTCACACTGGCGACCGCTGCAGCTTCCCCTTGGGTGATGTGATCAAAATTCAGACGCTTGGCAACTGGTTCCTATTTAGGTCGATTGCAGAGTCATGTGATCCCCTTAATGCAACCTTCTAACAAGCGAAGTCCATGGGGAAAACAGATTCCCTTAACAACCCGTGTTACCCACTTAACAACTGCAGTGATTCACTTAACCGTCGTGGCAAGAAAGGTCATGAAAACGGGGCAAGGTTCACTTAACAAGGGGGCTGGACTACATGACCTCCAAGTTCCCTTCCAACTCTACTATTTTGTTATTCTGTTACGTTGACGAGTTTGGGGGGCGGGGCATATATATACCCATTCAGAAGTTGCTGGAGATCATTCTCTTGTTCGATTCGATCCCGGCATCTGGTAAGAGATCTATTACGTTGACAAGCAGACATTACTGTCATCCATCTCACAAGATGTGAAGGTTCGTTTCTTTGTTGTTAAACCTTTCCAGCTTCTATGTTATATCCAATTCTTTTCCAGCGTGTATCAAAGCTCTGTTTTCAAAGGGAGGGAGGGGAGAAGGAAGGCAAGCCAGACTAGATTGGATTGCCATTTGTCAGAAATGGTGTAGGGCCGTAATGGCGAACCTGTGGCAGGCATGCCACAGGTGGCACACAGGGTCATTTGTGCAGGCATGCGAGCCCCAGCCAAACGTACCTGCACTGAACATGCGCACACCTCCCAGCTGATTTTCGGTCCGTTTGAGGCCTTTTACGGCCTCTCAGAGGCTCGGGGGAAGCCTCTATAGCCTCAGGAGGCTGGAAAACGGGCCTTCCAGAAATACTGGAAGTGACAAAACGGGCCTGTTTTTCGGCCTCCCAAGGCTGCAGGGGCTTCCCTCGAGCCCCAGGAGGGCAAAAACGGCCTCCCTCAGGATCCAGAGGCCCTCCAGAGGCTGAAAACGGGCACTCCCGGTATTTCCGGAAGGCCCATTTTTCAGCCTCCCGAGGCTGCAGAGAACCTCTGGGAGGCCGAAAAAGGCCTCAAACAAGCCGAAAATCAGCTGGGAGGCACGCACATGCACAGTGCAAGTAAGGGGGTGGCAGGGGGTGTTACACACGCATGCACAGGTGGACGGGGCGCATTGCATTGTGGGTGCTGACACACGCGCACACTTTCGGCACACCACAACAAAAAGGTTCGCCATCACTGCTTGGGTGGGGTGGGGGGGTTGGACTAGATGACCTACAAGGTCCCTTCCAACTCTGTTAATCTGTAAGATCTGTAAGACTAGGTCATTCAACCTGCCCTGCCAGCTGCTAACCCAATAACATCACAATCCTATTATTTGTGTGTGTGTGTGTGTGTGTGTGTGTGTGTGTGTGTGTGTGTGTGCAGTTGAGCGCCATATATCTGCTGTGCGACTACTGTATTTGCTGGCATGTAGCCCATACACTTCCAGGTGGCTTTGGGCATTTTACCACCCTGGCACGGCTCCTTTCGTAATCCTCAAAGCAATTGAGCTTTGGGTAAAAGGAATCAGCGAGTCTGCTTTTCGGCATCGTTCCTGTCAGTTGTAATCGATACAGCTTATGTTTTTAAAAATGTCACACACATCCCAGGTTTTAGAAAGGGGAATTTGGCTTCCTTGATTGCACCCTTAACTAGCTGCGGAAAAGATTTGTTTCACTTGGCAAAGGTAGAAGAGAGTTGGGGTCGGTGTACATGCTGCCGTTGGTTTTAGGAATCTCTTTCTCCCTCTCAATCCATTTTCCCATCTATCGTTTCCCATGGAAAAACGGCCTTCATCGTGAGCTATAATGGAGATTATGGCTTTCAGACCTAGGAATTCAGGGAGTGGGGTTGGTAAATCATGACTTAAAAAAAGAAACCAGAAGCACGACGTATTTATCCTTGTTGAAAAACGATTCATGGAATTTGAGGTAGGTAGGTAGGTAGGTAGGTAGGCTGGTTGGTTGGTTGGTAGGTAGGTAGGTAGGTAGGTAGGTAGGTAGGCAGGCAGGCAGGCAAAAAGACAGATGAATATCAGAGAGATGATAGATAGATAGATAGATAGATAGATAGATAGATAGATAGATAGATAGATAAATGGATAGATGGATGGATGAGAGGGAGGAAGGGAGGAGGGGTCCTTAGTGCTCTCTGAGCTTGCAGATGTTTCATTACTCAAGCTAGGTAAGATCACACACACATTAGAGAGATATAGATAGAGAGATAGAGAGAGAGATGATAGATAGATAAATAGAGATGATAGATAGAAATAAAGACAGACAGACAGATAAATATAGATAGATAAATATATATGATAGATAGATTAGATAGATATAGATAGAAATAAAGTTAGACAGACAGATAGATAGATATAGATAGATAGATATGATTGATAGATAAGACAGAAATAAAGACAGACAGGTATAGATAAATAGATATGATAGATAGATGATAGATAGATGATAGATAGATAGATAGATAGATAGATAGATAGATAGATAGATAGATAGATAGATAGATAATCTTTCACAAAACTCAGTTCAGTTGTATACCCCCACCGTTTGAATTCTTCCTTTGAGCCTTCACTGACTTGTAGCAATGTCCTGCTTTTAGAATGTTCTAGGTTGTCGGGTTCTGAAAATCGAAAGAGATGTTGAAATGCTTCTAAGCAATTTCCGTTACTGTTCCTCACCTGTAGACAGAGATCTTGCCATACTAACGTAGACTTCCTGCACCATTTAATGCATATTCTGGGAACTGTTAGGGAGGAACCATCTCTCTTTCTCCCACACCAAGAATCCAAGTGGCATTGTCTCTTGCTCGTCTGGAATGCACTCTCTCGCTCCTAGGAATCCAGACTACATTCCACTCCAGTGAGTTCTCAATGCTTGCTGTATCATAACCCACAAATAACAACTTAATTAACATAAGCGTTATTGATTGTATGACCTTTGCACTCTGGGTTGCTCCTGAGCCACATTTGAGAACTATTGCTTGGATGTGGTGGGTTCTGACAGATGCTAATAGATCCCTCCCTGGACTGCGGGTGTTCCTGTTTTGTCTACTCCTAAGCCTTGGCACTCACCGCTAAACTTCAGAAATGATAATAATCAGTGATGATACGAAAAAGAAGCTAGAGAGTGCTAATTTTCTTCTGATCAGAATATGCACTTAATCCCCCATAGAAAAAAAAAGGAAGATTTAAAAACCTCACATTGTTTTGGGCACTTATCCAACATTAGCTGGCTGAAAATAATGGTGGTTCTAAGAATGAAAATGTACTCTTTTTTTTTTTTTTTTTTGCTGAATTGGAAAACATCCATTTGATATTATTCATCCTGTAAATTGCGTTCTCCATCAAGGCAAATAGATGCCTGGGGCAAGGCAGCAATAATCGTAACAACTTTTATCATAACTTCGGGAAATATTGGAGCAAAACCACAGGTGGGGTCAAGGGGAGGCCAATGAGTAAAGCAACACAGTTGCCTTTCTTATGCAAATTCCATTCTTTTGTACACGGGGCATGTCGTGCATATGGAAAGTGGGCGGAGCTTCCATCACAAAGGGAGGATGCTGTCATCATTGGAACAGCGCCAGCCATTCTGTATATCGCTCTGCAGCAAGCCACGTATTTTAGAATAGAATAGAATGGAAGTCTTTATTGGCCAAGGGCGATTGGACACATAAGGAATTTGTCTTGGTGCAAATGCTCTCGGTGTACATAAAAGAAAAGACACATTCATCAAGAGTCAAGAAATATAAGGTACAACACTTAATAATAAATCATAGGGTACAATAAGCAATCAAATCATACTAGGAAACAATATAAATCGTAAGGATACAAGGGACAAAGTTACAGTCATACAGTCACAAGTGGGAGGGGATGGGTGATAAGGAATAATGAGAAGGTTAATAGTAATAGTAGTGCAGACTTTGTAAATAGTTGGACAGTATTGAGGGAATTATTTGTTTAGCAGAGTGATGGCGTTTGGGAAAAAACTGTCCTTGTGTTTAGTTCTGTGTGCAGTGCTCTATAGCATCATTTTGAGGGAAGGAGTTGAAACAGTTTATGTCTGGGATGTGACAAGTCTATAGATATTTTCACAGCCCTCTTTTTGACTCATGCAGTATACAGGTCCTCGATTGAAGGCAGGTTGGTAGTAATGTTTTTTTCTGCAGTCCTAATTATCCTCTGAAGTCTGAAGAAAAATGTTTATGACCGTTTTTCAGACTTATGACCATTGCAGCATCCCTATGGACATGAGATCAAAATTCAGCTGCTTAGCAACTGACTCATATTTATGACGGCTGCAGTGTCCCGGGGTCATGGGATCTCCTTTTGCGACCTTCTGACAAGCAAAGTCAACGGGGAAATCTAGTTTCACTCAACGGCTGTGTTAGTAACTTGACTGCAGTGATTCATTTAATGACTGCGGCAAGAAAGGTTGTAGAATGGGACAGAATTCACTCAACAACAGTCTCACTTAGCAAGAACAGAAATGTTGGGCTTAATAACAATCATAAGTTGAGGACTAGCGGTACACTCGTCCTGGTTGTGTTGCTTGGTCTTTTGCAGTTCTTTGCCTAGCCTGTTTCCCAGGACTTCCTTGGATCAAAAGATTTAGATGTTCCTACAGTGGACCTTGACTCCTCTTCCTAACCTGAAGAAACCAGGTTACATTTTGTTTAATGAGAACAGTTTAATTTAGTTTACTTTATTATCATTGCACCTCATACAATGAAATTAAATACCATCTTCAGTGCACATCATGACTATGAAAATAAACACAAACACACATCCTTCACACTCCACACATTGAACCGAAAACCCCCGACATCGCACCAATACTGCACTATACAGCAGAATTCAATAGAGTTACTGCCCTGGGATAGAAGCTTGTTTTTCAGCCTATTTGTCCTTGTTTTTAATATTCTGTACTGTCTGCCAGGTGGTAATAGTTCAAAAAAAAAGGGTGTCCAGGATGAGATGGATCTTTGAGAATGTTTTGAACTTTCTTTAAGGCAGGGGAGCTATAAAGCTCTTCCAAAAAGGGGAGAGGGCAACCAGTGATCCTTTGGGCAATGACATTAACCCTCTGGAGTGCTGTCCTATCTGCCCCTGTGCAATTGGCAAACCATGCAGAGGTGCAGTAAGTTAAGATTCTCTCTATGGTGTAGCGGTAGAAGGTCACCAGCAGTTTTTCATTCACTTGTTGTTTTCTAAGAAGCCTCAGGTAGTATAAGGCAGGGTTCAAGGCACCAAAATTAGCAAATGGCCTTGTCTGTTGCTGTACTTTGGTTGAGACTATCTTGCAGATTGATTCTGATTGACCATAGCTCCTGGGAAAAAGACCAGTTCCCAAATTTAGAAGAGCCTTATAACAGAATCAGAGAATTACAATTATTATATTATATAATTACATTAATATTATTATATTAATAATATTAATATAATATTAATAATTATATGATTATTGCAATTATTACAATTATATATGATAATTAATACAATTATATAATATATAATTGCATTAATATTATATTAATATTAATATATAATTAATAATTATATAATATATTATATAATCATATTATAATAATTAATTAGAATTAGAAATAAGAGAATTATAACAGAATAAGAGAATAAACAGAGTGGTCAATGTCTGGAATACTCTACCTGATTCTGTGGTTTCTTCCCCAAACCCCAAAAACTTTAACCTTGGATTGTCTACTATTGACCTCACCCCTTTCCTAAGAGGTCTGTAGGGGGCGTGCATAAGCGCACCAACGTGCCTACCATCCCTGTCCTATTATTTCTTTTATTTTTCTTATATGTACCAATTTCATGTATTTATAACAATGTATATACTTATACCTATTATCTTGTAAGCGATGGACAAATCAAATAAATTCTAAATAACAGTGTTGGAAGGGACTTTGGAAGTCTTCCAATCCAACCCCTTGTGCAGGAGACAGGGGTTTGCTGCTGGGGGTTCGCAGGGGTTCGGGGAAGCCCCTAGCTAAGATTCTGTGCAGTTCGGAGAACCCCTAAATCCCACCCTGGGCTGGCCCTGCCCCTCCCAGGAGTCTCCCAGCACCCTGTTTTGGATGCAGGTAAGTGCAGGGCACGCACGGAGACTTGGGGCGGGCATAACACGGGCCTCCTGGAAGTTTGGAGAGTCCAGAAACGGGCCTGTTTCTGGCTTCCAGAGAGCCTCCGGAGCCTGGGGAGGCTGTTTTCGTCCTCCTGGAGGCTCGAGGAAAGACTCCAGAGTCCGGGAGGGCAACCCCTCCCCGCAGCCGTGGTGCAGGAGACTTACTAGACCACACCCACCATGGCCACGGCCACCCAGCAACCGGACAGAGAACCCTTTGCTAAAGTTTTTGAAGCCCACCCCTGGCAGGAGACCCTACACCACTTCAGACAAATGGTTGTCCAACCTCTTCCTAAAAACCTCCATTGTTTGGAGCACTCACAACTTCTGGAGACAAGCTTATCTTTAGTTCGATTTAATCTTCTCCCCACCCCTGATTGAAGAGCTCAGGGTTGATCTGTGAGGTGCTCTCTGGTTTTGATTGTTTTCTTGCAGATGTGCCATTACCAAACGAGGTTACGTCAGCACTGCTGCACAATGCACTGAAGAGGTTATCAAGTCTGGTAATCAAATGTCGGTAAAAAAACCACCAAAATCAGAGAGCACTAAGGAGCCCACAGTTAATGTTCTCCCCACAGGTCTCCTGGAATGGAAATATAGGAAAACCCTACATGAAACCCAATACTACCCCTGTAATAGGAGTACCATAAAAACTACAACTTATATTCTTTTCTATTGCCAATGCTACAGGGACATTTGCCACCAGTTAATTATTCCTCTTTTGTTTCACTTCTGGGGCACTCGGTTAGCCTTTATTTATTTATCAGTTAAGCAATCAAGATAAATTTTATTCACTAAAAGCAGCAACATTTTGCTCCATTGTGTGTAAGCTTCGCCCACCAATGTTTGCTAATAGTTTTTGTAGTTAGGAGGAGAGTTGTCTGTTTCTCATTTTATCGATTGTATAAATTTTCTGTCTATCTGTTCAGCAGTCTTGTACGTTTCAAAATAAAGTGAGATGACCAGGATAGACTGAAAAGCACGCAAAGAGCACTCATTCTTGGTGCAGAGGCAAACGTTTGACATGCCTTCGCTCTGCAGTGATCTGTCCAAATTCCAGTTTCCTCTAAGAAGCCGGGAACGTGGGTTTCCATCCTTTCTGGTGACATCTGCCAAGCTTCCAGAGATAAATGTTTTTGTAAATGGGCCAATGGGGGTGTCAGATATTTGCCAATCTCTCGTCCAGGCATTTCCAAGAGGCTACATCCAACAAACAAGAGTAACCTGTGATAGAAACTGGGATAAGGCAGAATGGAGAGGAAAAGAGCCACCATATTGTATGAGAACAATTGTACGATTGTATAGGTTGGACTAGACCAGGGGTGTGAAACTGGATTTCTTCGAGGGCCGGATCAGCATTGTAGTTCTCCTCCACGGGCCGATGGGGAGGGGGCAGGGAGCGGGGGAGGGGGGGCGGGAGACGGGACAGATGCCTCCTGCAGCACCTTGCCGGGCAAAATGGGGTACAGGGGCCTCACGAGACCCCCTCTGCCCTGTTTTCATCCTGAACGGCCTCCTGCAGCACTCTGCTGGCTGAAAATGGGCCATGCGGAGGCTGCCCGGGGCCTCCACGAGACCAGTTTTTGTCCGGCAGAGTGCTGCTGGAAGCTGGGGAGGCCAAAAATGGGCCTTGCAAGGCCTCCGTGAGGCCTGTGTTTGGCCAGCAGAGGCACTGCAGGCCGGTTCTTTGATATTTTCAGGCCGGACCCACAGGCCAGATTTAAGTACCCCTTGAGCTGGATCCGGCCTACAGGCCTTGAGTTTGACACTCCTGGTCTAGACAAAGAGAAGGACTAAAGCAGGGGTCTTCAAACTTGACAGCTCTAAGACTTGTGGACTTCAACTCCCAGAATTCCTCCTCCAGTCATGTTAGCTCAAGAATTCTAGGAGTTGAAGTTCACAAGTCTTAAACTTGCCAAGTTTGAAGACCCTTGGACTAAAGGGTGATATGATAGTATTCCAGTATTTGTGGGGCTGTCACAGAAAAAGAGGAGGTCAACCTATTGTCCAAAGCACCTGAGGGCAGGACAGGACGTTACAGGTAGTCCTCAATATATGGCCACAAATTGAGCCCCAAATTTCCATTGCTAAGCGAGACAGACGTTAACCGAGTTTTGTCCCATTTTACAACTTTTCTTGCCACACAGTTGTTCAGGGAATCAGCCCAGTTGCAAAGTTAGTTACATGATGGTTAAGTGAATCTGGCTTCCTCATTGACTTTGTTTGCCAGAAGGCCGCCCAAAGGGACCACCTGACCCCAAGACGCTGCAACTGCCATACATAGGAGCCAGTTGCCGAGCGTCCACATTTTGATCACATGACCGTGAGGATGCGTGAGGTCGCAAGTATGAAAAATGGCCATAAGTCTTTTTCCCCAGAACCGTTG
This sequence comes from Bungarus multicinctus, assembly GCA_023653725.1. Lineage (NCBI taxonomy): Eukaryota > Metazoa > Chordata > Lepidosauria > Squamata > Elapidae > Bungarus > Bungarus multicinctus. Next base: position 9,553,829 of record CM042850.1, read on the forward strand.
TAACTTCGGTCATGAAATGAAAAGTTGTAAGTCTAGATCATTAAAGCGAAATCCAACCTAGAACTAAGGAAAAATTTCCTGGCAGTGAGGATAATTAATCTGGAATGGGTTGCCTCCAGAAGTTGTGGGTGCTCCATCAATGGAGGTTTAAGCTCTCTTGCTCCAGCAGGGGGTTGGACTATATAGAAGACCTTCCAACCCTATTATTCTACGTTCCGTGATGCATTATACTTCTTACCGCCAGGGGTGGGTTTCAAAAATGTTAGCAATGGGTTCTCTGCCCAGCTGCTGGCTGGGCGTGGCCATAGCGGGTGTGGCTTAGTCAGCCTCCTGCACCATGGTGTGTGGGGGGGTGTTTTTGCCCTCTCCGGGCTCCGGAGGCTTTCCTTGAGCCCCCAGGAGGGTGAAAACGGCCTTCCCGAGTTCCAGAGACTCTCTGGAAGCCGGAAACAGGCCTATTTCCGGCCTTCCTGAACTTCCAAGTGGCTTGTTTTTCACCTTCCCTGAGCTTCCATGCGTGCCCTGCACTTAGCTGCATCCAAAACGGGCCGCGTGGGGACTCCTGGGAGGGGAGGGATAGGCTGAGCAGGGCCAGCCAGGGGTGGGATTTGGGGGTTCTCTGAACTGCACAGAATCTTAGCTAGGGTCTCTCCCTACGAACCTCCAGCAGGTAACCCTGCTTACCACAGTCCAATGAGTACACTGTATTTTTTCCTTCTTCACCCAGTACAGGGATCCTTTCTTAAATCTGGCAGTTATATTCCATTCATTTGCGGCATTTCAAGAATGAAGCTAAGCCACTCTAACTTTTATTGATTTAACCCCAGCTGGGTTTAAATAGGCATAAGATGCATCTAATAGCTATGGTTTGTTTGAATAAACCTGACCAGGGAATGGGCGAAATTTCCTCCCACTTTGCAGTGGGAATTGGATGCCTGCGGTGCTTTAGCTGCCTGGCTAATTTTCAAATTAATTTTTCATTTCTCCCCTCCTCCACCTCTTAATCCTGTTGTTTTCATGCTTTTTTTGTTGCTGTTTTTTGTTCTACTGAGCGGTTTTCTTTCCTCTTGGATATTCACAATGCTTTGGATACTGTGGCATTGATTTTTTTCCCCCCACGATGAGTAGAAATGTGGGTAGCGGGTTTGAGTTTCACAATGTTTTTGCAGCCTGTTGGAAACAAGCAAGACAATTGTGTGGAGGTTCTCAAATTGACATCTCAAGGGGGTTGTGGGCAATTTAAAAGGGAGAGGGTGGATTGCAAAAAATTTTTAAACATTGCCTTAAGCATCGTAAGGCATTTCGGACTTCTGAATATTAATAATTTACTGGTCTGTTTTCTTAAGAATGGAATGGAATAGAATAGAATAGAATAGAATAGAATAGAACAGAGAATAGAATAGAATAGAATAGAATAGAATTCTTTATTGGCCAAGTGTGATTAGATACGCAAGGAATTTGTCTTGATGCATATACTCTCAGTGTACATGGAAAACAACAAGGTAACAATAATTATAATATCAAAATAATAAAAAATAATAAAAATGATACCAATAGAGAAGATAGTGGAACAAGAGGAACATGAATTCTGTGAAAAACAATCCACAGCTATAGTCTCAGATTATTACGCTACAGAGTGTTACTTTCAGATGAACTCCTATCTATGAATTTTATGAAACATTTACATTTATCTGCTGAAATAACCCTGCTGTGTCCAAAATGTTCACAGTTTTAAATTTTGCTTTGATTAAAGCATATTTTGTGGCGGGGAGGTGTTTATAGATGGCTGTTTGTCTGTGTGGGGCAGAGTTAGAATGTGCTCTGCCCTGATCCGCTGAAGCAGAGTGTAAGCTACATAACACATTTGCAGGGGATAATTATTCGAAAGGTTTCCGATTCTTTTAGTAGTAGCTGACATAGGAGGCATCTGTATTTCTGAAAAGCAGGAACAAATTACAGGTAGCCTCGACTTACCAGCATAATTGAGTTCTCAATTTCAGTTGTAAGTTGTGAGGATTGTTAAGCGGGTCTTCCCATGCCTGATTTTAGGATCTTTTTGCGCAGCAGTTGTTAAGTGAATGCTGTGGTCATAAAGGGAATGCCATGGTTGTTAAGCAGACAGTGTAATCATTAAACAAATCCCTTGTTTGCTATCCCTCTATTGATGCAGCCTGAGACTGCATTGGCTTCAGTGGTGGGATTCAGATGTTTTTTACTACCGGTTCTGTGGATGTGGCTTGGTGGGCGTGGCATGGCTTGGTGGGCGTGGCTTGGTGGGCATGGCAGGGGAAGGATACTGCAAAATCCCCATTCCCTCCCCACCCCACTAACCTGCTTTCCAGCTCCGTTCTCCTGTGCAGGGCAACAAAAGAAGACCCAGCTGATCAGCTGGGACTTGGGGGGGCGGAGACTAGATGGGGGCGGGGCCAGTCAGAGCTGGGATTGTCCGGTTCTCCGAACCATTCAAAATTTCCGCTACCGGTTCTCCAGAACCGGTCATAACTTGCTGAATCCCACCTCTGATTTGCTTCTTTGGCAACTGCTGGCTGACATTTAAGTGATTATCCACTACAGGTTTGACCACCTCTCCCACAGGTCCTTAAATTTAAAGTCTCTACCTTCATTAAACCACAGTTCCAGATCAGTCATGTAGGCAGTCCTCAACTTACAACAGTTCATTTAGTGACCATTCGAAGTTACAACGGCACTGAAAAAAAGGGACTTATGATTGTTTTTACAATCTTTGCAGCAAAGTCAGTGGGGAAACCAGATTAACCACTTCAATGATTCACTTAACAACTGTGGCAAGAACGGTCATAAAATGGGGCAAAGCTCAGTTAACTCACTTAGCAACAGAAATGGGCTCAGTTGTGGCCGTAAGTTGAGGACTACCTGAAACTGAAAAGGTGGAAAGCTAGTATTTATTTATTTAATTAAATTTCTATACCGCCCCCTCTCCCAAAAAGGGACTCGGGGCGGTGTACAGCCTACTAAAAATAGAATATATACAATTTAAAAACAAATTAAATACAAGAATCCGGCTGAATCCCTTCAATTATAAAATACAAAATTTAAAATTCCGGGATTAAATTAAAAGTTAAGATTTAAAAATTTAAAAATGGAATTAAATTAAAACCCATAAACCATTCACTGGGCCAGGCCGGCCTGCTGGAAAAATAAGGTCTTAACTGCGCACCGGAAGGTCTGGATGTCAGTAATGGCCCGTATCTCCGGGGGCAGATCATTCCACAGGGAGGGGGCCCCCACAGAGAAAGCCCGCACCCTTGCGGCCGCCAGCCAGCAACGATCAGGCGGCGGCACCCCAGGGAGGGCAACCCTGTGAGAGCGTATTGGGTGGCGGGAGGCTGTCGATGGCTGCAGGCGGTCCCATAAGTACCCAGGTCCCGAGCCATGGAGCACTTTAAATACAGTCAGTACCACCTTGAATCGAATCCGGAAGGCCACAGGAAGCCAGTGCAGCCTGCGGAGAAGCAGTGTTACATGGGAGCTCTGAGGGGCTCCCATGATCACCCGCGCGGCTGCATTCTGAACCAACTGCAGCCTCCGGAGACTCTTCAAGGGGAGCCCCATGTAGAGAGCATTGCAATAGTCCAAGCGGGAGATGACGAGGGCGGAGGTGACTGTGCGAAGTGCGCCCAGATCCAGAAAGGGCCGCAACTGGTAGATCAGACGAATCTGACAAAAGGCCCCCCTGGCGACGGCTGTAATATGATCTTCTAAAGACAGCCGTACATCCAGGAGGACACCCAGATTGTGCACCCTTTCCATGGGGGTCAGAACCTCTCCCCCCACGGCCAGCGAAGGAACAAGCTGGCTGTATCTGGGCGCAGGAAACCACAGCCAGTCAGTTTTGGTCGGGTTGAGACGAAGCCTGTTACGACCCATCCAACTCCGCACAGCCTCCAGGCACCGGGTCATCACTTCAACGGCTTCGTTGGGGTGGCCCGGGGTAGAGATGTACAGCTGAGTATCATCAGTGTACTGATGGAACTCTATCCCAAAGCCACGGATGATCTCACCCAGCGGCTTCACATAAATGTTGAACAGCAGGGGCGAGAGCACCGACCCCTGAGGCACCCCACACAGTAGGGGCCTCGGGGTTGACCTCTGCCCCCCTGTCAACACAAATTGCGAACGGTCGGAGAGGAAGGAGGAGAACCACCGCAACACAGTGCCTCCCACCCCCAACCCCTCCAACTGCCACAATAAGATACTGTGGTCGACAGTATCAAAAGCCGCTGAGAGATCTAACAGGACCAAGACAGAGGAACAACCCCTGTCCCGGGCCCTCCAGAGATAATCTACCAACACGACCAACGCCGTCTCCGTGCTGTGCCCGGGCCTGAAACCCGATTGGAGGGGGTCTAGATATTTCGCTTCATCCAGGTAGTGAGAGAGCTGACGTGCTACCACACTCTCAACAACCTTCGCAACAAAGCGAAGGTTGGAGACCAGACAATAATTTGATAATAATGCTGGATCCAGGGACGGTTTCTTGAGGAGGGGCCGCACCACCGCCTCTTTCAAGGCGGTGGGTAGAAGCCCCTCTCTCAAGGAAGCATTTATAATTCCCTGGAACCAGCCTCGTGTCACCTCCCGAGTGGCCAAGACCAGCCAGGAGGGGCACGGGTCCAACAAACAAGTGGTGGCATTGAGCCCCCCCAGTATCCTGTCCACGTCCTCCAAGGTAACAGGATCGAACTCAACCCAAGTGACCTCCCCGACATCCACCCCCGCCCCCCCGCCCGGAGATGCCCAGTCAGAGTCCAGCTCATCCCGGATCTGAGTGATTCTGTCCTGCAGAAACCTAGAAAACTCCTCAGCCCGCCCCTGCAAGGGATCCTCCCGCGCTCCCACCTCCAGAAGGGAGCGGGTCACCCTAAACAGGGCAGCTGGGTGGTTTTCCGCGGACGCAATAAGGGTGGAGAGGTAAGACCTCCTCGCCATCCTTATCGCCACTAAATACGTCTTAATATAAGATCGTAATAGTGTTCGGTCAGACTCAGAGCGGTTGGCCCTCCAACTACTCTCTAGGCGTCTTTTCTGGCGCTTCATCTCCCTTAGCTGCTCAGAAAACCAAGGAGCCACCTGGGATCGGCACCGGGTCAGAGGCCGCAAGGGCACGACCCGGTCAAGGGCCCCAGCAGCCACCCTATCCCAGGTGGCGACCAAGCCCTCGACCGAGTCGTGTGTGTGAGCTTCGGGAAATGGCCCAAGCTCCATCAGGAACCTATCTCGGTCCATCAGGCGCCTGGGGCGGTACCATTTTATCGGCTCCGTCTCCCTGCGGCCGGGGGGTGCGGAACGGAAGTTGAGCCTCAGGAGCGAATGATCAGTCCATGACAGGGGTTCTACAACTACATCCCTTATACCCAGATCACTCTGCCACTGATCAGAGACAAAAACCAGATCCAGGGTGTGACCCCCCAAGTGAGTAGGGTCCCGAATTAACTGGGTCAGGCCCATGGCTGTCATGGAAGCCATGAACTCCTGAGCAATCCCCGAGGCCCTGCCGGCAGAAGGCAGGTTGAAATCCCCCATGACCATAAGCCTGGGGGTCCCAACCGCCAAGCCGGCTATGACCTCAAGGAGCTCAGGCAGGGCCGATGTCACATAGCAGGGAGCCAGGTATGCGACCAACAAGCCCACCTGTACCCTGGGACCAAACAGTACAGATTTATTCTGCTGCTAATCCCTTTTATTCTGTTTCTTCAGGATTGAAGTAGCATAGCTGGTTAATTCTTTACTCATTAATCATTAAGACTTTTCATCTTTTTCTCCAGATCCTCGCTCACCATGGTGGCACTGCCAGGCATTCTCTTGCTCCTATGGATTGTAAAAGGAGTGCCCTCACATCCTCATGGGAAGCCAACTTGGCCAACCTACAAGGTGCCCGTCGTTCTACCCCAATTAACCATCCCTTTGGACAAACCCCACTTTGATGCAGAAGCCCAGCTGGAAGTGGTCTCTCCGTGTGGCCCATCGTGCCACAAACGTTCCCCGCTCCCCACGTACGAAGAAGTGAAAGATTATTTGTCCTACGAGACGTTGTACTCCAATGGATCCCGCACCGAGACCGAGGTGGGAATCTACATTGTTAGCAGGACCAACACAGAGGGACAGAGCCGATCGCGGACAAAGCGGCAAATCTACGGCTACGACACCAGGTTTAGTATTTTTGGCAAGGACTTCTTGCTGAACTACCCGTTTTCTACTTCCGTGAAGTTGTCCACGGGATGCACCGGAACGTTAGTGGCTGAAAAACACGTCTTGACGGCTGCTCATTGCATCCACGATGGGAAGAGTTACGTCAAGGGAGCCAAGAAGCTACGGGTTGGGTTCCTGAGACCCAAGCCGAAAGATAGCGTCAAAAGGACCAACCACAGTACCGCCCTTGAGCCCGAGAAAATGAAATTCCAGTGGATTCGGGTGAAACGGACACACGTCCCTAAAGGATGGATCAAAGGGAACGCCAACGACATTGGCATGGATTATGACTATGCCCTGCTGGAGCTGAAGAAACCCCATAAGCGAAAGTTCATGAAGATCGGAGTGAGCCCAACAGCACGTCAGCTGCCCAAAGGAAGGATTCATTTCTCGGGCTACGACAATGATCGGCCTGGAAATTTGGTTTACCGCTTCTGTGATGTCAAAGACGAAACGTACGATCTCTTGTATCAGCAGTGCGACGCCCAGCCGGGGGCCAGCGGTTCTGGAGTCTACGTGAGGATGTGGAAGAGACAGAATCACAAATGGGAGCGTAAAATTATAGGGATATTCTCAGGGCACCAGTGGGTGGACACCAATGGATCCTCCCAAGAGTACAATGTGGCCGTTCGCATCACCCCCCTCAAATACGCACAGATTTGTTTCTGGATCACGGGGAACTACCAACAGTGTAGAGATGGATAGGGCCAATTGAGGCCCTAGAGAGGCTTCAGCGGCTTGCTGGGGAGGGGTAGGGAAAGGGAGAGGCATGGTGAAAGCATACACCTAACAGCTCTGTGGGCACAGTTCTGTTTTTAGAAATGCCAGGGTGCAAGGAGTTGACCGGGAATTCAACCAGATTAGTGTTTGGCAATAAGACACTGTGTCCGCGCCATGACACAGATCCTGGACTTTTGCTTAGTTTTCGCCTTAGGATAAGCAATAACAGAGGTAAAAGGGTTGGGGCTAGAGCAAAGTATCTGTGTGTCCCCTTTTGCACCCTTTTTAAAGATGGGCCATCGTTCACCAACGGAGATATTGATTGGCTGGCTCTTCCATCATTCTGTAGTGCAGGATTGGCTAGCTCTGATAGAAAGATAATCAGAGAGAGACAAGGGCATCCATTTTTAAATCCAGTGATGCCAAAATAGCAAATAGAGGATTGTGACATCATAATGCAAGCTCTGCACTTCTGGATGTGTGTTGTATCATCAGTTATTAGTATATAAGGAGACTATTAATTTACTTTGGGATGTCATGACACACTTTTCACCATTCCCCTTTTCTCTGTGGGTAGAGATTTTCCACAGTGGTGCTTCCCTTCTCTTTCTCCTCTTCCTCCTCCTCTTCCTCTTCCTCCTCTTCTCACCATTTCTCCTTCCTCTCTGGTTGGTGATTTCCCACAGTCCTCCTCTCCCTCCCCTTCCCCTCCTCCTATTCCATTCTTCAATTCCCAGTAAGAACCAACGAGATGTAGAAATAGAATGCCAAAATGCAAGAGGAACTTAGGCTGGTATTCTTCTAAAAGAAAGCAGCCAACAAAATGCGAATCTTTGTCCAAATTGAGTGAACCCCGAATACATATTTTAAGGTAGAATGCCATTACTTTCTCTGCTTTCTTTTTTAAGGGCCTATCAAAATATGAGATCTGGATGTGCATTAGTTTTCTCCAAGGGTCATGCTAGCCATAAGTCCGGTACGGTATTGAAACATGTATTTGATTACGTGACCATGGGAATGCTGCAACGGTTGTAAGCATAAAAAATGGTCATAAGTCACTTTTTTCAGTGCCATTGTAACTTCAACCAGTCACTAAATGAACTGTTGTAAGTCAAGGACTACCTGTACTGCATTAGAATGGAACACTTTAATAGCCACAGTACCCCTCTCTGTATTTCATGAAATCTTTTTTCTTTATTTCTAAGCATTTAGAAATGTATTGAGCTGTTCACTGAAGCCCTCCTGCTTTCAAAGGTGTGGCAGAAGGTCGAAGACCACTTGGCCAACACAGGATCTTGTAAATATTTATAAACCTTGGCTAGAAATGGAAACATGCATTGTAATTCTACTTATTTTGTAAGGATGTTCAAATACAGCATGTGTTTAACACCTCATCAGTTTCTTGTTGTGTTTCTTGGTTTACTTCCTCGTTTTCTTCTTGTGAGTAAAGTGCAGGCTGTTAAGAAGATAAGAATAACTCGGCTAGATCAAAGCAAGGCCAATCTAGGCAGCTTTAAACCTAGAGGTGACATTGGGTCTTCAAGATACAGTAGCAATAGCGCTTAGACTTATATACCGCTTTACAGTGCTTTACAGCCCTCTCTAAGCGGTTCATAGAGTCAGCAGATTGCCCCCAACAATCTGGGTCTTCATTTTACCCACCTCGGAAGGATGAGGCTTTAGAAAAAGTGCAGAGAAGAGCAACCAAGAAGATTAGGGAACTGGAGACTGAAACATAAGAACGGTTACAGGAACTGGGCATGGCTAGTCTAGTGAAGAGAAGGACCAGGGGAGACAGGATAGCAGTCTTCCAATATTTGAGGGGCTGCCATAGAGAGGAGAGGGTCAAGCTGTTTTCCAAAGCACCTGAAGGCCAAAGAAGGAATAATGGATGGAAGCTGAACAAGGAGAGATTTAATCTGGAAATAAGGAGAAACTTTCTGACCATGAGAACAATCAACCAATGGGACAGAAGTTGCCTTCAGAAGTTGTGGGAGTATCATCACTTGAGACTATCAAGAAGAGACTGGACTGCCATTTGTCAGAAATGGTGGAGGGTCTCCTGCTTAGGTGTGGGGGGTCCTTGAAGATGACCTACAAGGTCCCTTCCAATTCTGATTATCTGTAAATGGAAGGCTGAGTCATCCTTGAGCCTGGTGAGATTTATAATAGCCCACTATAAACAGCTGTCTCCAACTTTTCTAGCTGTATAGACCGGCAGTGACGGTCCCAAGCAATGGTGGGAGGAGGGGATGGTTTTGCACACACAACCCAATCCCACACATGCACAACTAAAGCTTTGTGTGCTCATCTGCCACTTGCATAGCCTGGTTGGTTCCCAATGGGCCACAGACCGGTGCTGTTCTGTGGACCAGGGTTTGGGGGTCCCTGCTCTATTACTTTGTCTTCATTTGTCCAATACCCTTTCAAAGGCATCCAAATTAGTGGCCATCACCAGATCTTGCGGGAAGGCACGACGCAGTTGAGTGATGCATTGTGCGAAGGAATGCCTCCTCTTATCTATATGCTACCAAATTCTTTTGTGTTCTTTAACTGGGTGAAATGGTACACCAAAGGGCAATAATTTTTGAACCACAGTACCTCAAGTGGTCTAGCTTATAGGATGTGTACAAAATCGGGGGGCCTTGACTCTGGAGGTAATGAAATTTGGGGAATTGTGGCTGCTTCAGTGATGACTGTGGCTGTTCATGATCTTCATTTTCAATGTTCTGTGACAGTTTCCCAGCCAATCTCACAATCCCTTGATCCTTCCCCACCCAGCAGCAGCTACTTGGGAAGGGAATGGAATGGAAGGGGAGGGCAGGGAAGGATAAAAGGGAGGGAAGGAAAGAAGTTTCTTGATGCTCTCTACTAGATTCTCACAAGGAAACTCAGTGGGAAAGCCGACAGGAAATCAGACATCGCTTCTAATTCTACTGTTTTTTTGGTCATTCTGCTTCTCTGCTTAGGTAAGAAAATACCTGTGAAAAGATGATCTGATGGGGGCACAGGTTGTCTAATCTTCTCAACATTAATATTTAGTCAGTTTCACTGGTTCTAGAGTTTGGGGAGAAGTTGAAAGCTCTCCTTTTCCACTTTTTCCAAGTTGTGTCTGATTTCATACGGCACCATTCGTTTCCTCACAATTCACTGTTTTTCCCTAAAAGGAACCTAAGCGTTCTATTTTTTTTTTTTAATTGCATCTTTCCATGACTTTTCACCTCTATTTGTTGGGTTTTGAATGTGCAAAGCAGGTTGCCCTTCCAAAGAAGAGCATGTTTTGCCAAAAGACCATCAGTTGTAGGATCAAAATTCCCCACCTCCAATCCTCTTTATTATAATAACATGAATTCATAATGCCTCTATTTATTGTTCCAGGGGTGCTTGGAAATTGTCCAGCTTGAATTTTTCTGGCTGGCAAACATGACATACTTGAAATTCTTCCCCGTAATTGCCTTTTGTATGGTGTTCCTTGATGAAGAACCCTGTTTATGCATAAAAACACTCAGGCTGTCCTTGAGAAGGGAAGCATTTGAGGAAGGAAGATTGACAGCAAAGCAATCGGCACAAAGATAATGTTCACATTTCCGTAGAGACCTAAGGAAAATCTGAGGTTTCGTGCCATAAAGAGGGAGAATTGCTAGGAACTACATATTCATCTAACTCAGCGGTGGGCAACTACGGCAACTTGATGGCTGTGGACTTCAACTCCCAGAATTCCTGGCTTCCTGAACATGGCTGGCTCAGGGATTCTGGGAGTTGAAATCCACAGGTCGTAATGTTGCTATAGTTCCCATCCCAATCTAACTGGGGGTCAAATCATGTTGTTGGTGTGTGTGTGTGTGTGTGAATGTGGTCTGGCAGCTTCAAATATGGTCATTTGGGCCCATTGTTGGTGGGGATGGTGAGGAACATCATTTGGGATTTGCTATTTCTCATTTTTATCAAACTTGCTTGTTGAGGTGGAAAGTTATGCTATGTGTTTTGGGTTATATTTCCCAAACATGCACATTTTTTATTTGCAATTTTATTTACAACTTATGTATCAGTTTTTGGTTTCACACCTTTTTTTTCACTGCTGGGATCCTGTCAAGTTCAGTTCTTAATTTCCTCAATAACTACATTTGTCAAATCTGGAATGCCGAGCTTGATTTTTCTAATTATATGCACTTGGGTGCACATTTTCCCAAATATATCCCAATGTGTTTATAATTTTGCCAACATTTTCCTTGCATACAATGCATAATCTTCAAGAATATATGTCTTTTTACATAAATAGGACTATCATCAAAGGCAAACTGCACTAGAATAAGTGAACATTTCAAATGAGAGCTACATTTTCATTGTTTGAACATTTCACACTAATTAAGTTTGCATTCAGTGCAAACAACCCATATTTTTGTTCCTTATTGCTTGTTCTGTCCTCACTGCACAAGTCTGTGTGCAGCTCAACATGCAGCTAAACCGCCAATAAAACAGACCATGTGCATAGATCTGAACGCTTTATTGAAAGAACGGGATATGGCGAAACTGGGGAAAATAGGGATATATACAATGAGAATCAAATACAAGATACGCAGTACAGAGTTACTGCTGAACATAACAATTAATAAATACAAGAAATTCAAATGCTCTGTGTGAGGGATGTGGGTTTGTCCTTGGATGATCCTGTGCCACAGATTAAGATGAATTCTTCTTTGTACTTCTGCCTTCTCCAACTGCTAAAGGAAATGGAGTCTGGCTTCCCAGTGTGCACTTGGTTTGAGAGTGCGGGCTGATGGGTAAGTGGATTGGGTCACCTTCAAACAATAGATTTGGCATTTGTCCCTTCGGCCACTAGATGGGGCTAGACTAGAAAGCAACAGTATATAAAAATTATATGCTGGGGCATGACATCGCTAATCATTAGCAACAAGTGATTCCAGATATGGATGTCTTCTTTGGAAAGCCATTGTCAGGGTTCCGGCAGTTACTCCAATTAAATAATGCACCTTGAGCCACACTCTTAAAACTTCAAAGGATTTATTTGAAGCTACCATTCTATGTCTGGCACTAACCTGGATGTAGCTAACTCTGAGATATGTAATTCACTGTCACACTTGATCCTGCTTCCCCCCCCCCCCCTTTCTGGGTGTATCATCTAATGAAAAACATCCATAGCCAAGAGTGATCAATCATGTTCTCCAATTAGATTTTTGTGCGGCAGAAGCTTCAGTCATCTAATCAGTCTTTGAAGAAAATATGAATGGAATGTACTTTCGATTCCACACTGCTGCCTGTTCTTTGAAACTCCCCCCCACCCTTCTTCCTATTGTCAACTATAAAACTTGTATACAAAATGTTTTATGAGTTGGCAGCCACCTTTAATCAAGTTTTTTGCATTTACATTCACTTCACAACGGTGTTACTAAGAACTGCAGTGATTCACTTATAACTGTAGCAAGAAAGGGTGCAGATTGGGGCCAAACTCACTTAATAGCTGTCTTGCTTAGCAATGGAAATTCTGGGCTCGGTTATAGTGGTAGGTTGAAGACTACCAGAGCCTTCAGGGTGATTTCAAGGTGAATGAAACCCTCCAATTGTTTCTACTTTTAACAAACAGATTGAGAGATCAAATCCACAAATCTGTTATCTGACATAAGGGAACCTATAAGAAAGAGTAGGCAAAACAGCCACTGCCCTTCTCATCTCCTGCCTTAAGTAATATTTTAATAACAATGGAGCTGGTACCAGGAGTGGGATTCTACCGGTTTGGACTGGTTTGGGTGAACCGGATGTTAAGTTTGCAGCTGGTTCGCCAAACCAGTATTTGAACTGACTGGCTGGCCCCGCCCACCCCTCCCCTCCCAGGAGTCTCCACACGGCCTGTTTTGGATGCAGGTAAGTGCAGGGTCCACTCGGAAGCTCTGGGAGGGGGAAAAACAGGCCTTCCAGAAGTCTGGAAACGGGCCCGTTTCCGGCTTCCGGAAGTCTTCCAGAGCCTGGAGGAGGCTGTTTTTGCCCTCCCAGAGGCCTGAGGGAAGCCTCTGGACCAGTGGTGGTATTGAAATTTTTTTTATTACCAGTTCTGTGGGTGTGGCTTGGTGGGCATGGCAGGGGAAGGATACTGCAAAATCTCCATTCCCTCCCCGCTCCTAGGAGAAGGTTATTGCAAAAATCCCCATTCCCTCCTCACCCCACTAACCTGCTTTCCAGCTCTGTTCTCCTGTGCAGGGCAACAAAAGAAGACCCAGCCAATCAGCTGGGACTCGGAAGGCAGGGAATAGATGGGGGCGGGGCCAGTCAGAGGTGGGATTTGCCGAACTACTCAAAATTTCCACTACTGGTTCTCCAGAACTGGTCATAACCTGCAGAATACCTCCTCTGCTCTGGACCCTTAGGAAGGTGAAAAACAGTCCTCTCGGCAGCTCCGGTAGGCCACGACCACCATGGCCACACCCACCTAGCAACTGGGCAGCGAACCGGTTCCTGGGGTTTTTGAATCCCAACCCTAGCTGCTATTAATACCCTAACCCAATAAAAATACAAATAAAGGAGAATATTTGTAGCTCAGGGTTGAAATGGGGGGTCCTTGATGCTCTCTGACCTTGGTTGTTTTCTTGCGGACATTTTATTACCCAGCTAGGTAACGTCATCAGATAGAACTGGCCCTGCTGCCAAACATCGTCCATCTTTTTTTTTTTCTTTAAATAATATTATTCTAATTTGAACTATATATGTATTCATCTCTTTTATTTTCTAGTTCAGACATATTTCCCATCTGGCCCCACGGCTTCTTATCAAAGCTCTTCCATTGGCTAGATAAAAGGATTAGGATTTTTTTAAAGGTGGTGAGAAGAAAAAACACTTGACCTCTGAAATCTTTCCTTATCGATCTTATCTTAAGCTTCTCTATCCCAGCCTTTTAAACTCTTCTATTTTTGGGGCACTTCAGCATTTATCAGCTCCTGATAAAGATGTCTGGTTAGGAATGTGTTTTATTGTAATGTATTTATATACAATGACTTTTAATGGTCATTAGTTTGCTCTCCTTCACTTTTCTTTGATGATTAGGATGATTCTTTTTTATGGTTTTCTTCCTTCCCTTTTCCTTCCTTCCTTCCTTCCTTCCTTCCTTCCTTCTTCCTTTCTCCCTTCTTCCTTCCTTCCCTTATTCTTCCTGCTTCTTTCCCTCCTCCTCTCCTTCCTTCTTCCCTTCTTCCCTTCCTCCTTCCTTCCTTTCTCCATTTCTTTCTTTCTTTTTCTTTCTCACCTCTTTCCTTCCTTCTTTCCTTCCTTCATTCCTTCTTCCTTTCTCACTTTCTCACTTCTTCCTTCCCTTCTTCTTCCTGCTTCTTTCCTGCCCCCTCTCTTTCCTTCTTTCCTTCTTTCCTTCCTTCTTCCTTTCTTCCTTTTTCAATTTCTTTCTTTCTTTCTTTCTTTCTTTCTTTCTTTCTTTCTTTCTTTCTTTCTTTCTTTCTTTCTTTCTTTCTTTCTTTCTTTCTTTCTTTTCTTTCTCACCTCCTTCCTTCCTTCTTTCCTTCCTTCTCTCCCTCCTTTCTCTCCCTCTCTCCTCCCTCCCTCCCTCCCTCCTCCCTTTCTCCCTCCTTCTCCTTCTTCCTCCCCTCACTTCCTCCCTTCTTCCTCTTTTCTCACTTTCTCTCTTCCTCTTTTCCTCTTTCCTTCCCTTATTTTTGATATATTGTTAGCTTAAAGAAGTGGTTCCCAACACCAGCAACTTTAAGATGTATGGCCTTTATCTTCCAGAATTCCCAGAATTCCCCAGCCAGCCAGCAATTCCATTTCTTGGAAATTCTGGGACTTGAAGGCCACACATCTTAAAGTCTCTGTGGTTGAGAAATGCTGGTTGGAAGCACTAATTTCCCTGCCTCTCCTGCCACATACTGTAAACGCAGTAAACTCATTTTCACAATATTATTTTTTGTTGAAAGGGATATAATCTAAAAACTATTGACATTTCTGGTTTTCATAAATGCGTATCTTACTTTTCATTCAGCTGTTAATTAACAGTCTGCAAGCCAGCATGTCAAGGACTGTTGCAGATTATATGGATTTGAGATGTTTTGCTTTCCAACTTGTTTGGAATCAGTATAGTACTATTTAATAAGGACTTAGCCAGTCAGTGGTGATCAGAGTCAGACCCTGGTCCAACTATTTACTAGCAAGCATTTCTCCCCTTCCCATGGGTTTCTTGACCTCTGTTTGGCAATGCAAGTGGTTCAGCCAAGAGCTTTCTAAATCTGAAGCAGATGTCCCATAGAACATGGAACACAGAATAACAGAGTTGGAAGGGATCTTGGAGGTCTTCTAGTCCAACCCCCTGCTCAAACTGATCTCTGATTTCATGGCCCTGGTTGCATGGAGATGAACTCTAAAAGTGTTTATCAGTGGTGGGGGCTCTAGAAAAAGTACAGAGAAGAGAAACCTGGATGATTAGGGGACTGGGGGCTAAAACATACAACGAATGGTTGCAGGAACTGGACTTGGCTAGTCTAGTAAAGAGAAAGACCAGGGGAGACATAATAACGGTCTTCCAATATTTGAGGGGCTGCCACAGGGAGGAAGGGGTCAAGCTATTTTTTAAAGCGCCTGTAGGCCAGATAAGGAATAATGGATGGAAACTGAACAAGGAGAGATTTAACCTGGGAATAAGGAGAAACTTTCTGACAGTGAGAACAATCAACCAATGGAACACCTTGCCCTCGGAAGCTGTGGGACCACCATCACTTGAGACTTTCAAGAAGAGATTGGACTGCCATTTGTCAGAAATGGTGTAGAGTCTCCCGCTTGGGCGGGGGGTTGGACTAGATGACCTACAAAGTCCCTTCCAACACTGATTATCTGTTATCTGTGGGATTCAAATTTTTTTACTACCGGTTCTGTGGGCGTGGCTTGGTGGGTGTGGCAGGGGAAGGTTACTGCAAAATCCCCATTCCCTCCCCACCCCACTAACCTGCTTTCCAGCTCCATTCTCCTGTGCAGGGCAACCAAAGAAGACCCAGCCGATCAGCTGGGACTCAGGAGGCAGACAATAGATGGGGGTGGGGCCAGTCAGAGGTGGGATTTGCCGGTTCTCCAAACTACTCAAAATTTCTGCTACTGGTTCTCCAGAACCGGTCAGAACTGGCTGAATACCACCGCTGGTGCTAATATTAATGCAACTGAGTACAGGTAAACTTCAATTTAGATCACCTAGCAAACAATGGGTTTGCTTCATGTCCATGCCATTTGCATTACGACCATGGCATTTGCTTTCTCACTGGGGCATTCCCTGAAGGAACCGTCACAGAAAAAAGTCACAAAATCAGGTGACTACAATTAGAAAGACTAGTTTAGTGATAGGTTGTCATGGAGAAAATCTACCTTTATGGTGAAAACAACTCAATAGCACATCATCCACCCGCAAACAGCATGACCAACAATTAAAAAAAATAAAAACAATCTGTGCTGCTATGAACTGAAACCCAAGTTCAGGGCGGTCACTTTTTTCACTGACGTTGTGGCTTTGAGTGGTTGCTGGATGAAGGGTTGTGTTGTCCCCAATTCGGCTCTGAGCCTGATGTATGAACCTCAGACACGAGCGGCAAGCTTTGTTTCCTTTTATTGTAACGCTTCAGCAAAAGGGGCCTCAGTCAGCAAAATACCAGGACTCGGAATAAAGGATTCAATAAGCATTTATACAGGTTTTCAAGGTGAGATCAAGAAACATTGTCTAATTGGCATTCTGAAAATCATCTAAAGGGTCCTCTATTGGCTCCATGCCATCCCTATTTCTAATCTTAACCAATAAACACTCCAAAGGTCATCTGACAAGTATTTTATTGGCTCTAGTTCAACCCTATTTCTAAAAGTTAACTAACAGGCAGAAGATTTTTAGCAAGTCTTCTATTGGGTCTGTCTTAGCCCTATTCTTTATTTTAGCAGTATGTATTGAGAAGAGAAGAGAAGAGAAGAGGAAGAGAAGAGAAGAGAATAACAGGAGAGAAGAGAAGAAAAGAAAAAAGAAGAGAAGAGAATAACAGGAGAGAAGAGAAGAGAAGAGAAGAGAAGAGAAGAGAAGAGAAGAGAAGAGAAAAATCAGAATAGAATAGAATAAGAAATCAGAATAGAATAGAATAATAGAACAGAACAGAATAGAATAGGACAAAACAGAACAAAACAGATGGAAAGGACCTTGAAGGTCTTCTAGTCCAACGCCCTGCTTAGGCAGGAACCCTATACAATTTCAGACAAATGGTTATCCAATCTCTTCTTAAAAGCTTCCCGTTGTTGGAGCATTCACAGCTTCTGGAGGCGAGTTGTTCCACTGATTAATTGTTCTAACTGTCAGGACATTTCTCCTTAGTTCTAGGTTGGTTCTCTCCTTGATTAGCTTCCACCCTTTGCTTCTTGTCCTGCCCTCAGGTGCTTTGGAGCAGGGCTCACCAAGCTTTCGGACCTCAGGGACCACTAAATTCATAATTTTAAATCCTGCAGACCATGAATACGATCTGCTTAATGACCAGCTGGGTGGGTGTGGCTAGGTGGTCCTGTGACTGGGTGGGCATGACCAAAACTCAATGTCCCTCACATCAAGGGGCGCCTTGCCGGCCACTACTCATCCCTCCTCTCCCAGCTATTCCCCGCCAGGGATCCTTAGGACCCCCAACAGGAAGCATTTGTTGGAGCTAAGCAGCCACCACCTGAATGAGTTGGCAAAACAGCTGGCTCAGTTCAAATTGGATCAGACCGAGAAGGAGGCTCAGCAGAAGCATCTCACTGAGGACTACTCTTCGCCACCAGCGGCACTTCTGTTTAGCCTTCAGCCAAAGTCCTGCACCAGGAGGCTGAAGCAGACCCCAAGGGGGAATTTCTGCCCCCTTCCAAACTGCACAAAAAAACCTTGAAGAAGGAGATTCTCTGCAGCAACACAAACGTTCATTGCATGTATGTGGCCCGGGGGCCGTAGTTTGAGGACCCCTGATTTAGTGCAATATAAATAAGGCAAATAATTTTCTGCGGAACACCAAAAATTTCTCGTGGACTACCAATGGTCCACGTACCATCAGTTGGTGACTGCTGCTTTAGAGAATAGCTTGACTCCCGCTTCTTTGTGGCAGCCCCTGAGATATTGTATGTCTTGTATGACGTGCCTGGCAGTCTTGTTGTCCATACTCCCTTTTCCTTTATCTGTGTTAGGCAGGCCTTGCAAACACACATTTTCCTCCTTTCCTTCTGAGTTCATGCCATAACCTTGCATTTTTACAAAGGGCCTATCGCTTGTAAGCCACGGACTACCTGTAGTATGAATAACACTCATTTAATGAATGTGAAGACTTCTTTTGCTTTCCCTAAAGGCAAGATTTCAGCAGGGGCTCTTTGCTGTATTGCCAAGTGTTGCAGAAACACACAAACAAGGAAATCTGAAAGTTATCTTCCTCGCTCCACGAATCTTCTGGTTCACTGCCAACATAGCTGGTATCTTTTCAGTGTAACTGCGCTGTTTCAGATAGCCATGGTTGGAGACGACAAACATCGGTTCTTCATAAAGAAGAACGTAGCAAAAGCCATAATGTTGACATTCAAAGTTGGCAGTCCATCCGCTTCTAGCTTTAGAATAGTGGTAGGATTCAACCAGTGTAACAACCAGATCGGTGAGTACATGCTTCGCTGCAGTAGAAGGCTGCAGTAGAAGGTCAGTTTTAGAGCTGAAAATGGACAGTTTTAAATGGTGCGTGGAGTGTTTGAAACCGCCCCATTTTCAGCTCTAAAACTGACTTTCTACTGCAGCCCCGATGAGTAGAACAGCTGAGGCACGGCAAACTGCTGTGAGAATCAACTGAGCTGCAAAATACGAAAATATAGCACAGACTAGGGCAGGGACGGGTGGGCAAGGCCAACTGATCACCGGAACTACTGGTTCACCCGAACTGTTCCAAACTGGCTGAATCCCACCCCTGCTTTAGAATAATCCCTAGATATTTCAGCCAATGCAAACATGGAGAAGTTTCCAAAATGGCAATGACAAAAAACATGAAAAATGGATGTAAAATGGGTACTTACGGGACCGCCTGCTGCCACCAACAACCTCCCGCCGCCCAGTACGCTCCCACAGGGTTGCCCTACTTGGGGTACCGCCGCCTGATTGCTGGCGGCTGGCGGCCCCAAGGGTGCGGGCTTTCTCTGTGGGAGCCCCCTCCCTGTGGAATGATCTCCCCCCGGAGATATGAGCCATGACGGACATCCTGACCTTCTAGCGCGCAGTTAAGACCCTATTTTTCAAACAGGCCGGCCTGGCCCAGTAAGGGTTTTTGGGGTTTTAAACTTAATTTTGGATTTTAATTTTTAATTCTATATTTTAAATTTTTCATCAATCCCGGATTTTTAAATGTTTAATTGTAGTTGGACGGGATGCAACCAGATATATGTATTTAATCTAGTTTTAAATTCTATTTAAATTGTATTTATTCTATGTGTTTTATTAGGCTGTACACCGCCCCGAGTCCCTTTTTGGGAGAGGGAGCGGTATAGAAATATGAATAATAAATAATAAATAAATAAATAAAATGAACTACTAACACGGTTGGGTAGCAATTGATTTCTTCATTCTATGCATATCCTCCAAGTACTCCATCATTGGAAGTTTTCAAGAAGAAGCTGGACCAGGGGTGGGATTCTACAGGTTCACACCTATTCGCTAGAACCGGTTGTTAGAAGAAATTACTGGCCTAATCCTGTAAGGAAGGCAGGAAAGAAGCATTCTGGTGTCGCTTACAGAAACTGTCTCTCCGCTAACCCTTATTACATTCTTGGCAGGACTAGACTTCCTGTCTCAGGAACTTCTCTGGAGTTTTTTTCCCCTCCTTTGCTGGTACTTTGCTTGTGTGGAGTGACCATTCAAAGTTACAGTGGTACTGAAAAAAGTGACTTATGACCATTTTTCACACTTATGACTGTTGCAGCATCCCCAAAGTCATGGAAGGCCAGGCGAGGAGATGCGTGCCTCGATGTGAGTGATATTGAGTTGGCCACGCCCAGCCAGTCACATGACCACCAAGCCATGCCCACCAACTAAGCCATGCCCACAGAACCAGTTGTTAAAAACTTTGAATCCCACCCCTGGACTGGACAGTCATTTGTCCAGAATGGTATGGTGGGGAATTATCCTACTTGAGCTGGGGGTTGGACTAGAAGACCTCCAAATTTCCTCCCAACTTTATTGTTCTATGTTCCATGTTTCGAAGAGAGGACTGAACTTCACCGGCCTTTCTCCCAATTAAGTCTAGAGAAGATTGCATTGAATCCTGAAATTTATGAACGCCAACAGATGGCTAGGCAGTTGATTCTGTAATGCTTGAGTAGACAATAAGGGAAGGGGAGGACAAATTTACAAAAGCAATTTACATAAAGGTCCTTAACGAATTCATTATATCTCCAGAACGCCCTCTTGTGGTCACTGTAATTTCATTTACAGGAGAGGGGAGTGCTTTAAGAACATCCATGGAGGCTACATTTTATGTATCTTGTTCTTAAATATCAACTGTATTTACTCAGAGGTAAAGGAATGTGTTTCTGTTTTGTAAGGGTTTCTGTTTTATGAGGGAAAAGTGGTTTTCAGGCTAATATTCAAATAAAGATGGGTTTCTAGTTTCTGTTTTTTTTTTTAGAATTCTTTTTTTTCTAATTGGCCAAGTGTAATTGGACACACAAGCAATTTGTCTTGATGCAAATGCTCTCAATATGCATAAAAGAAAGATACATTCGTCAAGAGTCGAGAATCATCAGGTACAACACTTTATATTAATCATAGGGTACAATAAGCAATCAAATCATACTAGGAAACAATCCATATAAATCGTAAGGATACAAGCTGACAAAGTTACAGTCATATAAGTCACAAATGGGAGGGGAGGGTTGATAAGAAGTGATGAGAAGATTAATATAATAGTATTGCAGACTTTGTAAATAGTTGAACAGTATTGAGGGAATTATTTATTTAGCAGAGTGATAGCTTTTGGGAAAAAAACTGTTCTTATGTCTGGTGTGCAGTACCCTATAGCATCGTTTTGAGGGTAGGAGTTGAAACAGTTTATGTCCAGGATGTGAGAGGTTTGTTGGTAGTAATTGTTTTTTCTGCATCCTAATTATCCTCTGAAGTCTGTGTCTGTCCTGTTGGGTTGCAGAACCAAACCAGACAGTTATAGAGGTGCAGATGACAGACTCAATAATTCCTCTGTAGAACTGTATCAGCAGCTCCTTGGGCAGTTTGAGCTTTCTGAGTTGGCGCAGAAAGAACATTCTTTGTTGTGCTTTTTTGATGATGTTTTTGATGTTGGGTGTCCATTTTAGGTCATGTGATATAATAGAACCTAGAAATTTGAAGGTCTCTTTTAACAAGGACATTTATGGAGGAACCTAACACAGTGGCTCTTAGGTCAAGAGACCTTAAGTATAAGTGTTCTGGTTTGCAAAACAAATTATATCCGTCACATGAGGGAAAATTGTAGGGCACACACGACTCCTTCCCACCCAATCAGTTTATCTAATTGCTTCTTAAACCAGTGGAAGAGATATTAATTCTTATATTTTCCCACTAGCCTGGTTTATCTTATGCTTATCTAAAACTCATACCTTTTAATGTCAAGGTTAAAGTTTGTGGCAATAGAAGACAGACAGTGGGGACCTCAAAGGTCTTCTAATCCAACCTTAGCAAAGGATTTGTGAGATACATACAGGTAATCCGTGACTGACGATGACAATTGAGTCCCAAATTTTGTTGCTCAGCAAGACAGTAGTAAAGTGAGCTTTTGCCCCATTTTACCACCTTTCTTGCCACAGTTGTTAAGTGAATCACTGCAGTTGTTAAGTGAGGAACAGGGTTGTTAAGTGAATCTGGCTTCCTCGTTGACTTTGCTTGTCAGAAGGTCACAAAAAAGGATTGCGTGACCTCGGTACATTACAACCATCATAAATATGAGTCAATTGCCAAGTGTCTGAATTTTGATCGCCTGACCATGGGAATGCTGCAGTGGTTGTAAGTGTGAAAAATGATCATACAATGGTCCCTTTTGTCAGTTGTAACTTTGGGCAGTCATTAAACAAATGTTTGTAAGTTGAGGACTGCCTATACTGTGGGTCAAACTTGATTTCATTGAGGGCCGTATCAGGGTTGTGTTTGACCTCGGGTGGGGGGATGAGGGGAGGCGTGGTCAGGGTGGATATGGCCATCTTGATATCACTCTTGATGTTGGGAGTGCCTGCGGCCCAAGCACTATGCCAGCAAAAACAGACTCCCAATCTCTGTTTTCAGCTGCGACAGTCTCCTGCAATTCTCTGCCAATGAAAACGGAGCTCAGGAAGGCTGCGTGTGGCCCTCAAAAACTCTGTTTTGGGCTGGAACAGCCTCCTGCAACCGCGTGCCAGTGAAAACAGACACACACACCCCCAAGCTGCAGAGAGCTGCAGGAAGCCATCCTGGCTGAAGATGGAGCTCTCCCGAGCCCTCTTTTCGTGGGCTGGTCCTTCACTGTTTCCTGGGTGGCCTCACAGCAGAGGTGGAATTCAGCAGGTTCTGACCAGTTTGGAGAAACGGTAGCAGACATTTTGAGTAGTTTGGAGAACTGGCAAATACAATCTCTGGCCACCCCTGCCCCCATCTATTCTCTGTCTCCCGAGTCCCAGCTGATCGGCTGGGTCTTCTTTAGTTGCCCTGCACAGGAGAACAGAACTGGAAAGCAGGTTAATGGGGTGGAGAGGGAATTGCAGTAACCTTCCCCTGCCATGCCCACCAAGCCATACCCACAGAACCAATAGTAAAACATTTTTTGATCTCACTACTGCCCCACAGGCAAGAACTAAGCATGCTGCGGACTGGATCCAGGCCCCGGACCTTGAATTTAACACCCCTGCTGTAGGTCTACTAAAAGAGATGTTGAAAGGATCCATGGTACAGAATTTCAGTGTAATTACACAAGAGGCATGCTATAGATGGCAACAAATTTAATAAGGAAAATATTTAAAGATTGGGAGGAAAACCAGCCAGAAATTAGTTGATAGGAAGAGAGGAGACAAGGAAAAACACATTTGAAATGTGAAAAGTTTATCATTGGAAGCTCTTTTTTTTGGATGGCTAAAACCCTGGAATAATTCTGCCCTGTTCCAGAAAGTTCTTGTTTTTAAATTACTCATTTGTGAGTGAAAAAGCTCATAATTTTTTTATGTAGCACTTAAAAAGTGCTGCCAGCTCACCTGGAATATGGAGTGAATCACTATTATTATTCTCCAATTCCATTAATCTGGAACAGTTAATGCTAGGCGGGTTTTGTATTCATGTTTTGAACTTGATTAAAAGGCTTTGAGTCATAAAATAGTGTCAAATTATATATGAGGTGCCCAACAATGTCCCCCACCCCACCCCCCAACAGGACTATTCATAATTTGTTCCAAATTTTGGCAGCCAAAATGCTTTCTAAATCTTCATGGCCATCCAATTTAAAAACTGATGTAGCGGTTAAGGCACCAAGCTAGAAACCAGGAGATTCTGTGAGTTCTTGTGCTGCCTTGGCTATGAAAGTCAGTTGTGGGATTTTATGTCAATCACCAGGAGACTGTGAGTGCTAGTCCTATCTTAGACATGAAAATCAGCTGGGGGGACTCAATTACCAGGAGTCAATTTGAGTCAATTACCAGGAGACTGTGAATTCTAGTCCTGCCTTAAGCCTGATAGCCAGTTGGTGTTTGGGGAATAAGAAGGAAAATAGTTTCTGTTGCTCTGTGGAAAGAGAGTAACTGGAAGAAGTCCAGTTTAGAAATCTAAAAGACAAATACTGATCTTCAGCATCAGGGCTCACAAATTGTAGTAGTCTGGTACTAGGAGGAGAAATAGCCCTGAGGAAATCGAAGATACTTTTTCCAAAAGACTTTTCTTTGAAAACATTTGCTTCTCATTTAAGAAGCTTCTTCAGTTCTGACTGAAAGGGAAAAAAAAAACCCCAAAAGTCCAGTTGCCTTTTGCAAAATGCACCTTTGGGACAACCATGACCTGGATGTTTGAAAATCTCCATAGACATTTAGACCCGGGGAGTGTGTGAGAAGGAACAGTGAGGGGATTGCCTGACAGCCAAGGGGACTTGGGTTTGGGGAGCCCACAGATTTGGGTGTAGATAAAAGAAGCTGTGACAGATACAAGTTAATTGGGAGCCTCATATACAAGTAGTTCTCAACTTATAACCATTTCATTCATTTAAGAATTGTGGCAAAACTCATAAAACGAGGCACAACTAAATGTTAGAAATTCTGTTTATATAAAACACCACATAGTGCAAACAAAGAGTACAGTCACCATGTGTTTTACTTCTCAACTATATTACTGTAACAGGAAACAGGAAAGTCTGCTCAGAACTAAAGAGTATACAGTATATACCATAGATCCAAACTTGTACATTTTGCCATCTACTGGTTGAATAATAACTGTAGCTGTTGCATAGAAATACATTCCAACAATGAATTCCAATACTTAACAACTGCCTTGCTAAGCCATGGAAATTTTGGGCTCAAATGAGGTTCCAAATCAAGGATTACCAATAAGATACATTGGACAGCTCAGTAGCACCTGTGATGATGGTCAATGACTCTTCTGGAAGGATAGATGACAAATCATTAAGACAAGCAAAAGCAAAGCCCTTCTAGAAGTAGTTAAAGATATGTCCAAAAGGATGTGGTATCACAGGGGTGGGGAGTCAGGCTTCCAAGTATGGTAGGCGTGTACACGTAAATTTGGGCATCATCTCTGTTGCAGATTTTCTGCATCATTATAGCATCTGAACCACCAAGGAGCAATATAGGCAAAACTATGTTTTGAATGGCCTATATTGCTCCTTGGTGGTTCCAAGAAGCAATATAAGCCATTCAAAACATAGTTGTGGTCTCAGAAAGCAAGTTTATTTATTGATGTTAAAGATGACAACCATGATGAGATGCCACCAAAGACAATGGTCCACCTAAATAAGACATGAGTGTACAGGTCAATACAAAATAATGCATCATTAATAGCACCTGAACCCACCAAAGAAGTATCTAGATCAGGGGTGTCAAACACAAGGCCCGCGATATGGTCAGATCTGGCCTGCGGGGACATCCTGGAAAATATAAAGGGCCAGCCCACATCGCTTCGGCCCAGTCTACTGAATGAGAAGAGGAAACATCAGGCCAGCATGGCTTTGTCCTGGTCTACCCAATGTGAAGAGGAAACATCCCAGCAGTTTGGGGAGTGGCATCAAACTTACAATGCCCACCCAGTTGGCCACACCCAATCAGCCATGCTTAGTGAGTGGTGTCAAGCTGGCCACACCCACCCATTCAGCCATGACTCCCCCCAAGGTCAACCACAGCCCTGATGTGGGCCTCAATGAAATTGAGTTTGACACTTGTGATCTAGTCCAGCGATCACCCACCAGTGGGCTGCGGCCCATCGGTGGGCCGTGAGAAAATTTTGGTGGGCCGCAGAAAAATCTCACCCCAGAGCACCCACCCCAAAGCAATTAATCCAGGCTATGCAAAAACACAAGGCTGCACCGCCCACATGGCCTACGGGAATCCTCCCTGCCCAATCATTCCTTACCCGGCAAACTTGCCTACTAAATTGTTATTTTTCCTTTTGCCAACCATTAGCTGTTCTGCTGTGCCAGGAGATTTAGATTAGCTAAGAAGCAGGAAATGGTTGGATTTCTTGCTTTCTAGCTAGTCTTTAGATCTTCGGCTCTGCTTTTAAGCACAGTCAAACCTCCTTTAGGACTGAAGGTTCTATTATTCAGTGCAGACTCACAACAAGCAAATTTTATGGGACAGATTGAGCTAGCTGATGGCAGATAGATAGATCACTAAATGATTCTGTAAGCAACTCAATCTGCCTGTCTGCTTTGCCTGATTTTGGGTAAAAGTTGCTCTTAATAAAAAATTCAATGTTTACATATATGGTGTGTTATGAGTTAATTTTGTGAGTTTGCTTGCTAGCAAATTTTATGAGTTTGCTTGCAAGCAAATTTTATATGACAGACTGAGTTAACCAATGGCACACAGATTTCTGAATGAATCTGTGATTCTGTGAGCAACTCAATCTGCTTGCCTGCTTTTGGGTAAAAGTTGCTCTTTTTTATATAAAAAAATTCAATATTTATATAAATATTTATAATATTTACATACAAGTCATGCCCAGCCAGTCACATGACCACCAAGACACACCCACAAATTAGGCCACACCTATAGAACCGGTTAGTGGTCCCTGGGATTTAAAATTATGAGTTTGGTGGTCCCTGAAGTCCAAAAGGTTGGCGACCCCTGATCTAGACCATTCAAAACATAATTGTGGTCTCAGAAAGCAAGTTTATTTACTGATGTTAAGGTTGACAAGAAACCATGGTAAGATACCACCAAAGGCAATGGTCTATCTAAATGAGACATGAGTGGGAAAGTCAGATTTAGATTCTAAATCCACTGGATTGTTTTTTTTTTAAAAAAAGGTTCTCTTCTTCCATCAGCATCACTGAGTTTGGATTCCTCAATTCTACTTTGAATTCTACCTCTCATTCTCCTCGGTCATTAAAACAATGTGTCCTCGGCAAACCAAAAGAACCAAATGGACACCCTTCTGACCTTCCCAGGGTGACAGAGAAAGTCTCCCCCACCGTTCCTAAGTGTTGGTCATTTGGAGATTCTCCCAACTGCCACTGAAAAGTAGAGCCACGTTCTACTTTAACCAGTCAAGAAGTTCCCAAGTCCCACCTTCAGGATCAGATCTGCTATACTTTTTCTTCCATTGACTAGGCATCCATTCTTCTTGCCCGGATCCTCAGCTGTTGAAGGTCCACCAAGTCATACTTGTTCTTCAGACTTGCTCCGTTCCGGCCTCCTTAATGGCACCACCTGGAAGGATTTACAACATCCGGTGCAGATGTACTTCAAAAAACATAAATAGGCGCTTCCGGAAATGATCACAGTGACGATAATGATCACTGTAGCACTAAAGGCTGGTGATGTTGTT
The DNA here is from genome assembly GCA_023653725.1 of Bungarus multicinctus. Lineage (NCBI taxonomy): Eukaryota > Metazoa > Chordata > Lepidosauria > Squamata > Elapidae > Bungarus > Bungarus multicinctus. The sequence continues at coordinate 9,580,794 of CM042850.1, forward strand.
CCTTCCATGACTGAGTGAAATTCTCCTGTTGCTGAGAATGTTGGTAATTCAGTGTTCTCTCCTAAGGACAAGAGAAACACAAGAGTAATGACATGATAGCAGGGTTCCAATAACTAAGGGGCTGCCATAAAGAAGAGGGGGACGTCAACCAGTGGTGGGATTCAAATTTGTTTGCTACCGGTTCTGTGGGTGTGGCTTGATGGGTGTGGCAGGGGAAGGATACTGTAAAATCTCCAGTCAAGAGGGTGGTATTTGCCGGTTCTCTGAACTACTCAAAATTTCCACTATCCGTTCTCCAGAACTGGTCAGAACCTGCTGAATCCCACCTCTGGGGTCAACCTGTTCTGCAAAGCACCAAAAGGCAAAGCAAGAAACAATGGATGGGAAGTAATCAAGGAGGGAATCAACCTAGAACTAAACAGTTTGTCAGAAATTTCCTGCCAGTGAGAACAATTAATCAGTGGGACGACTTTTGCTTCTAGAAGTTGTAGATGCTCCAACACTGGAAGTTTTTAAGAAGAGCAATTGGACAAACAATTGGAAAGTGGTGAGGTGATCCTAAGTAGAAGCAGATATTTCTCTCTCTCTCTGGGCACACTGAGAAAATATCTGCTGAACAAAACTCCTCCTTGGTGACAGGAAGGGCATCCGGCCATTTAAAACACTTTGCTAGTTCCATTCAGTTGCCTAGACTCCACCCCACAAGGGATTATGGGGTCGTTAAAAGAAAATGATTGGACAAGCAATTGTCTGAAATGATATAGAGCCTCCTGCTTGAGCAGGAGATTGGACTAGAAGACCTCCAGGGACCCTTCCAACTCTGTTATTCAGTTGCAATATGACATTGGTCTTTCCCAAGTGATCTTTACAATTGTGGTAGTCCTCAGTTCATGACCACAATGGAACCCAGACTTTCAGTCGCAAGTCATTGTGATGTTAAGTTGAGGCACCATGTGACCGGATTTGAGTTTATGACCATTTTTACAATGGTTGTAAAGTGACTCACTGCAGTCATAAAGCGAATTATATGGTTGTAAGCAAATCACGCGTTTCTTAAACCAATCCAGCGTATTCAACGGGTGTTTTTTGATGTTTTCTGCTAGAATAAAATCAGGCAAGCAGTTCCTTCTGTGAGGCTGATCTAGACCCTTGAGAAATGGGACAAAGGATTGTGGGAAACAGGACAGGACGTTCTCATCAGTGGTGGGATTCAATTTTTTTTTACTACCTGTTCTGTGGGCATGGCTTGGTGAGCGTGGCTTGGTGGGCATGGCAGGGGAAGGATACTATAAAATCTCCATTCCCTCCCCACCCCACTAACCTGCTTTTCAGCTCCATTCTCCTGTGCAGGGCAACAAAAGAAGACCCAGCCAATCAGCTGGGACTCAGGAGGCGGAGAATAGATGGGGGCGGGGCCAGACAGAGACGGTATTTGCCAGTTCTCCAAATTACTCAAAATTTCCGCTACCAGTTCTCCAGAACTGGTCCGAACTTGCTGAATACCACCTCTGGTTTTCACCCAATGTAGTCAATATAAGAGAAGAACCGTGCTAACTTCAAATAAATACAGGTAATCCTTGACTTACAACAGCTCATTTAGTGATCATTCAAAAAAACAAAACGAAGGATTTACACCTTATTTTTCACACTTTATGATGTTCCAGCATCCGCATGATCAGGTAATCAAAATTCAGTCACTTGACAACTGGCTCATATTTACGACCATTTCCGTATCCTGGAGATCGTGTGATCCCCTTTTGCGATCTTTTGACAAAAGACGTCCACGGGGAAGCCAGGTTTACTGAAGAACCGTGCTACTGATTTAACAGCCGCAGTGATTCGCTTAAGAACCATGAGAAGAACATTGTAAAATGGGACCCAGCTCAATTAACAATTGTCTTGCTCGGCAGTAGAAATTCTGGGCTCGGTTGCAGGTGTAAGTTGAAGATTACCTGTAGTCTGGAAACATCTTTTCAAACTAACCCTTTTTTTAAAATTAAAACTGGGGGGTCTTTTTTTTTTAATTAAATGGTTTTGGAGGCAAATGCATCTGACGATCAGAGCTACAGTTCGCAAAAGCTTACACCTTTTAATAAAACCTCTTAGCTGAACAGCTGTTCCTGGACTCCTCCTGATTTTTTTTAATCAGCACAAATCACTATGGTTATCTCGACTTTCATAGGCTCCCTGCCTTAGGCAGCAACTCCCATTATTTTCACATCTGCTCTTCACTTAGAAGGATGAAAACCAGGGGAAAAAACCCTCTTTCCTGAATTTTCAAAACTCCACACTCTTGCCAACCCCCGCAGACTGTTTTCAAATGCAACCTCAGATCTGAAAGGTCCTTGGGGCTGGCTGAGATTGGTTGTTTTTTCTTGTTTCATAACCTGATTTGATACAGGGTGTCCTCAACTTATGACCACAACCAGGCCCAACATTTCTGCTGCTAAACAAGGCATTTATTAAGTGGATTTTGCCCGGTTTTACAACCTTTCTTGCCCCAATTGCACTGCAGCTGTTAAGTTAGTAACACAGTTGTTAAGTGACCACCATCCCCAGGACACTGCATCTGTCACAAATAGGAGTCAGTTGCCAAGCATGTGAATTTTGTTCATGTGACATTGTTGCAATGTGAGGATGTTGCTGTCAGGGATCCGATGGATGCCCTAATTAATTCATGACCCTCAAATTTCAAAAGAAATCCAATTATTTATTAGGAGCAACATGTCGGCACTTCTCCCAAGTGAAGTCGGCTCTGCTCTATGTAATTTACTGCCCACCTATGACCCAGTTTCCCCCCCTCCTTCCAGGATGTGTCATAAATCACATACTCCAACAAAGCACTTTCGTGGAAAACAGGCCTCTCGGGCTGGCTCTGGTAACCTGGGATACAATCTGGAGAAACGTATGCCTGGAATGTCTTTCTGGTCATAGCAACAAACTGCTCCATCCGATCTCCCTCCCCTTCTTCTTATGGCAACTCAAGAGCAAGCCAGGAATGCTTTACAAGTTGACATTTACACCGTGGGGATGTTGCAGCGGTTGTAAGTGTGAAAAAAGTAAAAAAATAAGTCACTTTTTTCAGTGCCATGGTAACTTTGAACGGTCACTAAATGAACTGCCCTAAGTCAAGAACTACCTGTAACATCATCAGTTGATGTTACTTAATTTGGGTAATGAAACGTCTGCAAAAAAACCCAACCAAGCTCAAAGAATACCAAGGACCCCTCATTTCAACCCTGAGCTACAAATATTTTCTCTATTAAGCTCAAATCTTTCCACCAGTCAATTTGTTCTTCAGGTTCTCCTTTCCATTCCTTCTACATATCAGATTCCTCCAAGGATTTCTTTCCATCTGTGCCTGGATTTACAAAGTATTTACTTTCTCTCCAGCACACAACAGGACTACTTTTTAATATATATTTTCACCAGAAGGTAACTGTGCCTGTTCTCTGGTGTCCAAATTAGGTATGAGGATTAGGTAATCCTTTCCATGAAATAGATAAAAAGAAAAAACAACAACCCCACCTAACTTTGGTTTTGAGAACAGTGGCCTTTATTCATGTCCTTTATTATTATTGATTCCAAAAAGCAGTCCATTGAATTTGTTTCTCAAAATTCACTTTTTCATTTCATTTTTTTGCTGTGCAAATGGTATATTCCTTATTTGCACAGTCTGGTGGCAGAAAACCTTTTTCATACTTGCTTCTTTCCACTTTCTGGGATTTTAATATGCTTTTAAACATATTGTTATTAAAATTGGTTTTGTAAAATTTTTCTGGGTTTTGGGCAGGGGTGGGCTGCTGGGGGCTCGCAGGGTCTTGGGAGAGCTCCTAGCTAAGACTCTGCGAGGCTCGGAGAGCCCCCAATAACCTCAGAAAGACAAGCAGCAGGGGAAAGCTCTTAATTGGCTTAATTGAACTTCTTGGCATTTAGCCAAGAGCACTTCACACCTCATAAAAGTGTTGCAAGCTAGATAAACAATCCACTCAGTGCTTGCGAGGGAGAGCCATTGAGTAAATCAGATAACATAGCTACTAGCCTCCGAGGGGATTAATTCCCAAATAATAAGTATCACATAAACTTCACTAAGACTTCAAGATCCCTCTCACAGTCACTACTATTAAGCCTCGTTCCACCCAGTCTTTTATTTAAGTATTAAATGCACGAAATAATAAACAACTTTTTGGAATATTATTGGTTTTTTAGGAATTAGGGCAAAGAAGCGACGTCGAGTTGGCCACACCCACCCAATCACATGACCACCCAGCCACACCCTACCCACTCAGTCATTAGGGCAGAGAGCCCCTTGCCAGAAAATTTGAAGCCCACCCCTGGTTTTGTTCTTGGCTTTTTCTTATTAAAACGAAATTATCAACATAAACCATTTGGTTTTTTAAAATCCATAAGGACCTCTTGAAGATTTGCCTCCCTTTTAAAGTTTGTCCTTTATTTTTTTTTCCCAAGAAAATATGGCAGGGGTGGGATTCTACCAGTTTGCACCTATTCTCTAGAACTGGTTGTTAACAAACATTCTAAGCAGTTCGGAGAACCGGTTGTTAGGAGAAATTATTGGCCTAATCCTGTAAGGAAGGCAGGAAGGAAACATTCTGGTGTTGCTTACAGAAACTGCCTCTCCGTTAACCCTTATTACATTCTTGGCAGGACTAGACTTCCTGTCTCAGGAACGTCTCTGGAGTTTTTTTCCCCTCCTTTGCTGGTACTTTGCTTGTGTGGAGTGACCATTCAAAGTTACAATGGCACTGAAAAAAGTGACTTATGACCATTTTTCACACTTATGACTGTTGCTGCATCCCCAAAGTCATGGAAGGCCAGGCAAGGAGATGCATGCCTTGATGTCAGTGATGTTGAGTTGGCCATGCCTAGCTAGTCACATGACCACCAAGCCATGTCCACCCAGTCACATGACCACCAAGCCATGCCCATCATCTAAGCCACGCCCACAGAACCAGTTAAAATTTTGAATCCCACCCCTGAAATATGATCATAATAATTTTGGAGCTTGAGACAAATTTGCAGCATCCATGTCAGGTTAAGCCTGTCGTCTGTGCTCAGACTCAAGAACAGGAAATTCATTCAATCATCTCATTGTAATTACTGGTAGTCCTTGACTTACAACCACAACTGAACTCAAAATTTCAATTGCTAAGCAAGACGGTTGTTAAACGAATTTTGCCCCATTTTACCATCCTTCTTGCCACGGTTAAACAAGTCACTCACAACTGTTAAATTAGTTAACAAGATTGTTAAGTAAATCTGGCTTCCCCACTGACTTTGCTTCACAGTAATCCAACCGGTCAGTCCTATAGGAGATCCACCCTGACTCCTTTTTAGGAGGCTGGATCTTGAAGAGGAAACTCTAAATACATGCTGGGAAAGATTGAGGGCAATAGAAGAAGGGAATGACAGAGAATGAGGTGGCTGAATGGAGTCACTGAAGCAGTCAGCGTGAGCTTAAATGGACTCCAGAAGATGGTAGAAGACAGGAAGGACTGGAGGAACATTGTCCATGGGGTTGCGATCAGAGATGGTATTCAGCAGGTTCTGACCAGTTCTAGAGAATCGGTAGTGGAAATTTTGAGTAGTTTGGAGAACTGGCAAATACCATCTCTGACTGGCCCCGCCCCCATCTATTCTCTGCCTCCCGAGTCCCAGCTGATCGGCTGGGTCTTCTTTGGTTGCCCTGCACAGGAGAACGGAGCTGGAAAGCAGGTTAGTGGGGTGGGGAGGGAATGGGATTTTGCAGTATCCTTCCCCTGCCATGCCCACCAAGCCACACCATGCCCACCAAGCCACGCCCACAGAAGCAGTAATAAAAAAAAATTAATCCCAGCACTGATCGCGATGGGTTGGATACAACTTTGCAACTAACAACAACAAAGCTGAATCGATCCACAGGGAGAAGAATTGCCCAGAAAACCGTGACTCACAAACCCCAATGTCTTCTATTCACTATGGATCATATCTCAGAAGCTGTATATCTAGCATGCTGATATAGTAGGAAGAGATAAGTAATAATTAAAATCACATGGATGGGTTTATCAAAAGCATTCCAATTGTCAGATTGTCATTTGCACTGTGAATGCCTTTTTCCCCTGGGATTTATTTTTGCAATGTACAGTAGCTGACCCAAAATATGTATAATATGGTCCTGCTTTCACTACTGGTTATTCAGGACCAAAGAGTCAGTGCTTTGCAAGGAGCCCATTGTAGATTGTTTTACTGTTTGCATGTTATGTTTTATCTTCAAGTGATTTCGTTTCTTTAGGTGAGTCAAGGATTGGCCTCAACAGCAGACTGGGAATACGAGAGACTAAGAGGGAAAATAGTAGAAGAATAGGGATGGGAAAGCAAGTAATGTCCCACTAGCGTAACCCCAACTTGAAAATCAAAACTGTAAATATTTAAGTAAAGCCAAAGTTCCTTCAAGTTGAGTTCAGCATATGCATGTTATCCTGGTTATCCTGTGGGTTCTGTCTATTGTACTTCTTGTTTCCTTCCTAAGAAATAAATAAAAAAAGGTTCTTTCCATCCTCAAGCACTCTGTCCTCTGAAGAACAGAGAAATTGTATTGTCCATTTTTTCCTAACAGGATCTCCATGCTTCGTGGTGGACAAAACGCAACTGATGAATCTTCTCTAGCACCTGGAAGCCTGGATCGCATCACCCATTGGATTTTGGCCTGATCCTGAAGAAATAAGGGTTCGTACAGTGGTGGGATTCAATTGTTTTTACTACCGGTTCTGTGGGCGTGGCTTGGTGGGCGTGGCACTGCAAAATCCCCATTTTACACCCCATTCCAGCAGAAGGATACTGTAAAATCTCCATTCCCTCCCCATCCCACTAACCTGCTTTCCAGCTCCGTTCTCCTGTGCAGGACAACCAAAGAAGACCCAGCCAATCAGCTGGGACTCAATGGGAGGCAGAGAATAGATGGTGGCAGGGCCAGTCAGAGGTGGGATTTGCCAGTTCTCCCAACTATTCAAAATTTCCGCTACCAGTTCTCCAGAACTGGTCAGAACAGATTGAATACTACCTCTGGATTCATATTATATTTATGCTGACATAGAGTAGTGGAAATTGGCACCCAGGTCACTTAGGAAGTCCTGGCTCTGGAGGACTGGTTTATAAGCAACATCCTTCTAGAAAGGTTGGAAAGCAATGCCCAAAATGTGGTGAGAGGGAAACCAAGTTAAGAAACTCTGATCTAACTCAGTAGTAGAACTTGGGGGGTAGCGGGAGTGTTATTTACCATGGCAACCAGCTGACATCCTTGGAAAGCTTCCAAGACCTACACAGAGAATTTAGCTGCATATATATAATGAAACCAGTAACTTTATAAAAAAAAAAAGATTAACATTGCATGTCACCTTTTTTTCCCAGTATGCAGCCTGTCTTAGATCAAGAGTGACTGTAGCTTCCAGCTGATTAAATTAGAAACCCTTTATGCGAGAAAAGCTTTTTATACCTTCATTTGTTCAATTTATTCCAGGTTTTGTTCCTTTTAATTTTCTCCTTTTCCTTTTCAAAGGTAGAAGTCAAAACCTTGACTGCTTCCTATATGTGCTTTCTTGGTCAGTTTTGCCCCCGTATTCTCTGCCCCCTGCCTCTTTCATCTTTTTCTATTCTTGACTTCCAGAGAACTGTACTAAATTTTGTCTAGGCATCTGATTGCCCTGGGCTTTTATTTTATTTTAATTACTTAAGCTTTCCTTCCTGTGGGCTTTCAATGGGAGATATGCCTTAAAACCAATGTTTATTTTAAGAGCAAGCCACCAAAAAAAAAAAAAAACAGTGAATGCTAGTGAAAGCAGAGAAATGTCACCCTAAATGTATATTTTGTCAGTTTTTACCTAATTGGCTCTCTCCATCAATATGTTTTTAAGCTACCTGTGTTGTATGTCCTATCAGCCAAGTGCTTAATTATCACTAGATGGGAGGGGGGTGTTCTCCCATTTTCTGTACATAAATATAAGCCACATTGTAAATCAAAGCATTGTGCTTTGGGCTATTGTTATAGCAACAATAGGGCCTTTTCTGTGGTGGCCCCATCTTTTTACATCTTCTGGTAGATTTGGGGTTTTTTTAAAAAAAATCTGAATCAAAGGCTTTACAGAAGTCTATGTAGATTGTGTCTATTGTTTTGCCCTGATCGAGTTGTGTAGTCCATATGTTTTTGCAGTGTAAGAGTTGCAGATTACAGGATAGTTTTTTTCCTGAAACCAAATTGTTTATTAGAGAGTAGGTTGTTTGTCTCTAAGTGGAGGATAATGGATTGGTTAATAATTGATTCCATGACTTTACAGGTGACGCAGCATAAGGAGATTGGTCTGTAATTTTCAACTAGGCTGGGGTCTCTCTTTTTGAATATGGGGATGACCGTGGCTTGTGACCATAGGTTAGGCAAGGAGCTGGTCCTGAAAGATTTATCAAAGATTATGCTTAGAGGTTCTGCTATGGCAGTGGATAGCTTTTTTAAGAAGTAGGCACATATTCTGTCCATTCCAGCATGGAACAACTCAAAGAAATGATGCAAGATTGGAAGATGTGGACAGAATTGGCCCAGAGAATAGCCAAGAGATAGACACAACTGAATGGATAACATCACCATCATATGAAAGCAAACAACATGTTTGAAGTTTTTTATACCATCCGTGTCATCCTGTTAGGGTAAGCATCCAAAATCAAGAAATCAGGGGTGGGATTCTACCAGTTCTCATCTATTTGTTAGAACCTGTTGTTAATTTTCTAAGCAGTTCGGAGAACCGGCTGTTGGAAGAAATCTCCTTTTGTTTTTTTCCACTTTACAGGGCGAATCCTGTAAGGAAGGCAGGAAAGAAACATTCTGGTATTGTTTCTAGCCTAATCTTTATTGCCCTGCTTACAGAAACTGCCTCTCTGTTAACCCTTATTACGTTCTTGACAGTACGCCTAGACTTCTTATCTCCAGAGCTTCTGGGACTTAACTTTCTTAAAGGAGAAGGGTTGTTTTAAGCTTTTTATACTGTTGTTGGGAGGAAATACTCCCCTGGAAATACTTCCAGCCAGACTGGGATGCAGTGATCAGCACTTTGAAGAAATAATTGAATAATGAAGCAGAGCTGCCGGAAAGAAGCTTTTAGTGACAAGGAAGCAAGATGAGTGACATTTAGCAAGGCTTCTTGGATAGCTAGAAAGATTGACATTCAAACATAAGTTTATATATCCTTTCTGAGTTTTGGTCTAAAACTGGTTTTTGGTCAAGTTTAATCCTGTGTTTATTGATGGGATGCTTTTCCCTATTCAGCTTCGTTTGGATGGAAAAGGGTTAATCTCTGTTCCTGAAAAGAAACTGGGTTGAGAAATCTGGCTAGTTCTGGTGTCTATTTGTTCTGGTAATTGGTTTAACAAGCAACAGCTACTGTTGTGATTTAATTATTTGTATTGTGTTTGAATTTTTTCCTGCCTCATTATTTTTCCCCCCATCTGGGGAGCGGGATCTTCCTTCACTGCTTTAGTAGTTCCTGGCACTATCCTTTTGAGGTGTACTTCCAAAAGGCAGGATGCAAGCTTGGCAGTTATTTTTTTACTGCTTTGGTAGTGGTGGTGGGAATTGATCTTTCCTTAAATCTGGATGATTTTCTTAGGATATCTTGTGAGGTGAGACCAGCCGGTATCTTTAAATGGTGCAAATGGATCTAAGGATTGCTTCTCCTGGGTGTGCTCTTTCTGGAGACCTTAAATGACCTCTCTGCTAAAGGGTTTATATGCAAAAAAGCATACAACATATATAATAGGGTTTAGATGGGATTTTGGAGGTCTAGTCCAACTCCCTACTCAAGCAGGAGACCCTATTCCATTCCAGACAGACGGAATCTCTTCAAAACCTCCAGTGATGGAGTACCCACAACTTCCGGAGATAAGCTTATAATGAAGAGGCCCATTGCTACCCAACTGTGCTGGTAGTTCATTTTTCATCCATTATCCTCTTTCATGTTTTTGTGATTCCTATTTTGGAAACTTTGCCATATTTGGAATGACTGGAATATCTAGAGATTATTTTAAAGCTAGAAACTTGATAGGCTGCCAGATTTGGATTTCAACATTATGGCCTCTGCTATGGTGCTATTTACAAAGAATTGATGTTTATTGTCTTCAATAATGGCTATCTAAAACAGCACAATTATATGGAAAAGACATCAGCTAGTTGGCAATGAACCAGAAGAGGATTCAGGAATGGGGGAGGATAATAGACTGACTTTCTTGTTTGTGTGTTTCTGCAACAATTGGCACAACAGCAAAGAACTCCCACTGAAATCCTACCATTAAAAACAAAAACAAAATTCATATTCATTAAATGAGCACAATTCACATTGTGCTGGTCTCAACACAACTAAACTTCCCAAGGTGATTTTTCGAGTTACATTTCAACTACAAGTCCAAAATGTGGAATTAACTAGGCCATCTGTAGGCTATCAAGTTGGATAAATATTATCCCAAGACCATGACCTTATTAAAAAGACAATAATTTTGTGATTTGATACAGATGTGTTTTCTTAATATCTTGGCAGTTTAGTTACTTTTTTGAGAATTATTGCTTTTACAATTCTTATTGTGTTTTTATTAGTTTCAAAAAAGAGTTTGAGCTTGGGAGAGAGGGAGGGAGGAAGGAAGGAAGGATGGGTTATCTAATACAGGAATGTCCAACCTTGGCAACTTTAAGACTTGTAGGTTTCAAGTCCCAAAATTCCCCAGTCAGCATATTAGCATAACTGGCTGGGGAATTCTGGGAGTTCAAGTCCACAGGTCTTAAAGTTGCCAAGATTGGACACACTGATTTAAAACATTAATATTGTCTTCACCTCCTAGTTAACAGCAAGTGTGAAGATTAGTTTGAAAAATGCAATAAGCCTGAAGATTTGGTTTGAGTACAGTAGAAGCTCTGGTCATGAACGCTTTTTTACCATGACCAAATCAGGTTCCGACCCAAAAAAATCACAATTCATCTTATGATCAATAAATAATCCAGGGCACAATACCAACTGGGTGATTTATGGCCAATATTTCTCTGCTTCTTAATTGTATATTTTTATATAAAAGCCAATAATCTGACTTAGTGGTGGGATTCAAAACATTTTACTACCGGTTCGGTGAGCATGGCTTGTGGGCATGACAGGGGAAGGATACTTCAAAATCTCCATTTCCACCTCACACCTGTAGGAGATTACTGCAAAATCCCCATTCCCTCCCCACCCCACTAACCTGCTTTCCAGCTCTGTTCTCCTGTGCAGGGCAACAAAAGAAGACCCAGCCGATCAGCTGGATCTCGGGAGGCAGAGAATAGATGGGGGCGGGGCCAATCAGAGGTGGTATTTGCCGGTTCTTCAAACTACTCATAATGTCCATTACCGGTTCTCCAGAACTGGTCAGAACTGCTGAGTACCACCTCTGGCCTTAACAGATAACAGAATAACAAAGTTGGAAGGGGCCTTGGAGGTCTTCTAGTCCAACCCCCTGTTCAAGTAGGACCCCCATACCATTTCAGACAAGTGGCTATCCAGTCTCTTCTTAAAAGCCTCCAATGATGGAGCAACCACAACTTCTCAAGGGAAGTTGTTCCACTAGTTAATTGTTCTCACTGACAGGAATTTTTTCCTTAGTTCTAGGTGGCTTCTCTCCTTAGTTTCTATCTGTTGTTTCTTGTCTCACTTTCTGGTCCTTTTGAAAACAGATTGACTCCCTTTTCTTTGTGGCAGCCCCTCGAATAATTTCTGAACAATTTGTTCAGAAGCCGTTGAAACAGAAGAAGAGCTGCCCTAGATGTTAAAAATACTTATTCCTTTTCAGAAATCCCAATAAATAAACTCGGCCATGCTATAAAAGCATTTGGGCTAAAATAAATGAGGCAATTAATGAAAGCCATACTTCTGTTATCCGCCCAATGCAGAAGAAGTGAAGGCTGTTTTAAATCTGTAGAGATTCTTCAGTCATCCAGGTCATGGTTGTCCCAAAGATGCTTTTCAGGAGGCAACTGGACTTTCTGGTTTTTCTTTCTTTTGAAGACGTTTCGCTTCTCATCCAAGAAGCTTCTTCAGCTCTGACAGGATAGTGGGGAATGGAAAGATTTGTATTCCTTGCAGACAGCTGGTCATTTGCATCCTTTTTAGAGAGACATTGAGGCCACTTGGAGGTTGATCTGTGTCCTCAGGGTCAATGGTGCTCCTGGTTTCTGTAGTCTGAAATTCCCCCCCCCTTTCTGGAAATGCCGTTTCCAGAGCAACTCCAATTCCTTTCAATTAGACATTACATTGCAGTGATACCTAGGTATTTGGTATTTGTATTGAACTCATTAGGAGGCACTAATTACCTTGGTATTTTGGAAGACAATCTTTCTATAGCATGGTCCTTTCCAGGAAATTCTTGACTTGACATGTATATTTTATTACCTTTTTTTAAAAAAAAGAAAGTAAGCCTAGGCTTAGGAGAAAATAAACATGCAACTTGTAACTCTTGAAGGGTTTGGAAAATCTTATCAGAAGAAATATGAATTGTGCAAAAGAGTATTTTTCCCCCTCACATTGCAATGTACGTTAGCTGCTGGTATTTGTTTAGATTCCCGTTATCATTGGTGAATAAAGCAAGCTTGTAATACAGTGTTGTTCCTTCTTCATTTTGGGTGTCTTCTACTAACTGTGTTTCTTGCACAGTCACCAGAACTAGTTCTTAACAGAATAACAGAGTTGGAAGGGAACTTGGAGGTCATCTACAAGGGTGGGATTCAGCTGATATGGACTGGTTCCAGCAAACTGGTAGTTCTGGTAATGTTGGACCCACTCACCCACCCCTACGCTATTCCTTTGTTTGAAGTTCAGCTGATAGACACGGCATGTCTCAGTCGTTTTACACACCAGGACTGCAGTGGAAGGTAAGTTTTAGAGCTGTTTTCAAATGCATTGCGCACGCACTGCCCGATCCGGTTGTTACACCGGTGGAATCCCTCCACTGGTCATCTAGTCCGTCTCCCTGCTTGAGCAGAAGACTCTATACCATCTAGACAAGTGGATGTCCAGTCTCTCCTAAAAATTGTCCAGTCACGAAGCAACCACAACATCTGAAGGCAAGCCATTCCAATGGTTAATTGTTCTCACTGTCAGTAAATTTCTCCTTCGTTCTAAGGTTGGTTTTCTCCTTGATTAGAATTTTAGAATTTATTTGATTTGTCAATCGCTTACAAGATAATAGGTATAAGTATATACATAGTTATGAATACATGAAATGGGTACATATAAGAAAAATAAAAGAAACAATAGGACAGGGACGGTAGGCACATTGGTGCACTTATGCACGCCCCCTACAGACATCTTAGGAAAGGGGTGAGGTCAAGAGTAGACAGTCTAAGGTTAAAGTATTTGGGGTTAGGGAAGAAACCACAGAGTCAGGTAGAGTACTCCAGTCATTGACCACTCTGTTGCTGAAGTCGTATTTTTCTGCAATCAAGTCTGGTGCGGTTAACCTTGAGTTTATATCTATTGTATGATCTTGTGTTGTTATGACTGACAGGCAAGTCATTGCAATGTATGATTTTATATACCATACTTAGATCAAACCGAAGACGGCGTAATTCAAGGTTTTCTAGGTCTAGAATTTCAAGTGTGGTAGCATAAGATATTCTGCAATGAGTAGAGGAGTGGAGAACTCTTCTTGTGAAATATTTCTGGACTTTCTCAACTGTGCTAATATCAGATATGTAATGTGGGTTTCAGAGTGATGAGCTGTATTCGAGTATTGGTCTAGCAAATGTTTTGTATGCTCTAGTTAGTAATGTGATATTACCAGAGAAAAAGGTACGTAGGATTAGGTTAACAACTCTTAATGTCTTTTTGGCTATGTAGTTACAGTGGGCTCTAGCACTTAGATCATTAGAGATGAGTATTCCAAGGTCCTTTACAGAGCTTGGATCATCAACAAGGTCTTGACTATTCAGCCTGTATTTTATTTTCTGATTTTTTTTTGCCAATATGTAAGACTACATATGTATATATACATATATATATACATACATACTGCTAGAGGTTTTCATAAAACGGGCAGCAGGAAACTCCATTTTTTAAAACTCAAAAGTCTTTGTCTGATAAGTTGAAAACACACGCTTATTCTTGAGCCCACTCTGGAAAATTTTTGCTGCAGACAGAAATTATAATCCCTCTGGATGGTTTAAAGATATCTTGAAGCTCTTGATCATACTGCCCTGTGTTTTTTATTTTTTTTACAGGAAAAAAAAACCCCATCCAAAACAAGTCACTTCTAAGAAGCCAACATTAATCGATGTTCCTTTAAAAAATGTTCCAGGAAGCTCTCAAAAAAGCTTTCAGTGAGTAAATTCCATGAAAACATAAATAGTACGAGAAAAAAACTAAAGCAAAATATGAATTCATAAAACCTTAGCAGAGAAGAAAATAAATAACATGGTAAAAATACACAAGGTGAAATGCTCAGCTTTAAAGGTTAATAAAATAATTCCATAGTGCAGTATTTCTCAACTTTGGCCACTTTAAGATGGGTAGACTTCAATTCCCAGAATTCCCCAGCCAGCTATTTGGGCCAAGCAATGACCTTGGGATAATGAAACCATCATAAATATGAGCCAGTTGTCAAATGCCCAAATTTTGATCATGTGACTGTGGGGATTGTGCAACGATTGTGTGAAAAATAGTCATTTAGTCACTTTTTCAGTGCCAACTTCAAACAATAATAAACAATGAGTTGTAAGTCGAGGACTACCTATAATCATTTCCAAAATCTTGTAGTAAAAGTCTCAATATTCCAAATTCCCTGTACTCTTAAGTCACATATAACTCTCTTATATCCAAGCCTTATTTTACTTTTGTTTTTTATTTACATATTTTAACATTCTTAAACTTATGGCTCATTTTTATTTTGTTCAAGAATGAAAGTAAAATTACCAGGTGGCTTTTCAAACTTGTCGTTCTGAAGATCTCTAATAGGTTTAATATACTGTAGTTAAATAGAAAATTGATGAAAGTGAATCAAAACTGAGATTAGCAAACACAGCATCCTTTAAACCACTCTACTACCAAGGTTGCAAACCTGGTGTTCATTTCTTGGCACCCAAACATGTGGGAGATCAATGATCTGCAGTCTCCTTGTCAGGAGTAGCCATCCAGTACTCATGTGGGTTGCTCTCCATCCTCTCCTGGTCCAGAAAGATTCCAAAGAACTAGTATATTCACTGTTCTTCTGCCTTTGCTGTGGTCATGGTGTCCACTTTTTTACAGAATTGCTTAGCTCCCAGAAATCTGGCTCATGATTTTTACTTCCATTAACTCTACTTGTCACAAGTGAAAATGCATGGATGCAAATGGTGATTGTATGACTATGGGATCCTGCGATGGTCATAAATGTATGCCAGTTGTGAAGCATCCGAACAGCAGTCCTGTCGCTGTGGGGTGCTGCAATGGACAGAAATGTGTGGATTGGACCCAAAGCTAATTTTTATATCATCGTAAATTGGAATAGTCTCTAAATGAGGTAGTTGGTAAATGAGGACTACCTGCAATTTGCAAATACTCTTTTAAAGTTGCTTGCATTTCAGTTAATAATGGATCATCAAATATGTTTCACAGGCAATACAGTACATGAGATACATTTCTATGCTGTTTTTCCATCCAGCCACAACATTGTTGTGATCGCCGTCATCTGGCATGGAAAATATTGCTTGAGAAGTAAATACAAAGATGCCCCCCAACCTTGCTGTTGAAATTTATCCTAACAAACGATGCTAGGAATTTATTTATTTATTTTATTTTGTCAAGTGATTATAAGATAACAGGTATAAGTATAAACATAGTTATGAATCCATGAAATGGATACATATAAGAAAAAAGAAACAATAGGACAGGGACGGTAGGCACGTTGGTGTGCTTATGCACGCCCCCTACAGACCTTTTAGGAAAGGAGTGAGGTCAATAGTAGAAAATCTAAGATTAAAGTTTTTGGGGTTTGGGGAAGAAACCACAGAGTCAGATAGAGTATTCCAGACATTGACCACTCTGTTGCTGAAATCGTATTTCCTGCAATCAAGTTTTACCTTGAGTTTGTATCTATTGTATTGCGGTTTACCTTGAGTTTGTATCTATTGTATGCTCTTGTATTTTTATGGTTGAAGCTGAAGTCTCAATATCTGCAATACTCTACCTGACTCTGTGGTTTCTTCCCCAAACCCCAAAAACTTTAACCTTAGACTGTCTACTATTGACCTCACCCCTTTCCTAAGAGGTCTGTAGGAGGCGTGCATAAGCGCACCAACATGCCTACCGTCCCTGTCCTATTGTTTCTTTTATTTTTCTTATATGTACCCATTTCATGTATTCACAACTATGTATATACTTATACCTATTACCTTGTAAGTGATTGACAAATTAATAAATAAATAAGTATTCATTGACAGGTATGACATTGCAATATATAATTTTATGGAATGCAGCTTCGGCTTCTCCCTTCTCCACCTAATGGAACTATAATTCTTTTGCTTATCAATTTATCATTTTGAATCTCACACTGTTCACAACATGCTCCAAAAAAACTGTGAAAGATAATTGCATTGTGGCCTACTGAGAGTCGCCCTTCTGAAAAAAAAAAACCACTGAATTGAATAAAGGGAAATCGAGAAATAAGCAACTCCAAGCATGAGTGTATTTGTCTAGAAATTGGAAAACCAAAGTCTGTAGGTTCAAATATTTAGCAAAACATCAGAAGCTGCAGATTTGTCTAAGCTTCTTAGGTAAACTCAAATCTAATCTAAGAAATGGCTGCACTTTAAAAGTTTAATTCAAAACAAGGGAAGCAGATGGGAGGGGAAAAAACAAGTAAAATATAAATAACCCCAAAGCAAATAGCAGGCTACTTCTGGTGACTGCCGGCTGCCTGAAATTTGGCAGTTCAAATCTCACCAGGCTCAAGGTTGACTCAGTCTTCCATCCTTCCGAGGTGGGTAAAATGAGGACCCGGATTTTGAGGGGCAATAGGCTGACTCTATAAATAACTTAGAGAGGGCTGTAAAGCACTGTGAAGCAGTATATAAGTCTAAGTGATATTGCGAAGGGAGGGAGGGAGGGAGGAAGGAAGGAAGGAAGGTTAGAATGCAGCATTGCAAGCTAACTCTGCTGACTGCCAGCAGTTTGATCCTGGCCAGCTTAAGGCTGACTCAGCCTTCCATCCTTCCGAGGTCGGTAAAAAGAGGACCCACATTTTGGGGGGTAATAGGCTGACTCTGTAAACTGCTTAGAGAGGGCTGTAAAGCACTCTGAAGAGGTATATAAGTCTAAGTGCTATTGCTATTATCCTCTTCTTTCTATCTTTTTGACCAACACAGACTTTTCAAGAAAACTAGATTTTTTTAAAAAATAGGTAGTCCTTGACTTACAACTTGCAAGTGAGCCCAACATTTCTGTTGCTTAGCAAAACAGATCGTTAAGTAAGTTTTCTCCCATTTTATGGCCTTTCTCATTGTTAATTGAATCACCACAGTTCTTAAGTTAGGAACAACAGTTGTTAAGTGAATCTGGCTTCCCCGTTGACTTTGCTTGTCCCAACGTTGCAAAACAGAGATCACCAGTGGTGAGATTCAATTTTTTTTATTACCGGTTCCGTGGGTGTGGCTTGATGAGTGTGGCAGGGGAAGGATACTGCAAAATCCCCATTCCCTCCCCAACTCATTAGCCTGCTTTCCAGCTCTGTTCTCCTGTGCAGGGCAACCAAAGAAGACCCAGATGATCAGCTGGGACTCAATGGAAGGCAGAGAATAGATGGGGGCAGGGCCAGTCAGAGGTGGGATTTGCCAGCTTCCCACATTACTCAAAATTTCCGCTACCGGTTCTCCAGAACTGGTCAGAACCTGCTGAATACCACCTCTGGGGATCACCTGGCCACTGGCCACTGCAACCGTCGTAAATATGAACCAGTTGCCAAGTGTTGAATTTGGATCACGTGGAGATGCTGCAACGGTCATAAGTCTGAAAACTGATTTCCAAGTCACTTTTTTTCTGTGCCGTTGGAACTTCAAACAGTCACTAAATGAACTGCCGTAAGTCGAGGACTACCTGCGTTAAGATTTTTTTAATCAGAGAATTTATTTCTTCCTCATTTTATTGTTCTGCCAATCTTGTTCTTTTTTTTTCCTGACCAGATGTTTGTTTCTGCTTGAAGGAACACCTCCCCCACATAAAAAAAGTTAGGAGGAAACGGTGAAGTGAGGACATTTCTGATCCAACCCAAGTTATCATCCTCTACTTTGCATCCCAAACAGCTGTTTCACAGTCAGGATGACGTGCTTCAAGTGAAACCTTTTGCACACTTCTTCGAAACAAGTTCTGGGAATTCATGAAGATGTCTCAAGACGGGGACAACGTGACTTCACAGAGGGCTGCTTCGTGTGAAGGAGTGTTCCAGACACGGATTTAAGGACCCGTGAAAATCTAGCAGATGTTTCTCGCCTCATTTCATTCATGTCTGATCAATTGATCAGAATAGAGCTGGAAGGGATCTTGGAGGTCTTCTAAGCCAGTGGTCACCAACCAGGGGGCCGGGGACTATTGGTGGTCCACGAGAAAATTTTGGTGGTCTGCAGAGAAATGTCCCCTCCCACCAAAGCAATTAATCCAGGCTGTGTAGCAACACAAGGCTGTGTTGCCCACATGGCCCACCCACCTGCTGGCCCCCAGTCTTCGGCCGGGTGCAAACCTTACCTTAAGTAGAGCCACGTGAGGTGGAAACTGGCAGTCAAGACCAACGGCGGGGGAAAGAAATCCGCCCCGGGGTGATTTGCTGATGATGGGAAAGTCGGTCCCATATTCCAGAGCTGCAGTAGTCATAGGATTGGCCCTTTGGTCATCCCAAAGCAGCTCCTCCAATCCATGGCAGGCCAGTGCACCTGGGTGGGGGAGCAACTGCTCTGGGATGACCAAAGGGCCAGTCCTGTGACTACTGCAGCTCTGGAATATGGGACCGACTTTCCCGCCAACGTCAGCAAGCCACCGTCAGTCAAAATTCATATTAGTGGTCCACGGGATTTAAAATTATGAGTTTGGTGGTCCCTGAGGTCCAAAAGGTTGGTGACTCCTGTTCTAGGCCAACCCCCTGCTCTCGCAGGAGGACCTATACCTCTTCAGACCATTGAGGTGAGGTATCTCAAGTGAGGACCCGGATAAACCTCCAAGTGCCTCAATGACCCTTTAAAAGGATGCAAATGACCAGCTGCTGTCTGCAAGGAATATAAATCCTTCCATTCCCCATCATCCAGTCAGAGCTGAAGAAGCTTCTTGGGTAAGAAGCGAAACGTCTTCAAAGAGAAAACAAGGAAGTCCAGTTGCCTCCTGAAAAAGCACCTTTGGGACTTCAGACAGGCCTCCAGACTGTGATGGAGCAACCACAACTTCTGAAGGCAAGCTGTTCCACTGCTTAATTGCCTACAGTAGCTTGGATATCAGAGTTATTTTAATAGTAGCTCGATACCTGTGCTTCGCTACGAAACTATGTGGTCAGGCTTAGTTTTTGGGGAGAAAAATAAGGAAACAGAATTCTGCCTCTGCCTACCAGCAGCCATCGGTATTCATCTGGCTATAGCATCCTATCAGTTTGTGAGAGAGTTGAGAGCTGTTTGGAAACTGAAACAGTATTTGCTGTGTGAGCAAGAAGGAGACAAGCAAGGAGCCTGGGGATCATACGTGCCAAATTTCAAGTTTGCAGGCTTTACGGTTCTGGAGATTTGGTGATGATGCATGAGTGGTATTTTGCTTTTATATATATAGATAAATTGCTGTTAATTAAATGTTTGTCCCATCGCATTATATCTCTTTCCAGGTCAGTTCTTTCACTCAGCTCTCTCTTTTTTTATCGAGAGCTGCTAAAATGAGTATTTTAAAACCTGAGGTTCCAATCAAAGACAGGACAAAAATGTTTTACCTATTTCTTTAATAATAATAATAAAAAACCATGGAAACACAAATACTGTGGATCTGGAAATTCTCCTCAGCTGCCCTTCTCTCTGTCCCTTTTCAAAGAAAGATCTACACAGTCCACTTGCAAAAAGTGAAGAAAGGAAATTAACGATTTACTGAGTACCCAGGAACATCTTAGCATTGTGGTTTTTCTTCCACAGAAACATAATGGCTCCAAATTAAGGAGAAAGTACTGAAGCGGTTTATTATGCTAGCAACCAGGCATGTGAAAGGTTAAATCACATGTAAAAAAGGCCCGAAAAGCTAAGCAGCATTTTATTTATGCTTAAAATAAATTTCTTATTTTAAGCAGCAGAAATATTGAAAGAACGGAGACGCAGCTAACTGTAGACAGAAGGAAAAGGAGATAAACTTTGAACTGGGGGTAAAAGGAATAGAACAGAACAGAATAGAATCAGAGCAGAAAGTAGAATAGAATAGAATAGAATAGAATAGAATAGAATAGAATAGAATAGAATATGATTTATTGGCCAAGTGTTATTAAACACACAAGCGATTTGTCTCCGGGGCATAAGCTCAGTGTACATACTACAACAACCAGGAGGCGAGAAATCCTACTAATAATAATATCATAAGGTTAGTGTACAGAAATAACTTATTTTTAAAGATATATAATTATTCATAATCAACTGGCCTTCTGAGTAAATGAGATACGGAAAATAATTACTGCCTTCACTCATATCTATACATCCAGAAGAAGCAGTAATAAGAGACAATATAATGTCAGTTTAAGAACTGGTGACAGCAAGATGTTAAAGTATGCATTTACTCCTAAAAGAATCCTACAACTCCCAATAAAATACTCTTTCTTTTGCCATAGAGAATTTGCTGGTTCCTCCTTAGTGTCCCAATTTTTACTGTAAGCTTTGGTAGAAACAGCTGCAGAGACAATTAAGGAGAAGGTTGGACTGATCATTCTTTGATCTACAGATGTGGGGTTTTATACACTTTCCAATTGTGCCTTTACTTTAAATTGCTACTCATTCCAACAGTTAGAGGGCTATCATGTTTGGTGTGCAAAAAATGCAGAAGATGACATGCAAAGATATATTCTTAGCATCCTAGTGATTATCCAGATTTCTGCAGTCCACATGTGGTCACTTTGGTGGACAAAAGCTTTGGTTCTTTTTCCTCAAAACTCAGCACAGGGGGTTCTCAATTTAGAACCACAATTGAGCCCAACATTTCTGTTGTTAAATGAGTCTTCTTTTCTTCTACAACCTTTCTTGCTACATGTCAGCGTTCCACGGAACCTCCATTCCAATCAGTAACTCTGAGACAAGAATAATCTCAAAAATACCTTTATTAGAATAGCAACTGGCACATCTGTGGAATTTCGAAACTAAAAGTTTCCCGGACTTTCCACAATGTCCCAATTACAAACCATCCCCTTGTCTCTCATCATCACATCACATGAACCAATCCCAAAGTAAGTTCCTTTTTGTTCCTGCGCCACACTCTATAACCTTGAACTAACAAAAGAATTCTATTTTGTCTGCTAAGAGCTACTCAATTAAAATCACCCCCTCCCACTTTCTCAAGCTATATGGTAGCGATGAATAAGGATTCCAAAGCTGACACTACAGTTGTTACGAGAGTCACTGCTAGTAACACTGCTAGTAACACTGTTGTTGAGCTTCCTCTATTGACTTTGCTTGTCAGAAGGTTGCAAGGGACAATTGCAACGGTCATAAATATGAGTCAGTGGCCAAGCGTCTGAATTTTGCTCATGTGGCTACAGAAATGTTGTAATGGTAATATGTGTGAAAAAGTATTTTCTGGTACAGCAGTTGCGTTGCACTTAGAAGCTATCGGCCTGGCAACTCTCCAAGCCTGATAAGGTCTGTGGTTGTAAATCACTCTTGAAAGACTGTTTGCTGGGACGTTGCTGGATGTGAATGAGAGGAATTTACCTTAGCCTAATAAAAAAAAAAAAGGGGGGGGGGGTTGTCCAGACAAGGAGTCTGCTTCGTGATTTTGTGAAATCTAAGTCAGAACATACTAAGCAAACTTTTAAATGCCATCTTTTTAATACTGAGAGCCATCCAAGGCAACAAACATTCCTGTGAACTGCTCAGCATTAACCCAATTAATGCTTATTCTAAAGCATGAATAAAGACAATGTTATTCATTAATAGCAGCATCACATAAGATCCTTCCTGGATAGTTTATTATTTTTTAAGGGCAGCATATACCAAGTTGTTGACATAGAACCAATCCCTTAAACTTACATAAAAACGGTTTATGATTAATAAATAAACAAACCTTCAATATTAATCTATATTAGATTTCATCTGTGTGCAGTCTTTTTCTTCCAAGCAAGCTGTACCTTCCCCATCTTAAAAGATTTGATATTATTTATTATTTTATTTATTCCATTTATATACCGCCCTTCTCCCGAGGGACTCAGGGCGGTGAACAGCTCATCTAAAAACCCCACAAAGAATACAAAAGTTAAAAAATATTAAATTTCAATCGGCTGCTTGATAAAACCAACAAAACCCCACCCCCCGCCCTTAAAACCCAATTTAGAATTAAATATGGAGACCAAATTAAAACCATTATCTCAGCCCAGGCCGGCCTGCTCAAAGAGCCAGGTCTTCAAATAGCCATATGCTATTTTAGTCTGCCACTTAAAGCAAAATTATCAAAGGATACTGTACTCTTTTAAGGGGTTTCATTTCTCGTAAATGGCACATGCACATCACATTTCGATAAGAACACAAAATATGAAATCTAAAAGCTAAATTATTATTAAGTCTGGGTCTAGATTACACACACATATATACATACATACATACATACATACATGCTTCATTTGTCACAGCCAGGAAATCAGTAAAGCATCCATTATAGGCTCTCTATAAGTGGGCAAAATAACATCACTGAACTGTGATTGCGGAGATGAAAAAAGAAACCATCCAACATATAGTATCAGAGTGCCAAAACAGAGCCTATAATATTGCTGATTTCCTGACAAATGAAGCAAAAAATTATATCTGTAATCTAGACCTAGAGTCACTGCATCCAGTTTTGGTCACCACACTATAAAAATGTTGTTGAGATTCTGGATAAAGTGCCGAGAAGAGCAACCAGGATGATTAGGGGACTAGAGACTAAAACATATGAAGAACGGTTACAGGAACTGGGGATGGCTAGTCTAGTGAAGAGAAGGACCAGGGGAGATGTGATAGAAGTGTTCCAATATTTAAGGGGCTGCCACAGAGAGGAAGGGGGTCAAGCTACTTTCCAAGGCACCCGAAGGCCAGACAAGGAATAATGGATGGAAACTGATCAAGGAGAGATTTAACCTGGAAATAAGGATAAATTTTCTGACAGTGAAAACTATCAACCCATGGAACAGAAGTTGCCTTCGGAAGTTGTGGAAGCTTCATCACTGAAGGCTTTGAAGAACAGACTGGACTGCATCTGTCAAAAATGGAGTAGGGTCTGCTTGGGCAGGGGCTGGACTAGATGACCTCCAAGGTCCCTTCCAACTCTGTTAATCTGTATCAGTATCAGACATACGTTTATAATAATTTAAGGGGTAAGCTAAGGTGATTTGATTGAGCAAATTACAGGCCAGATGTTGGAAGCCTTTGCACCACAAACTAGTCCAGTGGTTCACAAAGTGGGGGTTGTGATCTTTTAAAGCTGTGAACAACTGAAGACATCTCCATTTTTTAAAAAAAAAATTCTGGCATCATCGTTCAACTTGGATTTGTAAGCATTATGAATTGTTTCCTACTCTTGAGTTCTTTCAAATTAGGATATTGCAGGCTGTTATTTCGAAATAAACCTTTTTGACACCGGGGAATCTATCGGTTTTACCTTTAAAAGGTTAAATCTCTCTGCTAAAATCCATCACTCTGTTGGAAGTGTTGAATCCCTCTGTAATCTATTGTGACTAAAAGGTCAAATAGCTATCCATCTGCAGGCAGCTGTAACCAGGATGATTAGTGGACTGGAGACTAAGGCATATGAAGAACAGTTACAGGAACTGGGCATGGCTAGTCTAGCGAAGAAAAGGACCAGGGGAGACATGATAGCAGTCTTCCAATATTTGAGGGGCTGCCACAGAGAGGAAGGGGTCAAGCTATTTTCCAAAGCACCTGAAGGCCAGACAAGGAATAATGAATGGAAACTGAACAAGGAGAGATTTAACCTGGAAATAACGAGAAACTTTCTGACAGTGAGAACAATCAACCAATGGAACTCCTTGACCTTGGAAGTTGTGGGAGCGCCATCATTTGAGACCTTCAAGAAGAGATTGGTAGTTTGGACCAGAATACCTATAAGTTCCTTTCCAACTCTGATTATCTGTTATCTGAATGGATGGGCAAAACTATAATTTTTACACAGAGTAGTAACTGACATGAAAGAGCTGATTGTGTGACAAAGCAGTATCACAAATTAGCAACAGCAATAGCAATAGCATTTAAACTTATATACCACTTTATAGTGCTTAAGAGCCCTCTCTAAACAGTATACAGAGTCAGCCTATTTGCCCCCAACAATCTGGGTCCTCATTTTACCCACCTCAGGAGGATGGAAGGCTGAGTCAACCTTAAGCCTGGTGGGATGTGAACTGCCAAATTGTATATATAAATATATACATACAATATATATATAAATATGAGTCAGTTGCCCAGTATCTGAATTTTGATCATGTGACCACAGATGCCGAAATGCTTGTAAGTATCAAAAAAGGTCATAATTCGCTTTTTTAGTGGTAGTGTAACTTCGAACGGTCACTAAATGAACGGACTACCAGTACACCACTTTACAGTGTGTTACAGTCCTCTCTAAGTAGTTTAAAGAGTAAGCCTATTGCCCCCCAAAATTTGGGCCCTCATTTTACCGACCTCAGAAGGATGGGAGGCTGAGTCAACTTTCAGCTAGTGAGGATCGGACTGCTAACAGTAGGCAGAATTAGCCTGCAATACTACATTCTAAGCACTGCACCATCACAGCTCTTACTAATCCATTGACACAAATCACTGATAGTTGGATCTGGCTTCTCTTGGAAATATTTCTGTGCCTTTAAAGAGTCAGGAAAAAAAGCCATGGAAGTTTATTTCAATATATGATTACTGCAGCAACATTACTATATGCAGAAAGACGGAAAGATTTGACATTAACCACCATGGAGGAATGACTGGTAAAATTCACAAAAGTTGCTGACATACATGCACAAACTGATTTCTTTGATCAGAGAAAATACATCTCTCTCTCTCATCTATTTCTATTTTTCTATTCTTTCTTTCTCTCTCTCTCTCATCTATTTCTATTTTTCTATTTCTATTCTATTTCTATCTATTTATCTAATATCTCTCTCTCTCTCTTCACAGTGCTTTATGGCCTAAGCGGTTTACACTTATATACCGCTTCACGGCGCTAAAGAGGTTTGCAGAGTCAGCCTCTTGGCCAAAGAAAATCCGGAATGGTATCAGATCTCCTGCCACGGGCAGGGAGGGGGTGAGGTTGGGGGTTGGACTAGAAGACCTCCAAGGTCTCTTTTCTAACTCCCGCTATTCTTGCCGGCTCCAAGCCTTCCCCGCCGCTACTTACCGCGCAGCGCAGCCGGGGCTATTGCAAGCAGAAGCAAGCCCAGCCAAGCTGGGGCGCCTTCCCGGCGGCCCGGTTCCATCGGCGATGATTCTCCGCTCTTCCGAAGAAGAAGAAGGGATCCGGGGAAGCGGAGACGGACTGGCAACGAAGCTGATTCGGATTTGCACCCGGCAGGCGGAGGCGCGGCTCAGGCTTTAGCGAGCCCGGACGTGGGGAAGTGCAGAAAACGGTGCAAACCAGCCGCCTCGCTCGCGCTACCTGTGCAAGGAGCCGCCTGCCCCCTTTTAGCCAACTGGTATTAGAAGGAAGAGCGGGGCGGCGGGGGGGGGGGGTTCTTGCTGCTGGCACCGCCTCCTCATTTCTCTCCCCCCCCCCCACCCCGTCCCCGTTGAGGAAGAGAGGATGGACTCCCCTGCACGCCCACCTCTTGCACGCCCACCGCGAGGAGAGTGCACCTTTGTTAACTTTAGCCGCAAAGGCTTGCTGGCATCCGCGCAAAGCATAATCTCTTGAATTAATATCCTGTCTTTTTATATAAAGAAAGACAAAATATTATCTCTCCCTCCCCCCCCCCCTCCAGACCTTGGAGATTTTTTCCAATTTATTTATTTATTCTATGTGCGTGTGCATGTGCGTGTGTGTCTGTGTATGTGTGTGATGGATGGATGGGCACAGAGAAAGAGATACTAGACAGGTAGGTAGATATGTGTGTATATAGATATATATGAGAGAGAGAGAAAGAAAGAAAGAAAGAAAGAAAGAAAGAAAGAAAGAAAGAAAGAAAGAAAGAAAGAAAGAAAGAAAGAGATTAGGTAGGTCGGTAAGTGGAGAGATTATATATATGATAGATAGATAGATAGATAGATAGATAGATAGATAGATAGATAGATAGATAGATACGTAGGTAGGTAGGTAGGTAGGTAGGTAGGCAGGCAGGTAGGTAAGTAGGTAGAGATTGATATATATGTATATGATAGATATTAGATAGATTGATAGGTAGAGACATAGAGATAAATAGAGAGATAGAGGTAGGTAGGTAGGTAGAGAGATATTAGACAGATAGATGCATAGGTGTATAGATAGATAGATAAATAGATAGATAGGTAGGTAGGTAGGTAGGTAGGTAGATAGATAGATAGATAGATAGATAGATAGATAGATAGATAGATAGATAGATAGATAGATAGATAGATAGATAGATAGATAGATATAATGTGTCTCTCTGTGTGTGTGTGCAATGTGCAATGTTCACTCGAGATGAATGCCGGCCTTGAGAAACCCAAATCAAATAAAACTGGAAGAATAAAGACAATAGACTTCTTAATATATATATATATATTTATCAAGACTCGGTTAAGGCGAGTGTCACGTCAATTGAACCAATGGTTGAAAAGGGGGGAGGGGAAGAGATGGCTCGATGCAGTTTTGCTGAATTCTGGAAAACGGAATCCAGAAGCCTGTTTGGGGAGAGGGACTCCAATAAGCCTAGAGGATGGGTGGGGGATGCAGGAGAAAACCCACCAGATTGCATGTTTGTCCCTTCCTTCCCTGTCTATTAAAAAAAAAAAAATTGGTATATATGCTAATTTATGAAAAATCACTGGCTCTATGGACTCTTTAATCATGTATTCCGTGGACTCTTTAATCATGTATTCCCTATAGACCTGACATGTCAGTAGTTTTTTGAACAGGTCCCCGGAATCGGTCCCCGGCTTTCTCGCAAAGCTAAAATCAGAATAGATTTGAAAATCGTGAGATATTCTGCTTTCAAATCCCTGGAGAGTGGGCTCAAAAGATGACACCTAGTTTAGACAGCGTCAGATTAAAGGCTGCTTTTTATGGCGTGCTGAGTGCTCATACTTTGGATTTCTTGCAGGTGTTTCATTAGGCAACATAATCAGTGCGGTGGATGTTACCTAGCTGGAATAATGAAACACCTGCAAGAAAACAACCAGAGGTGGAATTCAGCAGGTTCTGACCCGTTCTGGAGAAACTGAAGCGGACATTTTGAGCAGTTTGGAGAATTGGCACATACCACCTCTGACTGGCCCCGCCCTCATCTATTCTCCGCCTCCCGAGTCCCAGCTGATTGGCTGGGTCTTCTTTGGTTGCCCTGCACAGGAGAACGGAGCTGGAAAGCAGGTTAGTGGGGTGGGGAGGGAATGGGGATTTTACAGTATCCTTCCCCTGCCACGCCCACCAAGCCACACCTACAGAACCAGTAGTAAAAATTTTTGAATCCCGCCACTGAAAACAACCAAACTCAGAGAGTACCAAGGACCCCTGAGCCACAAATCATTCCACAAACATATAGGTGATCTTGACTTACAATCATAACTGAGCCCAAAATTCATAAGCGAGACAGTTATTAAGTGAGTCTTGTCCTATTTTGAAACTTTAGCTGACGCAGTTGTTCAGTGAATCACTGAAGTCGTTACGTTTTGTCACATGATTTGTGCCTTCTCCAAAAAGCTGGGCCTTTGCCTAATTGTCCCAAAGGTGCCTGCCTCTTCTTTGTGGCAGCCCTTCAGATATTGAAAGCCTGCTACCAGGGGTGGGATTCAAATTTTTTAGCAACCGAGTATGTGGGCGTGGCTTAGTTGGTGGGCGTGGCTTGGTGGTCATGTTATTGGCTGGGTGTGGCCAACTCAATATCACTCACATCGAGGCATGCATCTCCTCCCCTGGTCTCTCATGACTGTGGAGATGCTGCAACAATTGTAAGTATGAAAAAGGGTCATAAGTCACTTTTTTCAGTGCCATTGTAGCTTTGAATGGTCACTCCACACAAGCAAAGTACCAGCAAAAAAAAGGAAAAAAACTCCAGAGACCTTCCTAAGACAGGAAGTCCAGTCCTGCCAAGAATGTAATAAGGATTAATGGAGAGGCAGTTTCTGTAAGCAACACCAGAATGTTTCCTTCCTGCCTTCCTTACAGGATTAGGCCAGTAATTTCTTTTAACAACCGGTTCTCCGAACTGCTTAGAATGTTAAAAAACGGTTCTCGCAAATAGGTGCGAACCGGTAGAATCCCACCCCTGGCTGCTACCATGTCACCCCTTGTTCTTTTCTCTAGACCAGTGGTAACTAACCTTTTTCGGTTCTCTTGCTGATAATTGCGTGTGTGCTCACGTCTGTGCCAGCAGCCAGAAGGCAATGCGTGCTTCCCCCCCACACCCCCTGGGCATGCACGTATGATTCCCCTCATGCACCGCATCTCTGCGCATGCATGGATGGTTCCCCCCCCACGCTGCATGTCTCTGCACAGGCGCATGAAATTTCCCCCTCATGCCGCGCGCCTCCACCATGCACACACGATCCCTCACACGCTGTGCATCTTTGTGCATGCACGCGCATCTCCCATGCACCCTACCCCCACCTCCTGTGCATGTGTGCCAGATACCTGACAATCAGCTGTTGGGCGGTGGCATGTGCGCGCATGCACAGTGGGCTCTTTGGGATGACCTCTCATGTACCAGTGGAAATGGCTCTGCGTGCCACTTCTGGTACGCGTGCCATAGGTTCACCATCACAACTCTAGACTAACCAAACCAAAATCCTGCAGCCGTTCTTCATATGTTTTAGTCAGTAGTGGGATTCAATTTTTTTTTACTACTGGTTCTGTGGGCGTGGCTTGGTGGATGTGGCAGGGAAAGGATACTGTAAAATCTCCATTCCCTCCTCACCCCACTAACCTGCTTTCCAGCTCCGTTCTCCTTTGCAGGGCAAACAAAGAAGACCCACCCGATCAACTGGGACTCAATGGGAGGCAGAGAATGGATGGGGGCGGGGGCAGTCAGAGGTGGTATTTGCTGGTTCTCTGAACTACTCAAAATTTCCGCTACCTCTAGAACTGGTCAGAACCTGCTGAATATCACCTCTGGTTTTAGTCTCCAGGCCTTTGATCAGGGGAGGGATTCTACAACTTTGGACTGGTTCAGGCAAACCTCTAGCTCCAATGATCAGATGACAGGGAACCGGTTCGCTCCAACGATCATGTGCTGTACTTAGCTATATCCTCTCAGCTGATTTGCGCTGCAGAGCGGATTGCCATTCCTCAGCTGTGTTACTCCCCAGTAGTAACTTAGCAAGTAAATGTTATTGGAAAGCTGTGCGTGTCCACACAGCGTGCTTTTGGTGCGTGCACAATCACCAAACCGGTTGTTACACCAGCAGCATCCCACCACTGCCTTTGATCCAGAGGTGGTATTCAGCAGGTTCTGACCAGTTCTGGAGAACCGGTAGCGGACATTTTGACTAGTTCAGAGAACTGACCAATGCCACCTCTAACTGGCCCCGCCCCCATCTATTCTCTGCCTCCCAAGTCCCAGTGATCGTCTGGGTCTCCTTTTGTTACTCTGCACAGGAGAACGGAGCTGGAAAACAGGTTAGTGGGGTGGGAAGGGAATGGGGATTTTGCAGTAATCTTCCCCTGCCACAGCTACCAAGCTACATCACGCCCACCAAGCCACACCCACAGAACCGGTAGTAAAAATTTTTTAATCCCACCACCGCTTTGATCATCTTAGTTGCTTTTCTCTGAACTTTTCCCAAGTCTCAACATGAATGATTGATTATAAGTTAGCGACCATCTTTTCAATGGCAGGCATGATTCTGGTCCTTCAATTTAAAGAACTTTTGAAATCTCCAATCTTTTTTCTCCCCTTGTCCCCCAGGGGAGCATGTTTTCCAAATTAGACAAGTATTTCTCTTCCAAACTCCTTCCACTTGACAAGTAGTCATTTCTCTAATAATTTTTTTTATAGTACCTTTGGTGCTTTTGTCTGCATCCATTACTGTGCTGAGAATTGTCACTTAGCTGGGGTGGGAGAGCAACCTAAATTGCAGCTGTCAGTTAAGGCCAAAACATGAGAGATTTTGACGCTTGAGTGATGTAATGTTGTGACAGTCCTTAAAACCTAATAATAGGCTTTTATCAGTCACTTAAAATTGGGAAGTGCAGCCATCGGCAGGCCATTGTGTTAGAAAAAATGGATAAGCTTTGAAAGATTGTGAGGTTGTTGCGTTTAGTGATTTTTGTGATGGTTTTCAGAAGAATTTCCACTATGTCTAGGAGGTTCGATAGCAGTTTCGTCTTCTAAGGGACTCCATTCCATCAAAAATTCTAATTTTCTCTCTCTGCCTTAGCCAAATTATCCTCTAATAATCACTGAGGGTGATTAGACAGAAGAACCCTTATTAAACAAGACTCAGGAATTAACAGTTAGTGGTAAAACTAGTTAATGATTTTAATGTATTTAGAAATTAATGCCCGGCCTATATTTTTTTAACACTGTCCTACCTGTTGCAGGTTCTTTTTTTACAGTATATTTAAATTACTGAGCTCCATAACACAAGAGAACCAACACAACAACACAGGACCACAAATGAACCCTTCCTTCCTTTCCCCTCCCTCTTGTTCTACCTTCTCCTTCCTTTCTTCCCTCTACCTCCTATCCCACCTTCTCTTTCCTACTTTCCTTCCTCTCTCCTGTCTCACATTTCTTTCCTCCCTTCCTTCCTGTCCTCCTCCCTCCCTCCTGTCCCACCTTCTCCTCCTTCCTTCCTCCTGTCCCACCTTCTCTTTCCTTCTTTCCTTCCCATCCTCTGTTCCTCCCTTCCCCTTGCATTTTTACATGCTTTCGTTAGTAGGCAGAAGCTGGGACAAGTAATGGGAGCTCCCTCCATTATGCGGTGCTAGGGATTCGAACCACCAAACGGCCGATCTTTCTGATCGACAAGCTCAGCATCATAGCCAGTGAGCCACTATGTTCCACTAAAAGAATGGTTGTAAATCAAGGATTATCTGTAAACAAATATTATTAGCTACCCAAAATGAGTATGGTGAGATAGGTGGGCGTATAAAATGAATGAATGAATGAATGAATGAATGAATGAATGAATGAATGAATGAATGAATGAATGAATGAATGAACGAATGAATGAACAAATGAATGAACAAATGAATGAACAAATGAATAAAGTATAGTCATTCTTAAAAGAATTCCAACTGTTTCAGAAGCCCCAAGAAAATATTAAGTGGGAAAAACTTATAAGACGGGGAGAACATCCTAAAATAGCATAAAGAAAATTAAGATCAAATTACTGATAAGCAGAAAGAGGGTCAAAAAGAAAAAAAAAAACAAGATGGTGCCCATGTCTAACAAAAGTCCCTCTTCTGTTTTGTGTGCATCACCCGTCAAGCAGAGGAAATCAGGAGGCAAGGCAGTTCAAATGAAAACAGGTTTGCTGCCTGCTAACAGCCTCTATAAGAATCTGAACTACTAACAGTCAAAGCAAATTGGCGGTAGATTAGAATCAATGGAATTCAAGGTGGGTGGGACTTAGAGCTCTTGCGGGCGTGAAAGGACTGAAGACTAATGACAGACTTGACTCCTCCTTCAGGCTCAGCTGGTCATCTCCTACACATATGAAAAGAGATGGGGCTTCCATCAAGATGTCCTGTCTACCTTCTTGACTTTTTAAAAATCCCTCCTCCTTAAAGCCGCTGTGATGCTAAGCATGGTGGGGGGGGGGGGTGATTGGTAAGGAAAATGAAAAGGAGGGCATTGAAATGGAGCTGGGGACCACAAGATTTTGAATTAGCAATAAGCGTTTTGATGAGAGTGAAAAAACCTCCTCCCTGCTGTTTCAACTGCAGCAATAGCACTTAGACTTATATATCACTTCATAATGCTTTACAGAACTATCTAAGCTGATTTACAGAACCAGCAGATTGCCCTCAACAATCTGGGTTGTCATTTTACCAGAAGGATAGAAGGCCGAGTCAACCTTAAACCTGTCAGGATTGAACTCCAGGCTGGGGGTAGAGTTTGCCTGCAAAACTGCATTCTTATCACTGTGCCACCAAGTCTCTTATTATCCTTCAGGGATGGATGGTTAGCTGGATGGATGGATGGATGGACGGACAGACAGATAGATGGATGATAGAAAGGTGGATAGAGGGAGGCATGGATGGATGGATAGGTAGGTAGGTAGATAGATATAGATGGATAGATGGAGGCACAAGCAGGTAGATGTATGGATAGATTAGATAGATGGATGGATGGATGGATGGATGGATGGATGGATGGATAATAGGTAGGTAGGTAGATGGATAGATATAGATGAGGTGGAGGCATAGGTAGGTAGATATGTGGATAGATTAGATGGATGGATGGATGGATGGATGGATGGATGATGGGTAGGTAGATGGATAAATATAGATGAGGTGGAGGCATAGGTGGGTAGATATGTGGATAGATTAGATGGATGGATGGATGGATGGATGGATGGATGGATGGATGATGGGTAGGTAGATGGATAGATATAGATGAGGTGGAGGCATAGGTAGGTAGATATGTGGATAGATTAGATGGATGGATGGATGGATGGATGGATGGATGGATGATGGGTAGGTAGATGGATAGATATAGATGAGGTGGAGGCATAGGTGGGTAGATATGTGGATAGATTAGATGGATGGATGGATGGATGATGGGTAGGTAGATGGATAGATATAGATGAGATGGAAGCATAGGTTGGTAAATGTATGAATAGATTAGGTAGGTAGGTAGGTAGGTAGGTGGATACATGTAGATGAGATGGAGGTATAGCTGGGTAGATGTATGGAGATATATATATATATATGGAGAGAGAGAGAGAGGGTGAGTGAGTTGTGGTTCGCCGGCAGCAGTGTGGACAGCTGAGGTCTCGGAGAGTGAGGACTCAGGTGAGGGCCCTGCGTGTGATGCAGGGATGGGGCCAGGACCCATCAGGGAGTGGAATGCTGCCTTCGGAGATTGTGGAGGCCGGCAGCAGTGAGGAAGAGGACCCTGAGGAACCTGTGCCCAGTGCGTGTGTGTGCAGGGCTGCTTGAAGGAAAGAGCAGCTGCAGCAGCAGCACGGGCAACTGGGGAGTAAGGCTGCAAGGTGATGGCCCCTCCCTTAAGGGATAAAAGCCAGCCCTCAGAGGTGGGATTCTTTGCAGGAAGCAAAGCAATTCTTGAAGTTCAAGTTTTGTGGAAGTTTGGACTATCCTGGATTGTGTTTGGAGACTTTTGGTTTTGATTATTTCCTTTCAATTTAATCTAGTGTTCTTGGCAGCCTTGCACAACCCTGGCAAGGCTTGTTCTTTTGTGGGACAATTAGTTTTTAAT
Source organism: Bungarus multicinctus (assembly GCA_023653725.1). Lineage (NCBI taxonomy): Eukaryota > Metazoa > Chordata > Lepidosauria > Squamata > Elapidae > Bungarus > Bungarus multicinctus. Next base: position 9,614,559 of record CM042850.1, read on the forward strand.
AGCATTTTACTTGAATGAATGGAATTCACAGAGAAGCATTAAAAAGATTTTGCTTTTATCTCTGTTTGGTGTTTGTTTGCTTTGAATGAGGCTTGGGTCAGAATAGATAGAGATATGTAGGGTGGTAGATAAATATACATGATAGATGAATAGATAGAGGCATAGATAGGTAGATGGATGGATGGATGGATGGATGGATGGATGGATGGATGGATGGATGGATGGATGGATAGATAGATAGATAGATAGATAGATAGATAGATAGATAGATAGATAGATAGATAGATAGATAGATAGATAGATAGATAGATAGATAGATAGACAGACAGACAGACAGACAGACAGAGACAGGCAGGCAGGAAGGCAGGCAGATAGTTAAATAGAAAGAGAGATCACAGAGAGAGAGAGAGAGAGAGAGGGAGGGAGGGAGGGAGGGAGGGAGGGAGGAGAGAGAGAGATGATAGAGGGATTTTGTTCCAAAGCAACAGAAGCCATGGTCCGTATCTGAAGTAACCGAAAATGTGAAGACAAAAATTCAAATATGTCTAACATTAAAAAACACAAAATAGATTTCACATCTTTTGGTAATTTCAGCCATGCGTACGTAATAAACCCTTTCAATCTGTGTTATACAAATTGAGACAGATTTCACACATCTTTTTGTAATTTAGCCATGCATATGTAATATACCCTTTCAGTTTTATCTTATACAAACTGAAAAAGAACCTATAATTTTTTGTCACCTTTCCAACATTCAATTTGGTGATAGGATCAACTAATTTTTCCCCTTAATTCTTCTCTACCAGCTAAACCACAGTCAGTTAAATAAAGTTTATTTTCTTCCTCCGTATGTTACTTCATTACACACACACACACACACACACACACACACACACACACACACACACTCCTATGAGCAGAACTTCCATCCTTCCCCTTGTTGAAAAATTGGCCCCCTACATATGTGACATGAAGAGAGTTAGATACAATTCCAAAAAGGGACTTTGGACACAAGCAGAAGTCTAGGTCATTAAAGCAGCTATGTCAGTTCCTGGACCACATGACCTTTATAGAGACCAGTTGTGCTATCTTGGGAAAAGTTGAACTGAGTTTTTACTTTATCATTGCACCTTATACAATGAAATTAAATGCCATTTTCAGTGTACATTGTAACTATAAACATAAAACACAAACACACATCCTTCACATTCTATACAATTTAATTGAAAACCCGATATTGCATTAATATTGCACTATACAGTAGAATTTAATACAGTTACTGCCTTGGGATAGAAGCTGTTTTTCAGCCTATTTGTCCTTGTTTTTATTATTCTGTACCGTCTACCAGATGGTAATAGTTAAAAAAAAAAGGGTGCCCAGGATGAGATGGATCTTTGAGAATGTTTTGAACTTTCTTAAGGCAGCGGGAGCTATAAAGCTCTTCCAAAGAGGGGAGAAGGCAACCAATGATCCTCTGGGCAATAACATTAACCCTCTGGAGTGCTGTCCTATCTGCCCCTGTGCAAATTGGCAAACCATACACAGGTGCAGGAAGTAAAAATACTCTCTATAGTGAGCTTGCTTTAAAGAGTTGCAGACACACTGTCAGTGTTCCAGAAAACCTCAACTCCAACAAATAATTCTGTGAAAGACATCCTCTCAAAAGTTCCTTTTATTAGAGTAGCCAACTGGCACATCTGGGGAATCCCGAATCTGAAAGTTCTGGGTTTCCTTTCAATAAGTAAAATATTACAAATCCACCCCCTGCACCCCTCATTGCATCACATGCCCCAATCACCATCTGTCCCAACTTGAGACATTTCCTCAACCACTCCTCAGCCAGGTGCAGAGATAACATGACCTTGATTTAGAAGAAGAATGCTATTATGTCTAACCACATACGCTCCAAGAAATTCCCCCCTCCCATTTTCGCAGGCTCAAGAAAGTGGCTACATTCATAGTCCCGGTGTGCTTGTGTAACAACATGACTGGACCAGGGCTGCGATTCAACCGGTATAACAACCGGTTCGGTGAGCGCACGTTTTTCACCCAAACATGCGCTCCATATGTGTGCTTTGCATTTGAAAAAAGCTAATACTTACCTTCAACTGCAGCTGAAGAAAACAGCTGATGCGCAGCAAACTGTTCTGCTGCACGAATCAGCTGTGCTCTACCCAAAAGACAGAAAGCACAGGAAAGAGCAGGGCGGGCGGGCCCACATGCTCATCGGAACAAACCGGTTTGCAGCCAGCTGATCGTTGGAACAAGGGGTTCCCCCAAACCGGTCCAAACCGGGAGAATCCCACTCCTGGACTGGACCCACTTAAACTGTACTTGTACCTCTGGTTTTTTCTCCTTCCTTAACTGTTTCCAGTTTATGTATTATTGCTGGAAATTGTCTCTTACTTTGTGCGGGTAAGAACAGAGGAAGATATTCAGAGGCATAGTCAGTAACACCAATGCTTTATGAATCCTTTGGAGGATTCATAGCTAGAGAACAGGCTGAGACCAGTTAGTAGAGCTGGAGTTCGCTTCAATACATGTAGACATGATTGCTCTGTGGTTAAATCAACAATGATAAAAGAGTTTTTGGTAGCTTCAGGCTTTTGCTTTTATCAGTACAAGGAGCAGCACAGGACTTTGATGTATTTTAGATGAGTTTCAACTCTTGATTTCTTAAGTCTTCGAAATACAAAGGGTTAGGAAAAGAAAAGTTTGCAGTTGTCTTACATTTCTTTTAGCCTTCTTTCTTTAACACTTTCCTTGCTTGTGAAATCTGCCCCATAACTATTATGATATTGGAAACAATACACTATAGATGCTAATTACTGTATTTTTCGCACTATAAGAAATATTTCCCCCGCCCCCCCCCAAAAAAAGTGGGTGGAAATATCTGTGCTTTTTATAGTCCCAATGTCACCGAAGCCCCACCCATCCACCGCCCACCACCCTTTGGCCTCTACCTCCCAGCAATTTGGCTCCTTGCAGCAAACAGCAAACAGCCTGGTCAGCTTCAGCACAGCCTGATTTAGTATGAGCAGCTGATTGGCAGTTGGATCAGCCTCCCATAATCAGGGGTGGGATTCAAATTTTTTAACAACCGGTTCTGTGGGTGTGGCTTAGTTGGTGGGCGTGGCTTCGTGGTCATGTTATTGGCTGGGTGTGGCCAACTCAATATCACTCACATCGAGACACGCATCTCCTCCCCTGGCCTCTCAGGACTGTGGGAATACTGCAACAGTCGTAAGTGTGAAAAATGGTCACAAGTCACTTTTTTCAGTGCCATTGTAACTTTGAATGGTCACTCCACACAAGCAAAGTACCAGCAAAGGAGGGGGAAAAAACCTCCAGAGAAGTTCCTGAGACAGGAAGTCTAATCCTGCCAAGAATATAATAAGGCTTAACGGAGAGGCAGTTTCTGTAAGCAACACCAGAATGTTTCCTTCCTGCCTTCCTTACAGGATTAGGCCAGTAATTTCTTCTAACAACCGGTTCTCCGAACTGCTTAGAATGTTAACAACCGGTTCTGGCGAATAGGTGCGAACCGGTAGAATCCCACCTTCCCTGTAATATCACCGATCAGTTGTTCCAGGCTGAGGGTATCAACTCAGCCCATCGCCACCCATTGGTGCCTCCACCTATCGCTGCCTCTGCCTATCGCTGCCTCTGCCTATTGCCACTTCAGCCTATCGCTGCCTCCACGCATCGCATTTTCGGCCTCTGCATATCCCATTTTTGGCCTGTTCCAGGCAGCAGGGATTGCTGCTGCTACTGCCACCTATTGCCACCGATTGCCACTGCTTGAATACCACCTCTGATCCACAGTTCCTTCCAATTCTGTTATTCTTCATTCTGTTTGATGCCATGTTTTGGAAGTCTATATTCCCAGATTCAAATAATTCCATTACAGATGGAGTCCTCCAGGATTATGTAGTAAAAAAGGCATTTTATAGTTGCTGTTTTACAGCAATTCCTTGCCCTTCTTCTGCAAGCAACCAGCAGGGAAAAGAATAGCAAATGTTGGTATCTCCTTTTAAGCTGCACTTCAAAAGAAGTGTCCACTAATATTATCAGAGGCAGGAGGGAATAAAAACCAAAGGACAATTATAATCAGAAGAAAAATTAGCCCCATTATTTCCAGATTTATCCCTTCCAAGACAATTGGTCAGTGCCAATCTACTAAATTTCTCAAGAGGTGAGCCGATAATGGGAGAAATTAATAATCTTTTATTCATTTGAAATGAGCTGGTCTTCTCTGGATGAATTGCTTTTTAATCCTGAGATGTTATCAGGCTCCTAACTTTTTCTTTTTAGCTCTTATTATGATGAAATGTTTTTTTTTAAGTCCAATGGTGTATTATTTTCTTCCTTCCCTTATATAGGTTGCTCTTCTTCTTCTTCACTTGGTCTCAATTAACCGCATGGCATCTGGTGTGCAGATGGAAGCATTTTGGCCTCTTTCTGTTCCTGGTAAATATCTGGGACTGCACTATCTTGTATCTGTTTTAAACACCCCTTTTTAAAGATTACATTTGCATTAAAACCCAGAAAAGACTGTACCCTGGTTTTTGTTTTTTTGTTTTAATCATTAGCCATTCTAGTAAAGGTTGCTGGGGATTGTAGTCAGGGGTGGGATCCTACCGGCATAACAACTGGTTTGGTGTGTGTTTGTGTGTGCAGTACTTGCAAAACAACTTCTCCTGCAAGCAATCACCATCTCCTGCTGACTCATGGCACTCATCTGTGCTGTGCAAAGCAACTGAGGCAGGGATGGGTTTCTACCAGTTCGCACCTATTTGCTAGAACCAGTTGTTAACATTCTAAGCGGTTCGGAGAATCAGTTGTTAGAAGAAATTCCTGGCCTAATCCTGTAAGGAAGGCAGGAAGAAAACATTCTGGTGTTGCTTACAGAAACTGTCTCTCCATTAACCCTTATTACATTCTTGGCAGGACTAGACTTCCTGTCTCAGGAACTTCTCTGGAGGTTTTTTTCCCCACCTTTGCTGGTACTTTGCTTGTGTGGAGTGACCATTCAAAGTTACAATGGCACTGAAAAAAGTGACTTATGACCCTTTTTCACACTTACGACTGTTGCAGTATCCCCAAAGTCATGAGAGGCCAGGCGAGGAGATGCGCGTCTCGATGTGTGTGATATTGAATTGGCCACATCAAGCCAATAACATGACCACCAAGCCACACCCACTCAGTCACATGACCACCAAGCCACACCCACCACCTAAGCCACACCCACAGAACCAGTTGCTAAAAATTTGAATCCCACCCCTGAACAGCCTAGAATAAAGGAACAGCCTAGAATCCAGGCGAGTGGGTCCTTCTCTGACTGCCCAGCCAGCCTCTGCCCTTCCCCAGCCTCCTCCACAATTTCCGGAGCCACACTTCCACTCCCTGTTGGCTGTTCCTCCTCTCCCTCAGAGTCAGTCTCCACCAGGGGCATGGCAATATATATACACATACACATACACATATACACACATACGTACATACTGTTCCAAGTAAAGTTGCCTTTTATAGTATACACTGATAAACTTTATGTTTTTAATTTGGAAATAAGTATAAAGAAGTTCCTAAAATTAAGATTCTTGGGCAATTTGCATATTTTTTTTTAAAAAAAGCACGCACTAGGCTAGGGGAAGAAGTACATGAACATTTTTCTATTTTCTAAGAAGTCATTAAAAAAAAAAGGAATGGTTATGCCTAGGAAAAAATAGTTTCATCTGTAATCTATGTACTAGCCAGAAAGTAATCAACAGATTTCACTCCTCTTAATTACCAGGTTGGAAATTATAAGTTTACCACTCTTCTAAAAATCAAATATATAAATGCCAGTGATGAGATTCAAAAGTAGAACTCAATCTGCCAAGCCAAAATAAAGCAGGTAATTTTGAGTTGCAGCCTCTCAAACATAAAAGAACTTTCTCCAATTTTGATGTCCTTTAAGAAGTACGGTTTCCATATTCCAGAATTGTCAGTCATGGCCTTGTGGGATAGTGACTTTGGACTATTAATGATGCGGTGGCTCAGTGGCTAAGACGCTGAGCTTGACAATCAGAAAAGTCAAAATTACCTGCTTTATTTTGGCTTGGCAGATTGAGTTCTACTTTTGAATCTCATCACTAGCATTTATATATTTGATTTTTAGAAGAGGTTCGAATCCCTAGCTCCACATAATGGAGTGAGCTCCCGTTACTTGTCCCAGCTTCTGCCAACCTAGCAGTTTGAAAGCACGTAAAAATGCAAGTAGAAAAATAGGGACCACTTTGGTGGGAAGGTAATAATGTTCCGTGTGTCTTCTTCAGCATTTAGTCCATCCATCCATCCATCCATCCATCCATCCATCCATCCATCCATCCATCCATCCATCCATCCCTAGAGTATTAGATTCAATATTTCTTTGATATTGAATCTAATATTTCTTCATGGTGTAACAGAATAAGAGAATTGGAAGGGACCTTGGAGGTCTTCTAGTCTAATCCCCTGCTCAGGCAGGAAACCCTATACCATTTCAGACAAATGGTTATCCAATATCTTTTAAAAAACTTCCAGTGTTGGAGCACTCATACCTTCTGGAGGCAAGTTGTTCCACTGGTTAATTGTCCTCGCTGTCAAGAAATTTCTCTTTAGTTCTTGGTTGCTTCTCTCCTTGATTAGTTTCCACCCATTGCTTCTTGTCCTGCCTTCAGGTGCTTTGGAGAATAGACTGGTCTCCTTCTCTTCTTTTTACCCCTAGTCCTTCTTTTCAGTAGATTAGACATACCCAATTGCTGCAACCAAAGAGAACTTGAGAAGACATGGATTCAATCAGAATAGAGCTGGAAGGGATCTTGGAGGTCTTCTAGTCCAATCCTGTACTCAAACAGGAGATCCTATATATCATTCTGAACAAATTGCTGTCCAGTCTCTTCTTAAAAACCTCCAGCATTGGAGCACCCACAACTTCCGAAGGCCAGCTGTTCCACTGGTTAGTTGTCCTCACTGTTAGGAAGTTTCCCCTTAATTGCAGGTTGCTTCTCTCTTTGATTAGTTTAATCAGTTCAAGAATTCTGCAGAAGCTGACACCATTATTTTGGGGAAGTTTTCTTTATTAATGCTCAAGAGTTTCTAATTAATCATTTAACCACTGGAGTCCTGAATTATGTCTAGTCTCCCACCTTCATGTACTTGTGTGTCTGAAACGGAAAGAATTTTTTATTTTTTTTTGCTAATCATTACAAGAAACCTTGTTTTTTGGGGGTTTTTTTTGCAATCAGAGCTTTTTGGCAGCAGAACCTTCTTTCTCTACAAGCAGAAAAAAAAAATATTTATTTGGCTGGATGTATTTTAGCAGATAGTAGCTCCCAATTGCAAAATCCCCAGATTTGGTATGGGATACACAGAATTAGAAGGGACCTTGGTGGTCTTCTAGTCCAGGGATCCCCAATCTTAGCAATTTGAAGACTTGTGGACTTCAATTCCCAGAGTTCCTCAGCCAGAGCTCCAAGGTCCCTTGTTGGCTGAGGAACTCTGGGAGTTGAAGTCCACAAGTCTTCAAGTTGCCAAGGTTGGAGACCCCTGTTCTAGTCCAACCTCCTGTTCAAGCGGGAAACTCTAGACCAGTGGTCACCAACCAGTGGGCCGGGGACCACTAGTGGTCTGCGAGAAAATTTTGGTGGTCCGCAGAGAAATATCCCCCCCAAAGCAATTAATCCAAACTGCACAAGAACACAAGAATGCATCACCCACATGGCCTACCCACCTGCTGGATGCCACCCTGCGGCCAAGTGGCAAACTTTACCTTGAGTAGAGCCATACGAGCTGGAACTGAAAAGTAAGACTAATGGCCAGGGAGGGAAATCCACCCCAGGGTGGCTTGCTGACATTGGTAGGAAAGTTGGTCCCATATTCCAGAGCTGCAGTAGTCACAGGACTGGCTCGTTGGTCATCCTGGAGCAGCTCCTCCATCCAGGTACACCAGCCTGCTCCAGGATGACCAAAGGATGACTACTGCAGCTCTGGAATATGGGACGTACTTTCCCACCAACGTCAGCAAGCTACCATCAGTCCAAATTCGTATTAGTGGTCTGCGGGATTTAAAACTATGAGTTTGGTGGTCCCCGAAGTCCAATAGTTTGGCAACCCCTGCCATAGACAATTCCACATGATATAAATGTTAGGAGTTCAACGGATGGCATTTGGGCAAGAAAACTGGGAAATAACACAGAAGTGGTGAATTGGCGTGTTCAGCAATGTTCTGGAATGGCAAGGGCATATGGGATAAGCAGTCAATTTAGCAGCAAACCACTTGAATGTAATTTTCAGAGCGGGGGATGGCTGGCTGTGATGATTTTGGAAAAGCTGCAGACTTGTTAACCAGTGAAACCAATTACTTCTGTGAGTAATTGACTGGGCCATCAGAACAGAGAAGCCATTAAGGAACACATTACTCGCCAATAATGAATACCTCATGCAGTCCCGAATTTGCAGCATTTACTGATGGCTGCAAGAGTTTATTTATATACACAATATATATATACAATTGCTTTGTTCTGTGCTCAGTTTCCAAGTTCATTTGAGCTTTTGAGAATGGAAGTTCAATGACAGGACAAAAAGTCAGCAATCTCGAGGCTATTTTATATATAGCTCGAGGTTATTTTATATATAGCTCAACACTAGTCATGATGGTTAGGTCGCATTGTCCAAGACTGTTAAAAGGCATCAAGTGTTCCAGTCACATATTCAGAAACTAAGAGAATAACAGAGGTGGAAGGGACCTTGGAGGTCTTCTAGTCCAATCCCCCTGCTCAAGTAGGAGACCCTATACCAGTGATGGCTAACCTCTTTGGGCTCCTGGGCCAAAAATTGTGTGAGTATTTGACCACACGCACTTGCGTGCTAACACCCAAAAGGCAATGCGTGCGCCCCTCCCACGCCCCCTGCCCATCCGCTCACAAGCCCCGCCTCCCCCCCTGCTGCCCCCTTACTTGCACTGCACCTCCCAGCTGATTTTTGGATCGTTTGAGGCCTTTTTCAGCCTCCCAGAGACTTGAGGAAAACTTCTGCAGCCTTTGCAAGCCGAAAAATGGGCTCATTGAGTCACCTCCGGTATTTCCGGAAATATAGGAAATGACAAAATGGGCCTATTTTTCGGCCTGCAAAGGCTTTCCTCAACCCTCTGGGAGGCTGAAACAGGCCTCAAACAGGCCAAAAATCAGCTGTGAGGCTCATGCATGCACAGTGAGGTTTGCCTGTGGCTCGCGTGCTGGCACAAATGGCTCTGCGTGCCACCTGTGGCATGCGTTGCCATAGGTTTGCCATCACAGCCCTATACCATTTCAGACAAGGGGTTGTCCAATCTCTTTTTGAAAACTTCCAGTGATGAAGCACACACAACCTCTGGAGGCAAGCCGTTCCACTGATTAATTTTTCTTACAGTCAGGAAAAGTATCCTTAATTCCAGGATGCTTCTCTCCTTGATTAGTTTCCATCCATTGCTTCTTGTCCTGCCTTCAGGTGCTTTGCGAAATAGGTTGACCTCTGCTTCTTTGTGGCAGTCCAAAGGTGAAATTCAACCACTTCGGCCCACCTCGGTAGAGGTGGTAGGGAAGTTTTAAATTGGTAAAAAAATCACCTCTGATTGCTATTACTATTATACCAAGTATACCAAGCCATGCCCACAGAACACCCACAGAACCGGTAGGGAAAAGTTTTGAATTTTACTCCTGTGGCAGTTTTTCAAATATTGGAACACTGCTATCATGTCACCCTTAGTCCTTCTTTTCACTAGACTAGAAAAACCCTATTCCTCAACCGTTCTTCGTTTGCTTTAGCTTCCAGCCCCCTAATCATCTTTGTTGCTCATTTCTGCACTCTTTTCACAGTCTCTACATCTTTTTTATAATATGGTGACCAAAACTGGATGCATATTCCAAGCAGGGCCTTAAAAAGGCAGGGTTTACACTACCAGTTTTTAAAGGTGGCGTCTTCAATCTCCTTGTGCCTCAGATTTGAAGATATTAAGATGATATTTGAAGATATTAAGATAAAACCAGGATGATTAGTGGACTGGACACTAAAATATATGAAGAACGATTAGAAGAACTGGACCTGGCTAGTCTAGTAAAGAGAAGGACCAGGGGAGACAAGATAGCAGTCTTCCCATATTTGAGGGGCTGCCACAGAGAGGAGGAGGGGGTCAAGCTATTCTCCAAAGCACCTGAAGGCCAGACAAGGAATAATGGATGGAAACTGAACAAGGAGAGATTCAACCTGGAAATAAGGAGAAATTTTCTGATAGTGAGAATAACCAACCAATGGAACACCTTGCCCTCAGAAGTTGTGGGAGTGTCATCACTTGAGACTTTTAAGAAGAGATTGGACTCCCATCTGTCAGAAACGGTGTAGGATCTCCTGCTTAGGCGGGGGGTTGGACTAGATGACCTACAAGGTCCCTTCCAACTGTCACCTGAAACAAAGACTCTCTTTATTCTTGACAATGTTCACCTTGATAAAAAAAAAAAAAATGCTCAGGAGAGATGGAAAGTTGAAGTCCCCTTTTCCCCCCCCCTAAAATACAGCATCATTCAATTCACAGATTGGGGGATCATTCTGGCAATAAAAGTGGGAAGAAATTTTTGGATGGTTGTGTTGGAAGACAGTCCAAGAAAGAAACACAAAAGGCAGTGAATTGTGCAAACGGGCCCATTTCCAGCCTCCCCAAACTTCCAGGAGGCTCGTTTTTAGCCCTCCCTGAGCTTCCACATGCGCCCTGCACTTACCTGCATCCAAAATGGGCCGCGTGGGGACACCTAGGAGTGGAGGGGCAGGGTGGGCGGGGCCAGCCAGGAATGGGATTTGGGGGTTTTCTGAACTGCACAGAATCTTAGCTAGGGGCTCTCCCTGCAAAACCCCCAGCAGCCCACTTCTGGTTGTATGTCAAGGACTAAGTGGTGAAGGGCACTGCCCTAAAAGACCCTCCTCTCATCTTCTACTGATCAGTAAGATGTCTTCTCTTTCTGGTCCTGAGTCACTTCTCTCTTTTTTTTTATGCTTTGCCTGTGTTCTTACCAAGAGAAAATTAAAACATGAAAACACCGCATTTAATTACAATCCCACTAAAGCTTGCACAGTCTGTGCGATCACGTGATGGCACAGTCAATAATTAACATTTGATTCGAAATAGCTGGCATTTGGCTAGTCGATGGCTTTCATGCACTCAACTCATTTGGCTTTTTAGAAGAGGCAGCCTTTTGCCTCATTAGTCACAGTGAGGCAGTAGGTCAAAATCTCTTCTCACCAACCCACAATTTATTCTTATGAAAAGTGCTAATGGGCTGAACAAACCAGAATGCTCTGATTCCTAGCCAACCTTGGTTAAAAACGATTCAATAAAGGCATACACTTTCTTAAAAAAACACGTCTCAGAATGCTTTGCAATAGCACAGTGGTTTATTTGGGAAGAAAAACTTTTAAACTGCATTGCAAAGTTCAATCAATCCGAATAGAGGTGGAACTGACCTTGTCGGTTTTCTAGTCTAACTCCCTGCTCAAGTGTTTGGAGGCTGCAAATATTCTGGCAACATAGCCATAACAAACATTAATTTAAGGCTCCTTTTTGTCTATAAACAATAGGCAACACAATAATGCTTCAGGATTTTATTATACCCGAATGCTGAGCTATAGTGACAGACCTACAATTGATATGTTAAGGGGTCTCCAGAGTTTAGTTCTTTACAGATGTTTAGAACTATAAAGTATATAAACAGCAATAACAATAGCACTTAGACTTACATACCGCTATATAGAGCTTTACAGCCCTCTCTAAGCGGTTTACAGAGTCAGCCTATTGCCCCCTACAATCTGGGTCCTCATTTTACCCACCCTCGGAAGGATGGAAGGCTGAGTCAACCTTGAGCCTGGTGGGATTTGAACTGCCGAATTGTAGGCAGCTGGCTGCAGAAGTAGCTTGCAGTACTGCACTCTAACCCTTGCGCCACAGAGGCTCCTATAAATGCTGAAAAATGCTTGGGTTTTTTTCTGTGGAATGCCAAAGGTTTCTTTAAAAAAATATGAATCTACCTAACTTCTGTCCATCCATTTCAGATGTCATGGTCTATCAACAGGATCACCAAACTTGGCAACTTAAAAGACTTGTGGATTTGAACTCCCAGAATTCCTCAGCCAGCCATGCTGGGAGTTGACGTCCACAAGTCTTAAAGTTGCCAAGTTTGGACACACACACACACACACACACACACACACACACCCTGTTGTAGACCCTGTCATTTCTCATAGATGGACAGATGTTAGGCAGATTTATATTACCCATATTTTTTGGAGTATAAGACACTCCGAAGTATAAGACACACCTAGCTTTTTAGGAGGAAATCCAGAAAAAAAATTCTGCCTGTGCCTCCCAACAATTTGCCTCCTTGCAGCAAACAGCCTGTTTCAGTTTCAATTTCAGCACACCCTGATTAGCACAAGCAGCTGATTGTCGGGCTGGATCAGCCTTCTGACGATCAGCTGTTTCAGGCTGCAGGGATTGCCCTAGCCTATTGCTGCCTCTGTGAGCCCCATTTTTGGCCTCCGCATCTTGTTTTCAGCCTCCATTGTGTGCCCCATTTTCGACCCGTTCCAGGCAACAGGAATCAGAACAGGTGGAAAATGGGGCGCACGGAGGCAGAAAACACGGTGCATGGAGGCAGAAGTAGGCGATCGCAATCCCTGCAGCCTGAAACAGCTGATCTTTGGAAGGCCGATTCAACCGACAATCAGCTGCTTGTGCTAATCACGCTGTGCTGAAGCTGAAACGGACTGTTTGCTATTTGCTGCAGAGGCCAAGAGTGGGGGCCAGCAGGTGGGCAGGGCTTTGGCAACATTTGCTGTATAAGACGCTCAGACCTTTCCACACACTTTTGGGGATTGAAAAAGTGTCTTATACTCTGAAAAACACAGTATTTTAAAGAACCTTTGGTGTTGTGGACTTCAACTCTCAGAATTCCCCAGACAGCACGGCTGGCTGAGGAACACTGGGAGCTGAAGTCTACAAGTCTTAAAAGTTGCCAAATGTGGAGACCCCTGATCTAACAAGATCCATCCATTCAACCAGGGGTGGGATTCTACCAGTTCGTACCTATTCACTAGAACTGGTTGTTAACATTCTAAGCAATTCGGAGAACCGGTTGTTAGAAGAAATTACTGGCCTAATCCTGTAAGGAAAGCAGGAAGGAAACATTCTGGTGTTGCTTATAGAAACTGCCTCTCCGTTAACCTTTATTGCATTCGTGGCAGGACTAGACTTTCTGTCTCTGGAACTTCTCTGGAGTTTTTTTCCTCTCCTTTGCTGGTACTTTGCTTGTGTGGAGTGACCATTCAAAGTTACAAGGGTACTGAAAAAAGTGACTTATGACCATTTTTCACACTTATGACTGTTGCAGCATCCTCATGTTCACGAGAGGCCAGGCGAGGAGATGCGTGCCTCAATGTGAGTGATGTTGAGTTGGCCACGCCCAGCCAGTCGCATGACCACCAAGCCACACCCACCAACTAAGCCAAGCCCACAGAACCGGTTGTTAAAAAAATTAAATCCCACCCCTGCATTCAACCCAAGAAGCCAGAAATAATTAAGTCTGAATACCAAAATATCTGAAAGGACCAGCGCTGGGAGACGATCCCCAGAACCAATCAATGCCTTAGGAAAATCTTTCTCAAATTCTTAGAATAGATTCTTAGTTCCTTTCCAACCAGCAAATAGTATTAAAAGGCATAAACGTTTGTGAGCGGCAACTGATTTCGTGGGATGCAATTTTTGTAAATAAGCACAACTCTCCAGATGGGTTTTATTGCAATACCCTTCATCTCCAAGATTATCTCTGTTGGCTTCATTTCTAAGGCTCAGATAAATTAGCAAAACACTATTAGATCAGGTTTAATATCCATCACAAAGTTTTCATATCTTCTCAAACTTCCTGCTGGGAGCCTGATCATTCTGAGACACAACCTGAAGGGAGAATGGCCATACTCAGTGTCTACTCTCAGGAAGATCTCTGATTTAATCTTCTCCTATTCTGGGTACCAAACAAAGCTTTTTAAAGTTTTCTTCACGTATATCTTTCTTTAATGGATTGCTCTTCAGATGTAAAAGCTTATAATCCTAGCTATATTCTTGATCCTTTCTGTGAGGTTCTTATTAGTACTCTGGTAACAAAATATTGGATTAGATTGCTTTTCGTTATGGCTGTTGTGATGAAGGGTGTGTTTTTATTTTAACCATATTCACAAGTTCCATATTGGGAAAATTTGAGGTAGAACAATCTTTTCCAGATTTTAAAGCACTCTAATCATGGGGTCCCAAAAATGCTTTTCAAGAGGCAACTGGACCTTTTTGTTTTTCCTTGAAGATGTTTCGCTTTTCATCCAAGAAGCTACCGCAATTCTGACTGGATGGTGAAGGATGGAAGGATTTATATTATACAGTATATTTTGCAAAGAATAGTAATCCTTCCATTTCCCACCATTCAGTCAGAACTGAAGAAGCTTCTTGGATGAGAAATGAAACATGTTCAAACAAAACAAAGTCCAGTTGTCTTTTGAAAAAAATACATTTGGGACAACCATGACCTGGGTGACTGAAATTCTCATAGATATCTAATCATGGAGGACTCTTAAATGTCCATTTGTCTCTGGCCAATCATCTGGATGGAAAACATGTTGCGAAATTTGAGTTGAAACTATCATCTGCACCTCTATAACTGTCTGGTTTGGTTCTGCAACCCAACAAGACAGACACAGACTTCAGAGAGTAATTAGGACTGCAGAAAAAACCATTACTATTAATCTGCCTTCCATTGAGGACCTCTATACTGCACAAGTCAAAAAGAGGGCTGTGAAAATATTTACAGACCCCTCACATCCCAGACATAAACTGTTTCAACTCCTTCCCTCAAAATGATGCTATAGAGCATTGCATACCAGAACAACTAGACACAAGGACAGTTTTTCCTCCGAAAACCATCACTCTGCTAAACAAATAATTCTCTCAACACTGTCCAACTATTTACAAAGTCTGCACTACTATTACTATTAATCTTCTCATCACTCCTTATCACCCATCCCCTCCTACTTGTGACTGTATAACTGTAACTTTGTCCCTTGTATCCTTATGATCTATATTGTTTCCTAGTATGATTTGATTGTTGATTGTACACTGTGACTATTATTAAGTGTTGTACCTTATGATTCTTGACGAATGTATCTTTTCTTTTATGTCTACTGAGAGCATTTGCACCAAGACAAAATCCTTGTGTGTCCAATCACACTTGGCCAATAAATAATTCTATTCTATTCTATTCAGAAATGCTATCACCTTTTCTTTATTCCTTTACTCTTTGTTTTAGCCAAATTTCCCTCCCCTTGTCTCTGAAAAAAAATGATGTAACCATTCCCATTTCCCATTAAAGTAAGTTCTTTTGAGATACAAAAGGAATTGGTTGTCACTACTCTTGGAATTGGATCTGGATTCAAACTTCAGGAAAAATATCACGAATAATTATTTCATGTGAGTTATGTCATCAATAATAAAATTGGCCATTTCCTGTGCTTACAATGAAACCAGCATGTTGATGATTGATATCGTACAGATAATTTTTACATCTTCCACTCATCTTTCATTAGTCATTTTATTCATCTTTCTGCAGCATCCATAATACATGTTTTGGTACATATGGATCTCATGGGCTATTTAAAAAGGGCCAAGTTCAGTGACTTGGATAGAGATATTAAACTGAATCTGCTCCACCAAGGGTTAAGTCTTTCCTGTGGGATAATAGAAGCGCAGATAACCATTACGTTTCCAAAAATCCTCCTTTCCACTAAATCACAGTATTATGTCAGCACCAACAGAAAATGTCTTTAAGCATAAACTCCTGGCTCAATATTCACTTTCTGCAAAAAAAACACCAATTCTGCAAAGCAAGTATCTGAAAATAATTACTCTCTTGTTGATTTCGTGTGAGTTTTGTAAGAAAAAAAACAGAAATGGCCCTTCCTTCCTTCCTTCCTTCCTTCCTTCCTTCCTTCCTTCCTTCCTTCCTTCCTTCCTTCCTTCCTTCCTTCCTTCCTTCCTTCCTTCTGTTGGAAGCTAAAACCTACCCCTCTCCTAGGAAAATGAAATATTTTAGGATATATTTTTAAAAGGCAGAATATTTCCCCTAAAAGAGAAGTAGAAACTCAGAGAGGCAGAAACTCAGCCCCACCCCACCTTTGTCAATGGGCCATTAAGGCCTGGGACAGTCTATTCTACATAACAAAGATCTACCTCCTTCAGGCAGAGCCATTTAATTGCCCTTCATTGCATCACCCACCAAGTTTCAACCAAACTTAGCATGCAGACAACCTACAAGCTAGCTATGACCTCTGATAGCAACCAGTCAGGATACACTTCCTGTGCCCCAGGAAGTTCAAGCCAGAGAGGGCAGAAAACCCAGGGACTCTCAGCATCTCCTCCCTTTTTCTTCACCCAACAGCTCCAAAGAATGTGATCCTGTCTACCATTAAACCATCTTTTCAAACAGCCTCTATGTTTCCAGTGTCTTTTTCCCCACTTGGAACTGAACCCAGAAGGATATTTCTTACAACACTTCCTTCCTTCCTTCCTTCCTTCCTTCCTGCCAACCTACCTACCTGCCTACTTACCTACCTTACATTTAGACTCCAAATGGATGGAAATCAATCAAGGGAAGAAGCAACCTAAAACTAAGGAGACATTTCCTGACAGAACAATTGAACAGTTTGCCTCCAGAAATTGTGTTTGCTTCAACACTGAAGATTATTTTTAAAACGAGAGTCTCCTTACCTTTAGAAAGAAAAACCCATGGCAATTGAAAATGTTGTCCTTCTGTCTTTAAAGTTCTCCCTCTAAAACTTCTGTCTGCTGACCATCAGTGCCATCTGGTGGACAAGGATGAGACATTGTGGATAGCAGGAGACTGCACCGAAAATATTCTGGCTTGAAATTAAATGATGCAAGCCTGGAGTGTCCAGGAAACGGTTTTATATGTCAGTTTGTGGTTCAACCTCAACTCAGGGTTAACGTTGTGATGGGCTTCGTTGAGGCCCTGGAAACCAGCAGTATTTTGCATCTCATTCTTATTTTCCTTTGCTTCACAGTAGATCAGTGGTTCTTAATTTGTGGTCCCCAGACACCTGGGAGGCCGTAATGTTATCATAGAAAGTCCTTAAAGGCTTGAAGAGCTGTTATGGTTTAAATCTTGAGGTAACTCCTGGGGGTCTGTGGCCATGGTCCCTGGCCACAAAATATATTTAAAGAAGAAAAGATTGAGAGCCATTGCAGTAGAATACATATACACATATACATACACATATATATACATACATACATACATACATACATACATACATATATGAACAGAACAGAATAGAATAGAATTCTTTATTGGCCAAGTGTGATTGGACACACAAGGAATTTGTCTCTGGTGCACATGCTCTCAGTGTACATAAAGAAAAAATAAAATACATTCATCAAGAATCATAAGATACAACACTTAATGATAGTCATAGGTTACTAATAAGCAATCAATTCATGCTAGGGAACAAATAAAACAATATAAATTGTAAAGATACAAGCAAGAAGATTATAGTCATAAGTGGGAAGAGGTAGGTACTAGGAAGGATGAGAAGAATAGTAGTAATGCAGACTTAGTAAATAATTTGACAGTGTTGAGGGAGTTAGTTGTTTAGCAGAGTGATGGCATTTGGGAAAAAAAACTGTCCTTGTGTCTAGTTGTGCAGTGCTCTATATAACATCATTTTGAGGGCAGAAGTTGAAACAATTTATGTCCAAGATGTGAGGGGTCTGTAGATATTTTCACAGCCCTTTTTTTGACTCGTGCTGTATACAGGTCTTCAATGGAAGGCAGGTTAGTAGTAATTGTTTTTTCTGAAGTTCTAATTATCCATTGAAGTCTGTGTCTGTCCTGTTGGGTTGCAGAACCAAACCAGACATTAATAGAGGTGCAGATGATAGACTCAATAATTCCTCTGTAGAACTGGATCAGCAGCTCTTTGGGCAGTTTGAGCTTTCTGACACAGAAATAACATTCTTTGTTGTGCTTTTAATATATAATATAAATTATAAAAATAATTTATACATTTTTTTTTACATACATGTGAACAGTATATTATTTTGGTCAGTTTGCTTACACGTAGTAATATTTATCCAATTTCTAATCTCTATCTCTATTATCAAGCCATTGATAAAACAAGTTCTATGTTGAAAAATATTCTGTATTTTCTTTATCCTTTAATGTCGGCATATCCATTTTTGCACAATCTAGTTTTTTTAAAAAAATCACTCTCTCTTCTGTAGGTATTTACTCATTTTTCCAGTGCTGTGCAAATACAATTCTCATTCCTGTCAAATCATGGAATATTAAGTATATAGTCTCTTTATCATACTTTTCGGGTACTATGCCTAAACAAAAATATTTCTGGTTTATCATCTATGTGTTCAATAAATGATTCTTAAAATGATGGTGCATGCCTGAATTTTCCACTAGATGTCACTAACTCATCACAAAAGCAGAATATTAAGCATTTGGGAGCAGAGATTTGGATCCCTGATATTACATTACAGTAGTAGACCAAAGATTAGGGCGGATCATTAGAAGGGACCTTTGAGGTCTTGTAGCACAACCACTTGTCCAAGGCAGAAGACCTTCTACCATCCCAGACAAATGGTTGTCCAATTTTTTGCGGGAAAACCGCCAGCAACAGAGCACTCACAATTCTGGGAGAAAACCTGTTTGTCTGATTACAGGTAGTCCTCAATTTAGAACAATTCATTTAGTGGCCGTTCGAAGTGATAATGGCACTGAAAAACTGTTTTTCACACTTACGACCGTTGCGGCATCTCCATGGCCAGGTGATTTGCATTTGGATGGTTGACAACTGACTCACGTTTATGACGGTTGCACGTGATCTCCTTTTGCGACCTTCTGAAAAGCAAAGTCAATGGGGAAAGCTGATTCACTTAACAACCATCTTACTAATTTAACAGATGCACGGTTTCAGGAACTGGGCTTGGCTAGTCTGGTGAAGAGAAGGACCAGGAGAGGCATGATAGCGGTCTTCCAATATTTGAGGGGCTGCCATAGAGAGGAAGGAGTCAAGCTATTTTCTAAAGCACCTGAAGGCCAGACAAGGAATAATGGATGGAAACTGAACAAGGAGAGATTCAACCTGGAAATAAGGAGAAACTTTCTGACAGTGGGAACAATCAACTGATGGAACAGAAGTTTCCCTCAGAAGTTGTGGGAGCGCCATCACTTGAGACCTTCAAGAAGAGATTGGACTGCAATTTGTCAGAAATGGTGTAGGGTCTCCCGCTTGGGCAGGGGGTTGGACTAGATGACCTACAAGGTCCCTTCCAACTCTGATTATCTGTTATCTGATTCATTTAAAACAAATGTGCCAAGAAAAGTCATAAAATGAGGCAAAATTCACTTAACAACTCCCTTAGCAACATAAATTTTGGGCTCAATTGTGGTCGTATGTTGAGGACTACCTGTACTGGAAAGCAGCTATCCTGACACCCCTAAACCTTCTCTTCATTAGAGTAGACATATATTGCTCCTTTAATTGCTCAAGATGTATCCTTAAAACATTGGCAGAAGCCAGGAAGAGCTGCGGTGGCACAGTGGTTAGAATGCAGTACTGCAGGCTATTTCTGCTGACCGCCAGCTGACTGCAGTTCAGCAGTTCGATTCTGGCCAGGCTTCAAGTTGACTCAGCCTTCCATCCTTCTGAGGTGGGTAAAATGAGGACCCAGATTGTTGGGGGCAACAGGCTGACTCTGTCAACCGCTTAGAGAGGGCTGTAAAAGCACTGTAAAGCGGTATATAAGTCCAAGTGCTATTGCTATTAATGTCCTCTTCTGGATTGTTCTGCCATCTTCCAAAAATGAAACCAATAATTTACACTTAGTTGCACATCCAATGAGGATTACATTTTGAGGAACTAGAACTAAGGGATATTACTTCTACTTTTTCTAAGGAGTTACAGAAAATCCTCCCCTTTTGCAGTCAAGATTTGGTAAAGGTAATGAAGAATTGGTTTAAATTGGCTGCTTTTGAAAAATGAGGTGCTGTTGCTGTTTGGTTTATTTGATTTATATGTATATGTCTATAAACTGTTTTGCTCAACTCTTTCTTGATTAATAATATTAATTATTGCACACATACTCACAAATGGTCAGGAGTCTTGCTCATTGTGCAAAAGATTGTAGCATCCTTTTTATCTTAAGTTCCCCAATGCAGCTTCTCCCCTGGATATTAAAAACGGATAGAATAATAGAGTTGGGAGGGACCTTGGAGGTCTTCTAGTCCAACCCCCAGCTCAAGCAGGAGACGCTATTGTCCAAGTCTCTTTTGGGAAGCCTCCAGTGATGGAACACCCACAACTTCTAAAGGCAAACTGTTCCACTGGTTGATTGTTCTCACCATTAGAAAATGTATCTTTAATTCTAGGTTGCTTCTCTCCATGGTTGGTTTCAAAAGTGTGTATTCAGCAGGTTCTGACCAGTTTTGGAGAACCGGTAGTGGAAATTTTGAGTAATTTGGAGAACCGGCAAATCCCACTTTTGACTGGCTCCGCCCCCATTTATTCTCCGCCTCCCGGGTCCCAGCTGATTGGCTGGGTCTTCTTTGGTTGCCCTGCCCAGGAGAACGGAACTGGAAATCAGGTTAGTGGGGTGGGGAGGGAATGGGGATTTTGCAGTACCCTTCCGCTGCCACGCCCACCAAGCCACGCCCACCAAGCCACGCCCACAGAACCGGTACCACTGGTTGGTTTCCATCTGTTGCTTCTTGTGTTGCCTTTTGGTGCTTTGGACCAAAAGGCAAGACAGGAAACAATGGATGGAAACTAAGAACATGCAAGCATTTAAGCACCAGAGCACTTGCAAATTGTACACCAAATTGTACTCGTTGAGGGAGATGGGTGATTAAGAAGTGTGAAATATAGACAGCTATCTAGCTAACTAAATAACTAACTAAACAAACAAACAAACTGCTGTGGAATAATTGCAGGTTCAGTTCATCAGCATGCATTAAAATAAACAGCCTGCACTTTCTGATTGAGGGACATTCCAAGAGAGCTTTTCAATTAAATTTCAGGAAGGACATGTCACTTCCTTGGGGAAGTGGGAGTAGACCTCAGGAAATTAGCTAACGGTTAATGTAAACAGAAAAGGCTTCGGATTCTCATAACAGGCACTGCATTGAAGCGGATTACTGATTTCCTTTGCGTTGAAACAAGTAAAACGGTGCAAACTGTTTGTTTGCGTGAAGAAAAACCTGGTGAACTTTATACCCCGGTGTTTTAAAAGGAGGCTGGATCCTTAAGTGCTGTTTTGGCCAGCGGTCAAAAAATTTGCCCTCGTGAACTATATGGTTTCAGACGAGCCTTAGCTGGAATCCCCATTGGGGGAATGAGTTTGCAATCAGACGTTTTGGGGTTATCTCCAGCAAGGTTAGACTTAGTGGAATGAGAAGAGAGACATGAGCCATGGAAGGAACTTTTTGAGGGCAGGATAACAAAATTTTTGAGAGGCACAATTGTCCTTTCACAAAGATTATCCCCGGGTTTCTTATTGCAGTTCTTAGGTATAGACAGAGGTGGGCTTCAAATGTTTTAGCAACTGGTTCTCTGCCCAGTTTATTTTATTTTATTTATTTTATTTGGTTTGTCAATTGCTTACAAGATAATAGGTATAAGCAAAAACATAGTTATGAATACATGGATACATATAAGAAAAATAAAAAGAAACAATAGGACAGGGACGGTAGGCACGTTGGTGCGCTTATGCACGCCCCCTACAGACCTCTTAGGAAAGGGGTGAGGTCAATAGTAGACAATCTAAGGTTAAAGTTTTTGGGGTTTGGGGAAGAAACCACAGAGTCAGGTAGAGTATTCCAGACATTGACCACTCTGTTGCTGAAGTCGTATTTCTTGCAATCAAGTTTGGTGCGGTTAACTTTGAGTTAACAGGGATGGGACCAGGACCATCTGGGAGTGGGGGTGCTGCCTTTGGAGCCTTCGGAGTCTGGTAGCAGAGGACCCAGGGGAGCCTGTTCCCAGTGCACATATGCACAGAGCTGCTAGAAGGCGAGAGCAGCTGAAACAAAAGGGGCAACTCAGGAGTAAGGCTGGGAGGTGATCGCCCCTCCCATAAGGGATAAAAGTCAGGCCAAGATGATGAAACCTTTGCAG
Organism: Bungarus multicinctus; assembly: GCA_023653725.1. NCBI lineage: Eukaryota > Metazoa > Chordata > Lepidosauria > Squamata > Elapidae > Bungarus > Bungarus multicinctus. The sequence goes on from CM042850.1 coordinate 9,636,843, forward strand.
GAAGCAAAGTAGTTCAATCGGTTCCGAGTCATCCTGAAAGCTCTTTATACTTCGGTTGGTTTCTTTTCTAGTTAATTTGATACTTCTGTTTTGGCAGCACTTCACAGAGCAGCTGTGAAAGGTGTGTGCTTATCTTGGGGGACTGTTTGAGCTTAATTCCAGCTGGGAATGAAAACAAATTCCCAGCATGGCAATAAAATAGGTTTTGTTTTTAAAACAAGTTTGTGAATAATTACTGTTTACGAAGCTTGGGTCAGAACAGGCAAAAATGGCCTCCCCAAGGCTCCAGTCCCATTTCCCATCTTCCTGAACTTCTGGGAGGCCCATTTTTCGCCCTCTCCGAGCTTCTTCACAGGCCCTGCACTTACCTTGCATGCAAAACAGGCCGTGTGGGCACTCCTGGGAGGGGCGGGGCCAGCCAGGGGCGGGATTTGCAGTTCGCCAAACTGTGCAGGATCTTAGCTAGAGGGACGCCCGAAACCATGCGATCCTGCAGCAGCCCACCCTGGGGTAGAGAGTCCTTGACTTACAATCGTTTGTTTAGTGATCTTTCGAAATCACAAGGGCACTGAAAAGTCATTTATGCTACTTCCCCAGGGTCACATGATCAAAATTTGGACACTTGGCAACTGACTCGTTGTTTATGAGTGTCCCGGGGGTCACGTGATCCCCTTTTGCGATATTCTGACAAGCAAAGTCAATGGGGAAGCCAGATTCACTTAACAACTGCAAAGATTGACATAACTGTGGCAAGGAAAGCCATGAAAAGGGTCAAAATGAGCTACGGTGCCGCAGTGGTTAGAGTGCAGTACTGCAGGCTACTTCTGCTGACTGCCGGCTGCCTGCAATTTGGCAGTTCGAATCTTACCAGGCTCAAGGTTGACTCAGACTTCCATCCTTCCGAGATGGGTAAAATGAGGACCCAGATTGTTGGGGGAAAGAGGCTGACTCTGTAAACCATTTAGAGAGCAAAGCATTGTGAAGCGGTATATAAATGTAAGTGCTATTGCTACTAGCCAAGGGAGGGAGGGTTGTCTGAAGACCCTTCCATAATCATGAGGCCCAAGGGGCATGGAACACTGTGACCTTCCTGCCGAAGTGGTACCTATTTGTCTACTTGCATTTGCATGCTATCAAACCACTAGGTGGGCAGTGGTTCCTGGAGCAAGGAACAGATTGCCCATTCAAACATGCACACAATATCAAAATGTGCATATAGAAGGACAAAGCTTATACATGATATGACACCTTTGTCATTATCTAAATGACCTTCTTCTTCTAAAGCAACTTCCGGCTGCTGAACTCCCCAGCTCTGCTATGGGAAAACCATCCAATTTTTTGTGGGTTCACAGCACAATTAAATGATTTTTCCCTATGGAGGCTATTAAACAGGGGTGGGATCCGACAGGGTTAACTATCGGTTTGGTGGTTTATGAGGTTCGGTGATTTACGATGTGCTTCCCTGCACGCTGCTTGCACGCCCGCCTGTAAATCGTCATCAGCACGCTGTGTGCAGAGAAGCAGCCTTTGAAAAAGGACTTTTTTTCCTGCTTTTTAAACTGCAGCTGTGCGTCGTGCAGCAGCTGAAGTTGAAAAAGCAGGAAATAAAGGTCAGGTAAGAACCCGGGCAGGTGGGTGGGCAAAAACATCAGCAGACATAGCACTGGTTCTATGTCTGCTGCTCTTCAGAGCTACCGGTTCTACAGAGGGGGACAGAACCGGTAGAAACCCACCCCTGCTATTAAAGGTAATATATGTACTAGTCGTTTCTGGCTCTAGGGGGCGGTGCTCATCTCCATTATAAAGCCGAAGAGCCAGCGCTGTCCAAAGACATCTCTATGGTCATGTGGCAGGTATGACTAAACACTGAAGGTGCACAGAACGCGGTTACTTTCCCAGCAAAGTGGTCTCTGTTTTTCTACTTGCATTTTTTTACTGTACCTACTGTACATGTTAGGTTGGCAGAAGCTGGGACAAGTAATGGAAGCTCACTCCGTTACGCCGCGCTAGGGATTCGAACCGTCGAACTGCCGACCTTTCTGATCGACAAGCTCAGCATCTTAGCCATTGAGCCACCGTGTCCCTTGGAGGCTATTAATGCTGTCCAATGTTCTCCTATCAGAAGGGGATGGATGATCCAACTTGACATCCCTCCCAACCCTGACTGCAGAGTAATCCTTTAGTATGCTTTTCCGCAATAAGGAACCACGTAGAGTACCCAAAGTTCCACAATTCTCCTTTATTGTGACTTAGGATGCAAGATATCTCATTACCACGTCACACGCTTTAATAAAACAAAAAAATTTATTTTGATACAAAAATTAAATAGGAAAGGCCTTCTTTTTTGTACAACGATAAATTAAGAAATTTACAGTAGACATAGCTATTCCTCTGTACAATTGCTAATAAACGTCCCTCCAGCCCCCCCCACCCCACCCCCCACCCCCACCAATTGTGTCCATTTTAACTTAACAAAAAAACAAAACCGGGGTAGAAATTCTCCGCAGTAACTTGTCTTAAGACGCGTAACGTAAAACATGTACCTCTGTGTCACAATTTCAGCCGGTGCTGGCCCACTTGAAGTTAGGTGTCGATGAAATCGCCCATATCTTTATTTTATAAGCGTTAACAAGGTTTTTTTTAAAGAAAAAAAAAAAAACTCTGATACTATAATAGAAAAAAAGACATTGCCGGAATTACTCCAGAAAAAGAAAACAGTGAGAGAGGAACGGAGTAAATATGCTTAAATTGTAACTTGGACAGGGGATTAAAAACATTTGCATGTGATTTAAGAGTGAGCAGGAATATAATTGCGATTCAGTGGCCGATTGTTCAACCTGTCATGTTCCACGCAGCAGCCAAAGAAAGTGGAAAACACTCCCAGAACAAATGGGTTGTGTCATTGCAGTGCGCAGGAGGGCTGTGCATTTTTTAAAAAAGTGTTCCTGTATATTCAATCTACTCCCTCCCCTGCCCTCCCCATCCAACTACAGACGTCAATGAGTTGGCCTCAGTCACCCTCCCAGGTTGCTTAAAAATAATTGCAGGAAACATTTCTACACAGGGGCTCCCAACTGTAATCTGAATTAGACCATCCAGTCTACTGAGGTCAGGTTCCGGTGGCTTTACTCCTTGAGTATTTCCAAGCCCCTTCCCCATTGCACCTTTCAGGTTGTGACAAAGGAGTCTGTCTTCTGGACAACAAAGGTTCACAAATGACATTTCCACGAACTTTTTATCCATATAGATGTTGGCAGGTATCTGTAGAACAAAGGTACACCAATGTGGTCATCTCATTCTAGAGTGCTGGTGTGCAACCATTTCATGTTAAGATGTGGGGTGGCAATACGTTTCGAAAAGGTATCATCCATTTCATATCTTTGCCCTCCCTGGCTCCATAATTTTGTAATTTGCAAATGCAAAATAAAGCTGATGACCAAAGAAAACCCCACACTTTTGAGCTTGGCAGCAAATTTACAACGGGGAATGGTTTGCTCTATTACAAATAACATTTTTCTCCTACTTAGAAATGTGTACAAAACACGGGCCATCTAAAAATGCAATTTAAAAATCAGGTTTCCTTTTTTAAAAAAAAAATAATAATTCTTCAAGATCAGAGGTCTCCAAACTTGGCAACTTTAAGACTTTTGGACTTCAAGTCCCAGAATTCTGGGAGTTGAAGTCTACAAGTCTTAAAGTTGCCAAGTATGTGGATATACAAGGTATATGTTTTTTAACCTCTGCAACTTTAAGATGCACGGACTTCAACTCCCAGAATTCCCCAGTCAACAAGTTAGGATTACCGATTGAATAATAAAGGGAAAGAAATTCCTATTGAGAAATGAATAAAAAACACAGGCCATCTAAAAAGGTAGTTGGGTAATCAGTATTTTTTTTTAAAAAAATAGTTCTTCAAGATCAAGGTTTTTCAACTTCTGCCACCTTTAAGGTGCATGGACTTCAACTCCCAGAATTCCCCGGACAGCAAGCTAGGATTTCCAATTGGATAATAAAAGGGAGAGAAACATCTACGAAACATTAGAAGCCCAAAATAATGTGAGGTCTTTCCAGGCAGCAACCCAGTCCCTTCTATAAGCACACTCAAAAGAGGCTTTTTTACAACTCTTCAAAAGAAAAACGCAAGAGTAGAAAGTCTGTTTTAACTACCGGTAATCCTCATTTTACGACTGTAATCGAACTCCTACATTCAGTTGTAAGTTATGATGGTCATAACTTACATAATGGGACCACACCTGATTTTACAAGCTTTTTTTTGTGTGTGTGTGGTGGCATTTAAGCAAACCCATTGTTCAACTGTGAGATGGGAACCGGAAATCCACGCCGATTTCCAACAAAAACATCAAAAATCGTGGTCATCTGACTGTGGCAAGGTGCTGCAAATGGCCATAAATGCAGGCTGGTTGCCAAGCAACCAAAATGTGATCACGTGACTGGGGGGGCAGGGCGGACATCATAACTTCGAATTTCAGGTCGCAAGTCCCATTTTTGGAGGTCTTGTCGTAACTTCGACCCAAGGTCGTAAGTTGAGGTCTTGCCCTTGAACCAAAGGAAAATAGAAGCCACTCCAATCAAGAAAATGAAGTAGAAGATCTGGTTCTGTGACTGGTCATTTTGCGAGTTGCGAGAAGCAGAGAACGAAATAGGTATTTTCGCATTGCTTCTCCCCTAATCCCACCTGGGAACTGTAAAGGTTGTCATATGTTTCAACGAGAGCCGCACAGGGCAGAACAGGCTGCAACTTTGCAGGTTCAAAGAAAACAATAACAACCCATTCCACTATTACACAAGATAGTCCTTGATTTATAACCATTTGTTTAACAGCTGTTTGAAGTTATGATGGCGCTGCAAAAAGAATGATTTAGGACTGGTCCTCGTTTTTACAACCGTCACAGCATCTCCAGGGTCATGTGATCAAAATTTGGGTTGCTTGGCAACCGGCATGTATTTATTAATAGTTGCAGCATCCCGGGGGTGGGGGTAGGGTGACACGTGATGGCGGATTGTGACTTTCCCACAAAGTCAATGGTGGAAGGCGGATTCACTGAATAACCATGGGAGACACTTAATAACCAGGATGATCTGCTTAATGGCCATGGTGAACACGTTTATAAAATTGGGCACAGTCTGCTTAACGACTGCCTCGTTGGAAGTTCCAGTCCCAATTGTGCTTGTTAAGTTGAGGACTGTTTGGAGCTGAACACCCTTCAAGCTGACAGCAGACAATCCTCACCATTAAAAGGTTTTACTTATTTGTTTGGTTATAAAAAAAATACTGGCCACCTCTCTTACCAGACGGTAACTGTCATGGCCTGTTGGCCGCTGGCCCCTCCAGTGAATCAGAGGAGGCAGCGCATGGAAGTCAGGTCAGCATCAGGGCCTGGGAGCTCTGAGGGAATGGAGCTGGCAGAGAGAGAGAAAGAGGCGGAGCCTAAGCCGCCCGTCAGCCCTCAGATGGAGAGTCTGCAGCCCCCAGGTCTGGAGGGGGCTAATGAAGAAGAGGAGGAACAGCTGGGTCCAGTGCCTGACGTGCGGCTGCACAGAAGACAGAGGGAGAGGAGAGCAGTGGAAATCTATGGGCCGGTCCTTGGGACAGAAGAGCCACCGCTGCTAGTGAAGCCCCACCTTAGCTCTGGGATAAAAGGCAGGGGGTGGAGATGAATAGATGTGGCAGACAACTATTTCTCTCCCTTACCGGACAGGCTTGTTAGCCTGTAAGAGAAACTTTTTGCCGGGAATGCAGGCATTCCTAGTAAAGGAATATTTTGAGTTCACGTCTGAGGATTTGTTGGGTCAGAACAGTAACTATGAATACAAAAATATTCACTGATCTACCGTGCAAAACTGGGCTCATGAAAATACTGCTTTTTTTTTAACCAGTGACTCAAGGGCTGATGGAACTAGTGTTGTGTGTGAAAGTAGGAAATCCTCTTCGGGTGGGAAAAAAAAAATAAAGAATTAAACCAGCTTCCCAACTAGCTAAATTCCTCAACGCAAAAGCCTCCCAAGGCAGGGGTCTCCAACCTTAGCAACTTTAAAACTTGTGGACTTCAACTCCCAGAATTCCTCAGCCAGCCACAAGCCTTAAAGTTGCTAAGGTTGGAGACCCCTGTCCCAAAGGTTCACAGCCACCAAAACTTCTTCAGGGCAGGGTACATAACAAAGCCACCCAATTCTTAAAACTTCATCTATCTTCTGCATTTTATTCTCTCTCTTTTTGTTCCTTTTAAGGATAAACGAATTTTATTTTATTTATTTGTTTTAAAAAGCCACCCTGATATTCCTTTGACCAAAAGCCCCCCCCCCAAAAAAAGACAAACACACTCAAAGTGAACCTTTCCCTTATTTTGGAGGGGGTCGGAGGGAGTCCGTTGTGCTTCCCTGTACACCCCCCCCCTTTCCAGGGTCTGGGGAATGTCCCCTTAATTGTAACCGACACACAAATTATGCAGCCGATCTGTGTGGATGCAAAGCTGCCAAGGAACGTAACGTTTTAGTTTGCCCAGACTGGCGTCAACACAGATACAATCGAGCGCAGGGTGAAACATATTAAGCCTTAATTGCTTTTAATGCCAAGGGTCTCCAGTGGTGGGCCAGATTAGTTTACCGGGTTGAAGGAGTGAGGGAGGGGGGAGAAAGAGAGGGAAAGAGAGAGAGAGAGAGAAAGAGAGACAGAAACGCAGAACAAAACCGGGCTTTGAAGAGAGACAATGGTTCGAAGGGGCTTTGCAATTCCTTTTTTTTAATTTTTGCTCCTTAGCTCCCTGTGGCATACAGGCCTCCTTTAGATAAAGGCTTTCAGATTTGGAGACGGTAGAAAGGATCCCGAAAATAAGCCAGCGGTGCCTGAAATCCAAGCTGGATGACTTTGCAAAGAGGAGAGGAAGATTCAGAGATGGTGAGAGATCCCAGGGCTATCACTTATCCTGGGAAGTCATTTTTTTAAAAAAAACCTATTAGGTGGCAATAGCAAACCACACACACACACACACACATACACACACACACACAAACACATGTACATATATAATTTTCCTAAGTTTTTGTGAGTATTTATATGTATGGTGTTCAGCTTTGTTCGGGTATTTTCCCACGTTGAGAAAATACCCGAACAAAGCTGAATACCATACATACAGTACATAGAGTACATACATACATACATACACACACACAGACACACAAACAAACACACTGCCGGGAGGGTGGGATGTCCACATGCAATGGGTGAAAAAAATCAGGAATCAGGGCCAGGCAGTCCTCGAATTATGACTACCATTGAGCACTAAATTTCCTGTTGCTGAGCAAGACACTTGCTCGGTGGAGTTTTGCCCCGTTTTATGGCCGTTCTTGCAACAGCGATGGAAGTGAAGCACTGCAGTTGTGAACGGAATCTGGCTTCCTCCGTTGACCTGGCTGGTCACAAGGTCACAAAAGGGGATCCCTTGAATCCCAGAATCCTGCAACCATCATAAATATGAAGCAGTTGCCAAGCATCTGAAATCGGGGATACCTGCGACGGTTGTAAGTTTGAAAAACAGTCGTAAGTCACTTCGGTGCTGTTGGGATTTCGAACGGCCACTAAGCGAGTGGTTGTAAGTCGAGGACTTCCTGTACAGGTAGCCCTGTATAGTTCATTTTGTGACCGTTCGAAAGTTACATCTCTTCACAACACCATTGGCTAGTCCAGGGGTAGGGAACCTTGGCTCTTTTATCACTTATGGACTTCAACTCCCAGAATCCCTGAGTGAGCCATAAAAGGTTCCCCATCCCTGGCCTACTGGTTTTTCAGTTGTGGGGAAAATCAATTTTTGACTGGAACGAGACTGTTTAATATACAAATGTTATATATTCTTTATATATTCTTTATATGTCCTACATTTGTATATCAAACAATCCCATTCCAGTCAAAAATTGATTTCCCCCACAACTGAAAAACCAGTAGGCCAGGGATGGGGAACCTTTTATGGCTCACTCAGGAATTCTGGGAGTTGAAGTCCATAAGTGATAAAAGAGCCAAGGTTCCCTACCCCTGGGCTAGTCGGTATTTCTCAACCTTCGTGCTTCTAAGACAGGGGTGTCAAACCCAAGACCTGCAGGCCAGATCTGGCCCACGGGGTACTTAGATGTAGCCCATGAGGCCACCCTGAAATCAGCTAAGGACCACTCCATGATGCCTCTGCCCGTCAAAATGGAGCTCAGGAGGGCCACTCACATCCCTCCCAAGCTCCATTTTCAGCTGCGATGACCTCCTGCAGCCCTCCGCCAGCAAAAACAGAACTCAGGGGGGCCCACAAACTCCGTTTTTGCTGGCAGACAGCTGCAGGAAGTTGTCATGGCCAAAAACGAAGCTGGGGGGACCACGCGTGCCCCTCCCGAGTTCCATTTTTGCTGGCAGAGGGCTATCAAAACAAACTACTAGCAAAAGTGGCATTTGATCACAAAGGCAAGGAGGCATTGAGAAATCCCGCTAGAGACAATGTCCCACGCTCTGTCTGGGCCACCACAGGTGCCCCCAACACAAATGACACTGAACTGGCCATGCCCACCCCAGCCATGCCCACACCCCTGGCCCTGAGAAGTCAAACACAACCCTGATGCAGCCCTCAATGAAATCGAGTTTGACACCTCTGCTCTTCTAAGATGTGTAGACTTCAACTCCCAGAATTCCCTAGCCAGCATGCTGGTTTGAGATATTCTGGGAATTGAAGTCCATGCGTCTTAAAGGGACCAAGGCAGAGGTGATATTCAGCAGGTTCTGACCAGTTCTGGACAGCCGGTAGCAGAAATTTTGAGTAGTTTGAAGAACCGGCAAATACCGCCTCTGACTGGCCCCGCCCCCATCTATTCTCTGCCTCCCCAGTCCCAGCTGATCGGCTGGATCTTCTTTTGTTGCCCTGCACAGAACGGAGCTGGAAAGCAGGTTAGTGGGGTGGGGAGGGAATGGGGATTTTGCAGTATCCTTCCCCTGCTACGCCCACAAAGCCACACCACGCCCGCAAAGCCATGCCCACAGGACTGGTAGTAAATCTTTTTGAATCCCATCACTGGACCAAGGCTGAGGAACACGAAAATAGGCCCCAAAAGCTTAATTTTGAAGAAGCTATTTAAAGCACAGCAATGGGTATTGAGAAGTTCCCGCCTGTACCCTTAACCTCTTTTGAGAATAAAAACCAACTAAACATTTTAAGCCCTAAGCTCTGCAAAGGAAACACCACATATCGGATGCCTTCAGGCCTCCAATTTGGAAAAGGCTGCCAGACATTTGTTAAAGCAGGGATTTAGTACCAAAAAAAAGGAAGAATTGTTCCATTTCTTGGAAAATGTTAAACTCCCGCCTCGATAGCTGAGGCTAAACGTTTAATTCCTGAGGCAAACTTCCGCCAGCAACTTTTTTAGTGGCTGTGTGAGACTTGAAAGTTAAATTAAGAAGTTAAATAGATGCATTATGCTTCAGGTTGGGTTTTTTTTTTTTTTTTTTTGAGGAAAGAGCTTCTTCACTTCTCAAAATTTCCCCCAGAACTTGAAAACCAGCTGTTGACCCTGCAGGAGCTTGTGATATCATTGCTATCCTCTTGTGATGCTAGAAGGTTAATCTTGTTTAGCAACTGCTGCTACTGAATACAAAAACAATCCTGCAGCTATTGTGTTTAAAAGTTTCGTGGAACTATTGGGTTTTAAAGTTTCTTGGGGGTTTTTTTTCCTCCCTGCAATGAAATAAATCTATCAAGGCAAGGGTTTTGTGGATTGGATAACCTTTCTCTTGCATTGTGACATCTTGATGTCATTTGGGGGTCATCCTGATTAGAAAACGCATCCTGTTTCCATTCCATGTTTGTTTCCTTAGCCCAAAATGCAGCCTGAAACCTTAATCGGGTTTTTTTTTTAGTTGATGACGCTAAAGACAAATTGACTTTACTTGAATCTCAAGACCTTTTCTCTGGTCTGTCTCTGAAGGAATTCTGCAGCATTCCAAAGCTTGCACCCTAAAACTGTGACTTTCTGCAGCCTCCAAGCTCTTGGACATCACTTCCCCAAGTGGAGAGAGACCTTGGATTCAGAATTCCCTGACACCAGCAATTCTCTCCAAAACTTGCAAGGAATTCCTTCCTCTCTCCATTTTGCTCTCTTGCACTACTTTATACAAGACAGCGATAAATGTGAGTCAGAACAGGGTAAGGGGAAGAAGAAAGGGAGTGAGGGAAGAAGGCACACTGTGCGTTATCAGGAGGTGCAAATGGCCCATGTATCCCAAAATCACCGCTTGTTGATAGCGATATTTTCACAACTTTGTGAAGCCACTGCAAAAAAAATAATAATTGTGTTTTCTTTTCGCCTCTCCCAGCCTGGCCGAGTTCCCTTTATTGCTCTCCTCTCCTCCTTCAAAATTCTGCAAAAACTCAAATGTTTCTCAATAAAGGATTCATTCCAACGCTCCTGCTCCAGAGGCTGCTATCCCCCATCAGCTCCTCCTGCATTGGGGAGGCGAAGGAAACGAGAATTTGCCGCTCCCTGCCTTTTCTTTTATACCACTGTCTCGTTTCCTTTCCCAGCCTTCATCCACCCATCTGCCCTCTTGGCTCCCCGTTTTACCCTCCCCGAATTCACCAGTCTATTGGAGCACTTTTGCCAAGTGTGCAGCGTCTTGGCTGACCAAATCCACATGCCAGACGTGATGCCCACCAGGAGGGACATGAAAATCTTGAGCATCTCCACAGCCATGTTGGAGGCATCCGCCGAGTAGCGGAAGATCCCCCAGTTGGAGATCTCATAGAAGTAACAGGCAATGACGCAAGTGGCAGGCACAGTGTAGAGCACGGAAAACACCCCGATCTTCACCATCAACCTCTCCAGCTTGTCTGTTTTGGTTCCGTCCTTTTGGAGGTTAGATCTGATCTTGAACAAAGCCACCAAGCCGGCTGCAATGAAGAGGGTCCCGATGACCAAGTAGGTGAAAAGGGGAGCCACCACAAAGCCGGTCAAGGCATCAAGGTTTTGGTTGCCCACGTAGCACAGGCCCGTCAGCTCGTCCGCGTCGACCAGCCTCATGATCAGGATGACGATGGTCTTCACTGCGGGGATGGCCCAGGCAGCAATATGGAAATACGAACTGTGCATCTCGATCGCCTCGTGGCCCCATTTGAGCCCGGCGGCCAGGAACCACGTCAGGGTGAGGATCACCCACCAGATGGAGCTCGCCATGCCGAAAAAGTACATCAGCAGGAAAATAATGGCACATCCGGTGTTCTTTAGGCCCTCCTGGATGAGAACAGGTTCTACGGCCTCGTCAAAGTCACAGGAAATCCTCTCTCGGCCTACGGTCAGCCGGACAATATAAGCAATGCTATAAATATTGTAGCACATGCTCAGGAATATGATGGGCCGCTCCGGATAGGAAAACCGAGTGGAATCGATCAGAAAGGTCAAGACCGTGAAGGCGGTGGAGATGAAACAAAGGCTCGCCCACACAGCCATCCAGATGTCGGTGAAGGCCTTGGCGGACCGGCTGTAGAGACCCGCGTCGTAGCCGCACTTGAGGACGCAGCTCAAACTTCTCCGGACCCAGATGTATTGATCGGAGTTCGATCCAACGCTCTGGCATTCCTCTCCAGGATGCAAGGGGGCTTTGCTGTGGAGGGGGATCTCTTCATCTCCTGGCCCTTCCATGCACATGTGATTGTGGTCATTATGTGGAGGGAATTTGCTGCAGTTCAGGTTTTCTGGCCAGGAGAACCCAAATTCTTTCAGGACTGGCTCGCATCGCCTTTTGACGGACAGGCACATGCCACTGCAGGGGCCGATCGGGATGTTGATTTGCTCGGTGCACATGGGGACGTAGACGGAGCACAGGAAGAACTGGAGGAGGGAGAGAGAAAAAAGGACAAAATTCAGAAAAGGGCATGCAAAATTACCTACTGCAATGTCCTACCAGTCAGTGGCTACTTCAGCTTCAACCATAACGATACAAGAGCACACAACAGATACAAACTCAACGTAAACTGCTCCAAACTCGATTGCAGAAAATACGACTTCAGCAACAGAGTGGTCAATGCCTGGAGTGCACCACCTGACTCTGTTGTTACATCCTCAAGCCCTCAAAACTTTAACCTTAGACTATCCCCTATTGATCTCACCCCATTCCTAAGAGGTCTGCAAGAGGGTGTGCATAAGTGCACCATCGTGCCTCCGTTCCCTGTCCTATTGTCCCCATTTATTCGTACCTATTTCCTGTATTTTTACTCATGTTTATACTTATTATCTTGTAAACGATTGACAAATCAAATGAATAAAATAAAATAAATAAATAAATAAATAAATAAAATCTACTCAATGTTTGGCATCCTGGACTTAGCTTGAGCGTATCAGTGAACGACAGGACAACAAACTCAAGCTTCTTTCCCCCCCATTAAAAATGAAAACTGAAAGATTCTGGGTTCTACCCAAAGTTTCCTCCCCTCCAACTATGCTCGCTCACCACAACAAAGCCAAGATTAATGGAGGCCTATTAATTCATCGCATCAAACACGATGTTGTTTTTGAAGAAAGAATATTGAAATATACCCTTTTTTAAAGGGGAGAAATTCAGTGAAAATGATGCCTGCCCCACCCCAGATGTGGTATTCAGCAGGTTCTGACCAGTTCTGGAGAACCGGTAGCAGAAATTTTGAGTAGTTTGAAAAATCGGCAAATCCCACCTCTGACTGGCCCTGCCCCAGGGGTGGGATTCTACAGGTTTGTACCTATTCGCTAGAACCAGTTGTTAACATTCTAAGTAGTTCAGAGAACCGGTTGTTAGAAGAAATTACTGGCCTAATCCTGTAAGGAAGGCAGAAAGGAAACATTCTGGTGTTGCTTACAGAAACTGCCTCTCCATTCATCCTTATTACATTCTTGGCAGGACTAGATTTCCTGTCTCAGAAACTTCTCTGGAGCTTTTTCCCCTCCTTTGCTGGTACTTTGCTTGTATGGAGTGACCATTCAAAGTTACAATGGCACTGAAAAAAGTGACTTATGACCATTTTTCACACTTACGACTGTTGCAGCATCCCCATAGTCATGAGAGGCCAGGCGAGGAGATGCGTGCCTCGATGTGAGTGATATTGAGTTGGCCATGCCCAGCCAATAATATGACCACCAAGCCACACCCACCAACTAACCCATGCCCACCAACTAAGCCACACCCACAGAACTGATTGTTAAAAAAATTTGAATCCCACCCCTGCCCCGCCCCCATCTATTCTCCGTCTCCCAAATCCCAGCTGATTGGCTGGGTCTTCTTTGGTTGCCCTGCACAGGAGAACGGAGCTGGAAAGCAGGTTAGTAGTGTGGGGAGAGAATGGGGATTTTGCAGTATCCTTCCCCTGCCATGCCCACCAAACCATGCCCACAGAACTAGTAGTAAAAAAATTTGAATCCCACCACTGCTCCACCCCTATAATGGAGAAGCCCAGTTGCAGGATTGATGATAATGTTGATAATAGTCATATTTCATTTAACATTAATAAAGCTAATATCTCTAGAAATTTAAACTGGTGGGGGGGTTTTTTTGCCCTAGCTATACATAGTTCTATTATACATAGGAAGTTATTTTGACACAAATGCACAGATAACACAGAAAAAAACCATGTCCCATCCCAAATGCTAAACATGAATATACATGGCGATATCCCAGCCAAGAACTTTGTAAAAACTTCACTGGATCAAGAAATGTTTGAAGCTGCCATCAGAAATAACTGGGATTAATATAGAGCCAGAAAGAAGCTGAACCATTTTTATTCAGGCATAATACAGATTGTCCTTGCCTTACACCGATAAATAAGCCCCCAATTTAGGCTGTAAGTTACGACAGTCATAAACTGGGTTGCTTTTTGTGTGTGTGTGTGCTGTTGTGCTGAATACCACCTCTAGACCATGGGGATGTTGCAATGGTTGTAAGCAGTGGTGGGATTCAAAAATGTTTATTACCGGTTCTACCGGGTGTGGCTTGGTGGGCGTGGCAGGGGAAGGATACTGCAAAAATCCCCATTCCCTCTCCACCCCACTAACCTGCTTTCCAGCTCCGTTCTCCTGTGCAGGGCAACCAAAGAAGACCCAGCCAATCAGCTGGGACTCAATGGGAGGCGGAGAATAGATGGGGGCGGGGCCAGTCAGAGGTGGGATTTGCCGTTTCTCCGAACTACTCAAAATGTCCGTTACCAGTTCTCCAGAATTGGTCAGAACCGGCTGATTACCACCTCTGGTCGTAAGTGTGAAAACGGTCATAAGTTCATTTTTTTCGGGGCCACTGCAACTTTGAACGGTCACTAAATGAACTATGGTTAGCCGAGGAGTACCTGTACTTTGATAGGAGACACCAAAAAATCCAGAGGGCTGAATGGAAAAAGGTAAGAGGTTAGATTTTAGCACAGAGTCCCCTGATTCAGGCCACGTTCTCAAACTCTGCATCCGCAAAAGGAGATATAAATTGGTTCCGTACCTGTTTTATGCAAACTGGAAAACTTGTTAACATCTTACCACCAACCCCTGAAAAAGCCACCCAAAACTGGTGCATACTAGCCACTAGCAACAAGCACATAAACCGTTTACGTGTCCAAGGAAATGGAAAGCTTTACTGCCATTTCAGATGGCTAATTATTAATGTGGGCTAGAAACATGCTTGAATGCATTTGACCAGCGAAGCTGTTTCAAATGTGTTTTTAAAAGCCAGAGCTTATTTAGCGTGGCCTAAAACTGAGTCACTGCCTGTTTTTCATTTTCATGCATGTTCAGTGGAAGGGATTTCGCCTCCATTAAGGTGAACAACATAACTGACATACTTTAAGGCAACTGCTGATTTGTCTTTTGTTTATTAAATGTCAGTTCGGAGCACCCACTCTGGTGTCAAGAGCTGAGTGCGGTTGACTAAATTCCTGAGCTACCTGAGCAAACACACACTCTTTGCAGGGATAACCTGCCAATCTCCTAAAACAAACTTGAGATTTTCTTTTCAAGACAAACAGCTTTTTTTTGCCTCTGTGTGCAAATTGAGAGAGAAAGAGAGAGAGAGAGAGAGAGATGGACAGACAGACAGACAGACAGACAGACAGACAGAGGGGGAGAGAGACAGAGAGAGACACAGAGAGAAAGAGAAAGATACACACAGAGAGACAGAGAGAGAGACACAAAGAGAGAGACACAGAGAGGGAGAGACACACAGAGAGAGAGACAGAGAGAGAGACACACAGAAAGAAAGAGAGGCAGAGACAGAGACACACAGAGAGACAGAGAGACAGAGAGATACAGAGAGACAGAAAAAGAGAGAGACAGAGAAACAGAGAGACAGAGAAACAGAGAGAGGGAGACAGAGAGACACACACAGAGAGAGAAAGAGAGACAAAGACCGAGAGACAGAGACAGAGAGAGGGAGACAGAGAGAAACACAGAGAGACACAGAAAGAGAGACAGAGACAGAGAGACACAGAGAGACAGAAAGAGAAACAGAGAGACAGAGAAACAGAGAGAGGGAGACAGAGAGACACACAGAGAGAGAAAGAGAGACAAAGACAGAGAGACAGAGACAGAGAGAGGGAGACAGAGAGAAACACAGAGAGACACAGAAAGAGAGACAGAGACAGAGAGACACAGAGAGACAGAAAGAGAAACAGAGAGACAGAGAAACAGAGAGAGGGAGACAGAGAGACACACAGAGAGAGAGAAAGAGAGACAAAGACCGAGAGACAGAGACAGAGAGAGGGAGACAGAGAGAAACACAGAGAGACACAGAAAGAGAGACAGAGACAGAGAGACACAGAGAGACAGAAAGAGAAACAGAGAGACAGAGAAACAGAGAGAGAGAGACAGAGAGACACACAGAGAGAGAGAAAGAGAGACAAAGACAGAGAGACAGAGACAGAGAGAGGGAGACAGAGAGAAACACAGAGAGACACAGAAAGAGAGACAGAGACAGAGAGACACAGAGAGACAGAAAGAGAAACAGAGAGACAGAGAAACAGAGAGAGGGAGACAGAGAGACACACACACACAGAGAAAGAGAGACAGACAGAGAGACACAGACAGAGAGAGAGACACAGAGAGATAGAAAGAGGGAGACAGAGAGAGAGAGAGAGGCACACAGACAGAGAGGGACAGAGAGACAGAGACAGAGAGAGGGAGACAGAGAGACACACAGAGAGAAAGAGAGAGACACAGAGAGATGGGGAGACACAGAGAGACAGAGAGAGAGACAGAGAGAAAGAGACAGAGAGAGAAAGAAAGACAGAGAGAGAGACAGAGAGAGACTGGCAGAGAGGGAGAAGGAAAAGGAGAAAAACTTTAGAAAGATTGCATTAAAGCTTTGTAAAAAAAAAACCCACCAGATCTTTGTGGATTTAGTTGTTATTGTAAGCCTGTTTCTTATCTTGGCAGATTCACACCCAGTGGAAAACTTAACTACTGTTCTTCCACTTTGCCCTTCAGTTTTCACTCCAGACAAGAAAATGTGTTAGCGCCATTCCTTTTCTAAACCTGCTAGCACAGGTAGTCCTTGACTTCTGACCATAATTGAGCCCA
The DNA here is from genome assembly GCA_023653725.1 of Bungarus multicinctus. Classification (NCBI taxonomy): domain Eukaryota; kingdom Metazoa; phylum Chordata; class Lepidosauria; order Squamata; family Elapidae; genus Bungarus; species Bungarus multicinctus. Next base: position 9,653,406 of record CM042850.1, read on the forward strand.
GTATTGCCATTGCTAAGTGAGACAGTTGTTAAGGGAGCTTTGCCCTGTTTTACGACCTTTCTTGACCCAGTTATTCAGTGAATCACTGCAGTAGTTAAGTTAGGAACACTGAAGTTAGTTAAGTGAATAGTCAGAAGGTCGCAAAAGATGATCACTTGACACCGGACACTGCAACCGTCATAAATATATGCCAGTTGTCCAATTTTGCCACATGTCCAATTTTGATCATGGGAATGCTGTAACAGTGCAAAAAAAAAAAAAACAGTCACTTTTTCAGTATCTTGTAACTTTGAACGATCACTAAACAAGCAGTTGTTAGTCAAGGACTACCCGTACAAAATACTAAAAGGATAGTAGAGTCAGAAGAGACAAAGAAAGAAAGAAAGAAAGAAAGAAAGAAAGAGAGAGAGAGAGAGAGAGAGAGAGAGAGAGAGAGAGAGAGAAAGAAAGAAAGAAAGAAAGAAAGAAAGAAAGAAAGAAAGAAAGAAAGAAAGAAAGAAAGAAAGAAAGAAAGAAAGAAAGAAAGAAAGAAAGAAAGAAAAAGTAATTTATCAATCTTGGCTCTATTTCTGGTCTTCTTCACACACCTGAGATGTGTGTCTTCAAGTTGGCTGTTAACTTCCTGGAGCTATTTTTGGAAAACAACAAGACTTAACCACAAGGAGCAAACCATGAAGAGAAGGGAAGGAAAGGGAAGAGAAGGGGGAAGAAAATGGAATTAAACACGGATCTGCCACCTGCTCTCTTTCAAAAGATCAGATTTTCTAGCATAAAATTCAAGCATTCATAAGGCTATCTGAAATGTGTCAGCTTTGAACATTTCTCTCCATGATGACAAAATATTATTTATTAAATGAATTTACATAGCCACCCAATTTATTCACACACAATGACTCCATGACTCGCATACAAACATCACTTTCCTTGCTATGATTTTCATCACAAAGATTATGAGTGCAGTGGTTAAAGTGCAGTACTGCAGGCTACTTCTGCTGACTGCCGGCTGCCTGAAATTTGGCAGTTTGAATCTCACCAGGCTCAAGGTTGACTCAGCCTTTGAGGTGGATAAAATGAGGACCCAGACTGTTGAGGGCAATATGCTGACTCTGTAAACCGCTTAGAGAGAGCTGTAAAAGCACTGTGGAGCAGTGTATAAGTCTAAGTGCTATTGCTATTATTTGCATTTCATTATTTTCCCTCCCCTCTTCGAAGGGCTGCTACAAAGAGGAGGGGGTCAACTTATTTTCCAAAGCACCAGAGAGGGCAGGGCAGGAAACAATGGATGGAAACTAATCAAGGAGAGAAGCAACTTGGAATTGAGGAGAAACTTCCTAACAGTGAGGACAATTAACCAGTGGAGCAGCTGGCCTCCAGAAATCATAGACGCTCCATCACTGGAGGTTTTTTAAGAAGAGTCTAGATTCTAGACAGTCACCTGTTTGAGATGGTATAGGTTCTCTAGCTTGAACAGAGGGCTGAACTAGAAGACCTCCAAGGTTATTCTATTCCTATATTCCTATTCCTAATTCTATTCTATTATTCTGTTCTATTCCATTCCACTCCATTCTATTCTATTCCTCTTCTATTCCTGTTTCTATTCTATTCTATTCCTGTTTCTATTCTATTCCATTCCACTCCATTCTATTCTATTCCTCTTCTATTCTATTTTCTATTCTATTCTATTCCATTCCATTCTATTCCTCTTCTATTCTATTTTCTATTCTATTCTACTTTATTCTATTCTATTCCTGTTTCTGTTTCTGTTTCCATTTCTATTCTATTCTATCCCATCCCATCCCACCCCACCCCACCCCATTCCATCATTTCTATTCTATTCTCTATTCTATTCTATCCTATTCCATTCCATCATTTCTATTCTATTCTATTCCATTCCTCTTCTATTCTCTTTTCTATTCTACTTTCACTGGAGGTTTTTAAGAAAAGACTGGATAGCCACCTATTTGTAATGTTATAGGGTCTCCTGCTTGAGCAGGGGGTTGGGCTAGAAGACCTCCAAGATCCCTTCCAACTCTATGCTGATTCATTCTGAAAGCCACTCACCATCCGCTCGGCTTTACCTTCCAAACTGCTAGGACATGAGTGAGAAAGAGACATACGGATGGGAAACAGAATATGCTGGTCGCGATTGCAAAAAGCAAAACAAAACAGTGGAGAACCAAGACATGCTGTTTGCTGGTTAACGGGAAAGTCTAGGAAGTGACCTAAGGTGGCTTTAAACAAAAAAAAGCCCTCTCCTAAAAATAGTGTGGAGACATAGAGCAACTCCCAAGACGGAGGAACCTCTAAGTTTGTTCTAAGCAAGGACTTAACTGCATGATGCAGCGGGAGCTTGCAATACGTCCACTGTGTTCTGGTCTCATACTCATCTCTTCTGGCAGAGATACAGGTACAGCGACAATTGCACTGAATAGAATAGAATAGAATAGGGAATAAACCTACTCAAAAATGTATGTTGTTTTGGAGGGGATAAGGGCACAACTGGAATATATACAAAAGAAGAAATATAAGTAATAAAATGGTATTGAGGGTTGCATTGTAATATTTGTATTTCCCCCTCTTTTGTATTTAGATTTATATGTATCATGTTTGTACTATTTATAGTCAAATTAAAATAATATTAAAAAAAAGAATAGAATAGACTAAGGAGTAGAAGAGAAGAGAATAAGGAGTACAGTAGAGTAGAGTAGAGTAGAATAGAATAGAACAGAATAAGGAATGGAATGGAATAGAATAGAATAGAATAGAATAGAATAGAATAGAATAGAATAGAATAGAATTCTTTATTGCCCAAGTGTGATTGGACACATAAGGAATTTGTCTTGGTGCAAATGCTCTCAGTGTACCTAAAAGAAAAGATACATTCATCAAGAGTCAAGAATCATCAGGTCCAACACTTAGTGATAGTCATAGGGTCCAATAAGCAATCAAATCATACTAGGAAATAGTCAATATAAATCGTAAGGATACAAGCAACAAAGTTACAGTCATACAGTCACAAGTGGGAGGGGATGGGCGATAAGGAGTGATGAAGATTAACAGTAATAGTAGTGCAGACTAAAAAGTGATTTATTATTACACTTACAACTGTTGCACATCTCCATTAATCACGTGATCAAAATTCAGACACTTGGCTCCATATTTATGACGGTTGCAGAGTCCTGGGGTCACAAGATCCCCTTTCGCAACCTTCTGACAAGCAAGTCAACGGGGAAACCAGATTCACTTCACAACCGTATTACTAACAACGATGCTGCTGACTTAACAACAGAAGTGATTCACTTAACAAGAAAGGTTGTTAAAGGGGCAAAACTCACTTGACTAGCTCGCTTAGCAACACAAATTGGAGACTTGAGGTCGCTACGTCAAGGACTTACCTGTACATGATGTGGGTCTCATAGGCAGGCAGGGAAAAGACTTGACAAAGTGAAGGCATTTCTATGCTGGGTTAGGACAGTCTGGGTTCATGAATTGAGAGGCCGGCCTGTCCTTCATAGGTGGGGATACACTGAAGTTTACTGGTCTTCTGGAAGGTCACTTTCCTAAAGTCGCACCAAAGCCAGGTCCCACCAAATTATGACACTTATTATATCAACGCACTCCTATTTTGCTGGGGATGTATCTGAGTGCATTGCTCCAGGATTGTAACCCACCAGTAGAAACTTGGAGGTTGAGGTTGAGAGCGGGTGAGCCTCCCTTTCTGCACACACACACACACACACACACACACACACACACCACAACTCACAGTGAGGACAGAAGTCCCTAACCCAGTCCTAATCTTATTACACTACGTGACCTTGTTGCACCACGCGTTGGACCTGTCTGTCCTAGCTCCTGGAAGCTCTGTTTCCCTACAAATCCTTGCTTGCTTGCTTTTCCATGCCCTCTGGCATGATTCCAAGCTTGGAATTCACTTCTTCTTTTTTTGTTCACACACACAACACCCCCCCTCACCCCCGCCAGCCACAGCAGCACACTGTTTAGCTACTTCACTTTAGCATAACCCTGATTCCCCATTGTAATTCTCATCTCCAGCATGGGGAAGGGGACCACAACTCTACTGCTTCAACCTCCGCGGGGCGCCGTCCTCTTTGCCAAGTATTCTTTCCCTCTCAGTACACCTGATCCCCCCCCCCCCAAAGCCTCCTGTCTGGAAACACCCAGGAGTGGATTAAGCACTCCACTCCTCTGGAGAAAAGCATTGTTTTGAAAGGCGCAAAGAGGAGCCGCCATCGTTCTTTCATGCCCGTCATGAATAGGGTTGGTTGGGCTGTTCCTTGCAAAGTTTTACAGGAGTCTGCTCAGCCTCTCTTTCGGATGCCACCCCACCCCCAGCCTTTGGAAACAGCTCCACCACCACCCCATCCACCAGCCGAAAGGCAGCAAGATCTCAAAAAATCTCAAAAGAAGATCTCAAAAGAAGATCTCAAAAGAAGGGCCGCCGCTGTTCTTATCAACGAGGGATGATCGCAGCCTTCTCAGATCTCAGAGAAGTTTGCCCTCATCCAGAGGATGAAATTTCCAAACTTCTTTCTTGTGACTGTCTACAGGTAAGTCCTTGACTTACGCCCACCGTTCGACCTCCCAAATTTCGGTTGCAAAGCAAGACGTTGGTTTAAAGTGAGTTTTGCTTCATCTTCACGACCTTTCTTGTCAGAGTTGTGGGGTGAAGTCACTGCGGTTGTTAAATGGGGGAACACGGTTTTTAAGTGAAATCTGATTTTCTCATTGGCTCGGCTTGTCATAAGATCACGAAAGGGGATCCCTGTGACCATGGGACCCAATGACGGTCACCCAAGGCGACCGTTCCCAAGCGCCCAGATTTTGATCACGCGACCATGCAACAGGCGTTAAGTCCGAAAAAAACGGTCACAAGTCACTTTTCTCAATGCCATTGTAACTCTGAGCATTTGCTAAATAAGCTGTGGTTAAGGCAAGGACTACCTGTAATTCCCAGCTAGACTCAACTTTGTGGATTATTATTCCCACAACCTCTTTGACCCAGCTGGCTAAGGAGTTTTCTGGGTTAGTAGCAGCCTGAATTGGTCAAGCAAGGTGATTTCAACAGATAATTAGGACTGCAGAAAAAACAATTGCTACCAACCTGCCTTCAATCAAGGACTTGTATACTGCACAAGTCAAAAAGAGGTCTGTGTAAATATCTACAGACCCCTCATATCCTGGATATAAAGTGTTTCAACTTCTACCCTCAAAATGATGTTATATATAGAGCACTGCACACCAGAACAACTAGACACAAGGACAGTTTTTCCCTTAACTCCATCACTCTGCTAAACAAATAATTTCCTCAACACTGTCCAACTACTTAGTAAGTTTGTATTACTATTATTCTTCTCATCCTTCCGATTACTGATCTCTTCCCACTTATGACTATAACCGTCTTGCTTGTATCTTTACAATTTATATTGTTTTATTTGTTCCCTAGTAAGATTTGATTGCTTATTAGTAACCTATGACTATCACTAAGCATTGTAGCTTATGATTCTCGATGAATGTATTTTATTTTTTCTTTATGTACACTGAGTTTATGCACCGAAGACAACTTCCTTGTCTGTCCAATCACACTTGGCCAATAAAGAATTCTGTTCTGTTCTGTTCTGTTATTCTCTTCTCTTCTCTTCTCTTCTCTTCCCTTCCCTTCCCTTCTACTCTCTTCTCTTCTACTCTACTCTAGCCTACTCTACTCTACTCATACCATCTGCCAAAACGTGCACGGTTTAGTCGGGCAAAGAGAGCCACGAAGTCTTGGATGCGGGCAAGCACTACCTATGGCCTCGGCCGCCTTCTCTTCCTCTCGGACGTCTGAAAAGGCAGTCAACCACATGGCCTCACACGGAGCTCTTTTCGACTCCTATCGTTCAGAGGGCGACTCTCAACCTATCTTCCCCCTTTACAAAAAGTCAATCCACTTTTTCTTGTTCTTTTTTTGCACCGAACTCCGGAGCGAAGAGAAGTGAAATTATACAGGCAGAAAGCGCCTTTTTTTTTTTACGACCTCGATCTTTTTAAGTCCAAAGGGCGAGGATCTCCACGCGGCTTTCCTCGAAGTGAAGGCACAGGCTCCCACTCCCCTTCGTATCTCAACCAGGGAAAGTTAACGGACCCGGGAAGGAGAAAGTGAAGTCATCCCGGGAGGGAGAGAAAGGGAAAGTCGCCCACCCCGGGGGTGGGGGGCGGCGGAGGCACCCACCTGCAGCTGGCTGGAGCAGCCGTACTGGATGAGCGGGGTGAAGGTGGTCAGCTGGAGCTCGGCGTCGTTCTGGAACTGGCTCCCCACCAGGTTGGGCATCTTGGTGACGTTGTAGCCCAGGTTCTGGCACATGGAGATGCGGATGGCATCGCAGCGGCGTTCCTCTTCGTCGCCGAAAGCGCCCGCCGCCTCCAGCGCTGCCAGCAGCCCCAGCAGCTGCAGCAGCAACCGCCGCCGGCGCCGGGCACCCTTCTGCCCCGCGGCCGGGCACATCGTCCGGGCAGGCAGCCTGGCCGCCAACCCTGCCCGGCTCCCAGCCCTGCCGGAGCAGGAACCGAGAAGGCTCGCCGCTGCAAGCCGCCGCTTCTTTTCCAACCGTCCCCCCCACGCCCCTCCCGATCGCCGTCCGCCTCTTGCGCCGTGCGCCCAGCCGAGCGCGCTTCTGGCTCCGCCGCCGGCGCAGCGCGCTGTGACACTAGGCGAGGCGGTGCTCTGGCTGGGCGGGAGGGCGGCGCCGGGGCTGCTGCTCCCGGCGAGGAAGGGCGAGAGGGCGGGCGAGCGAGCGAGCAACCTGCCCAGGGGAGGAGAGGCCTCGCTTTTCGGACCGCCCACCCGCTCCCCTCTCCGCCCCGCGGCCTCTCAAGCGCCGGCCGAGGAAAAAAAAAGAGGGTCGACGAGGAAGCCGAGGCGTTCCCTTGGAAGGGGAAGCGCGAGGAGCTGGCAACCTGGGCTTTCCGCGCTGCCCGGGTGGCATCGAGACCACGGGACGTGTGTTAATGCCGCTTTATATAGTGCCTTGGTAAGGCCACGCTTGAAATGGGTCTACGGGGCAATTTGCCACACAGACAACTCGCCTGGGCCAACTCAACAAAGGCAACATCCCACAGTCAACTCATCACAGCCAACTTGCCACAACGAACTCACCACAGCCAGCTTGCCACGACCAACTTACCACAGCCAACTTGCCACAACCAACTTGTCACAGCCAACTTGCCATGGCCAACTCAACAAAGGCAACATTCCACAGCCAACTCACCACAGCCAACTCACCACAGCCAATTTACCACAGTCCATTCACCACAGCCAACTTGCCACAGCTGACTCACCACAGCCAACTTGCAATGGCCAACTGAACAAAGGTGACATCCCACAGTCAACTCACCACAGCCAATTTACCACAGTCAACTCTCCACAACCAACTTGCCACAACCAACTCACCACAGCCAACTTGTCACAACCAGTTTGCCACAACCAACTCACCACAGCTAACTTGCCATGGCCAACTTGCCACAACCAATTCACCACAGCCATCTTGCCATGGCCAACTCACCACAGCCAATTTACCACAGTCCGTTCACCAAGCCAACTTGCCATGGCCAACTCAACAAAGGTGACATCCCACAGTCAACTCACCACAGCCAATTTACCACAGTCAACTCACCACAAACAACTTGCCACAACCAACTCACCACAGCTAACTTACCATGGCCAACTTGCCACAGTCAACTCACCGTGGCCAACTCACCTCAGGACAACTCACTATGGGACAAGAGTTACACTAATATAAAAAAAAATAGAAAAGAATCATTAAAGAAAGGATGCAAAAGAAGGGACGGAATGAAATGGGAATGGCAAAAATCAAAATATTTTTTAAATTTATTTTAAATAAATAAGCAGAATTGTTAAATTTTACCGCAATGACTTCTCCTACAGAGAGTTGGCCATGGTGACTTGGCTGTGGTGAGCTGACCATGGCAAGTTGGCTGTGGCAAGGTGTCCCATTTCAACTTGGAGTGCAGGTAGTCCTTGACTTACAATGGTTCATTTAGTGATCGTTTATAAAGTTACAACGGCACTGAAAAAAGTGAGTTATGACCATCCAGTCTCTTCTTGAAAGCTTCCAGTGATGAAGCTCCCACAACTTCCGAAGCTCCCACAACTTCTGTTCCATTGGTTGATTGTTTTCACTGTCAGAGAATTTCTCCTTATTTCCAGGTTGATTCTCTACTTGTTCAGTTTCCATCCATTATTCTTTGTCTGGCCTTCAGATGCTTTGGAAAATAGCATCTGAATGATGCTATTTTGACCCCTTCCTCTCTGTGGCAGCCCCTTAAATATTGGAAAAGTGCTCTCTTGTCTCCCCTGGTCCTTCTCTTCACTAGATTAGCCAGGCCCAGTTCCTGCAACTGTTCATCGTATGTTTTAGCCTCCGGTCCCCTAATCATCCTGGTTGGTCTTTTCTGCACAACATCTTTTTTATAGTGTGGTGACCAAAAAGATGGGTTGTGCAAATGCAACTGGGAAATCTTTAACTCAGGGTTTCTCAACCTTAGCAACTTTAAGGTGTCTGAACTTCAACTCCCAGAATTCTTCAGCCAGCATTTTATTCCAATTCTCCAGCATGCTAGCTGGGTATTCCAGAAGTTTAAAAAAATCCAGGCATTTTTAAAGTTGTTATAGGGTTGAGAAACAGCAGCTTAATTGACTGAATGCTTTGATGTTTAGTAAGAAAATGAAGTCCCTCCAAAAAAGACTCCTTCTTTGCACCCCCCAAAAAACTTAAAAAACAGAGAAGCCAAGAAAAGAAACATGTTGCAATCAGAAACCTAAATAAATCTGTCATGAAAGCAGAAACATTGAATTTAGCCTATATATTCACAAAGAGATAATAGACAAACTAAAGATAAATTGATAGGATTAATTACATTTGTTAGACAGGATTAAAACCCCAAGGAAGCCAGTATTTAGGATTAATTAATTACATGTGTTAAACAAAATTTTAAAAATCCAAAGAAGCCAGCACTTTAGACTCATTGCCAATCAGATAACAAAGTACACAAAAACAAACTTCTAAATTGTGAAATGCTGTTAAAAAAAGAAACTATATAAAAATCCATGCACTGACCAAACCAACTGGTAAGCTCTCCCAGAACTGAACATTGTTCATCAATAAACTTTCTTTCCGACAAGCCTCCATTTTATTCCCGGCTTGTACCTGGACCTAGATTTTCCTTCCAACGGATGGATGCGGCCATTGATCCAGAGATAAACCAGCTCCATTTTAAACACAGCCCATTGTTGGAACTTAATATAGGGCAAGGGTGTCAAACTTGATTTCATCGAGGGCCACATCAGGGTTGTGTTTGATCTTAGGGGGTGGGGGCATGGCCAGGAGGCATGACCAGTTCGACGTTACTTGTGTCGGGGGTGCCTGTGGTGGCCCAGGAGAGAATGGGGCTGCAGTGGTGGGATTCAATATTTTTTTACTACCGGTTCTATAGGCGTGGCTTGTTGGGCATGGCAGGGGAAGGATACTGTAAAATCTCCATTCCCTCCCCACCCCACTAACCTGCTTTTCAGCTCCTTTCTCCTGTGCAGGGCAACCAAAGAAGACCCAGCCAATCAGCTGGGACTCGGGAGGCAGAGAATAGATGGGGGTGGGGCCAGTCAGAGATGGGATTTGTCGGTTCTCCGAACTACTCAAAATATCCGTTACCAGTTCTGCACAACTAGTCAGAACCAGCTGAATACCACCTCTGGCTGGGGGGGATCCATTGTCACAGCAGAGGAAGATGAGACCAGGGAGAGTGCCAAATTGTCTTTTCAGGCCACACGGATGACCCCTGGTCAGTGGCGCAGGCGGTCCACAACCCTAGGCAGCGAAGAGCAAGTGCCCAGAATGGCTCTTACGAGCTCCATTTTTGCTGGCAGAGGCACTGCAGGCCAGTCCTTCTCTGTTTGCCAGGGCGGCCCCATGGGCCAGTTCTAACCACCCCATGGACCGGACTGGTGTACTCATGGGCCTTAAGTCTGACACAACACTAAACTGGTTTAGAGAGCTGCATGAATGAAAAAAGATCCTGGATCTGCTATGGATAGCTTGCCTTATGGATGTATAGTAGCTGGTCGAGGTCAAAACCATATCAGCCCCCAGATCTCCCCACTTATGACTTGCAGAGTTGGAAAACGTGTCCCTTCCCTAACATTCCCTAATCTTTTGTGAATGCTCCAACAGTGGAAGTTTTTAAAAAGAAGTTGGACAACCCTTTGCCTGAAGTAGTGTGGGTTTCCTGCCTAGGCAGCGGGTTGGACTAGAAGACCTCCAAGGTCCCTTCCAACTCAGTTATTCTATTCTATTCTATTCTATTCTATTTTTGTGGTCTTGAGACCTGTCTGAAATTCAGTGGAGGCCACCCAAGACGCATGGCATGAATGTCCACCCAAATCATGAAAGCCATACTGCCAGCATTTCTTATTTATTTATTTATTTAAATTTTTATACCGCCCCCTCTCCCAAAAAGGGACACAGCCTACTAAAAAACGAACAATATATACAATTAAAAACAAATTAAATAGAATTGATCCGGCCGAAATCCCATCAAATACAAAATATTACCAAAATTTAAAATTCAAGGATTATATTAAAAATTTAAAAATTTAAAACCAATTAATATAAAACCCCAAGAACCGTTTACTGGGCCAGGCCGGCCTGCTGGAAAAACAGGGTCTTTACTGCGCGCCGGAAGATCTGGATGTCGGTAATGGCCCGTATCTCCGGGGGCAGATCATTCCACAGGGAGGGGGCCCCCACAGAGAAGGCCCGCACCCTCGGGGTCGCCAGCCGGCAACGATCAGGCGGCGGAACCCCGAGGAGGGCAACCCTGTGGGAGCGCACTGGGCGGCGGGAGGCTGTTGATGGCAGCAGGCGGTCCCATAAATACCCAGGCCCCAAGCCATGGAGCGCTTTAAATACAATCAGTACCACCTTGAATCGGATCCGGAAGGCCACAGGAAGCCAGTGCAGCCTGCGGAGAAGTGGTGTTACATGGGAGCTCCAAGGGGCTCCCAAGATCACCCGCGCGGCCGCATTCTGAACCAACTGCAGCCTCCGGACACTCTTCAAGGGGAGCCCCATGTAGAGAGCGTTGCAGTAGTCCAAGTGGGAGATGACGAGGGCGGAGGTGACTGTGCGAAGTGCGTCCAGATCCAGAAAGGGCCGCAACTGGTAAATCAGACGAATCTGACAAAAGGCTCCCCTGGCGACGGCCGTGATATGATCTTCTAAAGACAGCCGTACGTCCAGGAGGACACCTAGATTGCGAGCCCCTTCCATGGGGGTCAAAATTTCTCCCCCCACGGCCAGCGAAGGAACAAGCTGGCTGTATCTGGGCGCAGGAAACCACAGCCACTCGGTTTTGGTCGGGTTGAGACGACTTAATGTTCTTAATGACTTATGACCATTTTTCACACTTATGACCATTGCAGCATCCCCAGGGTCACATGATCAAAATTTGGGTGCTTGGCAATGATGGATGATCAGTTGCCGTGTCCTGGGGTCATGTGATCACCTCTTTGCGATCTTCTGACAAGCAAAGTTAATGAGGAAGCCAGATTCCCAGATTAAGTAATCAAACTTAACAACTTAACAACTGAAGTGATTCACTTAACAGCTATGACCACAAGAGTCATAAAATGAGACAAAACTCACCAGAGGCAAATTCCTTGTTTGTCCGATCACTCTTGGCCAATAAAGAATATTCCTATTCTATTCCCATTCTATTCTGTTCCATCCTGTCCTACTCTACTGTACTCTTTTTTAAAAATATATATTTTATTAATACATTTTCCTTTTATATCACATAAAAAAAATTCTGTATCAATCTGAACAGCGTATTGTCTGGACACAATTAGTTTTAAGTAGAAATACAATATTAATCAACATAAATCACAATCATAAATCAACACAACAAATATAAACTAAACGTAAACCACTCCAAACTCGATTGCAGGAAGTACAATTTCAGCAACAGAATGGTCAATGTCTGGAACTCACTACCTGATTCTGTTGTCACCTGCTCAAACCCCCACTCCTTTACCCTCAAACTAACCTCTGTTGACCTCACCCCATTTCTAAGAGGTGTGTAAGGGGCGTGCATAAGCACACAATTGTGCCTACTGTCCCTGTCCTATTGTCCCCAATTATTAGTTCCTATTTCTTATATTTAAACTTATGTTTATTCTTATTTCTATTGTATTGTAAGCTTTTGACAAAATAAATAAATAATAGTAAGCATAATAAATGTATCACTAATAATTGCAAGACAGCAATATAATTAGTGTATCATCTTACAAAATTTTCAAAACAAAGGTGTTTATTATCTTTTAGATTTTATTACATTCTAATCTCTGGTTCTATTTATTAACCATTGATAAAACAAATCCCATGTCAAGAAATATTCTACTCTTGTTCTGTTCTATTCTTGTTCCGTCCAATTCTAATCTTATTCTATTCTGTCCCGTCCCATCCCATTCCATTCCATTTCATTCCATTTTTCAATGCCATTGTAACTTCAAACAGTCACTAAAGAAATGCTGACGAGACAAGGATTACTTGTATCTTACTAAAAGGGCAAACCTATCCATATTTGTTTAAAATTCGCATCCTAAGCATATATAGGCTTGTAACTGAACCTGAAACAACCCTCATTGAAAAAGTTGACTTTGGAAAAAAAAAACCTTGTCCAAATACTACAATGCCCATTAAAATATACCCCCCTCCCTCTCTTCATATTGCCCCTAATCCTTACACACTGCAAGGGATACTTTCCCAGATAAGATTCTTCTACAGTCCAGATAAGAGGATTTTGCTCATTAGTTATATTGCCACTTGAGACTGATAAGGTTTAAGCTTATACAAAAGGAGGCATTGTGATTCCCTCGGCAACATAATGTACAGCACGGGTCAAGAAATGACTAAATAGTTTTTTTGCGCTGAGTGAGAGCCAATCCATCCATCTAGGCTGGGAAATGAATTTATGAAAAATACAATGGGATTTTTTAAAAAAAGTTTATGTCTGAATTCCCAGCTAGCTATCTGGGTACCAGCCAAGCTGCTTTACAGTAAGATGGGCCATGGCTCACTTGAAGGATCTGGTTTATGATTGCAGAAAATCTTTTTAGGAAGTGGTTGGGGTCCTTGTGTAGTGGGAGCCTTCCAACTTCTGTGAACAGTACAAGAGTTCCCTAGAGCAGAGGTCTCCAACCTTGGCAACTTTAATCAAAGCTGGCTGGGGAATTCTGGGAGTTGAAGTCTGCCAGGCTTAAAGTTGCCAAGGTTGGAGACTCCCTGGTCTAAACTCCCTAGGGTGTTATAATTGGGCAAGGATTCCCAACACTTCATCATCACAAAATCTCCAGAACCACAAAGCCTACAAACTTGAAATTTGGCGCGTATGTTCCTCTTGGCTTTTAGGTGCTCAGTAAGAAAGGATTTTTTGAAATGACAATCAGACCATTAATATTTCGTATATTATTATTAATACGCTCTGATGCTAAGGAGTTCTATTCCCTCTCCCCAAGCAGAGGAGAGGAGTTTTAGCTTCACAGCAGAAACCAGCTTTAGTAAAGAACAGTTGAGCTAAGCCACGCCCAGGCTCCTTGCTGTCTCCTTCATGCTCACACAGCAAATACTGTTTCAGTTTCCAAACAGCCCTCAACTCTCTCACACACTGACAGGACGCTAGCCACAGGAATAGCAATGGATGCTGGTAGGCAGAGGCAGAAGTTTGTTTCCTTATTTTCCTCTCCAAAAACTAAACCCGGCCAAATAGTTTCATAGTGAAGCACAGGTATAGAGCTAGTTGTAAGGTAAACATAAGCTGGAGGTGAAAGCTAGGTCTTTTGAGAATCTCAGTGTTACTTTATTGCAAGGCTGAGCAACTACTGACAACTTAACAACCTGTGGACTTCAACTCCCAAGAATTCCTGAGAATATTTGTAGCTCATGGTTGAAAGGAGGGATCCTTGTGTGTTCTCTGAGCTTGGTTGTTTTCCTGCAGACGTTTCATTACCCATCTAAGTAACATCATCAGTACTGTTAGAGAGTGGGTTTTGCACTCACTTTATATCCTACCTATTGGCTTGCCTTGTCAATGTTGGTGGGGTTGGTCTTACAGGTTTTTTTGGTTGGACTGTTCACTGCTTACTGTTAGGCTGTTCAGCAGTCTCTTGCTTGGGGTATTGTTTATTTCTTGATTGTTGGTCTGATGTTAATCTTGCTGTTAATCTCTGCTCATCTGGGTGCTGATTGCTGAGCTGAGGGGGTGTTTGATAGATACACTGACAGGGCAAGCCACTAGAATATAAACTGAAAGCAAACCCCATTCCCTACAAGCACTGATGATGTTACCTAGTTGGGTAATGAAATGTCTGCAAGAAAACAACCAAGCTCAGAGAACACTAAAAAAAACCCCTTCATTTCAACCTTGAGCCACATCTGTTTTCCTTTATGGCTATTATCATTTAATGATCAAAGGTGCTTATGAGAACTTTAAAAAGCTGTTAGACAACTTTTGCTGTGGGATCCTTGATGGTCTCTGAGCTTGAGGGTTTTTCTTGAAGACGTTTCATTAACCAACTAGGTAACGTCCTCAGTGCTGATAAGGAGTGGGGTTTGCTGTCCATTTATATTCTGGTGACTTGCCTCTTTGGGTCTTAGATCTTAGATCAAAGTCTTTGGTTGGGCTGTTTGCTGTTGGTTTCTTTGGCAGTTTCTTGATTGGGATATTGTTTACTTAATTGTTAGTCTGATGTTAATCTTGGAGTTAATCCAGGCTCATCTGGGTGTTGGTTGTTAGTGGAGAGGTGCTTGGATCTTTTTGTCCCCTTTTTGGCTGGTTGTTTGTCTCTTTTGCATCGTCTTCTAGACGTTGTTAATGTACATGTGCCTATTGATGGCTGATTTATCAGAGGGCCAGGCTTCTAGGAATTCCCGGACATTTGGGGACTTGGCTTGGTCTAGAGTGGTCCCATTTCCCCAATTGAAATTATGATTAAGTTTAGTTTAATTTACTTTATTGTCATTGCACTTCGTACAACGAAAACCCCATCTTCAGTGCACATTATGACCATGCAAATTAACACAAACACTCATCCTTCACACTCCACACATTGAACCGAAAACCTGCAACAGCGCACCCCCACTATACAATAGAATTCAAAAGAGCTACTGCCCTGGGATAGAAGCTGTTTTTCAGCCAATTTGTGCTTGTTTTTAATATTCTGTACTGTCTGCCAGATGGTAATAGTTCAAAAAAAGGGGTGCCCAGGATGAGATGGATCTTTGAGAATGTTTTGAACTTTCTTAAGGCAATGGGAGCTATAAAGCTCTTCCAAAGAGGGGAGAGGGCAACCAATGATCTTCTGGGTAATGACGTTAACCCACTGGAATGCTTTCCTATCTGCCCCTGTGCAATTGGCAAACCATACAGAGGGGCAGTAAATTAAGATACTCTCTATGGCACAGCGGTAGAAGGTCACCAGCAGTTTTCCATTCAGTTGTTGTTTCCTGAGAAGTCTCAGGTAATATAATCTCTGCTGGGCCCTTTTGACCAGGGCTGCAATGTGAGCACCCCAGGTCAGGTCCTCTTTTATGGTATGACCCAGAAACTTAAAACTGACCACTTGCTCCACTCAGTCTCCATAGATAAGCAAGAGCTGGATGTCTGATCTGTTCCTTCTATAGTCCACTATAAGCTCCTTGGTCTTATTGGTGTTGAGGACCAAGTTATTGTCTCCACACCACAAAAGCAACTGGTCCACCTCATCTCGGTAGGCAGACTCATCCCGCCTGGAGATGAGTCCCACCAGTGTTGTATCATCTGTCTATATGTTGTGAAATTAAAGAGTTTTCATCCTGCCTTGTGACTGTGTTGTGGCCTGCCGCGGCTGGCGAAGCCGGCAGCAAATTCGGACAGTGAGGAAGCTGGGGAAGAACCCGGGCCATTCCTGGAGTCTGGGGAAGGCTCGGACGAGGGCTCTGCATCAGAGGCAGAGATGGGGCCAGGGCAGGCTGACAGTCATCAACTGCCTTCGGGCTCAGACAGCAGTGAGGTGGGGGAGCTTCTGGAATCTTTTTCCAGCCTGCGCATGCACAGAGCTGCTAAAAGGAAGGCACAATTAAGAACTCAGGGTCGACGTGGGAGTAAGGCCAAAGGTGGATGATGAATGGCCCCTCCCATTAGGATTAAAAGAGAAGCAAAGGGGGAGGAACCTTTTGCCAGAAACAACTTGTTTGTTCGGTTGCTTGTTTGTTCCAGCCTTGTAGAGATTTGTTTGTACAACCCAGCCCTTCCCTGTCAGCACTGAGTGTGGAACTATTTATAAGCCAGCATTCCAGGATTGATAAAGGTCTGAGCTCATTAGTCTACCTTTGCAAGACTGCTTGCCAAGCTGTTGGCTGACTGTGAATGAAATAAATTCACATTAATGTAATAAAAGAGGCTTTTGCCGGGACTTAGAATTGACTTAATGTTTTTGGGGAAGGCCTAGGAGAGAACAGACTGGTAGTTGGCGTTCATGGATGCATTCTGCTAATCCTCTGCCTGTAAGTCCTACATAGTGGCTCTGGAATTTGTCCCTCAGCTGGCTCAGGGATTCTGGGAGTTGAAGTCCACGGGTTGTAAAGTTGCCATGGAAACCCACCCCTGTTCTATTGCACCATGAGAAATGTTTTCCCCATGGCTGATATCACTGGCAGAAGTCCTTGGTCCAGCTTAGTTTCCCTCAATACGGTGCCTTGAAATAACTCTCATATTTCCCAGTTTGTTTGCTGCCCTCTCTCCTCAAGGCTGAAGCAATATTTGTTCTCTTCAGTCCATGGTGCAATCTGCCCTCAGATTGTAACGTAGGCAACTTGCAGGAAGGACAGTAGACCTGAAATGGATCGCTTCATAAGTGACCCTCACTTGTGCTTCGATACTTAACGTCCCTATTTGAAAGAACAACTCACTAGGATCTGAATTACAGATCATTCTATGGATAGAGAGAATATTTGTAGTGCAGAGCTAAAATGAGGGGTCCTTGATGCTCTCTAAGCATGGTTGTTTTCCTGCAGACATTTCGTTACCCAACTAGGGAACATCATCAGTCTTAGGGGGTAGGATTTGCTCAAGTTGTATCTAAGGGCTTGCTCTAGTAGTTAGTGAGACTGGCCTGGGAGGGCTCTTTACTGTTAGCTTGTTTGGATGTAAACAAGCTTAGAGAGAACCAAGGACCAGGGTGGGCTTCAAAAATTTTAGCAAAGGGTTCTCTGTTCGGTTGCTGGGTGGGCATGGCCATGGTAGAGTAGAATAGAATAGAGTAGAGTAGAGTAGAGTAGAGTAGAGTAGAGTAGAGTAGGGTAGGGTAGGGTAGGGTAGGGTAAGGTAGGGTAGGGTAGGGTAGGGTAGGGTAGAGTAGAGTAGAGTAGAAAAGAAATCTGTACAAGACTTTGGAGGTCTTCTAGTCCAGCCCCCTACTCAAGCTGGAGACCCTATACCAATGGTGGCTAAGCTTTTTGGGCTCCTGTGCCAAAAATGATGCACATGCTTGCATACTCGCACTCGCGTGCCAGCACCCAGAAGACAGTGTGCGCCCCCCACGCACTCTACGCATGCACATGCAATCCCCACCCCCCACCCCCCCACCCCCTTCCTGCACTGCATCTCACAGCTGATTTTCAGCTGGTTTGGGGCCTTTTTCAGCCTCCCAAAGGCTTGAGGAAGGCTTCTGCAGGCTTTTCAGGAAGAAAACTAGCCCCATTTCGTCACTTCCGGTATTTTCGGAAAAACAGGAAGTGATGAAACAGGTCTAGTTTTCGGCCTACAAAGCCTGCAGAAGCCTTCCTCAAGACTTTGGGAGACCGAAAAAGGCCTCAAACCGGCTGAAAATCAGCTGTGAGGCACATGCATGTGCAGTGAAGTAAGTTTGCCTGCAGCTCGCATGCTGGCATAAATAGCTCTGCATGCCACCTCTGGCATGCATGCCATAGGTTCGCCATCATGGCCCTATACCATCTCAGACAAGTGACTGTCCAGTCTCTTCTTCAAAACCTCCAGTGATGGAGCACCTACAATTTCTGAAGGCAAGCTGTTCCACTGGTTAATTGTCCGCACTGTTAGGAAGTTTCTCCTTAATTCCAGGCTGCTTCTCTCCTTGATCAGTTTCCATCCATTGTTTCTTGTCTGGCCTTCGGGTGCTTTAGGTTTAGAAAATAGCTTGACCCCTCCCCTCCTCTCCTGGGCAGCCTCTCAAATGTTGAAAGACTGCTATCATGTCTCCCCTGGTCCTTCTCTTCACTAAACTACCCAAGCCCAGTTCCTGTAACCGTTCTAACCTGTGTTTCTCAGTCTCAAGTGTTTCTATTCATTACTGGGGAATTCTGGGAGTTGAGGTCCAATTGGCATGCTTGAGAAAGAAGATTGCTGTAAGTCTAATGCAGTTTATTTTCTCTTCACTTAGCAAGATTTGCAAGTCTAGTCACGGTAGGCCAATTAATTATTTATGGCCAAAGTTATGTTTAAAGTCCAATAAATTCTGACCTGTCAAGCAAGCCGTGTGGCTTAGCAGGCCGCGTGCATTAAAAAAATAAGCAACTTATGGAAAGAAATCATTTTTCTATGTCAGTCACGTTCAGCGTATGCTCCAAAGTGCCACATTCACAAGTTCTGTTTGTACAAGGAAGGACGTCCTACGTTTCATGAACTTGCTGGTTATTCTTCCGTGGATGTTGTTGTGCAAAATTCATATCTGTGTAGGAGAGATGCCCATTTTGACTCAGTCGCTATATGAAAGGGAAGCTTGTATAATTTGCTGTAGTCCATGGTCACCATCTTCTCCCTTTGGCTGTTGGAACATAAATCATGTTTTTGCACAACAAGAGTTTACAGGAGTGCAGCTCTGAGTTTTTCAATGGGAAGAAGCTTAGTTACAGGAAGGCGATGGAATTAATTAATGTGTTTGACCAGAACTGTTTTCACGCATTTGCCAAACATCCAGAGCTGTTTCCACTCGTTAGTTCTTTACACCAGTAAAATAATAGGGCAGGGGTCTTTAAACTCAACAGTTTTAAGACTTGTGGACTTCAACTCCCAGAATTCCTCCCCCAGTCATGTGAGCTCAGGAATTCTGGGAGTTGAAGTCCACAAGTCTTAAACTTGCCAGGTTTGAAGACCTTTGTAATAAGAGTGTGTAAATACAAATGTCTATGGAGATTCTTAATCATGGTTGTCTCAAAAGTGTTTTTTCAAAAGGCAATTGGACTTTCTTGGGGTTTTTTCCCCTTGAAAAAGTTTCGCTTCCCATTCAAGAAGCTTCTTCAGAAACTGACAAAATGTTTTCAAGGGAAAAAAAAACCACAAGAAAATCCAGTTATCTTTTGTAAAAAAGCACCTTTGGGACAATACAGAGTGGTGCAGTTTGGTATGAATCTTTCAAGCAGAAACTCATCGGAGTGCAGAAAGATTGGAAACATGTTATATAACCGCTTTAATGTTGCTTACCATTAAAATGAAATTAATTTACTGGGATCTCTCTCCAATGCTCTATTGGATATCCCATTCAAAACTGCAATTTGGAAACAACTGTTGAATGTCCCCAGAGGTAGCACCAAGACTGTCAGAGCAGGGGGCTGGACTAGAAGACCTCTAAGGACTCTTCTCTTCTCTTCTCTTCTCTTCTCTTCTCTTCTCTTCTCTTCTCTTCTCTTCTCTTCTCTTCTCTTCTCTTCTCTTCTCTTCTCTTCTCTTCTCTTCTCCTCTCCTCTCCTCTCCTCCCCTCCCCTCCCCTCCCCTCTACTCTACTCTACTATTCTATTATTATATTATATTTTTCCTATTTTTTCTATTCTATTCAATTTTCTATTCTATTTTTGATATTATTCTATTTTCTACTATTCTATTTTCTATTCTATTCTATTCTCTTCTATTTTCTATTCTATTCTATTTTCTATTCTCTATTCTATTCTACTCTACTCTACTTTCTATTTTCTATTCTATTCTATTCTCCTCTGCCATAAATCATGTTGTAAAAGTAAAGGTGCCTTCAAGTCCACCTTTCCTATAGTTGTCTTATCATGATATGGAAGCGCCCTGTCCATTGCCTCACTCTGGTACAGGTAGTCCTTGACTTCTAACCATTTGTTTAATGACCATTCAAAGTTACAATGGCATTGAAAAAAGCCACATGACCATTTTCCACACTTAACGACCATTGCAGCATCCCCGTGATGCTGCAGATGGTCAAAATTCGGACTCTGGGTAACTGGCTTGTGTTTACGATGGTTGCAATGTCCCAGGGTCGTGTGATCCCCTTTTGTAACCTTCTGATGAGTAAAGTCCCTGGTTAAATCAGATTCACCCAAGAACCGTGGCAATAAAGGTCATAAAAATGGGGCAAAATTCACCTCCGGTCTCACTTAGTAACAGAAAGTTCGGGTTCGACCATGGTTGCAGGTCAAGGACCATGTCAATGTTTTTCCCAACTTCCGAGTGAGCCAACGGTGTTCAGATTTCCTAAATGTCTCTTGACCAGCATTTATACAGGGAGTTCTCGACTTACACCTCTCTGTT
Organism: Bungarus multicinctus; assembly: GCA_023653725.1. Taxonomy (NCBI): domain Eukaryota; kingdom Metazoa; phylum Chordata; class Lepidosauria; order Squamata; family Elapidae; genus Bungarus; species Bungarus multicinctus. Next base: position 9,674,025 of record CM042850.1, read on the forward strand.
TAATGACCATTCGAGGATGCTTGGCAACAGTCTCTCACATTTATGACGGGTACAGTGTCCCAGGGCAGGGGTGGGATTCAAAAATTTTAGCAAGGGGTTCTCTGCCCAGTTACTGGGTGAGTGTGGGCGTGGTGGGCGTGGCCTAGTCAGACTCCTGCACCATGGCTGGAGTGGGAGGGGCATTTTTGCCCTCCCCATGCTCCGGAGGCTTTCCTTGAGTCTCCGGGAGGGTGAAAACGGCCTCCCAGGGCTCCGGAGGCTCTTTGGAAGCCAGATACGGGCCCATTTCTGGCTTTTCTGAACTTCCAGGAGTTCCCATTTTTTGCCCTCCCTGAGCTTCCACGCGCGCCCTGCACTTACCTGCATCCGAAACGGGCTACATGGAGACTCCTGGGAGGGGAAGGGAGGGGTGGGCGGGGCCAGCCAGGAGTGAGAATTAGGCGCTCTCCGAACTGCACAGAATCTTAGCTAGGGGCTCTCTTGAACTCCTGCGAACCCCTGCAGCCCACCCCTGGTCGTAAGAAAAGGACTACCTGTGTAAACCAAGTGGTAATGGGCAGTGCTCTAAAAGATCCTCCTCTCATCTCATCTTCTACTGATCAGTAGATCTTCTCTTTCTCTTTCTCTAGAATCGGTTGTTACGATTCTGTGCAGTTCGGAGAACCGGCAAATCGTGCCCCTGGCTGGCCGTTCCCCTCTCTACCGGCCCCTCCCCTCCCTGCCCAGTCAGTCCTTATTGAGCATGCGCGACATCACTGACTGTATTCTCCCCCACCCAGTCACTCCTTAAGGTATTTCTTTTTTCCCCCCTTCTCCTCCCGACAATCAGCTGTTCCAACGATCAGCTGTGCCGGGTTCCCCTCGCTGTCTTACTGCTTTGCCCAGGAGACTTCCCTGAGGCCCAGGAGGCCAAAAAAAAAAAAAAAATGGAGCGTGGGGGGGGGGCTGTAAAAAAAAAAGAAGCAGCCACACCCACCCAGTCACATGGCCATGGGCACCTAGTCATGCCCACCTAGCCAGGACCACAGAACCGGTTGTTAAAAAATTTGAATCCCACCCGATTTTAGCTAGGGGCTCTCTGTGAACCCCCCAGGCAGCCCACCCCTGTCCCGTGGCCACATGGTCCCCTTTTGTGACCTTCTGACAAGTAAAGTCCATCGGGGAAGCCAGGTTCACTTAACAACTGCAGTGATTCACTTAACAACAGCTTCGCTTAGCAATAGTGTTGGAAGCAATATCCTTCCGGGTTCAGTTCCAAGCAAGGAAAAAGACACTGGATTCATGGAAGTTGCTTGGAAAGAAGGTTTAATGGGGAACAGGACCACATGCCTTGGAGCTCCTGGGTGAAGAGGGAAGAGATGCTGAGGATCCCTTGGTTTTACACCCTGTGTTGGGCCCCATCTTAGTGTTTCCTGTTCCTGTGTAAGAAATGTATCCCATTGGCTGTCAGACTCGCAGGGGTGAGGGTCTTAGTTAACTTTGCAGACTTCGTCTGGACCACATGGCTTCACCTGAATGCTGGCTGATGCAATCTTCCCAGATGCCATGTGGTGAGGAGCGGAGCCGGGACTGCCGGCTTGGAGGCCGCCAGTATTGAAGCTGGGACCATGGCCTGAGAGGCCGCGGGAGCCTTGGAGAGGCCTTGGAGCAACGTTGGGTCCTGCCAGCCCAGCGGCTAGGGGACCATTTCCTGGTCCAGAGTCAGGACTGTCCTCACGGCCACCGCCGCCGCCACCACCATCATGGACCGTTTTCGGGCGGCGATGGGACCTGGGAGTGGAGTCGAGATCGCTAGCCTGGAGTCCACCTATCCAGAGACTAGGACCATGGCCGGAGAGGCCGCAGGAGCTTTGGAGGGGCCTCGGAGCAACGTTGGCTCCGATTAGCCCAACGGTAGGAGGACCATCACCCGATCCATGGCCAGGACTATCCCCGCGGCCGCCACCGCCGCCACCGCCGCCACAGATGGCTTTCGGACAGCAGCGGGGCCTGGAGGTAGAAACAAGACCACCCACTCGCAGGCCACCTTTGTGGAGACTAGATTCTTGGCCGTGGCCACCATCGGACCCTTCGTTTCCCCCGCCGCCACCACAAATGGTTTCCGGGCGACGATGGTGGCCAAGGGCAGAACAGGGGCGGAGCCCAGGGACGGAGCCGAGATCGTCGGCTTGGAGACCGCTTGTGGGTGGACCCGGACCACGACCATGGCCATCAGAACCTCCGCCGCCTCCGCCACCACCGCAAATACTTCACGGGCGGCGTATGAGGCCAAGGACGGAGCCGAGGTCTCTAATGTATGGCCCGCCATGGTGTAGATCTGAGCCATGGCCATGACTCTCGCTAGAAGAGGCGAGATCGCCGAGGTCCAGAGCCAGGGTTAGGTCCAGATCTTTATATGGGCCCCAGACTATCACCACGGACAGTGAAAGACCCTATACCAAGGCCAAGGACTATGACCTGCACCCCCAAGGGACGGGCCCCCAACAAGACTGGATACCATCTACCAAACAGTCTGGGAGGTTACAGCCAAAGACAATGACCTACTCCCCTGAAGAACTAAGGACCCTAAGATATGCCCCCCTATCCCAAAGTTGGCCCTCTTACCTATCCAAAGCCTATCTCAAGGACGGATCTTGGGATCCGGAGAGATGGTGGGACCGCCGGAAGCGTGGGAGGGAGGGTTATTTAAAATTTTTATTTAAATTTTTAAATAGATTACGTTTGACCGGTCGGGAGTTAGGGGACAACCCGCATAGGGCTAGGACCGGACCACGGATGGAATGCTGCCGGGAGGGTTCAGGCTCTGACAGGGCTCTATTGAGGATGGGGGATTATCCCAGGGAGGGTGACATTAAATCTATTAGTACGGTGAGCGGGAGAGGCAGATCTGGCGTTTATAGGGGGCCACATTCTGTTCCGGGAGCGCGCCTCCGCTATCTTTCTGCTGTGACGCGCTCCGACCCCCTTGTCACATCCTGTTCCCCAGGAGGTCTGAGCAATAGGGCCCTGGGCCTTCGGCTGATGTTATGTAACGCCAGGTCCGTCATGAATAAGGACCCCCTCATTCATGATTTGATCTGAGGGGGGGACGGACCTGATGGGCATCACCGAGACCTGGCTGGGCCCAGAGGGAGGAGTCCCTCTTGTAGATATGTGCCCAGCCGGGTTTCGGGTCTTCCATCAGCCAAGGGCCCAGGGGAGGGGTGGGGGTGTTGCGATGATTATTAAGGAAGATCTATGTCCGAGGGAGTCCACTGTCTCTCAGACGACTGGGTGTGAATCTCTTTTCGTGAAGTTCGGTTCAAGGTACAGATGGGCTTGTTGATCGCATACCTGGCTCCCTGCTATGCATCATCTGCCCTGCTTGAGCTCCTCGAGGTTATAGCCGGCGTAGCGGTTGAGACCCCCAGGCTTATGGTCATGGGGGACTTCAACCTACCCTCTGCCGGCGGTACCTCGGGGACTGCTCAAGAGTTCATGGCTTCCATGACAGCCATGGGCCTGACCCAGCTAATTGGGGACCCTACTCACGTGGGAGGTCACACCCTGGATTTAGTTTTTGTCTCTGACCAGTGGCAGAGTGATCTGGGTATAGAGGATACAGCTTTAGAACCACTGTCATGGTCAGATCACTTACTCCTAAGGCTCGACTTCCGTTCCGCACACCCCGACCGCAGGGAGGCGGGACCATTAAAATGGTACCGCCCCAGGCGCCTGATGGACCCAGATAGGTTCCTGATGGAGCTTGGGCCACTTTCCGAATCTCACACACACGACTCGGTCGAAGACTTGGCTACCACCTGGGAAAAGGTGGCTGCTGGGGCCCTGGACCGAGTCGTGCCCTTGCGGCCTCTGACCCGGCACCAATCCCAAGTGGCTCCTTGGTTCTCCGAGGAGCTAAGGGAGATGAAGCGTCGGAAAAGACGCCTAGAGAGCAGTTGGAAGGCCAGCCGCTCTGAATCTGACCGAACACTATTACGTTCCTATATTAAGACGTATTTAGTGGCGATGAGGATGGCGAGGAAGACCTACCTCTCCACCCTTATTGCATCTGCAGAAAACCGCCCAGCCGCACTGTTCAGGGTGACCCGCTCCCTCTTGGAGGTAGAGACACGGGAAGATCCCTTACAGGGACGAGCTGAAGAATTTTCTAAGTTTCTGCAGGACAAAATCACTCAGATTCGAAATGAACTGGACTCCGACTGGGCATCTCCGGGCGGGAAGGCGGGGGTGGATATCGGCGAGGTCAACTGGGTTGAGTTCGATCCTGTTACCATAGAGGACGTGGACAGAATACTGAGGGGACTAAATGCTACCACCTGTTTGTTGGACCCGTGTCCCTCCTGGCTGGTCTTGGCCACCCGAGAGGTAACTCGAGGCTGGCTCCAGGGCATTATAAACGCTTCCTTGAGAGAGGGGTTTCTGCCCGCCTCCTTGAAGGAGGCAGTGGTACGACCTCTCCTCAAGAAACCGTCCCTGGATCCAGCACTGTTATCAAATTATCGTCCTGTCTCCAACCTTCGCTTTGTTGCAAAGGTTGTAGAGACTGTGGTGGCACTTCAGTTCCCGCAGTACCTGGATGAAACGAGTTATCTCGACCCCCTCCAATCGGGCTTCAGACCCAGGCACAGCACAGAGACGGCATTGGTCGCGTTGATGGATGATCTCTGGAGGGCACGAGACAGAAGTTGTTCCTCTGTTCTGGTGCTGTTAGATCTGTCAGCGGCTTTTGATACTGTCGACCACAGTATCTTATTGCAGCGATTGGAGGGGTTGGGGATTGGAGGCACCGTCCTACGATGGTTCTCCTCCTTCCTCTCCGACCATTCGCAATTTGTGTTGACAGGGGGACAGAGATCGACCCCAAGGCCCCTGCTTTGTGGGGTGCCTCAGGGATCGGTACTCTCGCCCCTATTGTTCAACATTTATGTGAAGCCGCTAGGTGAGATCATCCGTGGCTTTGGGGTGGAATTCCATCAATATGCTGATGATACTCAGCTATACATCTCCACCCCAGACCACCCCAATGAAGCCGTCGAAGTGATGACCCGATGTCTGGAGGCCGTGCGGGATTGGATGGGTCATAACAGGCTTCGTCTCAACCCGACCAAAACCGAGTGGCTGTGGTTTCCTGCTCCCAGATACAGTCAGCTTGTTCCCTCGCTGACCATAGGGGGAGAGGAACTGACCCCTGTGGAAAGAGCGCGCAATTTGGGTGTCCTCCTGGATGTATGGCTGTCTTTGGAAGAACATATTGCAGCCGTCGCCAGAGGGGCTTTTTATAAGATTCGTTTGATCTACCAGTTGCGGCCCTTTCTGGATCTGGACGCACTTCGCACAGTCACTTCCGCCCTCGTTATCTCCCGCTTGGACTACTGCAACGCTCTCTACATGGGGCTCCCCTTGAAGAGTCTCCGGAAGTTACAGTTAGTCCAGAATGCAGCTGCACGGATGATTATGGGCACCCCCAAGGATGCCCACATAACACCACTTCTCCGCAGACTGCACTGGCTTCCTGTGGCCTTCCGGATTCGATTCAAGGTGGTACTGTTAGTATTTAAAGTGCTCCATGGCTCGGGACCTGGCTACTTACGGGACCGCCTTCTGCCACAAACAACCTCCCGCCGCCCAGTACGCTCCCACAGGGTCGCCCTGCTTGGGGTACCGCCACCTGATCGTTGTCGGCTGGCGACCCCGAGATTACGTGCTTTCTCTGTGGGAGCCCCCTCCCTTTGGAACTATCTCCCCCCGGAGATACGAAACACATCGGACATCCTAACCTTCCGGCGTGCAGTCAAGACCTTACTTTTTAAGCAGGCCGGCCTAGCCAATTAAAGGTTTTCTGAGATTTTTAAATTTTAAATTCAAATAAGACTTTTAATTCTATTTGACGGGACTCAATCATTTACTTCCTTACTTATTTTACTCATTTATCCTATTTTCATCTATCTATATTCAATTCTGAATTAATTACTGTTGACTGTATCTTTATATGTTTAGACTGTACACCGCCCCGAGTCCCTTTTGGGAGAGGGAGCGGTATAAAAATATGATAAATAAATAAATAAATAAATAAATAATCTTATCATTTCCTGAGGGCCATCCTTAATCCCATCACCCTGGAACTGAAGGGGGGCGGGGGGGGGGGCAGGGACCTGCAGGAAGCTGCTTTGTCTTTAAAGCATGTTTCTCCTTTTCTTCATCCAGGGTTTTCTGTATCTTGCACAGAGGTGGATTTGTAGCTGTGCAGATGCAGATAGATAAATTCCACAGAACATCCATAACAAAAGTACATTTATTGGTACATCAGGTATCTTCATAACTCACATTTGTGATGAAGTTCTTCTATAATGACCAATCCTTTGTATATCAGCCTGGCAGGTAAAGGATGGTTATCTCCTAACCCATCTTGTAGCGATAGAAAGAAAAGGTGCTATGAGTTCATGAGTCCAGGCAAGAATGGAGGAAACTTCCCCCAACCCATCGAGGGTCAATTTAGTGACCAATCAGGATTACAGATGTGGTCATGTGACATGAACTACATTTCTCAGGATACCTTTAACTACATTTCCCATGATGCATTCTCTTAAGGGGACAGCTCATATTTCTTAAGTAACTATCCAATTCCCATAGACTGGCTGGGACAGCACACAGGGAAATATAATATTCTGCCTTTTTAATATTTCCTAGAATATTTCATTCTTCTAGGAGAGGGGTGGGTGCTAATTTTCTACAATAGAAATCTTGGGCTCAATTGTGGTCGTAAATTGAGGACTACCTGTATTCTCCAGTTTGGGGCAAAACTGGCCCATAACAAACCATCGGACCCCTTTATGATTAGGACATTCACTTAGTGACTGTAGCATTTCAGGTATCAAGCACTGCAAAAAAAAAGGGGGGGGTCATAAGATTGGGTTGGTCATGCGGGTGACCTGCTATATGTCAGTCATGACTTAGGATTGTAATGGGCCTGTTCCATTACCGTCATAAATCAAGGACTCCCTGTATGCACTTATCAGTATTATGGAATGGGTGTTCCTACGGTATATGGGGGGACATTTTTCTTATCTTTCCCAGTTGTGTGTTTGGTTTTTGGTTCTGTTGGAAGAATTATCCTTCTGGATTCACTTCCAAGTGGGGAAAAGGATACTGGAATCATGGAGGCTGTTTGGAAAAATGGTTTAATGGTGGGCAGGATCACATGCCTTGGAGCTGCAAAGAAGGAAGGGCTGAGATGCTGAGAGTGCCTGGGTTTTATACCTTCTGTTGAGATTTGAATTTGAGCTTGTATTCTGATTGGTTGTCAAGACTCCCATGGGGCCATGCAGGGGCAACTCTGTAGGCTGACCTGAGTCTCAAGATTGGTTGAGCCTTGCTGGATGATGATGTAATGAAAGGGCTTTGGGCAATTCCTATAGTTCTACCTGGAGATCTTTGTTATGTAAAATATTCTGGCCCAGGCCTTAATGGCCCACCCATTAACAAAGGTGAGGGTGAGCTCCTGCTTCTGAGTTTCTACTCTTTTTAGGGGAAACAGTCTGCCTTTTTAATATTTCCTAGGATATTTCATTTTTTCTAGGAGAGGGTTGGGCGATAACTTCCTACAGTTCTTTTATCAGGGCAATCCGGTATCAGTTTAAGAAAAAAAAATCCTATTCTTTGAGGAAATAACTTCCTTGCAAATCTCTGCGTGAACAATCTCGTTTATCATTTATCACCCACATCCTGACCGTTGGGAGGTGAATTGTACTTCCCCTAAGAGGAATTCCAACTGTCAGTTGATCTTCCTTTTTTATGTTGCCTTGTACAGAACTTGATAGGATCAAACAATTCTCTGCTCCGTTGCCCCATCCTTGATGGAGCGGTGCTGGCGATGAGCTTCCATGCCTTGAAATGTCTCCTCCCCAGAACTGAATCTTAAAATAAAATGTTGAACGAAACAAACCCACAGTTACAGTATTTTTTTTTATAACGGGAAACCCTGCTAGAGGAAGAACCCCCCCCCAAAAAATGAAGGCGTATCGGGAAGAGAGGAATTTGTTCATGTGGGTAGGAATATCGCTTCTATAGCGCAGATAAAATACATGCTTAATTGCTTCTTTAAATAGATCAAAGGACGGCGAGGTTAAGCTGCACAATATCAATGGCCAGGAAATGTGCCGCAGCCGCCCTTTAATGCACAGGGGACGCTTGGCTATCTCAGAAAGACTATGGAGAGAGCTCAAAGAGCTTGCTGGAATGATTGAGTGAGAGACACGGAGGTGATTGATGGCTGCTGATACGGCCTTCCATCTTCCCTTCTGGAACGTGCCAATTGCTTCATTTAGATCTTATCTATCTAGAGCTAGAGAATTGACTTCGGAGGGTGAGCGGGGAGTGACTGTTGGAACTTCAAACCTAGGATTGTAAAATTCCACTTTGGCAGGTCAGTCGTAACTTGGAGTGTTTGCTAAGCAAGTGGTCGCAAGCCGAGGACTACCTGTATCCCCTTTTGAATCATGCAGAATAGAATAGAACAGAATAGAATAACAATACAATATAATACAATATAATATAATTATTAGAATGGAATGAAATGGAATGGAGTAGACTAGAGTGGAGTGGAGTGGAATAGAATAGAATAGAATAACAACACAATTATTAGAGTGGAGTGGAATGGAATAGAATAGAATAGAATAGAATAGAATAGAATAGAATAGAATAACAACACAATTATTAGAGTGGAGTGGAGTGGAATAGAATAGAATAGAATAGAATAGAATAGAATAGAATAACAACACAATTATTAGAGTGGAGTGGAATAGAATAGAATAGAATAACAACACAATTATTAGAGTGGAGTGGAATAGAATAGAATAGAATAACAACACAATTATTAGAGTGGAGTGGAATAGAATAGAATAGAATAACAACACAATTATTAGAGTGGAGTGGAGTGGAGTAGAATAACAGAGTTGGAAGGGACCTTGGGGATCTTCTAGTCCAACCCCTTGCTTAGGCAGGAAACCCTATACCATTTCAGACAATTGGTTATCCTTTCTCTTCTTAAAAACTTCCAGTCCTGGAGCATTTACAACTTCTGGAGGCAAGTTGTTCCACTGGTTAATTGTTCTCACTGTCAGAAAATTCCTTCTTAGTTCTAAGTTGCTTCTCTCCTTGATTAGTTTCCACCCATAGCTTCTTGTCCTGCCCTCAGGTGCTTTGGAGAATAGCTTGACTCCCTCTTCTTTGGGGCAGCCTCTGAGATATTGGAAGACTGCTATCATGTCTCCCCTAGTCCTTCTTTTCATCAAACTAGACATACCCAGTTCCAGCAACCTTCCTTCCTTCCTTATTTATTTATTTTATTTATTTATTTATTAAACTTATATACCGCGCTATTTCCCTAACAGGGCTCAGGGCGGTGAATAGCCGCATTAAAATACAGAAAACAGTGCAAAATTAAAAGCTATTAAAAGACCAAATATAAGAGGCTGAGAGCTAAAAAATAGAGGGCTAAAAAACTAAAAACCAGACGAACCTGAATTAAAAATCCCCTAAAAACCCTAGGCCAGACCGGCTTGATGAAATAAATAGGTTTTCAGTGCGCGCCGGAAGGTCAGGAGATCAGGGATGGTCCTCATCTCCGGGGGTAATTCGTTCCAGAGGGAGGGTGCCCCCAACGAGAAGGCCCGCACCCTCGGGGTCACCAGCCGTCCAGCCGGCGGCACCCCGAGGAGGCCGACTCTATGGGAGCGTATTGGTCGACGGGAGGCCGATAATGGCAGGAGGCCATTCCTTCCCTCCCTTCCTTCCTTCCTTCCTTCCTTCCTTCTTTCCTTCCTTCCTTCCTTCCTTCCTTCCTTCCTTCCTTCCTTCCTTCTTTCCTTTAATTTGAGCAACAGGCATATCCCCCCACAAAAAGCTTTCTTTGAGATTTTAGCATTTCTGAAAAGAGACAGGGTCGTCGATCTTCACACATTTCTTTGGCTCTTGTCAGCCTGGCATGGCCAGGAAGGGGCAGATTTGATTTCAACTAGAAACTTCAAAGAACACCGAGCCACTTTCAATTAAGTTTCAGTAAAACCTAATTCAAAGAACCGTTGGGAAAAGCCTGGATTTCAATCACAGCTGTGATTCCAGATCTCCCATTCCCCAAATATAAGCAACATTGATCAAGAAAGATTTCCGGTTCCTTCTGATCCCACTGTCTAAACAGCCTTGTCTAAATAATATTATGGTTCGGGCTTCCTTTTTAAAAATATTTTTATTTTAAACCGTCTCATGTTTTAATATGTTATGTCCATTTACTTAGATTTCCTTCACATGCAACGGTCGATATTTTTAGCAAAGTGCAAAAGGGGACATGGCGTTGTTGTCCTTGGAATACTTGTGCAAGAAATTTAATCGGCGCTAGGTTGCAGCTTAATTCAGTCCTTTGCATAAAGAGAAAATGTGCAAAAGCCTTACAGTAAGTCCTCAACTTACCACAATTTGTGTAGTGACCGTTTGAAGTCGCAACGGCACTTTAAAAAGTGACAGGACCATTTTTCACACTTAATGACCGTTGTAGCATCCCCAAGGGTCACATGACGTACATTCAGATCCTTGACCACTGACTCGCATTTATGATGGCTGCAGCGTCCTGAAGTCGTGTGATCCCATTTTGTGACCTTTTGTGATGACCCAGGGCGTGGCACAAAGGCAACACAGTCGCAAAAGCAAGAAGAGTCCCTTTATTATCTCCAACTTTGCCCCCAATGTCCAGATTACCTTCGGCTGGAGAAAAATACTCTCCGAAGAACAGTCTTTAAGTGGAAGAAATTCAGTCCGAAAACAAAGTACATATAAACTGTAAATAAAAATCCACACAAACCACACTGCAGCAATTAACTGGACAGGGCAGGATAAGGAATTGCAGACTTCAAAGGCCAACAAAACACACACAGTTGGGAAGACACCAGAACCCAGATAAGCCTCAACAAACAAAAGTAACTCATGGTTTGCTTCCAGCAACTTTGCTGTGCGTAGCTTACCTTTTTAAACACTGTTTTCCCAGCTGCAGCTAATGAAGGGAATCAGGGCCCTTTTCTCCCCTGTAAGCCATGCAACTCATGTTGCTCCCTTCTCTGTTCCTCCCTGCATGCTCTAGAATGAAGAGGGGGTGGGCCTGGATCTTCCTCTGAATTCCCTCTCCCTTGTTCTATCTCATCCCTGCTCTGCCCAGATGGACTGTGCCCTTCCTCAGTTTCTTCCACAGCCAACGGAGCCACACTCCCACTCCCTGTCAGTTGCTCGACCTCCCCCTTGGAATAAGATACCAACAGGGGCATGACACCTTTCTGTCAAGCAAGATTTACTTAACAACCATGCTACTAACTTACAAACTGACAACTCGACTTATGGTCACAATTGAACCCAACATGTCTGTTGCTAAAGGAGACATTGGTTGAGTTTGGCTCCATTTTATGCACTTTCTTGCTACCATCGTTAATTGAATCACTGCAGTTGTTGAGTTAGTAACACGGTTATTAAGTGAATCCGGCTTCCCCATTGACTTTGCTTGTCCAAAGGTCGCAAAAGGGGAATCACATGGCTCCAGGATACTGCAACCGTCATAAATGTGAATCACTTGTCAAACATCCAAATATAAATCATGTGACCATGGGGATGTTGCAAGTGTGAAAAACGGTCATAAATCCCCTTTTTTCAGGGCCATTGTAACTTTGAAAGGTCAAAGTAAACGAACCGTTGTTAAGTCGAGGACTATTTGAATTGAGTTCCAAGAGCCCGGGATTGCTTGAACTGCAACATGGACAGCAAATACTATTTTTGTATTTATAATACAAATTAATACACGCTAATAATACTATTACTAAATTTGCAGATGATACAATAGTGGTGGGATTCATCGCTGGGGGGGATGAGTCTGCCTACCGAGATGAGGTGGACCGGTTGCTTTCGTGGTGTGGAGACAATAACTTGGTCCTCAACACCAATAAGACTAAGGAGCGTATATTAGACTATAGAAGGAACAGATCAGACACCCAGCCCTTGCTTATCAATGGAGACCGAGTGGAGCAAGTGGCCAGTTTTCAGTTTCTGTGTCATACCATAAAGGAGGACCTGACCTGGGGTGCTCGCATTTGCAGCCCTGGTCAAAAGGGCCCAGCAGAGATTATATTACCTGAGACTTCTCAGAAAACAACAACTGAATGAAAAACTGCTGGTGACCTTCTACCACTGCACCATAGAGAGTATCTTAACTTACTGCCCCTCTGTATGGTTTGCCAATTGCACAGTGGCAGATAGAACAGCACTCCAGAGGGTTAATGTCATTGCCCAGAGGATCATTGGTTGCCCTCTCCCCTCTTTGGAAGAGCTTTATAGCTCCTGCTGCCTTAAGAAAGTTCAAAACGTTCCCAAAGATCCATCTCATCCTGGGAACCCTTTTTTTTTGAACTATTACCATCTGGCAGAAGGTACAAGATAATAAAAACAAGGACAAGTAGGCTGAAAAACAGCTTCTATCCCAGGGCAGTAACTATTGAATTATATTGTATAGTGCAATATTAATGCAATATCAGGGGTTTTCAATTCAATGTATAGAACAGTGGTGGCTAACCTTTTGGGGCTCCTGTGCCAGCACCCAGAATGCAATGCGCCCCCCCTCCCCTTGTACCGCCACCCCCTTACCTGCACTGTGCCTCACAGCTGATTTTTCTGCTGGTTTGAGGCCTTTTTCGGCCTCCTAGAGGCTTGGAAAAAGCCTCTGCTTGGGGCCTATTATTCGTCCTGAAAAGCCTTGCAGAGGCTTTTTCCAAGCCTCTGGGAGACCAAAAAAAGACCTCAAATCAGCCGAAAAATCAGCTGTGAGGTGCGCGCATGCACAGTGAGGTAAGTTTGCCTGCGGCTCGCGTGCCGGCACAAATGGCTCTGTGTGCCACTTGTGGCACGCATGCCATAGGTTTGCCATCACGGGTATAGAATGTGAAGGAAGTGTGTTTGTGTTTATTTTCATAGTCCTAATATACACTGAAGATGGTATTTAATTTCATTGTATGACGTGCAATGACAATAAACTAAACTAAAACTAAATTTAAGTTTGATAAATTGGAAAGGATTGTATCTCCCCATCTCTTATTTAATTTTGTTTTGAAATGGCATCCCTCAGGGAATTTTTCAGCTGCAGCAGGAATGGCTTTCCAGATATTTTAATATTTTAAAATGGCTCAGAACAGCATTCTCCCACCTTGAGGTGGGAAAATGAAGCAAAGAAAGCCGGCCAGATTTGCAAGAGGAAATGATTTAATATTTTCGCTATGTGGATAATGACCCACAGAGGAGATATTTCCTGGCAGGAGCAGTTGGTGCCTGATGGAGAAGTCATTGCCCTTCTACTGGCAGGAGACCACGGTTAGAACAGAGAGCCACAATTCTTGCTCCCCACAGCTAAAGGCGATCAAAAATTGGATTATGTTGCCTGGATTCACAGGCTCCTTCTGTGGAAGTTCAGAAGACCCTGGTTGTAAATTTGTAATATTGTGAAGTTGCCAGTTTTTTAACCATCTCCAGTCCTTTGGCAGAGCCTTGATTGGTAGATCCAAGCAGGTGAATAATAGTTGCTTGGGTGGATGGATGAATGGATAGGTGTATTTCCCCAGGTCTGTGTCTATGGAGATTGTCAGTCATGTAGGTCATGGTTGCCCCTCCAGTGCCCTTTGACTGACTGACAGACAGACAGACAGACAGGAAAAAGGCACCGGTGGGGCAACCATGACCTGGATGACTGAGAATCTCCATAGCCACGTACCTGGGGAAATACACCTATCCATTCATCCATTCACCCACAGACAGACAGACAGATAGACAGACAGACAGACAGAGCTGAAGAAGCTTCTTGGATGAGAAGCAAAATGTAGGGTACTAATACCATCCTATAAAAATTGGAATAAAATACTGGCTGAGGAATTCTGGGAGTTGAAGTCCAGACATCTTAAAGTTGCTAAGGTTGAGAAACCCTAAGTTAAACATATCCAAGTTGCATTTACACAACCCATCCTCTTGGTCACCACACTATAAAAAAGATGTTGAAACTCTAGAAAAATTGCAGAGAAGAGCAACTAAGATTAGGAGACTGGAGTCTAAAACATGTGAAGAACGATTGCAGGAACTGGGCCTGGCTAGTCTAGTGAAGAGAAGGACCAGGGGAGACATGATAGCAGTCTTCCAATATTTGAGGGGCTGCCACAGAGAAGAAGGGGTCAAAGTATTTTCCAAGGCACCTGAAGGCCAGACAAGGAATAATGGATGGAAACTGAAGGAGAGATTCAGCCTAGAAACAAGGATAAATTTTCTAACAGTGAGAACAATCAACCAATGGAACAGAAGTTGCCTTCGGACGCTGTGGGATATTCACAACTGGAGTGTTTCAAGAAGAGATTGGACTGCCATTTGTCAGAAATGGTGTGAGGTCTCCTACTTGGGCAAGGAGGTTGGACTAGATCAGGGGTCTCCAACCTTGGCCACTTTAAGACTTGTGGACTTCAACTCCCAGAGTCTTAAAGACCCCTTGACTAGATGACCTATAAAGTTCCTTCCAACTCTGTCTGGCCTAGCCTGGCCTGCCTTCAAAGAAAAAGAAAAAGAAGTCCTGTTGCCTCTTGAAAAAGCACCTTTGGCACAACCATGACCTGGAGGACTGAGAATCTCCTATTGAGAGTTTTGCAGCAATAATTCAGTGCCAGAAAAATAAACACAGATGGCTGATGCTTCATTTAACATCTTTATAAACAAAGGTAGATTTTACAAACCAGTTGTAGATTTCTCCAACATGGAGCAAACTCAAACAGAAACAAGTTCAGAGCAGAGCTCCAGTCTCCAACAAGCAAGTTACTTTCATCTTCAGTAGACAGACTCAGAGCTTCAACATAGCTGCAGAGTTGCAGAGCTTACCATAGAGCCAGGCCTAGGCTACTTTTAGTTTCAGTTTCCAGCTTAGCCTACTTCTAGTTTCAGTTTCCAAACTATCCTCATTGGCTGATTTAGTTGCTGTGCCTATTCATTGGCTGACCTTGTTACCAAGCTCTATTCCAGTTCATGAATATACTCTGACATCTCCGTAGATATCTTCCTTTGTCCATTCATCCAAACCTCTGCCTTAAATCTCTGCACGTTGACTGGGAAAGGGAGTCCATGTTTAAATGGAATTGAGTAAAGGTAGTCCCGGATTTACGACCACAATTGAACCCAGCATTTATGTTGCTAAATAAGAACTGTATTAAGTAAGATCTTCTGGCCCATGTTGCAACCATTGCTATCAATGCTATCTTTGAGTCTTATCAACCTGGTTGCTCATCGCTTTGTTTTTCCAGAGCTACGTTAAAATGCTCTCCACCCTTTGTTGTTAGAAATATCTTTCTGGGTTCAGTTTCAAGTGGGGAAAAAGACACTGGAAACATGGAGGCTATTTGGAAAGATGGTTTAATGGTAGACAGGACCACATGCCTTGAAGCTCCAAAGTGAAAAGCATGATCACATGCTTCAGGGTGAGAAGAGAAGGCCAAGAAGGGCTGAGATGCTGAGAGTGCCTGGGTTTTATAACCTTTGTTGGGATTTCAATTGGAGCTTGTATTCTGATTGGTTGTCAGACTCCCATGAGCCTATGCAGGAAAAACTCTGTAGGCTGTCCTGAGTTCCAGGCTTGGTTGAGCCTTGCTGGTTGATGATGCACTGAAAGGGCTTTGGGCAATTGCTATAGTTCTACCTAGAGATCTTCGTTATGTAAAGTATTCTGGCCCAGGCTTTAATGGCCCATTAGCAAAGGTGCGGGAGGGGGTTTGCTGAGTTTCTACTTCTCTGAGGTGACTTTCTGCTTCTGAGTTTCTACTCTTTTTAGAAGAAATATTCTGCCTTTTTAATATTTCCCAGGATATTTCATTTTTCTAGGATGGGTGCTAACTTCCTACACCTTCTTTCAGCTGGGTGGGAAAAAAAAGTGAGTGAACTTTCTCATGGTCGTTGCAGGTCCTCACCTTAAAGCAGTTCATTCAGTGACCATTCAAAGTCACAACCGCACTGACAAAAGTGGCTTAGGACCATTTTTCATGCTTACGACTGTTACAGCATCCCCTTGATCCTCGTGGGATCAAAATCCGGTTCCTTGGCAAGTGACTTATATTTATGACGGTGCAGGTCATGGGATCCCCTTTCGCGACCTTCCAACAAGCAAAGTCAATGGGGGAAGCCAGATTCACTTAACAACCGTATTACTAACTTAACCAATGCAGTGAATCTCTTAACAACTTGGGCAAAAAAGGTCATAAAATGAGGCTGTCTACAAATTCTGGGCTCAACGGTGGTCGTAAGTCAGAGACTACCTGTAATGTCCTGATCACCCGCTGTTTGGATTACTGCAATGAGCTCTACATGGGGCTGCCCTTGAAGACTACCTAGAAATTTCAACTGGTCCAGGAATGTAGTAAAGTTTTTTTGTTTGTTTATTTGTCAAGCAAGTATTAGATAACAGGTATAAGTATAAACATGGTTATGAATACATGAAATGGATACGAATAAAAAAAGAAACAATAGGACAGGGACAGTAGGCACCAGAGGTGGTATTCAGCAGGTTCTGACCAGTTCTGGAGAACCAGTAGCAGAAATGTTGAGTAGTTTGGAGAACTGGCAAATACCACTTCTGACTGGCCCCGCCCCCATCTATTCTCTGCCTCCTGAGTCCCAGCTGATTGGCTGGATCTTCTTTTGTTACCCTGCACAGGAGAGTGGAGCTGGAAAGCAGGTTAGTAGGGTGGGAAGGGAATGGAGATTTTACAGTATCCTTCCCCTGCCACGCCTGCCAAGCCAAGCCACGCCCATCAAGCCATGCCCACAGAACCAGTAGCAAAAAAATTTAAATTCCACCACTGGTAGGCATGTTGGTGCGCTTATGCATGCCCCCTACAGACCTCTTAGGAAAAGGGTGAGGTCAATAGTAGACAGTCTAAGGTTAAAGTTTTTGGGGTTTGGGGAAAAAACCACAGAGTCAGGTAGAGTATTCCAGACATTGGCCACTCTGTTGCTGAAGTTGTATTTCCTGCAATCAAGTTTGGTGCGGTTTACCTTGAATTTGTATCTATTGTGTGCTCTTGTATTATTGTGTTTGAAGCTGAAGTATTCATTGACAGGTAGGACATTGCAGTAGATAATTTTATGTACTATACTGAGGTCAGATCGAAGGCGGCGTAGTTCTAGGTCAGTGACGACTAACCTTTTTGGGCTCCTGTGCTAAAAATTGTGCGTGCACTGGTGCTCGCGCGCCAGCATCCAGAAGGCAATGCGTGCCTCCCCCCACACCTCCTGCGCATGCGGTATTACAGGAAGTGATGAAACGGGCCTATTATTCGTCCTGCAAAGCCTGTGAGGCCTGTGCATGCTCAGTGAGGTAAATTTGCCTGCGGCTTGTATGCCAGCACAATTGGCTCTGCGTGCCTCCTGTGGCACGCATGCCATAGATTTGCCATCATGGTTCTAGGTTGTCTAGGTCTAAAATTTCAAGCCTGGTGGTATAAGGTATTCTGCTATGAGGAGAGCAGTGGAGAACTAAACTGACTTCCAGATTTTTTCCTGGGTGCAATTCAAGAATGGAATAGAATAAAATAGAAACATGGAACGGAATGGAATAGAATAGAAAATAGACTAGACTAATAGAGTTGGAAGGGACCTTGGAGGTCTTCTAGTCCAACCCCCTGCTCAGGCAGGAAACAAATCTCTTCTTAAAAACCTCCTCCAGTGTTGGAGCACCCACAACTTCTGGAGGCAAGTTGTTCCAGTGATTAATTGTTCTGTCAGGAAGTTTCTCCTTAGTTCTAGGTTGTTTTTCTCTCCATCTTTAAAACCCTATACGGCACAGAGGCAGGGGATCTATAGGATCGCCGTTTTTTTTTAAATGACATCTACCCATCCTATCAGGTCAAAATAGGGTGGGCTTGCTCCTCATCCCTTCCCCTGAAATATTGCCACCTGATGGGAGCTAGGAAGCTGGCCTTTTTCTGCAGCAGCCCCTGCCCTATGGAACACTCTGCACCCTGAAGTTTGGCTGGCCTCCACCTTCAATACGATTTGAAAACCTGGCTTATCCCGCAAACGCTTAGAGAAGACGACTCTGCATTAGAAGTTTGATTTGCTGCCAGGTGTTCGCTTTTCATGTTTTGATGTGTTTAGTTTTACAGTTTTAAATCTGATTTTATATGTTGTTTTAACTTTTGATTGGGCCTCCCAGAGTTGGTTAGAAGATGGGTGGCTATGTAAATGTTTTAAATGAGTGCAGGATGAGGCCGGCATGATGTCTCCTGACTCCAATGATGATAAGAACCTACGTTGTATCACTTCTTGTTTGATTCACTGGAAAATGAAGCTGTTCTGGTCTTGTGTGCACAATGCAGATAAGTGAAGCAACTGTATGATGCTTTTATATTTCCTCCTCCTCCTCTTCTTCTTTTTCTTCTTCTCCTCCTCTTCTTTTTCTTCTTTTTCTCCTCTTCTTCTACTTCTACTTCTTTTTCTCCTCCTCCTTCTCATCCTCTTCTTCTCCTCCTCATTCTCCTCCTCCGTTTTCTTCTCCTTCTCCTTCTTCTCCTTCGTCTACTTCTTTTTCTCCTCCTCCTCCTCCTCTCTTCCTCCTCCTCCTCCTCTTTTTCTTCTTCTTGTCCTCCCCCCTCCTCTTCTACTAATACCACTCTATAAAGCCTTAGTAAGACCACTAAAATACTACATCCCAGTTCTAGTTACCAGACTATAAAAAAAGATGTTGAGACTCTATAAAAAGTACAGAGAAGAGCAAGCAGGATGATTAGGGACTGGAGACTAAGGCATATGAAGAACGGTTACAGGAACTGGGCTTGGCTAGTCTAGTGAAGAGAAAGACCAGGAGAGACATGATAACAGTCTTCCCATATTTGAGGGGCTGCCACAGAGAGGAAGGGGTCAAGCTATTTTCCAAAGCACCTGCAGGCCAGACAAGGAAGAATGGATGGAATTTGAATTTGAATTCTTTATTGCCGTTGTACATATATACATAATATAAACATATAAAATTCACATAACATCCAGAGAGCAGACCCAACATGCACACCCACATGACAATCCCCAAACACTCCCCCCCACCTGCCAAGGTTCCCCATCCCCTAGAAATACACAAGCATCCACACAACAGACCAAGTAATACTGTCCAACAGCTCATTGATGGTGGTCCTTAAGTTCATTGTTAAGTGCAATTATAGCTCTGGGATAAAAGCTGTTCAGAAAACGTTTGGTCTGAGTTTTAATTGTTCTAAATCTTCCACCAGAAGGCAACAGCTTCACAAAGAAACATTCCACAAATGGAAACTGATCAAGGAGAGATTCAACCTAGAAATAAGGTGAACAATGAAGCCATGGAGCAGCAGTTGCCTTCAGAAGTTATGAGATCTTCATCATTGGAGGCTTTCAAGAAGAGACTGGACTGCCACCTGTCAGAAATGGCATCAGGTCTGCTTGCAGAGGGTGGGGTTGGACTAGATGACCTACAAGGTCCCTTCCAAGTCTATTTAATCTATATTGTGGAGGCTGCCGAATGGAACTCTTTGATCAGAGCACGGTGATCTACTTTCAGTGGACCCCACCAGCTCAAAAAGTTAGAACATTCCAAGTCAGAGCAACAATACAAAATCTTGATTTGCAGAGTCAATTTTGTAGAATGTAGGCTTGTCATCCTTTCAACACCGTACTGTTCTTGGGCCTTTTAAGACTAGCCCGAGGGGCTTTAAATGTAGAAGGACAGGAAGTGAACGTTTTCCTGGGGTGGAAAGAATCAATAATAAAAACTTTTTAAATCTGCAGTATTCTTTAGGGCCAAGATTGTGGGGGTGAGGGAAGGTTGGCAATGAAGGACTGGTGTGTGGGTCCAGTGAAAATAAACAGGCAAACAGCCTGTTGTGTGCCCTGAGAAGAGAAGCGTTTCACAGCCGAAATGGTGTGTAACACTTGCTGACGTTAGAGAAATAAAGAGTTTACCAGATGACTTCAGAGGGAAGCCGTGCTTCAACTTAGCATAACACCAGCCTTTTGCCTGTCAGATGCGGAGAATGGATGAAGAAAGATCACGCTTTAAATTCACAGGTAGATTCCGGCCATTTTAACAAAACAGTGCCACCTTTAATCCATTCCCACACTTCCCTCGCTGGATCCGTTCAGCTAAGTTTCGTAGTGGCTGCACATCACTGCAGTGGCCCAAAGAACCTGAAGTGTGCATGTGTTTGTGTGTGTGTGTGTGTGTGTGCGTGCGCGTCTATACACACAGTATACATACATATACTGCTCTTTTCCCAAAGGTTTATTTATTACAGCTTGACACAATGGTCAGTTATGGGAGATTCCATTTGATACCCTATAATGCAGAGATCGCCAACCTTTTGGACCTCAGGGACCACCAAACTCATAATTTTAAATCTGGGGGACCACTAACCGGTTCTGTGGGCATGGCCTAATTTGTGGGTGTGGTGTGGTGATCATATGACTGTCTGGGCATGGTTTGTATGTAAATATTATAAATATTTATATAAATATTGAATTTTTTATTTAAAAAATCAACTTTTACCCAAAATCAGGCAAAGCAGGTAGGCAGATTGAGTTGCTCACAGAATCATAGATTCATTCAGAAATCTTTCTATGTGCCGTTGGCTAACTCTGTCTGTCACATAAAATTTGCTTGCAAGCAAACTCATAAAATTTGCTAGCAAGCAAACTCACAAAATTAACTCACAACACACCATGTATGTAAATATTGATTTTTTTATAAAAAAAGAGCAACTTTTACCCCAAATCAGGCAAAGCAGGCAGGCAGATTGAGTTGCTGATAAAATCACAGATTCATTCAGAGATCTATCTATCTGCCATCGGCTAGCTCAGCCTGTCACATAAAATTTGCTTGCCGTGAGTCTGCAGTGAATAATAGAACCTTCAGTCCTAAGGGAGGTTCGGCTGTGCTTAAAAGCAGAGCCAAAGATCTAAAGTGTAGCTAGAAAACAAGAAATCCAACCATTTCCTGCTTGCTAGCTAATCTAAATCTCCCGGCACAGCAGAACAGCTGATGGTTGGAAAAATAGCAATTTAGCAGGCAAGTTTGCCAGGTAAGGAGTGAGTGGGTGGGGAGGGAGGGCCATGTGGGCGGCGCAGCCTTGTGTTTCTGCGCAGCCTGGATTAATTGCTTTGGGGGGTGCTCTGGGGGTGGGATTTCTCTGTGGCCCACCAAAATTTTCTCGCGGCCCACCGGTTGGTGACCGCTGCTATAATGGGCGTCTCTGCGTTTGCGGAGTGGCAGAGTAGAAGACCTGGCTCACATCCTATTTGGTTGTTATCTGTATAAGTGGGTGAAAGATAGGTACCTCGGTCTATATCAGGGGTGGCAAACTCTGCCAGCAAAAACTGAACTTGGGGGGCAAAGGACTGGCCCATGGTGCCTCTGCCACAGAGAAAGCAGAGCTTGGGGGTGCCCCCCAGGCTCTGTTTTCACTGGCAGAGGGCTATCAAAACAAACTAAGAACAAAATAAAATGAGAATTATTCTCCCTTTTGCATTTGAGCATCCAATAAGGGACAAAAAAGGAAAAAGGGAAAGAGGAAATGCAAAGAAAAAGAAGGGAGGAAGAGAGCAAGGAAAGAAAAATAAGGAAAGAGAAGAAGGAAGAAGAAAGAAGAATGAAGAGGGAAGGGAAAAGAAGAAAAGGAAAGAAGGAAGGAAGAAGAAAGGAGAATGAAGTGGGAAGGGAAAAAAAGAAAAGGGAAGGAAGGAAGTGAGGGAGGAAGGGAGGATCTCAGGGAAGTCCTGCCTTAACACTTGGTCACCACAGGTGATCCCCACATGAGTCCTGTGTTATGCCCACCCCTGGCCACGCCCACCATGGCCACGCCCACCCCCGATCCTCCGAGGTCAAACACCACCCTGATGCGTCCCTCAATGAAATCAAGTTTGACACCTGTGGTCTATATACTAAATGAATGATCCATTGGGAACCCCATATCAAAATAACTTATGTGCGGCCAGAATTTGAAACCAACATTTTATATAGCACAGTACTTGAGCAAAATGGTTTGGTTGAGATTGGCATACGTGGGACTGATTGGGGTAGATTGTAGGGGTGACACTGAAACATTATTTTATTGTATTTTATTTACCCATATATTATTGTATTTTATTCCAATTTCATTTTAAATTGTACCGGTATTTTATTCCAATTCCATTTTAAAATATTTTTATCAGATTTTAGTAATAATTTGGCTTTGGAACTCTGCACTTTGATGTGGCCCATGGGCTAACCAATAAAGTAAACTAACCAACCCAAAAGTTTATTGAAATGTCTCTATAAAGGCACTGCTATGAAGGACATGCTTTTCAAAGAATTTCAATCCCTCTATTGTTTGATTGGCATTTGAGGAGTTGATGAATGACAAATAGGTGGGCCTTGAATCTCCCTGTAAGAGGTAGTCCTCAACTTACAACAGTTCATTCAGTAACCATTTGAACTTACAACGGCACTGGAAAAAGTGTCTTAACAACCGTTTCTCACACTTACGACCATTGCAATCCCCATGGTCATGTGCTTTACATTTGGATGCTTGACAATAACACAGGAGACTGGCCCAAAGTCACCCAATCAGCTTTCATTCCTATGGAGGGACTAGAACTCACCCTCTCCTGGTTTCTATGTCAGCACCTTAATCACTACACCAAGCTGCTACAAAGGAATTTGCCAATAGGAGTTTCCTCCTATTTCTATTATTTGTGAGAAAGGGTGGTGGTGGTGATTTGTTTTGTTTTTAAATCAGGATTTCAAGCAACATGTTCATTCCCATTGCAGTCCTAATCCTTGGTTTAGTATGATCTTACTTACTTCATTTGGGACTCGGCTTTAAAAGGCACTAATGGTATTTTCAGATACTCAGTATGGTATGCCAGAATTTTGGAACCCAACCCATTCCGTTTCATCTGAAAACGGTTTCATCTGAAAACAGATCAGAATTCTGAACAACCTCTTATTTCAAAAAAAGTTTTATTTATGTCAGAAGACAATTCAAACCTTTTGTAAGCCTGCCCAGGAAAAACATGAATAATGCTGGTGGTGTACGTGAATTTCAGTGTTTGTTTTTCATATTTCTCACAGGAATGTTTAACTCTTCAGGGAGATAACTTTGCAGCCAAAATAATATGGGAAGTAGTAATTTAGATCCAGTATGCCAGAAAGTCAATTTTTTAAAGTTATTTTGGCCCCATGGATACATCTCAGGGGTATTTTTTTAAAGGAGCCTGGGAAAATTGTACACACAAACATGGAAGGATTGTGATTTGTAGATAGAGACATAAAATGTGTTACTCATTATCCTAAGATGAGACCTCTCTCTCTCAGAGGTGGTAAAAGTGTTGGATTTAGGCCATTACTTCTCAACATTGGCAATTTTAAGATGTATGGACTTCAATTCCCAGAATTCCCTAGCCAACCATACTTAAAGTCTTAAAGTTGCCAAAGTTGGACACCCCCGGCTTAGATTATACCACTTCACTATGCAGGTGGGAAAATGCTAGCATTACTCATTGCAATAAAATAATCTGATGAACAACAACTGATGTTGGGAAGATTCTCCCAGTGTGGAGATCTATGGCTTTGATATTTGTTTATACTGATTATTACACTGATATATTTTATTCTCTCTGGATAGCATCTCTCCCTCTGATTCATTCCCATAGGCCTTTAATTATGTTGGGTGGAAAAGATGGGGAAATAAACAGATAAATAGAAATAAATGAAGGGCAGTGATTCTTTTATTCAATTCTTCTTCTATTCAATTATTGGCAGGTAGGTGAAAGTATTTTATCTGTTCTCAAAAATAGAAAAAATATGATTTAGAGAAAGAGAGGGAGGCTCTTCACACATTTATCATTGGAGAAAATCCAGTTTTCTGCAAAACTACAGGATACTGCTGTGAATAACAATTCGGCCCTTATTTATTTTGGAAAAGTGACATCTGGAAAATGGGAACGGTTCCAGTTTAATTCCCTTACCTTGAAATATCGTAGACACAGGGGTATTTTGAGATCATATTCTACTTTTAAAAGGGAGAGAAAAGAACAAACAACATAATAGCTACTTGCCATAAAAACTGCCTTCCAATCATGTGAAAGTCTTTGGGGCTTAATTGCTGTTATTTGGAGGAAATTCAGAGCAGAGGCTGATTTTTTTCTCCTCAAAGACCCCTTGGATGTACAAGTTACTGGAGAACTACTCCCAAACAGTGGAGTACAATAGCCAAATAGCACTTATGTTTTTTCTCTTAATACTATACAGATAGTCCTTGACTTATATTACCACATCCACAATTGAACCCAAACTTTCTGTTGCTAAGGAGGCTACTGAAAAATCTCCATTCCCTCCCACCAGTGGTGGGATTCAAATTTTTTTACTACCGGTTCTGTGGGTGTGGCTTGATGGGCGTGGCTTGATGGGCGTGGCAGGGGAAGGATACTGCAAAATCTCTATTCCCTCCCCACCCCACTAACCTGCTTTCCAGCTCCATTCTCCTGTTCAGGGCAACAAAAGGAGACCCAGGCGATCAGCTAGGACTTGGGAGGCAGAGAATAGATGAGGGCAGGGCCAGTCAGAGGTGGGATTCTGAACTACTCAAAATTTCCGCTACCAATTCTCCGAACTACTCAAAATTTCCGCTACCGGTTCTCCGAACTACTTAAAATTTCCGCTACTGGTTCTCCAGAACTGGTCAGAACTTGCTGAATATCAGCTCTGAACTGGAGGTTAAAACATACAAAGAATAGTTACAGGAACTGGGCCTGGCTAGTCTAGTAAAGAGAAGGACCAGGGGAGACATGATAACAGTCTTCCATTATTTGAGGGGCTGCCACAGAGAAGAAGGGGTCAATTTATTTTTTAAAGTGCCTGTAGGCCAAACAAGGAATAATGGATGGAAACTGATCAAGGAGGGATTCAACCTGGAAATAAGGAGAAATTTTCTGACAGTGAGAACAACTAACCAATGGAATAGCCTTCAGAAGTTATGGGAGCTTCATCACTTGAGACTTTCAAGAAGAGATTGGACTGCCATTTGTCAGAAATGGTGTAGGGCCTCCTGCCTGTGTGGGAGAGTTGGACTAGAAGGCCTCCAGGTCCCCTCCCCAACACTGTTATTCCATTATTTCTGTTAAATAAAAGATGGTTCATATGAATTATTCATGTTCTGAATAACAATTCCCTCCTTCTGCATTAACATGGCAATGCTTTTTTTTTATACAGGAAGTAGGGATTTCATCTGATTTAGAGAAGTTTGTGCAATACTTTGGTGCATTTAGTGATGAAGGACACAATTGCAGTAGCTGGGGTTTCTGGTTAGTTGTGCTGGGTCAATTGTAAATATTCTAAGGCTCTACTGTCCTGTTCTTTCTTCCTCAAAATGGAAGACATTAAGTAGAGCAGGGCTATCAAACTCCTGGCCCGTGGGCCAGATGTGGCATGTGCTGGCTACAGCCACACCCAGTTTAGTGAAGGGGGAAAAAGTCACGATCCGTCATGTGACACTGCCCTGACGACGTGAGTTTCACACCCGGGAAGTACAGCATTGTGTAAATAGGAATGTTGTAATAGCCTAAACAAGAAGCCATCAAAGCTTAGATAACTGAGGAAAAAGGTATGTGGTATATGCATATATGTATATAGCAATAGCACTTAGACTTATATATCGCTTTATAGTGCTTTACAGCCCTCTCTAAGTGCTTTACAGAATCAGCATATTGCCCCCAACAATCTGGGTCCTCATTTTACCCATCTCGGAAGGATGGAAGGCTGAGTCAACCTTGAGCCTGGTGGGATTTGAACTGTCAAACTGTAGGCAGCTGACTGCAGAAGTAACTTGCAGTACTGCACTCTAACCACTGCACCATAGAGGCTTTTTTATATATATATATATATATATATATATATATATATATATATATTTGCTTTCGGAGATTTTCGCGGGTATTTGTATGTGGATCTTTGGTTCTTCGGGTTTTCTCCCGCGTAGAGTTGGAAATATCTAGGCGACGTTTCGATGAAGTCTCATTCATCATCTTCAGGCTTGTGTCTTCGGCCTTGTGCTTTTGAAGCACAAGGCCGAAGACACAAGCCTGAAGATGATGAATGAGACTTCATCGAAACGTCGCCTAGATATTTCCAACTCTACGCGGGAGAAAACCCGAAGAACCAAAGATCCATATATATATATATATATATATATATATATATATAAATATGATTCAGTTGCCCAGTGTCTGAATTTTGATCATGTGACCAGATGCCGAAATGATTGTAAGTATCAAAAATGGTCATAATTCATATACATACATTGTATAATGTATATGCATATGTATTATATGTATATGTATACAGTATGCGTATGTATATGAAGTATGCATATATAATTTTTATTTATTTATATCTTGCCTTTATTATTCTTTACAGATAACTCAAGTTGCCAAATGCACAAAATACTCTTTCGTGTCCTATTTTCCCCAAAAGAAGGACCCTGTGAGGTCAGCTGTGCTGAGAGAGAACAACTGACCCAAAGTTACCTAGCCAGGTTTCATGCCAAAGGTGGGGCCACCATTTCCAGTCTCCTGGTTTCTAGTCTGGTTCCTTAGTGACTAGACCAAACTGGTTCCACCTTAATTAATAACACAAGTTCCAGGAACAATTAGGAATGTTGGGATTATGTAATGACGATGGAGCTCAACCTTTCCAAGTTTCTCTGTGTTTACAACTGTTATTGTTTTATCAATATGTAAAATGCAAAGAAAAATAAAAATAGGAAAGTAAGGGGCGAAAAAAGAAAGGGGGAAGAAAAAAATATGAGGTTCAAGGGAAGAAAGAAAAAGGCGTTTGACTTCCGACTCTTTTTAGCACAGTACAAGATACCAACGTTACCTCAACTTTTTACTTTTACACACTACTATATAAATAGCCTTTTTTAGAACAACAAATCTATCTAATTGGCAAAACCCATTTCATTTTTTTTTCATCATAAGCACAAAATCCAAAAGTGATGTCCAAATAAAAAACATAAATATATTCTGTGTCATATAGTAAATGTGAGTATATACATAATTTTGCATTTATTTATTTTGTCATGTTTATGTAGTATATATTGGAGGTGGTGACATTTTGAGAGATGCATGCAATGAAAATTCATTTTAATGTATGCTGATTAGTGACAATAGTTATTATTCTATTCTATTCTAATTCTACTCTACTGTTTCTGTTCTATTCTATATTCCATTCCATTCCATTCCATTTTATTTATTTATTCAAATTTGTATACCACCCCCTCTCCCTAAGGACTCGGGGTGGTTCACAGCGAGATAAAAACATATAAATACAAATATAATAATTTTAAAATTTTAAATGAGCCACGATGGCACAATGGTTAGAATGCAGTATTGCAGGTTACTAGTTTTGCTGATTTTATGACTTTTCTCGCCACTGCAGTTGTTAAATTAGTAACACGATTGTTAAATGAATCTCGTTTCCCCATTGTCAGAAGGTTCCAACAACGGTTCCTTCAGTGCTGATGTAACTTTGAATGGTCACTAAGTGAACCGTTGTAAGTCAGGGAGCACCTGTATGAATCTTCTCTCCGAGTGCTGGGCAATGAAATTGCTGCAAATGAAAAGGGACACCAGGTTTGCCCAGATCGGATCTGCTATTGAGATGATTGAACTCCTAGGAACTTGACAGTTGTATGGCATATACAGGTAGCCCTCAATTTATGACCACAATTGAGCCCAAAATTTATGTTGCTAACTGAGAAATTGGTTAAGTGGGTTTTGTCCCATTTTACGACATTTTTCTGCCACATTTACTTAAGTGAATCATTGCAGTTCTTGAATTAGTAAGATGGTTTTTAAGTGAATCTGGTTTCCCCCATTGGCTATGCTTGTCAGAAGGTAAACCAGGACACTGCAACCGTCGTAAGTGTGAATCAGTTGTCAAGCATCCGAATATAAATCACGTGACCATGGGGATGTTGCAAGTGTGAAACACGGTCATAAGTCGCTTCTTTTAGTGCCGTTGTAACTTTGAACGGTCACTACTGTAATAAAATTCTGGCATGTGGAGCATATACAGAGGGCAGGAGTAGGAATCGGAGTCTGCTAAAGTTACTCTGCAGCGCAGTATGGAAAGTGAGTGTTGGGTTTTCTCACTACAGGTAAGCCTCAACTTACAACCATTCATTTCGTGATTATTTGACACTGCAACGGCAATGAAAAAAAGTGAACTTACGACTGTTTTCCATTTCTTTAGGGTCTTGCAAAAGAATAAAGTGGAACAACAACTGATGGCCTCTTTTTACTGGTCCACAATAGAAAGTGTTCCTCTCATATTGCATGATGGTGTGGAATGATGGCTTGACAGCCGGGGACAGAAAGACATTACAGAGGATGGTGAGTTGAGTTGATTGTTATTGCACCTCGTACAATGAAATCAAACGCCATCTTCGGTGCATATCACGACCATGAAAATGAACACAAACACACACCCTTCATCCTCCACACATTGAACCGAAAACCCCGACACCACACCAACACTGCACTATACAGCAGAATTCAAAAGAGCTACTGCCCTGGGATAGAAACTGTTTTTCAGCCTATTTGTCCTTGTTTTTATTATTCTGTACCATCTGCCAGATGGTAATAGTTCAAAAAAAGGGTTCCCAGGATGAGATGGATCTTTGAGAATGTTTTGAACTTTCTTAATGCAGCGGGAGCTACAAAGCTCTTCCAAAGAGGGGAGAGGGCAACCAATGATCTTCTTTTGAGCACAGCACAAAACATCGTGGGCTGTTCCCTGATACCACTAGATGACCTCGCTAGGGCTCGCTGCCTTAGAAGAGTGAGGAAAATTCTCAGGGACGACTCACACCCCGGTCAGCACTTCTTCACTCTCCTAGCATCGGGTAGGAGATATAGAAGCATAGCCAGCTGCACCACCAAGCTGAAGAACAGTTTCTACCCATGGGCTGTCAACGGGAAATAACTTTATGTCAACATAGTAGGATAGCCTTGCGCGGCCAGCGCAACAAGGTCACATAGTGTAATAAGATCGGGACTGGTTAGGGACGTCTCTCCTCACTGTGGTTTGTGTCTGTGTGTGCGGTGCATGAAGGAAGGCTCAGCCAATCTCTCATGTTGTATTCTGCCAATAAAGATAGTTTTCACATAATCATTGCAGCATTCCCAGAATCAGATAACAACAGATAATCAGAGTTGGAAGGGACCTTGTAGGTCATCTAATCTAACCCTACACCATTTCTGACAAATGGCAGTCCAATCTCTTCTTGAAAGTCTCAAGTGATGGCGCTCCCACTACTTCCGAGGGCAAGTTGTTCCATTGGTTGATTGTTCTCACTGTCAGAAAGTTTCTCTTTATTTCCTAGTTAAATTTCTCCTTGTTCAGTTTCCATCCATTATTCCTTGTCTGGCCTACAGACGCTTTAGAAAAAAGCTTGACCCCTTCCTTCCTGTGGCAGCTGCTCAAATATTGGAAGACCACTATCATGTCTCCCCTGGTCCTTCTCTTCACTAGACTAGCCAGGCCCAGTTCCTGCAACCATTGGTTGTATGTTTTAGCCTCCAGTCCCCTAATCATCCTGGTTGCTCTTCTCTGTACTTTTTCTAGAGTCTCAACATCTTTTTTATAATGTGGTGACCAAAACTGAATGTAGTACTCTAGGTATGGTCTCACTAAGGCTTTATAGAGTGGTATTAGTACTTCCCTTGATCTTGATTGTATCCCTCTGTTAATACAATTTAGGATTGCATTAGCTTTTTTGGCAGTCCAATCTCTTCTTGAAGGTTTCAAGTGAGGGCGCTCCCACAACTTCCGAGGGCAAGCTATTCCATTGGTTGACTGTTCTCACATCACGTGATCCAAATTCAGAGGCTTGGCAACTGGCAGGTATTTATGACAGTTGCAGTGCCCCAAGGTAACATGATTCGCCCTTTTGCAACCTTCTGACAGGCAAAGTCAATAGAAAGCCAGATTCACTTCATAACCGAATGACTAACTTAACAGGTGAAGTGATTCACTTAACAACAATGGCAAGAAAGGTTGTAAAATTGGGGGGGAGGTGGTTACTCACTTAACACCTCTTTTGCCTAGCATAGAAATTTTGGGCTCAATTGCAGTTGTAAGTCGACAACTACCTGTGTGTTAAGAAATACTGAGCAGGATAAAGTATGTTTGGGAACTCATCAATCCCTGTCTTGAAACTATCCTATGTTAAACCTTCTAAAAACTGCAACATTGCCTCAACTTGTTTTTGAGGTGCCTCTTGGGAGCGGCACACAATTTATGTTGACATAACTGACAAGGATGTGAAGAATGTACCTTAGCACCATTGCCTAAAGGAACAGCAATATTTAGAAGTTTAATTTATCTCACGAACAAAATTGCCAACATAGCTTGCACCAGGGTGTAAAAGGAGACTTTACGAAGTTTACCTAGCATAGATTAACTCCAACGTTAACATCAGACCAACCACCAAGTAACCAATATCCCAATCAAGAAACTGTCAAAGAGCCATCAGTAAACAGCCCAACCAAAGAAACTCTAAAATTGCCCCCACCAACACTGACAAGGCAAGACACCAGAATATAAACTGACAGAAAATCACACTCTTTACTAGCATTGATGATGTTACCTGGTTGGGTAATGAAATGTCTGCAAGAAAACAAGGAAGCTCGGAGAGAACAAGGATCCCAAAGCTAAAATTGTCTAACAGCTTCTCATAAGCACTTGCATTACTGATCGTATCGATGAAGGAAAATAGGTGTGGCTCAGGGTTGAAATGAAGGGATTTTTGGTGTTGGTTGTTTTCTTGCAGACATTTCATTACCCAACTAGGTAACATCATCAGTGCTTGTAGGGAGTGGGGTTTGCTCCAGGGGTGGGATTCTACCGGCTCTGTAGAACCGGTAGCTCTGAAGAGCAGCAGACATAGAACCGGGGCCTCAGGGTCAATCCGACCACAGGTTTTAAGAGGCTAGTGTGGAATACCGGGTGTATCTTCCCTAGCAATCGGAGCAATTTCAACTGCACCGTGACTGGTAATCGTGATAATCTTTACGATGGGGAATGGTCCCATAAACTTTGCCCCCCGTTTCTTGCTAGGGAGTTTTAGCTTCAGATATTTTGTGGAGAGGTAGACCTTTTCCCCCACCTGGAATGGCTGCTGCTGTGTTTTCTTGTAGGACTGCACTGCTTTAGCTAGCACTTTTTTAACATTCTCCCAAGTTGTTTTCAGTGTTGTCATCCAATCGGTCATGCTAACTAATGAGGGGGGGGATCCCTTGGATACTTAGCTATTGGGACAAAGTCCATACGGTTCGCTACTTTGAAGGGGGTTAGTCCTGTACTACTGTGAACAGCATTGTGGTGCACGACCTCCGCGAAAGGCAGGAGGTCCACCCAATTGAACTGCTGATAATTCACATGGCACTTCAGGTACTGCTCTACCATGGCATTCAGTCTCTCTGCCCCCCCCCCCCCCCCATTGGTGATCAGATGAAAGGCCGAACTAAGGCTCTGGGACAGAGGTGGGATTCAATTTTTTTTTACTACCGGTTCTGTGGCCATGGCTTGGTGGGCGTGGCAGGGGAAGGATACTGTGAAATCTCCAGTCAGAGGTGGTATTTGCCGGTTCTCCGAACTACTCAAAATTTCCACTACCGGTTCTCCAGAACTGGTCAGAACCTGCTGAATACCACCTCTGCCTTGGGATGCCACCTCTGCCAATAGACCGCAGAAACTCTCTTCTAGAACTTAGCCATGAACTGGACCCCTCTGTCTGAGATAATTCTCCATGGTACTCCATGCAGGCGGTAGATGTGCTTCAGGAACAGCTTGGCTAACGGGTGGGCTGAGGGTAGTCCGCTGCAAGGTATGAAGCGTGCCTGTTTGGAGAATAAGCCTATTGCAGTCCAGATCACTGTGTTCTCCTCACTTTTTGGCAACTCCACTATGAAGTCCATTGCGATCTCCTTCCATGGCCATGTTGGCTCTGCTATCGTTAGTAGCAGTCCAGGGTTTTTTTCCTGGTCGTTTGTTCAGTGAGGCACAGATGGTACAACTCTTCACATAACTGTCCATATCTTTCTTTATGCCGGGCCACCAGAATTGCCTCCATGCTAAGTGCAAAGTCTTTAAGAGCCCGAAGTGGCCTGCCGGTTTGATGTCCTTGGCTCCTCTGGAGGACTCGTGTGCATAGGGATTCTGGTACGTAGAGTTTCGTCCCCTTCCACGCTAGGTCATCTCTTTTTGTCAAGATGTGTTGATTGTCCCAGAACCCGAAGTCTGCTAGTAGTTTGCTTTTGAGTTTTGTGGTTAGGTCGCTTGCGGATTGGTTTTGCTGGTTTGTGGTCAGGGCAATTTCAATTGTGGTTGTCTAGTGGTTACTTGTTTTTTTTTTCCAAATAACTTCAAAGGATTCATTAGAGGCAACATACTGGCACTGCCCTGTATGAAACCAACTCTGGCATCCTGTTTCCCCCCTCCCCCCTGGGTGTTTCATAAACTGTGATGACTCAGGGCGTGGCCCAATGGCAACAGAGTCAAATAAGCACGGAAGAGTCCCTTTATTATCTCCAACTTTTCCCCCAAAGGAGAAAAACTCTCCCAGGAATAGCCTTTAAGTGGAGGAAATTCAGTCCGAAAACAAAGTACATAAAAACTGTAACTAAAAATCCAAACAAACCACGCTGCAGTAGTTAACTTGACAGGGCAGGAGAAGGAATTGCAGACTTGAAAGCACGGCAAAACACACAGTTGGAAAGACGCCAGGAACCCAGATAAGCCTCGACAATAACAGATAATTCACGATTTGCTTCCAACAAGTTGCTTTCCTTTTTAAACAGTTCCCAGCTGCAGCTAATGAAGGGCACCAGGGCCCTTTCCTCCCCTGTAAGCCACGCAACTCATGTTGCTCCCTTCTCCGTTCCTCCCTTCGTGCCCTAGGATGAAGAGGGGGTGGGCCTGGGTCTTCTTCCGAATTCCCTCTCCCTTGCTCTCCCTCTCCCCTGCTCTGCCCAGCTGGACTTTGCTCTTCCCCAGTTTCTTCCACAGCCAATGGAGCCACACTCCCACTCCGTCAGCTGCTCAGCCTCTCCCTCTGAATCAGATTCCGACAGGGGCATGACATAAACCAGATTCTCCAATTGAGCACGTTCATCATCATTCATTCTCCAATTAAATCTATTTACGGGCAAAAACTCTGGTATTTTAGTTACAATCTTTTAAAGATAAGAGTTGGAACGTACTTTTGCTTTCAAACTGCTGCACTGCTCTTCCAGATTTCCTTCCTCCCCCTTTTTTATGGCAACTATTAAAACAGGCATAGAAATGTTTTATGAGATGACACCGGGAACTAATGTTCTTTAACCCAACGCAGGTTGAGTCTCAACTGTGCAATCACAACTGCTGCACATGATTATGGGCAACAAGGATAAGTTGCAAATCCCCCGCCCCCCCACTCCATGCAGCTAAGAGGTTGGGAAACTTTCCCTTTGAGGTCTATTACACCATATGAAGTTGCCCATCCCTTCAATGGCATTTATAGCTCAGAGTTGACATGAGGGGTCCTTGGTGCTATCTGAGCTTGGTTCTTTCTTGCAGATGTTTCATTACGCAACTAGGTAACATCATCAGTGCTAACTACTACGCACAGCAGCACTGATGAGAGTCTATAGAGATTCTCACTCATCCAGGTTTTTCGGGAGGCAAATGAACTTTGAAGACATTTCGCTTCTCATCCAAGAAGTTTCTTCAGCTCTGACTGGATAGTGGGGAATGGACAGGTTTATATTCCTTGACGACAGCTGGTCATTTGGTGACACCTGGTCATAACTGGCTTCGTCTCAACCCGACCAAAACCGAGTGGCTGTGGTTTCCTGCGTCCAGATACAGCCAGCTTGTTCCGTCACTGGCCGTGGGGGGAGAAATTTTGACCCCCATGGAAAGTGTTCGCAATCTAGGTGTCCTCCTGGATGTACGGCTGTCTTTAGAAGATCATATTACGGCCATCGCCAGGGGGGTCTTTTGTCAGATTCGTCTGATTTACCAGTTACGGCCCTTTCTGGATCTGGACGCACTTCGCACAGTCACTTCCGCCCTCGTCATCTCCCGCTTGGACTATTGCAACGCTCTCTACATGGGGCTCCCCTTGAAGAGTGTCCAGAGGCTGCAGTTGGTCCAGAATGCGGCCGCGCGGGTGATCTTGGGAGCCCCTCGGAGCTCCCATGTAACACCACTTCTCCGCGGGCTGCTTTGGCTTCCTGTGGCCCTCCGGATCCGATTCAAGGTGGTATTGATCGTTTTCAAAGCGCTCCATGGCTTGGGACCTGGGTACTTACGGGACCGCCTGCTGCCATCAACAGCCTCCCGCCGCCCAGTGCGCTCCCACAGGGTTGGCCTCGAGGTTCCGCCGCCTGATCGTTGCCGGTTGGCGACCCTGAGGGTGCGAGCCTTCTCTGTGGGGGCCCCCTCCCTGTGGAATGATTTGCCCCCGGAGATACGGGCCATTACCAACATTCAGACCTTCCGGCACGCAGTAAAGACCCTGTTCTTTCAACAGGCCGGCCTGGCCCAGTAACGGTTTTCTGGGGTTTTAATTAACTAGGTTTTTAAATTTTAAAAAATTTTTAAATTTTAAATCTATTAGTTTTATATTTTAAATTATATTTCAGCCTTGATTTAATTGTTTAATCTGTTTTTAATTGTATATATTGTCTGCTTTTAGTTGGCTGTGCACCGCCCCGAGTTCCTTTTTGGGAGAGGGGGCGGTATAGAAATTCAATAAATAAATAAATAAATTTGCATACTTAGAGGGTTGTTGAAGCCACTTGGAGGTTTATCTGTGTCCTCATGGTCACCTGAGTAGTGCTCCTGGTTCCTGTAGTCTGCAATTTTGTTTTTTTCTTCTCTGGAAATCCATTCATACTCCCCCGCTTCAAAGGGTGTTCATCCCAAATTGTATAGCTAAAAGTCTTATGGAGATTCTCAGTCATCCAGGTCATGGTTGTCCCAAAGGTGCTTTTTCAAGAGGCAACTGGACTTTCTGTTTTTTTTTTCTTGAAGACATTTCTCTTCTCATCCGAGAAGCTTCTTCAGCTCTGATTTCCATTCCCACCATCCAGTCAGCAAGAAAAAAAACAAACGAACAAGAAAGTCCACTTGCCTCCTGAAAAAGCATCTTTGGGACCAGCACTGATGTGGTTACCTAACTGGGTACTGAAAGGACCACAAGAAAAGCTATCAAGTTCTGAGACCACCAAAGACCTCCCTCACTTATCGTGTGCGTTTATTGCATTATTTTCTCCTCCTTTTCTTCTTCTCCCCCTTCTCTTCCTTCCTCTTCTTTTATACTTCTTTTCCTCCTTCCCTTCCTCCTCCTCCCCTTTTTATTCTTTTCCTCTTCCCCTCCCTCTTTTCTTCCTTCCTCTTCTTTTCTTCCTCCCTTTCCTCCTCTCCTTCCCTTCCTCCCCCCCTTCCTTTTATTCTTTTCCTCCTCCTCTCCTTCCCTTCTTCCTCCCCTTCCTCCTTTTCCTCTTCTTTCTCCTCCTCCCCCTCTTCCCTCCCCCCCTTCTCCTCCTCCTTTTCCTCCTTCCTTGCTGGCAGCATATCAATTCCTCCCCCATTCCCTCCCCCTCGTTCCCACGTTCATCGCGGGTAGAAATCAGTGCAAGGTCAACCAGCTTTTCCCCGCCATCCCTTTACTTTTTCCTTCACGTTTTCCGACCTTGCTACCCCCTCCCTCCGCCCGCCCCCCGGCCGCCGTCCCTGGCTTTCCCCCCACAACCCACATCCCCGCCGACGGCCGCAGCGGTTTTTGCAAAAACTGCCTCCACGTGCCGGGAAACGTTAGGCGACGGGGGCGGGGGGGGGGTGAGCGGAGGGGAGACGAGCCACCGTTGGGAGCGCTCGCGCCCATCTCCTTTTCTCCCCCCCCACTTTTCTAACTCTCCTGCACCCCTCCCCTCGCCCCTTCCAACCCGGCCGGGAGAAAGCCGGCTCGGGATTGGCTGAGCGGGGCTCACGCGAGCCGGCAAAGCAAAGGGGCGGAGGGAGGGCTAAGAAGGTGGTTGATCTGGAGTAACCCCGGACAGCCGCAGTTCTCCTTGGCGCGCGCTCGCTGTCTCGCGCCGCCGCCGCTGCCGCCCTCGTCGTCTTGCTTCGGCCTCCCGGGGGCTGCGCGTGCGCGCCCGCCGTTCTCCCACAACGCGTCCCCCTCACCACCCCCACTCTCTGGGTCCAGCCGCTGGCCCAAGATGGCGGCGCTGAGTAAATCCATCCCCCACAGCTGCTACGAGATCGGGCACACCTGGCACCCCCACTGCGGGCAAGCTTTCGTGCACATCACCCAAGGGGCGTTTGGAGAGTCGCTCCGCATCTATGGGACCCTTTACCTGGTGAGAGCCACCCCCCCCTCCTCCCCCGCCTTGCTGCACCCCCCCCCCCACCTCCTCACCCCCTGGTTGTGGAGAGGAAGGGGAAAGGGAGACAAGAGGAGGATGGATATGGAGTGGGATAAGAAGTGAATGGCGAAGGGGAAAGGCTCGATGACAGATTGATCCCCGCCAGGGCAACCTGGGTGCCACCTGCATCTGGACTTGAAAAGTGGGTTGGTGTGACTTTCGTATATGTATATATATATGTATGTATGTATATATGTATGTGTGTGTATATATATATATATATATATATATATATATATAATTGAAAGCTTCGTCATTGTTGGAGGTTTTTTTTTTAAGAAAAGGACAGCCACCTGCCTGAAATGGTATATTGGTCTCTTGCTTGAGCAGGGGAGTTGGACTAGATGACCTCCAAGGTCCCTTCTAGCTCTTATTCTGATTGATGGAAGCCTTGCCTGTCATCTGAATGTGCTTCCCCCCCCTCCCCAAGGTCTCTCAAGTGAGAGGCTTAAGTCTATTGTGTTATTCCTGTTGGCTGCTATTTTCTAAAAAAGATGCCCATGGCCACATATAAGATATGTAATAGATGTTATAAACTATATCCGATTCTGTGATTCCATAGCTCTGTAGCTCTGATATAATTATATAACCTTTGCCAATGGTGTATATATTTTGCTGTATACCTGCGTAGGACCAGGTGACTTGAAGGATTGCTTTCTCCCAAGAACATCTGTTTGTCCCACAGCGAGGGCATGCCCCATATTCTTTCTTTTAAGTCTTGTCATCTTATGGGACTTTGGGTGGTGTGCCTTTTCTGTGGTTGTCCCTGATTCACCGTATGACAGACCCTAACACACCTGACCTTTGGAAAAGCCCTAAATACTTGACAATTCCCCCAGGCATTAGAGATCGGTTGAGTGGGGATGCCCCTCCCTCTTGGTTGTGTGCTTGGTTGTCATTTTATATGACATTTTATGTTATAATTCTTGTTTGTTGTTATATTCCTGTTATTCTTAATCATTATTATTTGTTTCTATTTTATGCTGCCCAGAGTCACACCTTTTGAATTGAGATGCCTCATAAATTTTGAAATGAAATATGTCATCCCTAGAACCTTAATTGAGAATGGCTGGTTAATGTTATATTTAGTTGTTGACGTGCACTTTTGCTCTTTTCCCTAAAGGCACACTTTTCTTAAAAAGAAACCTTTATATTTAAGCCAGTGATGGTGAACCTTTTTGTTGTGGTGTGCTGAACTCACAATGCAATATGCCCTGCCCCCCTGCGCATTCACGTACAACATTCTCGTCCCCTTACCTGCAGTGCGCATGTGCATGCCTCCCAGCTGATTTTCGGCCTGTTTGAGGCCGTTTTCGCCCTCTCGGAGGCTCGAAGGAAGCCTCTGCAGTTATGGGAGGCTGAAAACGGTGCCGTTTGGGCACTTCTGGTATTTCCGAAGGCCTGTTTTTCGGCCTCCCAAGGCTGCAGAGGCTTCCTTTGAGTCTCCGGGAGGGCAAAAACGGCCTCAAACAGGCCAAAACTCAGCTGGGAGGCACGGGCAGGCGCATTGCAGGTAAGTTTGGCTGGAGCTCGCGTGCCCGCACAAATTGCTCTGCGTACCACAGGTTCACCATCATGGATTTAAGTGGTGAGGGAGTCTACAGATTCCAAGACAAAAAGGTGCTTTTTGAATTTGCAGGGTTGTGAAAATAACACCCCTCTACATTTGATTTAAAGGAAATGTGTCTTTTTCCAGGATCACATGACAAGCAGCATAATTCTGGAAAAAAGACACAGTTGCTTTAACGAGTTGCAGGCAGTACTGCATTTATACCCCTGTGTCTTATTAAGTTTATTCTCCTTTTGGGATTTGAAGTGCTGCAGAGTTCATTTAGAGCCAGATTTCCATGGTAGTTAAAGCATGTGGCTAGAAACTGAGAGACCGTGAGTTCTAGTCAAAGGGGCGACCTTGGGCCAGTCACTTTCTGTAAACCCTGAGTAGGAGGCAATGTGAAACCACTTCTGAAAAACCTTGCCAAGAAAATTGCAGAAACTTACCTAGGCAGTTTCTGAGATTTGGACAAGATTGAACGGAAGGGTCCTATTATGCTTTTGTTTCACTTTTTCCTTCAAGGATGTCAGCATGATTTCTAAGGAGATTTGATCTTATACTAAGCCCATAGAGCTATTCAGCTTCTGTAAGACTACTACAGCAGATACTTGTATTTCTTACTTGTGCAGAAGATAATTGAGCAACGTGGGGTGTATATACCAAGCATTTGAATTGAGAGGAATTAGCAACTCTTTCTATGAGATGGACTG
The DNA here is from genome assembly GCA_023653725.1 of Bungarus multicinctus. Taxonomy (NCBI): domain Eukaryota; kingdom Metazoa; phylum Chordata; class Lepidosauria; order Squamata; family Elapidae; genus Bungarus; species Bungarus multicinctus. The sequence continues at coordinate 9,712,866 of CM042850.1, forward strand.
CTATTTTTTTAGTCAAAATCACTTGATTATTGGAAGAAAACATATTATCGAAAGAGCCAGCTTTGTGTAGTCGTTGAGTTGGTGGCCTAGAAACCAGAAGACTTGAGTTAGAGTCTTCCCTTAGGCATGAAAGCCGATGGGTGATTTTGGGTCAGTCGTGCTGTCTCTCTCTCTCAGCCCAACTCACTTGGCAGGGTGGTGGTTGTAGGGAAAATAGGAGGAGGAAGGAGTATTATTGCAAGTATGTAAAAGCCATGGTGCAGTGCTTAGAGTGCAGTACTGCAGGGTACTTCTGCTGACTGCCAGCTACCAGCATTTTGGTAGTTCAAATTTCACCAGGTTCAATGTTTTCTCACCAGCCTTCCCCAATCCAATGTTTTCAGATTTAATGGATCCCAACTACCATGTTCCTTGGGCAAAAATGAACTTCTGAACGGGGTGATGAGGATTTTGGATGATGGGATTCTGAGATCAAAGCAGCTGGCTGGCTGTATGCTGGAAAGGTTATCTTTTATAATTAGTAAATTACAATCACAGTAACAAAATCAGGAATGTGCCTGGACGGTTTTCCTATTAGACAGACTCCTGCTCAAGAGTGGAGCAGATAAGAGCTTTATTAAGCAAAGGCTCAAACTTCCACATTGAAAAGACAGAGGAATGGAATATGTAGCAAAATACCCTCCTTAGATAGTGCAGTCATTGATATCCTGTGGAAGAAAGTTAAAACTTATATGTCAACATAAGAACTCTTTAAAACCCAGGGCTAAAATCCCAGGAACTTTCTACTGATCAAAATTTGTTCATGATGCAAATCCACGAGGCTGCTGCGCTGGATTCACTCAGTAATATCTCTTATATTTAGTAATATCTCTTTATTTTCCTACAAAGAACTCCAAAATGGTGGAAGGGAAAAACAATTCAAAAATTATGTGTCTAATTTAGGCTATTGCCCTGAAAGAAAATATATTTCAGACTATTTTTATAATTGATACCAATCAAGTGGATGTATCTACTATGAGCCGTGGTGGCGCAGTGGTTAGAGTGCAGTACTGCAATCTACTTCTGCTGACTGCCGGTTGACTGCAATTTGGCAGTTTGAATCTCACCAGGCTTAAAGTTGACCTCATCCTTCTGAGGTCAGTAAAATGTGGACCCGGCTTGTTGGGGCAAAAGGCTAACTCTGTAACCCACTTAGAGAGGGCTATAAAAGCACTGTGAAGCGATATATAAGTCTTAAGTGCTATTGCTAAGTGCTATTGCTATGTTCACCACCAGGAGTTATTTATAAAAATGATAAAGAGGGGTAAAAATAAAATAAATAATAAAGAAGACCTGGTTGATAATTAAGAAATAAAAGTGAGTGTATGTCAATTATGTCCCAGGTTTATTCTTCGCTGTGTCCTCCAGATTTTCCTGGGACGACTATAAAATTCCTTGTGACCTTTTCTTTCCTGTCTTTCATCTCTCTGTTTACCTTTGCCTAGCTCAGGGGATGTTCAAAGTTTAAAGGTATCATCAGTTTCAACATTAGTTGTGTGCAAGGACCTTAGATTCTATTTGGCTTCAGTTCATAAAAGCAAGATTAGTTATTATGGTGAAGACAAAATGTAATAGTGAAGAAGGTAAACTGAGAAAGGAATACTTTTGTTGTATAGGTGTTCAGATTATTAATTCCTGAATGATTTATTCTAACTAAGATCTGCTTCAGAACAGTAAGCAAAAGCATTTACTATTTCCTACTGGATCCTTTCGGCTGTGGAAATGCTAAAAGTGAATGTTGAATGTAATTTATAGAACCTCCTGTTTAAAAAAAACAACTTCCCATTGTAAAACTTTAAAGGACTCAACGCTGCAAATAAAATATCATACCAAGTAATAATGATTGATAGTTTTGACTTAGTTGGACGTGGCATTACTCTCTATCAGCCAAAATGTACAATTTAGGAAGTTACGCAAACTTGTCATCAAACTATGGTTTAGCACAAAATGTGAACCCAACCAGGTTTATGCATACACTCTGATGATCAGTTTTTGGCTATTATAATTTTTTTTTGATTGAACGTTGCTGATAGTGTCTTGGTGTTAGCCACAGGAGTAGATCAAAAGACCAGTTTAAAATGAATATTTTACATTGAAAGATTTCAAATTGAATCCTTAAGATCCTTAACATCCTAACTGAAGTGTTTCTAAGTCGTGTAATTAATTTATTTAAAACATTTATATAGCCACCATCTTATAACCAACTCTGGGGAAGCTCCCAATCAAAAGTTAAAACAATACACCGAACCATATTACAATTATAAAGCTAAACAATTAAAAACAACACAAATCTGGTGCCAAGTCAAACGTCTAATGTGTAGTTGTTTAATTTTTTTCTCCAGGTGGAGGCCAGCCAAACTTCAGGGGGCAGAGTGTTCCATAGGGCAGCCACAGAAAAAGACAAGCTTCCTAGCTCCCAATAGATGGCAATATTTAGGGGAAGGGATTAGGAGTGTGCCCATCTTATCTGACTTGGTGGGATGGCTAGATGTCCTTAAGAAAAGGCAGTCCTGAAGAAACTTGGCCCTGTGCAATATAGGACTTTAAAGATGATGCCCAGCACCTTGAATTGCAACCAGAAAGAAATGGGAAGCCAGTATAGCTTGTGCAACAAATGTGTTACTTGGGCAAACCTAGGCTGCTGCATTCTGGACCTGTTGAAGTTTCCAGATAGACTTTAAACGCAGACAAATTAGAGTGCATTGCAGTAATTGCAATTGTTAGCTATATTGTTGGGGGCTTAGAGGAATTGTAACCTAAAAGAACTGGAAAGCAACAATTTATAACCCATAATTATATACCTACCGGTAAATATCTAGAAATAAGTTTTACTACATTTGGATTCACATCTATATTAAACCATGTAGTTTATGAATTATAATAGCTCTGTTTGTGCAAAATAGCAATGAAAGTTCAGCAAGCTATATGAGATATGAATCCAAACAATGGTTAAGGTTGGACAGCTTAGTAAGCTTCTTTCAGTCATTATGGTAACTGGATTTCTCATTTTACTAAGGTGTGGAGCATAGCTTGCAAATCACAGTGGATGAATTTATAGAATATGTTTAGCTAAAACCAGACCTACCACACTATGAGGTGTGAGCATATGAGCCTAATTTTCAAGACGTAATCTTGAACAATATTCCCATGGTTGAATAAATATGGCGAGCGTCTTTTAATCGTGGGTTGTGACTTATATTTTGAAGAGAATCAGCACTTTTGAAGACTAGAAAGGAACCAGCATAGACTTGTGATAGGAGCCTCTTCTCTGATTGTGGTTTTCCGAAGGAGATAAAAATTATTATTGCACTGTCTCTTGAGACAGTGTGTGTGTGTGGGGGGGGGGGGGGGGGGGGGGGGAAAGAGATTGTTCTATTACAATTGTCTATTGAATAAATCACTCAACTGAGTTTTCATAGTGTCTGTCTGTCTCTCTCTCTCTCTCCCCCTCTCCCTCTCTCTTGCACTAATTATATCCATCCATCCATCCCTCAGAGAAAGCCTCTGGGCAGTGTACAATATAATCAATGTATAAACAATGTATAAAATTGGCATTAAATATTAAAATTAATTTAAAATACTGTATTTCAAAATTATAACAAAATTTCAAAATGTCAGGATAGTCATTTAGCATTAGTTAATACAAGTGTGTGTGTGTGTGTTTCCTCATGGGGCCAGCTAGCTCCATGGATGTATGGTCCTCTGTGCCTCCCACCCAAGGCTGCAGAGCCAAGCATTCACCTCTTTGTCGAAAGGCAAGAGAGCAGGGTATGCTAAGGCCAGTCAACATTAAGGCTGATGTTAACCAGTTTATAGACAGGCATCTTCAGTAATAATTTTGCAACAAGAGATGGGTGAAGTGACTTTTGTAACTCGACATACTGATGGGCTTGCACTAATCTCTTCTCTACCACGTGATCAAACCATGGAGAAATGGTTGTTGTGCATACATGTTAAGATTGTGTTAAGACACACCTGGAACTGTCAGGAATCTGCAACAGGAATATTATTACATACTATATCGAATCTGATTTGATACTCAAATCTGACAGCCATATCTGTTAAATTGGCTCCTGTTAAGGAGTCTTGTTACTCAAATCTGGTCATTAAAAAGTTTCTTCACTTAACTGAAAAATATAACATCAAAGATGATTGAGGTCTTTTGGAATGCCTTGTATGTCCATGTTGAAATTTAGCTATATAAAATATTTTCACAACATTCAAGTACAGTAGCTGGCTATACTTATATGAACTTAATCTGATCAGATTTACAAAAGTTACTTGTGAAAGATCAGTATTGTGATAGAAAAGAATGATAGAAGCTCACGGCTGAACTGTGGAAATGTGCAGTCTGAGCTTGGTGGTTTTCTTGCAGATGTTTCATGACCCAACTAGGTAACATTATCAGTTAGTAGGGAGTGAGGTTTGCTCTCTTTTATATATTAGTAGCTTGCCCTGTCAATGTTGGTGGGAGTGTTCCTGATTAGGCTGTTGTATAAACCCCAAAAACTTTAACCTTAGACTGTCTACTATTGACCTCACCCCTTTCCTAAGAGGTCTGTAGGGGGCGTGCATAAGCGCACCAACATGCCTACCATCCCTGTCCTATTGTTTCTTTTATTTTTCTTATATGTACCCATTTCATGTATCCATGACTATGTATATACTTATACCTAGTATCTTGAAAGCGATGGACAAATCAAACAAACAAACAAATAATAAATAAATAAATACTATTAGTTTGCTTGTCTGAGTTGGTAGTTCCATGCATGGGGTATGATATACTTGATTGTTGGTTTAGTTGTTGGTTACTTTTGGTATTAATCTCTGCACAGCTAGGTATTGATTCCCGGTGAGGAGGTCTTTTTGTTTCCTTTTTGTTTTTTTTAATTGACTCTTTTGAATGGCATGTAGATGTTGTTTATGACTTTTGTCTGTTGATGGCTGATTTGTTTGAATGCCAGGCTTCCAGGAATTCTCTAGCATTTTGAGGCTTGGCTTGATCTAGGATGCCCACAGTTTCCCAATTGAAACTATGCTCAATTCTTTCCATATGTTGTGAAATTAAGGAGTTTTCATCATGTCTTCTGACTAGTAGTTGGTGTTCATGAATGTGCTCTACTAGTCTTCTGTAGATCACTTCTGCTTTTCTTCTGGGAGTTCTGGGTCTTTTGATTTAGGATGTTCTATACAACTTTAGTTGGTTTTGGGCTACACCTATGCCATTTGGTAGTAGTAGTCTGTTGGTGATTTCTGAAATGTATTTGGCATACGGCAGTGTTATCTTTTTCAGTTTTTATTGGTTGTGCTATAGTGGGTTGAGTGGTCAGGCCACTGTAAAGAACAGTGTACCAAGGTTCCATATCAGAGATGGTATTCAGCAGGTTCTGACCAGTTCTGGAGAACCGGTAGTGGAAATTTTGAGTAGTTCAAAGAACCGGTAAATCCCACCTCTGACTGGCTCCATCCCCATCTATTCTCTAACTCCCATTGAGTTCCAGCTGATCGGCTGGGTCTCCTTTTGTTAACCTGCACAGGAGAACGGAGCTGGAAAGCAGGTTAGTGGGGTGGAGGGAATGGGGATTTTACAGTATCCTTCCCCTACCACGCCCACCAAACCAGGCCATGCCCATCAAGCTACGCCCACAGAACCGGTAGTAAAAAATTTTGAATTCCACCACTGGCAAATAGTTATCTGTTTTGAATAAACCACTTTATTCAATTTGCATATAAACATATTTCAGATAAAAATCACCTACAGTATATGTTTACTGTACTTTATACTGTGAATCATGGTTTTGTTCTTGAATAAACAAATGCTCTCTATAATCATACTGAATAATTACTTGGTTAAGATTCTGTGTTATTACCAGAAAACCTGTTATATTAAAAAATGAGATATTTCTCAGTTCAGGATGGGACTATTCATTTATTTATTTGAAGATATTTGTTTTTTCATGAGCTTCCTTAATTTCATTAATTAATTTAATTAAATATTTTAGATTGATCCTGAGAAAAATGAATTCTAGACATATTTTTTTTTTGCTATTTCCTCTTAGACACCTTTCTCTCTGAGCTTCTGAGATACTTTCCTGAATATATTCAAATTTATGGTTTATTTAGATCTAGCGCAGGGTATATATTTTCTATCAGTCTTTTTTCTCCTGTTATAGGTTTGAATGTATTTGTATTATTCCATCTGCCCTAGTTTTTATTTATTTATTTATTCATTCATTCATTCATTCAATTTTTATTCTGTCTTTATTACTGAGGTAACTCAGCTCAGTGAGGATTTACAGATAGTCCTCGCCTTAACAACCACAATTGAGCCCAACATTTATGTTACTAAGTGAGACATTTGTTAAAGTGAATTTTGCTCCATTTTACGACCTTGCCACGGTTGTTAAGTGAATCACTGCAGTTGATAAGTTACTAACTCGGTTGTTAAGGGAATCTGGCTTCCCCGTTGACTTTGCTTGTCAGAAGGTCGCAAAAAGGGATCACATGGCCCCCAGGACACTGCAACGGTCATTAAATAGGAACCAGTTGCCAAGCATCTGAATTTAGATCACATGACCATGGGGATGCTGCAAAGGTTGTAACTTTGAAAAATGGTCATAGGTCACTTTTTTCGGTGCGGTTATAACTTTGATTGGTCACTAAATGAACTGTTGTAAGTTGAGGACTACCTGTGTTTATTTTGTTTATTAAACTTATATGCCGCCCATTTTGGCGACTCTAGGCAACTTACAAATAAACATAACTAATATTGCTTTGTTTTCCTATTTTCCTCAGAGCAGCAGTCCTGTGAGGTGGATTGGACTGAAAGAGAGTGACTGGACTCATGGCCCAAAATCATGCAGCCAGCTTTCATGGCTAAGACAGGACTAAAACTTGCAGTCTCCCAGGTTGTCCCAAAGGTGCTTTTTCAAGAGGGAAATGGACTTTCTGGTTTTTCTTTGAAGACGTTTCACTTCTTATCCAAGAATCTTCTTCAGCTCTGACAGGATGGTGGGGAATGGAAGTCAGAGCTGAAGAAGCTTCTTGGATAAGAAGCGAAACGTCTTCAAAGAAAAACCAGAAAGTCCACTTGCCTCTTGAAAAAAGCACCTTTGGGACAACCATGACCTGGATGACTGAGAATCTCCATAGACAGTCTCCCAGGTTCTAACCTGATGCCTTAATCACAATTTCTTATTATAAGAAAAAAAAAATTGAGGAAGGAAGGCCATTCTACAAATATCCAGGGAAAATGTTTTTCAATGGTTGAATTTACATAATTATTTGCTTTGTATCCTGAATGTTTTATTCCATGTGATTATTATATCCTGTTAAAAGACTATCAATTGCTGTGGGCAGGAAAAAAAAGTTACCAATAATATTTTTTTCCTCTTCTGTTTATGTAATGTGAAGGAAGAACCTCACTCTTATTAAATGCATTTGATATTTTGCTACCAAATATACAGTATAAACAAGAATCCAGGTATCTATTGTTCGAACTTGTGTTACAACAAGCAACAATTCTATCCCTCTATGTTTACATAAGTGATTTGTACAGAAAGCTGGTGTAGGGAAAATAAATGCCTTTCTCCATTATTTTTGAATGGACAGGTCATGCACAAAGAAACTAAAGTGATAAATTAGCATGCATGTCAGGATATTCTAAGATGAGGAAGTAACCAGTCAACATTTCAAAAGACCATATAGGAAACAAAGTGCCTTTGTATGTGCAAGAAATGTAAAGTTTAACTATGTGAGGCAAACGCTTATATGGAAGCATTGTGCTAGGCATGTTAAAAGTACTCTAACCCTCCCAGGGTTCACATCTCTTTCTACAGAACAGATCTAATGAACCTTGCTGAATAACTTACTCTTTACCTCTTTTCATTGGGTGTGGAATTGTTACTCCACTACAGCTAAAAGAGATATTGGAAATCATGGTTGGTAAGTAGTTGGAGAAACGAGAACTAGAGAAACGAAATCTAGGTTGCCTTTACAGAGGGATAGAATCAAGATCACACGAAGTGTTAGTATCACTTTATAAGGCCTTGGTAAGTCCACACTTGGAATATTGCATCTAGCTTTGGTCACCACGATATAAGAAAGAGGTTGAGAGTCTGGAAAGAGTGCAGAGAAGAGCTAAAAGATACAAAGAATGGTTGCTGAAATTGGGTATGTCTAGTTCAATGACAAGAAGGGCTAAGAGTGACATGATAGCAGTGTTCCAATATCTAGGGGGCTGACTTAGGATCAGTCCTCACACTTATGACCATGGCAGCATTCCTACGGTCACCTAAAAAAAATCTGTGGGCTTGGCAATCAGCATATATTTACAACGTTTGCAGAGTCTCTGGCAGGCCCCACAAAACAAGAATGTGTGGAGTTACTTTTGAGTAGTTTCTTTATTGTTCGGCTAGGGACAGAATCTTGCCAGACTGTCAGCCTAACCATAGATATACTTTGTGAACTGCTAGGGAGAGAGTCCATCTGTGATCTCTTGGAAGCAGCCCCTCCCTCTTGGGACTCCAAACTACAGGTAGTCCTCAATTTACGACCACAATTGAACCCAAAATTTCTGTTGTTCACTGAGACATTTGTTAAGTGAGGTTTGCCCCATTTTATGACTTTTCTTGCCACAGCTGATAAGTGCATCACTGCAGTTGGTAAGTTAGTAACCCGTGTTGTTAAATGAATCTGGCTTCCCCATTGACTTTGCTTGTCCGAAAGGTGATCACATGACCTTGGGACACAGCAACGGTCGTAAGTGGAACCGGTTGCCAAGTGTCTGAATTTTGATTAGGTGATCATCGGGATATCAGCTTTGGAAGCCATATTGAAACCAGATGCTCCCACGCTGCCACATTTTGAGCCTGGGAAAGTGGGAGGGTGGAAGTTCTTGGGGTATATATGTAATTAGACAAAATAACCAATAACTCCGAGACAGACATCGCTGTTATTTTGTCTAACAACATATACCCCAAGAACTTCCACCCTCCCACTTTCCCAGGTTCAAAATGTGCCAGTGTGGGAGCATCTGGTTTCAATGTGGCTTCCAAAGCTGACACAAAGTATATCTTACAATACAAAGGTTGTAACTCTGAAAACGGTCCTAAGTCACTTTTTTCAGTGCCGTTGTAACTTTGAACGGGTGACTAAATGAACTGTTGTATGTCAAGGACTACCTGCACATTCTACCGCAGTCTCAGGGTCAAGTGACTGCCGTTTGCGATCTTCCCAGCTGGCTTCTGACAAGCAAAGTCAATGGAGGAAGCCGTGTTTGCTTAATGATCTTCTAATTCACTTAATAACTGCAGAGAATCTCTTCACTGCAGTCATTGACTTCACTGTGGCAAAAAAAAAAGGTTGTAAAATCGGGCATGCCTCACTTACAACCACTTTGCTTAGCAACTGGTCCCAGTTGTTGAGGATTACTTGCATCCAGTTGGCCTTCATCCTGTAGATCTGTAAAGGATATTAAAGACTATAAACACTGTTAGTCATTGGTTCCTGGATGATGACCATTCCTATCTAGAAACTAGTAGTACACATCGTGGATCTCTGATTGCTTATTAACAGCTGTGATTTTAATTAAAATAATTTGTTTTCTTTTGTTGCCCAGACTTGCAGTGTTTTAAGTTGAGTGGCCATGTAAGTTTCTTCAGTAAAATATCCCTGAAAATAAGACTGGGTCTTATTTGGTTCTGGGCCCAAAATAAGCACTAGGGCTTATTTTCGGGTGGAGGGATGTCTTATTCCCCCCCCCCCCCCATGTACTGGAGGCTGACTTCTTCTGTTCGGCCGCGCCAGCTTATCTCAGGACCGTTGCAACCAGGCCACCCAAGCCCCGACACCTGCCTCACCTCGTGGCTCTAGCATCAGCACACCAATCTGACTCCTCCATTGCGGCCACGAGCAAGCAGAAGAAGTGGGCTGGTGGCCCCTTGGGCTCCTGCTGCAGATGGCTGCTGGTGCTGCCACCACAAGGGAGGTGTCAGCGCATGGATGGCCTGGCTTTAGTGGCCCTGAGGTAAGCTGGTATGGTGCGCGTGGTACCGCGAGCAACCAGATGGAATGGGCAGCCAACGATCTGCGCAGGCTCTTAAATGGTGCTTATTTTACAGTTAGGGCTTATATTAGGGCCACGTGTATTTATTTATTTATTAAATAATTTTATATACCACCCTTCTCCCGAAGGACTCAGAGCGGTGAACAGCCAACTAAAATATATATAAATTACAAATATAAATACAATTAAAAAAGAATTAAATTATGGACTGCCAATTAAAAATGTAAAACCCCCAATTAAAATAAGCTAAAACTTTCATACCCCATATTTTCAGGATAGGTCTTATTTTCAGGGAAACAGTATTTAATTCTGATCAGGTAGTTTGCTAACTATTAAAAAAATAAATTTAATTAGAATTAAATCAAGCATGATTATTAAATTTAAATAATTAAACTAATACATCTGTTATTGGCCAGTGTAAGCCCTGCAACCTGGGGATCTTGCAACAGTGTTGTTTTGGTGTCTTAAATACCTTTGGTGAGATGTTTACTCGTATGCTCTGGTTGGCTTATTATTATCACTTGTAAAAAGAAGCTAGTGAAGCTATCCAAGAAGATTACAAACGGCTTTTAAACATGTTGAAACAACATTTGGGCATTCCCGTACCATTACAAATTTCCCCACAGTTTGTTAAAGCTGCCTTTTGTTCTTTCCGGAAGTTTCCACTCAAACTTAACTCATCAAAGATAATTGGGAAACCCACGCTACTGGGGGCTACTATTCATTGTGCTAGATCATTGGAAACAACTAAACAACAACAACCCTTCACAGCACTCCAAATCACATCCTTGTAACAAATAGGCCCTTCCTCTGTTATCTTCCTCTGTAGGATGGTATACTTTCCTACACTCCCTCCCTCCCAAGATAATATGGGAAAGTTTAGTAGCAAGGGTACCACACTGTGTAAAACAACATCTAAATCAGGAGTGTCCAACTCGCATCGTCATGGGGGCGTCACATGACGTGTCTAGACTTTTCTCCCCTTCGCTAAACCGGGCGGGGGCGAGGCCAGCATGTGATATATTCGGCCTGCGGGCTGCGAGTTTGACACCCCTGATCTAAATGCAGGCATGATTAATATGGCCACCATAACTATCTTTATAGAATAGCTTTTGTTTTGTTTTCTTTTTTAAAAAAAATGCTATAATTTGTAAACCAAGATGGGGAGAATATAAATTTAATATGTTAAATTACATCTTATAAAACAAGCCTGGATAATGATACTTTTCTTGCTGATATCGTAAGTTATACTTTTGAAGAAGTAAAAGAGGTGGAAATATTAGGAAAAATAAGGCCCCCCTTATTATTATCTATATACAGACAGGTTATTTACACAGATACCAAGGTCATATATTAGTATGCATGTCAGGATATTTTAGGATGGGGAGAATGACCGATCAGTGTTTGAAAATATGTAGGGAACAAATTTCCTTTGTATGAAAATGTAAAGGGAAAGTAGGGCTGTCTAAAAGCTTGGAATTTGAACCATTCTTATGTACAAAATGCCCCTTTGAGTGTGCAGAAGTTGGGATTGCCAAAATGCTCCACAGATTTTGGAATTTTGAGGTTTAAACAAAGTTTTTTTGAACTTGAAATACAGGTAGTCCTCGAGTTATTGGGAACTTGAAATACAGGTACTCCTCAACCACAATTTAGCCCAAAATTTATGTTGCTAAGTGAAACATCTGTTAAGTGAATTTGCCCCATTTTATGACTTTTTTTACCACAATTGTTAAGTGAATCATTACATTTGTTAAATTAGTAACGTGGTTGTTAAGGGAATCTGGATTTCCCATTGATTCCGCGTGTCAGAAGGTCGCAGAAGCTGATCCCATGACTCCGGGACAGTGCAGCCATCATAAAGGCGAGTCAGTTGCCAAGGATCTGAATTTTGATCATGTGACCATGGGGATGCTGCTGTGGTCATAAGTGTGAAACAGTCATAAGTCACTTTGTTCAGTATTGTTGTAACTTTGAATGGTTACTAAATGAACTGTCCTAAGTCGAGGATCACCTGTATATTAAAAAAGTGATCAGAACCAGCCCGTTTTTAATGCAAACTGGCTTCCAAGTACAAACCCCATTTCCCATAGGAATTACCTGACTTGATTTGGACAAATGAAGGATTCTTTAAGCCTGATTTTACCCCACAAATGGGTCTTGTAATTCAGGGAGAGACATAAAAAATTAGGAGAATAGCAGAAATGGAGGCACATGCATAACCATAATGTTAATTTTAGTACTGGATGACCAAGTCATGCTTCCGATTCATTGACCTCAATTAGTGCTGTTGGAAAATTGGATTTGCTTTCCTGCTGAAGCAAGATGACAGATAGGTCACAGTCAGTAAGGATGGGATCTCACCATTCTTCTACTCTAGTACTAAGCACAGGAGCCCCCCAGGGTTATGTGCTAAGCCCTTTCCTTTATTCTTTGTACACGCATGACTGCACCCCATTGTAAAACACCAACACAATTATTAAATTTGCGGATGACAAGACAGTGATGAGGCTCATTAATAAGAACAATGAGTCTGCTTATAGAAAGGAAGTACGGCTGACACTGTGGTGTAAAGAAAATAATCTTATACTTCACACCAAAAAACACTAAAGAACTTATAATTGACTTCAGAAGGAAGAGAGATGCCCATTTACCATTGTCCATAAATGGCGAGGAGGTGGAGAGGGTTGGTAGTTTTAAATTTCTGGGCACTTATATCTCGGAGACTATGAATGCTAACATGCTTGTAAAGAAGGCTCAGATTCTACTTCTGTCCTACTACCGCAGCACCAATCTACTTCTGTCCTACTACCGCAGCACCATTAAGAGTGTCCTGACATACGGCATTCTTGCATGTACGGGAGCAGCTCTGTAGCGGACAAAAATGCTCTACAGAGAATCATTAAAACTGCCCAGAATATCATAGGGCTTCAGCTACCAACCCTGGACGACATCTTCGCATCTCGCTGTTTGAAGAAGTCGCACAACATTCTCATAGACTCTTCCCATCCTGCTCACAATCTTTGTGAAGCTGTTACCTTCTGGCAGAAGATACAGAACAATTAAAACTCGGACCACATGTTTTCTGAATAGTTTTTATTCCAGAGCTATAATTGCACTTAACAATGAACTTAAGGACCACCATCAGTGAGCTGTTGGACAGAATTACTTGGACTGTTGTGTGGATGCTTGTGTGTTTTTAGAGGGCGGGGAATTTTGGCGGGTGGGGTGTATGTTTGTCATGTGCGCGTGCGTGTTGGGTTTGGTCTCTGGGTGTTATGTGAATTTCGTTATATGTATATATTGTGAATATACATACAATGACAGTAAAGAATTCAATTAAAGAATTCAATTCAATATTTTAAAAGTGTATGGGGAGTATGTCTCAGGTATGAAATACCCCCTAATTCCATACCTTAACAGAATCAGTGTTAATCCTGAGACAGGTTTTATCTCAGTGTCATTTACTGTTTTATTGATGCAGGTTTTTCTCATTTGTAAATAGGATTTGAAAGGGTAAACATGTAACATTTAAACAAATAGTTTGAACTGGTGCACCTGTCTCTTTCAGATTGCTGCAATTCTCCGGAAACGAAAACTTGATTATTACTTGAACAAGCTGCTTCCTGAAATTCTGCAGTCAACATCCTTCCTTACAGCAAATGGAAGTCTTTACATTATGTTTTTCTGCATTTTAAGGTGATTTGATTATACATTTTTTGGACTAAATCAGTGGATGGTGAAGTAACCTGGTTTCATCTTCCATCACACCCATGTCTTTACTATAGGCTCAGCTTACAACCACAATTGAGCCCAACATTTCTGTTTGTTATGTGAATTCTGCCCCATTTTACGACCTTTCTTGCCTCAACTATTACATGAATCCCTGCAGTTATTAAATTAGTGACACGGTTGTTAAGTGAATCTGGCTTCCCCATTGACTTTGGTTGTGAGAAGCGGTGATCCCATGATCCTGCAACCATCATAAATACGAGTCAGTAGCCAAGCATCTGAATTTTGATCACATGACCATGGGGATGTTATAATGGTCTTTAAGTGTGAAAAATGGTCGTATGTCACTTTTTTCAGTGATGTAACTTCGAACGGACACTAAAAGGACTGTTGTAAGTCAAGGACAACCTGTACTTACTGACTGCCCTATAAAAAGGATTATAGCAATTTTCTTATTTTTACAGAATATTTGTTGCATTTTTATGTACAGTTCTTTATATCGATTGTTCCCTGTTTGGAAAATGTCACCCTGGAAGGGGGTACCTACATTTTAATAAATAGTAATTTCACTGAAAGCAGATGTAAACGTTTGGTCAGATTAGGGCTTTTTCCTGTGGTAATAAGACCTATCACTATATCAGGGCTCGGCAACCTTAAACACTCAAAGAGCTACAAAGCCCCCTGTTCAATTCTGGAGCCGAAGTCCACTTCCCCCACAATAGAGTCTTCTCCTAGCAAGGCGTCCTTTTTCCTCTACCTGACCTACGTACGTGCCTCCAGCTGGCCAGCTGGCCTTCGGGTCTCTGCCGTACATGCATGTGGGCGGAGTGCATGCAGGGGAGACATGTATGTATGTGTGGCGATGGGGCGCATGCAGGGGGCAACATACGCATGGATAGGGAACGCATGCGTATTGCATTTTGGAAATGCACGCACGCTTTGGGCACTTGGTGCCCAAAGGATTAGCCATCGCTGTCATAGAGTCTCCTCCTGGTGCGCCATGCTCCCCCCCCAAATTGGAAGCTCTTCTCAAAATTGTGGTGCCAACCAGCGAGCAGAGGGATAAAAGAGCCAAATGCGGCTCCAGAGCTGCAGGTTGCCGACCCCCACACTATGCAAATGCACATGTTCCTTTGTATTAAGGTAAGCCTTTGAAATATAAGACAGCAAAATTGAGGTTCCTCCTGGAGGTGTTAGAACTATGAATGGTATGAGGTTCTTTGAAGTGTTGCAGAGAGCACTCCTGATGGACCAAAGAGGAGGAAGAAAGCATACTTAGTACTTTCCCACTACAGCCTCCCACCTTGTTTCCTAACCTAATCCTCTGCAGACAGTTTTGGGAGACACAAGTGACTGGTCAGGCAAAGGAGGAATCTGAAAATCATGTCCCCTTCTTGCTTTAGTAAGAGCATCTGCTGGGTATCGTTCTGCTCATGGGAACCCTTGATCCAAAGTATTTGCCACCTGCGAATGTTTGTTTATTTATTTAAGAAAATATGACCTTTTTCCCTGTCACATTGCATGTAACAAATCCTATCTTTAATTGTTTTAGGCGAATACTGGGAAAATTCTATTTTTGGACTCCTGGTTTCGGTGCTGCTTTACCGGCGTCCTACATAGCTATTCTTATTGAAAGGAAGAGCAGGTATGTGTTTTTTTTTTACATCCTTTACAAACAAATATAATTCTTTGTTTATATAATTACGATTATGATGTTGTCCATTCAGTTGTTTCTGACTCTTGGCGATTCTGTGGGCCAGGTCTCTCCATAACTTCTGATCTTGCACTGCTTCTCATAGTTATTCTGTGCTCTGGCTGGTACCAGCTTTGATGGTGTCCAGCTGCCATATTCTTTGGAGGCCTGGTTTCCTTCTGTGTTTATGTAATATATCTGCCATTGGGATGTGATTCAATAAGTGAACAGATAAAACAGCACTTAAAATAATTCAGAATCATCACACTCAGTATATGCTGCAACATTTTTACAGTTCCCATGAAAGTGTTTATTTGGGTTGACATGAGGGGTCCTGGGTGCTTTGCAAGCTTGGTTGTTTTCTTGCAGACGTTTCATTACCCAAACTAGGTAATATCATCAGTGCTAGTAAGGAATGGGGTTTGCTCCCACTTCTTACTAGCATTCCTTATTAGCACTGATGATGTTACCTAGTTTGGATAATGAAATGTCTGCAAGAAAACGAGCAAGCTCAGAGAAGCACCAAGGACCCCAAATGTTTATTTGATTGTAAAATTCTAAAACTATCAATTGTCTAACTTTATTAAGAAGATTATTGGCTTCTCTTCTTGTTCTAGGTGGGATTTATTCCAATCAATTTTACTTTAACTTATTCATATCATTTTTACAATTAATAAATAGATATTACCGCAGGATCAGAGACCACATGATTGTGAATATCAGATACTAGGATTAACGATAGGCAATTACCATATGTCCTGTTTGTGGACTTCTCAGAAGTTCATTTGGTTTATGGTTATAAAAAATACAATACTGAACTAAATAAACTTGCCTCAAAATGCTTTGCGGCATATATATCCTGGTCTTGTTTTGCTCAGTTTGAGCCTCGGTGCTTATCTTTATTAGTTTCTGCTTATATAATTTTTAATGATTCTTTCCATAATATTTCAAATTCTTTTCCAGTGTACAAAGATACACTCCACGCTATAAATATGTCAAGATGGTATTGCTGGAAAATAACGTTGGGAGAGATTGTAGTTCTAGGGTTGGTCAATTCAGGTTTAAACGTGTTAGAGGAGGGAGAGTGTTTATGAAGATAGTCACATTCCTAAAATGGGAAGGGATATATGATCAAAAGATACTCCTCCTTACTCTTATCTCTCCAGCTTGGATAATTTCTTGGAAGAACCATGGCCTTTTAAACAAACACATTTCCATGGCTGTACGACCATACCTTCTTGCCTTTTTGATGTGATGCATTGGTGTTTCTCGGCTATATATTTCACCGGTCCAGAAATCACAACTTCATCCTTCTCATCTCTATCCTGTTGCTCCATTTGTTCTCACCGCATAGCTGAGGCTAGCCACCCACCCTTCTCCAATCACCTGCTTCTCCTGAGGGCTCCTAAAGACATTCTTTGGAATGAAGCCCTGTTGCTTTTCCCCTCCTGTTGGGCTCATGTTGTTCTCATCTCTAGCCGCTCTTTACAACCGAAGGCGTCACAAGAGAGGGCAGAAGGGATTAGTTGAGAACAGGTGCAGTATTCACAAAGTCCTGTGAGGTTCCTTGAAAGGAAATGGCCCTGGCAAGAAGCTTGGCATATAGAGATCTCCAAGAATTAAAAGAGGGGAAAACGGGTGGGCTATCTTCCCCCCTCCTCTCTGTGGGTGCGGTTTGTTCTTGCTCCGCGGGTCTGTATCATCTATCGCTTGAAATAACATGTCTGCAAGCAGGAGGAGAGCTTTACCAAATTTGCTGCAACTGTAAATTGTAGGCAATCAACTGCATCATCACCTGAGGACAAAGGAACTGAAGGGACTTGTCTCGCAGAGGTGGTATTCAGCAGGTTCTGACCGGTTCTGGAGTACCGGTAGCGGAAATTTTGAGTAGTTTGGAGAACCGGTTGCGGAAAATTTGAGTAGTTCAGAGAACCGGCAAATACCACCTCTGACTGGCCCCGCCCCCATCTATTCTCCGCCTCCCGAGTCCCAGCTGATTGGCTGGCTCTTCTTTTGTTGCCCTGCACAGGAGAACGGAGCTGGAAAGCAGGTTAGTGGGGTGCAAAGGGAATGGGGATTTTACAGTATGCTTCCCCTGCCACGTCCACCAAGCCACACCCACCAAGCCATACCATGCCCACCAAGCCACACCCACAGAACCGGTAGTAATATTTTTTTTTAATCCCACCACTGTTGTCTCGGCCCCTCGGTTCTTTCCCAGGCTTATTTTGGAAGGCAAATCACAGATGGGTTATATCCCAAAGTGAGAATTGAGAAACGTTTTGGAGTTCCCATCTGAGTTCTGGAAAATATGCTAGGATTGCTTGACTGGGCCCCTTCATTAAAGCCCCTTGCACTTGCAGTACTGAGGAATAACAGAATAACAAGAGTTGGACGGGACCTTGGAGGGCTTATCATCCAATCCTCTGCTCAAGTAGGGATCTCCAACCTGTGGGCCACAGCCCACAAACTGAGCTGTGCCCCGTTGGCCACTGGGCCATGTGAGTGGCTGGCTAGCGCGCACATATGTGCGTGTGCACTCTCCCACTCCCGCTAACATCATGAGCGTTGCACGGGTGCTACCTTTGTTGCGAGCGTTGCAGGGCAAACATTGCACGCATGCTCACTGCCCCATTTCCTCTCACACTTGCGACTCCGTTCGTGCGCTCACGGCCCAGTTTGCTCATGCACATGCGCGTGTAAAGGCACCTGCCCCTCTCCCCCTTCAGGCTGCCAACCCAGAAAGCTTGGGGAGCTCTGCTTTATACCATTCCGGACAAGTTGCAAGTATCTTTTTGAAAGCCTTCAGTGATGGAGCACCTACAACTTCTCAACTCCGAGTCTTTTCACCTTCATGTTTGTTGCTATTCTCTCTCCCACCCTCCCTTCTCTGCCCCACTATATTTTGGGCTCCCGATACATCTGTATGAAGGAGATGAATGATTTTGATTCTAAAATTATGCAGCAGCACCATTCAATTTTATTTTAATTACAGTGTAAATGGGAGACCAATTGAGAACTCTACCGGCTAGCTAGCTTCTGTGGAACTCAAATGATCCCTTTTCTCTTTGAGGAAATTTGGGGGCTTTAAGTCAGCAAGGACATTCCTCAAACAGTATCTTGCCATTTTTGCTAAACACAATTTTTTCAAGGAAAGCTGGACGGAAGTGATTACAGCCTTTGGTGTAAATAAGATGCTTTTTGTCAGAGAGATGCAAACTATTTAATATTCAGACTTCTTACCCAAAAGATTGGTATCAGCTTTGGAAGCCGTATTGAAATCCGATGCTCCCATGCTGCCACAATTGAGCCAGGGAAAGTGAGAGGGGGGGAATTCATTGGAGTATTTCAAGTTAGACATAATAAATCCATTTTGCTGATTCAAGGTGAGATAATATTGCACATTGTGAACAGGAAGTCTTACTTTGGGACGGATGGTGATTGAGCCATGTGATGTGGAGATGGATATAGGGGATGGATTGTAGTTTTTACTTATTGCAAGGAAGCCTGGAACTTCAGATTTGGGATTCCACAGATGTGCCAGTTACTATTCAAATAAAAGGAACCTTTGACAGAAATCTTGCCTCGTAGTTATCGATTGGAATGGAGGTTTGCTGGAATGCTGACAATCGGATTCATTTAGGAAATTAACCTCTTTCTTTTTAAAATCAGAAATGAGTATTCAGGTAGACCTCGACTTACAAGCGTTCATTTAGTGACCATTCAAAGTTACAGTGGCATTTGAAAAAAAGTGACTTATGACCATTGCAGCATCCCCATTGTCATGTGATCAAAAGTTAAGCAAATCCCACGTGGTCACAGCATCCTGTGGTCACATAATCACGGTTTACACCCTCCTGCTGGCTTTCCCATTGATTTTGCTTGTCAGAAGCTGATAGTGAAGGTTGCAAATGGGGATTATAAAGAGCTTATAAAGGGCTTAGAATGATTGCAGGCTAATTCTGCCGAATGCCAGCAGTTCAATCCTGATCAGTTTAAGGTGGAATCATCCTTCCATCCTTCCGAGGTGGGTAAAACGAGGACCCAGATTGTTGGGGGCAATAGGCTGACTCTGTAAACTGCTTAGAGAGGGCTGTAAAGCATTGTGAAGTGGTGTGTAAGTCTTAAGTGCTATTGCTATTGCTATTACTACCCCGTGACCATGGCATTCTGTAACAATTGAAAATTGTGAGCCTCTTGCCAAGCACCAGAGTTGAACCACATGGTTGCTGCTATAACTGCAACTACGAGGAAAGACCATAATAAGTCTCCTTGCTCGGGACTGTCCTGACATTGAATGTTTGCTGAACAAGTGGTCCCTGAACAAGGACTCCCTGTATTTAGGCAGTAGCAGAGAATAAATGATTTGAAAACTTTACATCATTCCCTAACAGTACAAGCACTTAAGGTGCGTATCTTCCTTGATCTCTTTAAGTATAATGCGTTTCCTCTATGTGGCGTTCCATTGTTGGAGCTTTGTATAACGTAAGACAGTGAAGATTGGAACTGGTTGCATTTTCCGTGAACCAGTTTAGCTAGATGTCTTTCCTCTGATTGAAGAAGAAGCCGATTCAGGAGCTTCCCCTCAGTTAGGTTGTAGTGGTTTCGGCATTTATACAGATCGTCCTCTATTTACGACCACAGTTGAGCCCAAATTTTACATTGCTAAGCGAGACGTTTGTTCAGTGAATTTTGCCCCATTTTCTTGGCACGGTTGTTAAGTGAATCCCTGCAGATATTCAGTTGGTAATGCAGGTTGTTAAGTGAATCTGTCTTCCCCATGGATGTTGCTTGTCAGAAGAATCTCAAAAGGGGATCATGTGACCCTGGGACACCGCCACCATCATAAATATGAGTCAAGCATTTTGATTTGGATCACGTGACCATGGAGACAATATTTGTACGTGTGAAAAACGATCACAAGCCCCCTTTTTCCATAACATTGTAACTTTGAACGGTCACTAAACAAATTGTTGTAAGCCAAGGACCACCAGTACTGCAGTTAGAAACAAAGTGAATTTCTTACCTGCTAAATCAGGATGGGCAGGTATGGCAACTTTATGACCTGTGGACTTCAACTCCCCAAATTCCTGTTCCAACCTTCCTGGCCCAGGAATTCTGGGAGTAGAAGTCCAGAGGTCATGAAATCGGCATAGTTTGACACCCCTTCATGGTTTAGACACCTGCTTGATCTGACTTCTTGCGTCCTTGCTGTGCCTCCCCTCATAGCAGAAATATTAAAGCTCCAAGCTTAATTATCCCTTTTCTCTCTTTGGCGTGAGCAGCTGAATGGTGACTCTCTCTCCAAAGGGATACTTCACATTCCAAGTGTGCAAGCATCAAGTGCAAGCTTAATGCAGCGAACGGAGCTTGGATTTGTACTCTTTATAGTTGAAGTTGCTTTGCACTTTTTCTCCGGCCTCAACAGCTTTTGCAAGAAAGGCATCAAAAATAGCTCACTTGCAGGTGAATTTCTTCCAGGTTGGATTCTAGTTTAGGACACAGCACATACCTAATGACATCACCCCCTTTCCTTCAATTTTTGTTCCGGTTTTGCAAAGATTTTCAGATAATATTTCAGGTCCAGGTGAAACGTGAAAAGTTTTGATTTTGACTCCCTCATTTCAGTGGTGGGGATCCTCTAAATGTATTTTATTAAAACGTCCCATAAGTCTTCAGGGTTAATCTTTGAAAAGTTAAATCATCTATCTTTAAAAAAAAAAAAAAACCTTTCAGAGTTTCTGAAAGATGAATGGTATTACCTGTGGATATTAATTCCTGAAAAAAAGATAGCCCTTCTCTTTTCTTCTGCTTCAAATGATTGAACTCTACATTAATATTATCCTGTGACAGCTTTCAAGGTACAGTCGTGGATTTGTAGCGGTCTGTAAGTCAATTACTTAAGGTGATGTCACTCTCTCGAGCATTATTGTTTCATTCCGTAAGTAGAATTTGTATGGTTTTCGGCATTTGTGCCAAGGACAATTTGAACATTGTTATGTTGCACGTCTAAAACAGGAAAAAAAAAAACCTTGTGAAAAAAACAACACCTAAGTTCTTAAGCAGAAAATGGAGCTTGGCAGCAAATTTTCATACTCTTTTTTTTGTTTTAGAGTATTAGGACCTTTTGTAATGCTTTTCTGAAGGACATGATTTCACGTCCTTCCTGTGGGAAGGAATAAAGCTCTTTTCTGCCTTATGAATTCTGGTGGCAACCACAGAGAAAGGTGAAAAGGTAGAGAGGTTTGTGGCAAACTTTTCTCAATAGCAATAGCACTTAGACTTATATACCACTCCACAGTGCTTTACAGCCCTCTCTAAGGGGGTTACAGAGTCAGCCTTTTGCCCCCAACAATCTGGCTCCTCATTTTACCAACCTCAGAAGGATAGAAGGCTGAGTCAACCTTGAGCCTGGTGAAACTCAATCTGCCAAATTGCAGTCAACCTGCAGTCAGCAGAAGTAGATTGCCGTACTGCACTCTAACCACTGTGCCACCATGGCTCATAATAGAAGCATCCACTTGATTGGTATCAATTATAAAAATAGTCTGAAATATATTTTCTTCCAGGACAATAGTCTAAATTAGACATGTAACTTTTGAATTCTTTTCCCCTTTCACCATTTTGGAATTCTTTGTAGGAAAATAAGAGATATTACTAAACATAAAGAGATATTATTGAGTAAATCCAATGCAGCAGCCTCATGCATTTGCATCATGAACAAATTTTGATCAGTAGAAAGTTCCTGGGATTTTAGCCCTGGGTTTTAAAGCGTTCTTATGTTGACATATAAGTTTTAACTTTCTCCCACGGGATATCAATGACTGCACCACCTAAGGAGGGTATTTTGTTAAGGCTCTGTAAATATCCCATCCCTCTGTCCTTTCAATATGGACATTTGAACTGTTGCTTAATAAAGCTCTTATCTGCTCCACTCTTGAGCCGGAGTCTGTTTGTCTAATAGGAAAACCATCTAGGCACATTCGGCTGTAATTTATTAACTATAAAGGATAGCCTTCCCAGCATACTGCCAGCTATTTTGATCTCAGAACCCCATCATCCAAAATCCTCATCACCCCGTTCATTATTGTCCAAGGAACATGGTAGCTGGGTTCCATTAAATCTGGAAACGTTGGATTGGAGAAGGCTGTGCTAGAGAGTAATTTTTATGGAAAATTTACCTGGAGAAGTGAGGATGGACTTTCTCTAAAAGTGTGGGTCACATGGAGCTAGCTTAGTGATTACGCAGGAGCAAAGAATATTGGATTTTAAAAACAATTGATCTCAGATAAAATATCTTTTGAGATATAGGACAAGGCCTTATAAAGGATTTCTTGATCGTTTCCCATTTTGCACTATCCTACTGAAACTTTAAAGAAAAACAGCATGGACTATATACCTTCAACTCTGTATGTCCTTCTGTATATCTGTTTGTGAAACAGCCAGGAGTATCACTGTTGCAAAAGATGTGAATCAATCAGTTATGCAATGTGTACTTGCAGATAAAGAGCAAATAGTAACAAATTGCATATTTTTGTTAAAGTAATCAAAGTAACTACCTTCTCCTATGTGTATTTTATATACATTTTTGTAAAAGTTTCAGAGTTGTTCCATGGGACTTATCCTTTACTCTGAGAAAATTCTAGTCATAATTGTATTTAAATCACTTTTTGAAACTCTGCAGAGTGGGGTATGCACAGATCTGTAACTTGTAAGAACTCTGGGTCTGATGTACTTATCTATGTCCAGGCAGAAGTAGCAAATACACTACACAACATGCGATTTTGTGGAGTAGGTTTGAGGCTTGCTCCACACAGTGACCCCAAGGAATATTATTTTCAATAATGCGATAACCAGATCACTTCAGGTTCTGTTGCTGAGAATTTAACGAATCCCATCTTGAGAAATAGCTTTGGTCACCCTAGAGAATGTGACTAGATTTCAGTAGTTCTGTGCTAAGTAGCCAGTGATTGGCATTACTAGAGTTGTTTTCCATTTTTGTGTGATTGAGACAGAATCTGGGGATCCAATAATTTGGGGAAGGAAATAGGCAGTGTTTTATTCCATTTCTCCTACAAACCAATTTTGAAGATAATTCAAGTTAGCCTACAGAGTCTGAATTTTATATAAAATTCAGACTCTGTAGGCTAACTTGAATAAGGGTATGGCTAGCTGAAGAGAGCTAACTAGCTCGAAATAGATCTATCCTAGTCTCCCTTATTTATTATTTAAAAAAATTATCAGCTTAAAAACCTTACACACACACACACACACACATATACATATACATATACATATACATATACATATACATATACATATACATATACACACATATATATATATATATATATATATATATATATATATATATATATATATATATATATATATATATATATATATATATATATCTTCTAGTTTTCATTGCTCATGAATTTCTTTTATCCTTGAGTCTAAGGCTTTAAACTGTATTTAATAAGCCAAATGAATTTAGAAATAGTGAAGCCACATATTTTTCTTTTGGGGTTAATAGGCAGATTGAAAGATCATACAGAGCTTTGTTTTTATCTGATAATAGTGAGGAGTCTTCTTTATAAACGAAGGTAGAAAGACTTACAATTACTTACAGCATAAGAATGGATAGTGAAGAAAGAGCAAATTTGACTGTTTTGATTAAAGAAAAGACTTCCTTCAATTTTATTTCTACATGGAAAACACTTTTGTACTTTTTGGAGAAACTGAAAGAAATGAAAATTTGATTTTGGGATTTGATGATTATAATTATGTGGGATTATAGAAAAAAACTTAGACTACTATGTACTCCAGAGTTTGATGTTTGATGTTTTATCTATATCTGTACCAAAGGAACTTGGAAGATATTTCTATTCTCTTTACTTTCTCTTTTCTTTTGCACTTTTAACTTTTTCCCAACTTTTCTCTTTTATTTTTTCTTCTTCTTGCTCATTTATTTTCTTGGGATTGTTTGAAATTCAGTAAAGTTATATGTAAAAAAAAAAAAGCAGTGTAGCAATTCTGACACACCATGTACAAGAGATTTAAGTCTCTCTTTAGAAGCTGATTGTTTTATTATTTGACTAATGAGACCAGTTCTGTAAATCTGTCTTTGTTTATTTACACCACTGGGAAAGAAATCTAATCTCAGCTAACGAAAATAAAGTTTAGAAGTGGTTTTGAAAAGGTGTGTGTGTGTGTTTTCTATTGTCCCCCTTCAAGTGTCCTTTAGATAGCCAGGTGGGTAATTTTGGGCCAATCTTAAGGAGACAGTGAGTTCTGGTCCTACCTTAGCCATGAAAGCCAACAGGACCAGTAACTCTCTCTCAGCCCAACTTAGGGAAGAGTATATTTGCTGTTTTGAGTTCTTTATAAAAGTAATAAAGGTGGGATAGGAGAATCTTTAAAAAAAACCTCTTTTCTATTCATGATGCAGTGCTTGTGTTCTGGGTTTAACATTTTCAAGGCATTTAGAAAACTCATTTGCTATCTTCATACTTATCAGCTTTCTCAAAGTCTCATGGGCGTCTCTTCCCAATCTGTGGCTTTAACTTTCATGCTATATAAAGTAGAGGAGTTCCTTTAAATGCTAAAATTAATAAAGATGTAGGTGTTTGTGCCTATTTTGGAATTTTAACGATGTAAGTTCTGAATTTGGATATCCAAGTGATGGAGAAAACCACTTCATTAACTGATCAAATATCAGAATGTTTTTGGTACCCAGCATATTTAGAAGATGTCTACTTACATACGATCATTTAGGTACTATGAAGTTACGGTGGCTTGTGCAGATTTGACAGTTTCAACATAAGTTGCATTTTGGCAAAATGTTATTATATATTTATATGTTTGCGGCACCTTGATATAGTTACGTTTCACTGACTAGTTCTTTCTTGTTCTCTGGAGATTTTAATAATTCCTGGGTTGTTTCATCATGGATTTCTTTAAATTTGTAAAATGAATTCCCTACTTTTCATATTATGATTTCTATCCCCCCCCCCCGAAATATGCAAGTCTTTACTTCCACCGGAGGATTCTGTCCTGATTGCTTGCATCCTGCCTTAAAAGTTGTCATCTCCTAAACGTGAATCATTGTGTCCATGCCTTACACTGACTCCTATAAAGGTTGTCTTCAAGTTAAGACCAGTTGCTTAGTGAAGTTATGATAGACAAGCTACTTATGGGCCAGTTTCAAAGTAATGGCTCAGTGGGGTGGGTCAAAGCAGGCCCAAAACCTGGGGACAGGAAGCGGAATACAGAGTGGCTCAGGTGGGGAAACTTGGGGCAGGTGGATCTGTACCTGTGCTAGGCCTCCCAGGGCATCCCTGAGGCACCCCATGTTTTACTTCGCCACCCATACAGTCACTTAATGACAACCATGACTTGCGTCTATAATGGGAAAGTTCCATCATGGTCAAAGGTTGAGGTGTACCTCTATATGTACTGTATTTTCTGGCGTATAAGACTACTTTTGAAACGAAAAAAAGTCAACCAAAAATCGGGGGTCGTCTTATACGCCGAGTATAATTTTCCAACTCGATCCTGCACCAATCACTGCAAGGCTGCTCGGACTGCCTCTCTAACTCAGCCAATCCAAGCAGGCTTTTTAATTAAAAAAGAACTGGTGTTGCCTCGGAAGTGGGGGGGTAGTCTTATACAGCGAATATAGGCCTAAACCTATGTTTTAACTATAAAATTAGGGGGTCGTCTTATACGCCGGTCGTCTTATACGCCGGAAAATACGGTACCTTCCTTCGCCAGCAAGTATGTTCTTATCAGTGGCATCAGTTTGGGTGTTTAGGGCAGAGTATTAAGCAGCAGCTCCTCAGATAAATTATGAAAACCACATTCCTGTGCCAAAAGGACAGGTACTTAACTTTTGTAAGTTTGAAATGAGAGAACATTTCAAAACGTTCACAGTAGAAAAGGAAAGGAGGATGATGAACTCAGGAGAGAGATGAAGAGGAAAGAAGGGAAAGTATGGCTGATCCCAGAATGCGACAGTTGACCACAGCTACCTGGCCATGTCTGCTTCACCATCACAGCTGACCCACCGCGGCCATCCCTCCCTGCCACTCCTCCAGTTTGATCTTCCCCCACCGCCTCACCCCGGGCAATTTATCAGGGGACAAATTGCCCTGCCTCTTTCACCAAATGGGACAATTAGCCGTATGACCCAGCAGCCCATCCACGTGCCAAGAGTGGACCTCTGCTTTCTCACTGCCCGTAGAGCATGGAGAGGGTGCCAGGTGGGGCGCGCAGCGGCCTCCAGAGTCAGGTGTTTTCATGGTGGGTTGGTATGGTGCGTGAGGTGGATGGGGTTAGGCGATTGGGGCCAATTGTCGTAGACCCGGCTGTTCCCTTCATTCTGCTAAGAACCATGCTGCCTCAGGAGTCAACTGTTGCTGTTTTCTGTTCAGTCATTATAAAAAATTTTGTGCAATTTTAGGAACTGGAGTTGTTGCATGTCTAGCTCTTTTCTTTTATCTTGAATCTATCCCCCTCCCAAACAAAACTCCCAAAATGGTTTTATTTATTTTAAATAAGTTGTATCTCATTCGTGATTTCTTAGCTGTCTTTAAGATACACGGTTGCTACTAATTTTTTTTTGATTCATGCATTCACTGTGAGCACATTCAGGCATGGTTGTGGGCAGAATCAGAAAATAAATGGAGCTATGGGATTGCAAGAGTTCACAGGTTGCCTGTATCTTAAATTTGTTTTGGATTCCTCCCCCCCTCCCATCTTCTTTTCATCCATTTAAACAGGTCTGATCCAAAATGTAATTCATTCAATTATGGGCCCTTCCTTTGCACTACAGCCTCCCCAAAGAAAATTCAATATGTTATTTCTCATTTCAGACATACAAAATGTAAGTAAATATCATTTTGATCCAGGCACAGCCTTTTTTTTTTTGTTGTTTGTCTGTCTGGTGAGCTATTGTTGAGCACTCTATACTAACTAACAAATTAATAGATGGCATTGATCTTTCTCTTTCACTCTCTCTCTCTAAGATAATATTAGACATCAATATTCCCACAGTGGGAATCTCGGTTTTACTTTAAATAAAAATATTATTTTTTAATTAGTGCCTGATGACCTCTTGATGACCAGGAAATTAAACTTTTGTTTTAGTTTCTTATCTTTCCTCAGGAAGGAGAACAAATGTTCCAAAACACAAGCACGTTTTCGTAATTTATTG
Source organism: Bungarus multicinctus (assembly GCA_023653725.1). Taxonomy (NCBI): domain Eukaryota; kingdom Metazoa; phylum Chordata; class Lepidosauria; order Squamata; family Elapidae; genus Bungarus; species Bungarus multicinctus. The sequence goes on from CM042850.1 coordinate 9,740,613, forward strand.
AGACAATTAAACATGGTGTTTCTCACAGTGAACAAAATTGTACACAGCTCTTGGCTTTGGTAATAGCTAAGGATGTTTGGTGCCTTGCGGATTATAGATACCATTAAAGCTATGATGGAATGGTATGGCTCTGGGGATGAGAATACGATATCGTGTTCTTGGCACAACAGCAAATATCAGAATGGAAGTTCTCTCTCTCTCTCTCTGTCTCCCTCTCCCTCCCTCCCTCCCCCTCTCTCTTTACCTATGCACACACATACATACTATACATACTTTCTCTCTCCCTCTCCCTCTCCCCCTCCCTCTCCCCCTCCCCTTCCCTCCCTCCCCCCTCTCATATACTACTATATCCACCTGGAAGCTTTCAAGAAGAGACTGGACTGCCATCTGTCAGAAATGGTGTGTAAGGTCTGCTTGGGCAGGGGATTGGCCTATAAGGTTCCTTCCAACTCTGTTAATCTGTGTGTGTGTGTGTGTGTGTGTGTGTGTTTCATTTGAATGAAATATACTTTCATGTTTTAGGCGTTTGAAATGATCACCGTTGGTGTGTTATCAGTGTAGAAGAACAAAGGATAAATGCCTGCATGTTACTGAAAAATACATGTAAGGAGCTTTCAGTCAATTTGTCTTTTCTTTGAAATGCTCCCACTCATTGCCTAGAAGATGTTCAAAAGCCTTTGACCATTGAAGCAGTTTTCATAAAGGTCCTGGGAATTTTTAAATGATTGTTCATATACCAAAGATGTAGGAGTTTCTTTTCTCATCTTCAAAATATTTGGATTCTTCAGTGTTGTTGCAAAGAGAGAAAGGAGAGAAAGTCCGTAGTTTTCACAGATCAGGCTTATTATTGCCTGTTTGGGTTTGTAACCTTCCTCAAATACCCTTTTGTCTTTGTTCATAAGCTTTGTATACTTTCACTTAAATATGGATGCATTTGTTGGGATGTATTTAGGCGAAACATCTTGGCGTATTTGCAATCCTGTGTTGCAAGTTGCTCTACAGCAATTCTTTCCCCCCATAAATCAGTATCAAATCAAATATTTTGTGCTCCAGGAACCAGTAGACAGACAAAAGGAATAAAGACTAATTTAATTTATTTAATTAAAGGCTAAAAACTAATTCAGTCTAAATTAAAACCGCAGCAGGGGAGGAACACTGCAGAGTGGCCAGTTCTTGGACAAAAGTCATTAATCGCATAATAACAAATTCAGATAACATAAATTTGCATAAAATGAGGCAAACCTGTAGTTTATGAAGAAAGAGGACTTTGACAGAAACAGCAGCATGATTATCCAATGTTTATTGTGTGGAATTTGTGAAGTAAGGCATGCAACCTTGATGCCACATCAGAAAGAAAACGGATAAAGAGAGAAAATGGTAACAAAATCAGACACAAATACATTGCTAATGATGTAGGGTCAATTAGGGCAAGATAAATTATAAATAATAATATGCACTGTAGGTATATACTTGCTAGGTAACAAATGTATTACGGTTAACAGAGGAGACCATAAGAGACAGTTATACAACTGATGGGAGATTGAATTTGGGTCGGTCACCGCGACTAGAGATGTCCTCTTCCGAGCTTTTGGACTCATGATGGAGCCCATTTTCAGGGAACTTTTCCCTACCAGAATACATGCTTTGGGCTTGTGTTTATGTGGTGTCATATTTATGTGGTGCCTTCCTATTGGCTGACTGGTGTGTTGATGGCTGGCGATTGGCTGTCGTTTCCTTAGGCTGCCAAGCCCTCAGTTCCTAAGAATTTGATAGGCTGGTGGTAATTCAGCATTCCTGTTGACTGATAAGGGGCCAGGCTTCAATCATTTCCCTGGCTATCTTTGTACCTGCTTGGCTGAAAATCTTAGTAGCTGCGAAATTAAATGTGCATCCTTGTTTATTGCAATGTGAGGTTACCAGCGAATTCCGGTCTCCTCATCTGACTGCTCGCTTATGTTCTTGCAATCTGGTGGTTAGCTTCGTCCCCATTTGTCCTGCATAATCACAGGGGCAATCCATGCAGGGGATCCAATAGATTACATTGGAAGTATCTCCCACCTCCAAACTATTTTTTACAATGCATAATTTGCCCTGGAGTGGTAGCCTCCTTTGTGAGACATATGTCTATCAGTTAGAGATTCTGTGTAAACGTTACCCACAATAAAGTTTGGTTTGTGCAAAATAATGGGCACACTAACAATATCAGACAGGTCAAGTTATCTGTCATGCCCCTGTCGGAGTCTGAATCCGAGGAGGAAGCCGAACAGCTGACAGGGAGTGGGAATGTGGCTCCATTGGTTGTGGAGGAAACTGGGGAAGGGCAAAGTCTGGCTGGGCAGAATAGGGAAGAGGTAGAGCAAGGGAGAGGGAATTCAGAGGAAGACCCAGCCCTCCCCTTCATCTCAGGGCATGCAAGGAGGAATGGAGAAGGGAGCAACGTGGGTTGTGTGCGGCTTATGGGGGAGGAAAGGGCTCTGATTCCCTTCATTAGCTGCAGCTGGGAACACAGTTTATAAAAAAGACAAGGTGTGTGTGGCAGACTATTGGGAGCAAGCGTGACTTTATCTTGTATCAGCGTGGCTTATCTGTGTTCCTGGCATTTTCCCAACTGTGTGAGTTTTGCCGTGCCTTCAAGTCTGAAATTCTTGCTCCTGCCCTGCCAAACGAATTACTTCAGTTTGGCTTGATTGGACTTTAAGTTTGTGTTTACCCTGTTTCAGACTGAATTTTCTGCAGTCACAGGCTGTTCCTGGGAGAGTTTTTCTTCAGCCAGAAGGTAATCTGGACATTGGGGACACAGTTGGAGAGAATAAAGGGACTCTTATTGATTATTTGATTGTGTTGCCCTTGTGCCATGCCCCAGGTCCTCACATTATCTTTAAATGAAAATTCATATACAATGCTAATAGGACTCTAATAAATGTAATTATATGCTTATATAACAATGCAAGGGATGCGGTGGCTCAGTGGCTAAGACGCTGACTTTGTTGATCAGAAAGGTTGGCAGTTCGGTGGTTCGAATCTCTAGTGCTGCGTTACGGAATGAGCTCCTTTTTCTTGTCCCAGCTTCTGCCAACCTAGCAGTTTGAAAGCATGTAAAAAATGCATGTAGAAAAATAGGGACCACCTCGGTGGGAAGGTAACAGTGTTCCATGAGCCTTTGGCATTTAGTCATGCCGGCCACATGACCACGGAGACGTCTTCGGACAGCGCTGGCTCTTCGGCTTTGTAACGGAGATGAGCACTGCCCCCTAGTGGAAACAACTAGCACGTATATGCAAGGGGAACCTTTATCTTTACCTTTATAACAATGAATCATTGTCAAGTTTTTCTAACATTTCAAATACAGTACTCCAGCTCATTTTTGTCCTTATTTCATGTTTTGATAAACTCTATAACCCTTTTCGACATTGCAGGGAGTCATTATTTTACTTCACTGCTAAGATGAATAAGCTACCTTAAATAAGTCTTTTGTGGTATTCTACTTACAGTGTGGAGCCCAACGTTATGCAAAGTTACTTTAGCTGTTGGAAGTTGTTTCTTGGATTTACTGATGGGGAATCTGTAAACCACATCTTGCGATAGATGTTTGTTTTCACGACAAGTTCTTTCACTACAGCCTCACTACATGGGTATTGCTTAGATTGAAATTTCCCTATCCCTGTCTGCATTTTTAGTCCTCTTATTTTGAAGCTTAGCTGTTCTTGTTGGTTTTATGTGAACTTTTGCACCAGGATCTCTCCGTCAGACTTCAGCTGAAAGAAGGAAATAGTTGGGTGTGAGTGATTAAGCATAATCTAAACATCAACTGTAACGCTTTGTTATTTCAGACTTCCCTCCCACCAACCCCATAATAGTTCCAGATATGGAATTGTGAGCCAATCACTTAGGCGGCTGTCCAGAGGATAAATTGGCCATTTCTTGATTTGATTATGGGTTTGAGGTCGCCGGGTAATTTTTTTACGTTTGATTTAGTTGCACAGGTTAACTTCTATATTTAACTTTTAAAATGACTGTGTTTGTAGATTAGATTCTGTCTTGTGAAGGAGCCCTGTTCCAAACAGTTTTATGCAATTAAATTTCACGTTAAAGAAAAAAAAAATAGCCGTATAAGCTGCCTCCAGTTGGAGCCGATACAAAAGATTTGTCCTTGTAATAGGACTGTGAACTGTGTTTTTCTTTAGCAGAAATACAGTATGGGACAGATTTCAGCAGAAGTACAATACACAGTGACATGTGGCATTCACAGACCCAGAAGGAGCAAAATTGTAGTATAGGATTTGTGGGTGCCTTACTTCTTGTACTTCTTGCGGTATATAAGTCTAAATGCTATTGTTACTACTGTATTCTGCAATGTTTTGTGAGAGTGCATCTATCTTAAGAATGGATTGGATATATTTGGCAAGACACTTTAATAAATTGGACAACTTTGCAACTGTATCAAGATAAAAAAAAATGGTGAGTCAGGAATAAAAGAAGCTGCCTTACCTTAAATGAGATTACTGGTTCTATACATGCATGTTTTGTTTACACAAGCTGGCAACAGCTTTTTAGATTTCCAATGGGGATTTTCCCAGCCCTAACTAGATTAAACTAAGGGCATTCTGTATGTGAAAACAGACAAATGGTTGCCCAATCTCTTCACGTAAACCTTCAGTGGTGGAGCACCCACTGGTGGAAGCAAGAAGGAGGCAAGAACAGTTTCTTTACTGTTGTTTGTCTACAGGCAGAATCTTGCCAGACTAAAGCAATCATTTGCATAATTACAGATACACTATGAATAGCTAGGGAAGAGCCATCCTTGCCCTCTTCTGCCTACCAGACACTCCAGCTCTCTGCCCACTGGGGAAGAGCCCTTCCCTCCTGTGACTCCAGACTACATCCCACCACAAATTCTTAGGCTTTGTGTTAAAGCTTGTACAGGTTAGGGTTAGGTATATACTGAGCATTTTTTAAAGAAAGGATTAACAATAATAACAGCAAGTTTGATCACATCAACCAGCAGATTTGTTGTATATAGCAGGGGTGTCAGACTGGTGGCCAACTGGCAGAATGCGTCACATGCAGGCCACACCCACTCCAGCTCTGTAAAGGCAAAAAAAAATCGCGATATGTCATGTGACATCAATGTGATGCAGCGAGTTTGACACCCATGGTATATACTAATACACCCGTGGTATATAGTAATACCGCTGAAGGAACAGAATGGCATTTCCATTGCTTTGACTACTAACGGAATTTCCATTTAAATATGATGGAATTTTTGAATGCATTGTGTTTGACATGAGTTTTGAATGCCCTAATAATTACTCTTGTCTTTTTTGTTTTGGTTTATAGGAGGGGGTTGCTTACAATTTACATGGCCAATTTGGTAAGTAATGCTATCGTAATGCACTATACAAAAGCATGAAAGCTATGTATAAATATATAGACTGAATCCTCTTTTCATTCCATGAGATATAGTCCCTTCATTGGCTTAACTGATACCTAGAGCCCAAATCTACATTTCTTTTGGAACTGAAAAAGTAAATAGGTTTCTGGGCTGATGAGTGTTATCATGTTGTATTAGTCTTCTTCAACTGATGCTTTCCAGCCAGCCCTCCCGATCTAATGCAAATTGGTTTTCTGGGAGCAGTAGGTTATTTAATTATCATTAAAGTTGTTGATAATAAATTTTTCATGGAGAAAAAAAGTATATAATGTGACGCGCGTTGAAAGTCAATAATAAAAAACAACAGAATTACCAGAAGCATAATCTTATGATTTATGATGATTGTATTTTATGATTATGATCATATTGTTGCTTGTATGTACACTGAGGGCTTATGCACCAGATACAAATTCCTTGTGTATCATACTTGGTCAATAAAGAATTCTATTCTGTTCTAATCAGGAGTGGGATTCCACTGGTATAACAACCAGTTCGGTGATCGTACGCTTTGTGCGCTTTCACGCTAAATGCACGCTCCATGCACGCGCTCCGCACTTAAAAAAGGCAAGCCCATACTTACCTTCATCTGCAGACTCTGTGAAGAAAACTGCTCTGCCGGGTGAAACAAAGGCATAAAGCACAGGAAAGAGCAGGGTCAGGCGGGTGGGCTCACTTCCGTGTCCCAACAAACCGGTTTGGATCAAGCTGAACATGGGAACAAGGGGTTCGCCCGATCCGGTCCGAACCAGTAGAATCCCACCCTGGTTCAATTCTAATTCTAATTCTGATCTTATTCCTGGTCCGGTCCGGTCCAGTCCAGTCCAGTCCAGTCCATTCTTAAAGTAAGGAAGTTGGTTTCTTCCCCAAACCCAAAAACTTTAACCTTAGACTGTCTACTATTGACCTCACCTGTTTCCTAAGAGGCCTGTAGGGGGCGTGCATAAGCGCACCAACGTGCCTACTGTCCCTGTCCTAATGTTTCATAATTTTTCTTATATGTATCCATGTATTCATAACTATGTTTTTACTTATACCTATTATCTTGTAAGCGATTGACAAATGAAATAAATAAAAATAAATAAATAAATCAGGTAGTTACGTTAGGTGTTCAGCAGGGTGGAAAAGAGCGAAAAGAAGTTAGAATGAAGTGCAAGGTAGGGTTGTTTAGGATATTCTTGCTTAGATTTACTTTCATTAGGAATAGAAGAACCACAGGGCTGTGCTATAGAATTCTTTAAAAATAGATAGATTGTGTGAGAAATCTGCATTCTTGAAAATATTCATTCACACAGGACAGCAAAGGGCTGGTGTAGAAGCTGGAAGCCTTTGAATGAAAAATAAGAAATTTGGTTTAGATGTGACAGGAAGATAATCTTTGGATTTTGTAAGGACATTGTGTGTTTAAAGTGTTATTAAAAAATAACAGGAATAATTTTACAAAGTGGTGTAAAGTTAAAAATAATAGTCCCACACCCTGCCCTCATGAGTCATGTTAAATATTTGTGTACAACTGTTCATGGATAATTTACAATAGTTAAGCAAATAGCCTTAAGAATATGACTTTTAATAACGAAGTTTCTTTTAGAGTTTTTCAAATATGGCTATCTTAACCAAGAAAATATTGTTGCACTCATAATCTCATATATATTTCAATGCCTATTAATTAAATAAAATATCTAAATTCATAAATCCATTAAAATGATATATTTATTAAGCAACTAAACTTTTATAATACAAGTAGTCCTCACTTAATGACAGGAGTGGAATTTCTGATGCTAAGTTTATAAAGCATGATGTTACATGTACATGGCACTTAGCAAGAGCAATTCCAGTAGTCCCTGGTTACCATTGTTAAGCAAAGATTGTGCGGTTCATTAAGGTAAAGCGATCATGATTTCTGACTTCCCGCTGGCTTCCCCATTGACTTTGCTTGTGGGAAGCTGGCAGGGAAGGTTGCAAATCAGAGTCATGCGACTACGAGACACTGCAATAGCTGGAAATCTGATATGGTTGCTGACCATGACCAGAACTTTTGAGGATCAATAGCAATAGCACTCAGATTTATATAAAGCAGTTTACAAAGTCAACATATTTCCCCCAACAATTCGGGTTCTCATTTTACCCTCCTCAGAAGGATGGAAGGTTGAGTCAACCTTGAGCCTGATGGGATTTGAACTGCCAAATTGTAGGCAGCTGGCTGCAGAAGTAGCTTGCAATACTGCACCCTAACCACTGCGCCACAGAGGCTCCTGGGAGTAACTATCATAGTTACCACTTGTTCAGTGCTTTTGCAAATGTGAATGATTGCTGAACAAGCCATTGTTAAGTGAGGATGACCTGTAATATATTTTGGATTTCATAGCATCCTTCTTTAGGTAAAATAGATTCATATACCCAGGGGTGGGATCCGACAGGGTTAACTACCAGTTTGGTTGATTTACGAGGTTCAGTGATTTATGATGTGCTTCTCTGCATGGTGCCGGTGCGCGCCTGTAAATCGTCATCAGCACGCTGCGTGCAGAGAAGCAGCCTTTGAAAAAGCCCTTTTTTCCTGCTTTTTAAACTGCAGCTGTGCCTCGCATGGCAGCTGAAGTTGAAAAAAGTCAGGAAATAAAGGTCAGGTAACAGCCCCGGCGGGCGGGTGGGCAGAAACATCAGCAGACATAGAACCGGTTCTATGTCTGCTGCTCTTCAGAGCTACCGGTTCTACAGAGGTGGACAAAACCGGTAGAAATCCACCCCTGCATGTATCCACTGATGACTAGATAATTGATAAAGGTGTTAGGCAACTTAAGTAACCAATAGTTTTTTTGAAGCATTGTTTTGTATTAATATAACAACTTAAACTCAAATACTTTGGCCACCTAATGAGAAGGAAGGACTCCCTGGAGAAGAGCCTCATGCTGGGAAACATTGAAGGCAATAGAAGAAGGGAATGGCAGAGAATGAGGTGGCTGGCTGAAGTCATTGAAGCAGTCGGCATGAGCTTAAATAGACTCCAGAAGATGATAAAGGACAGGAAGGCCTGGAGGAATGTTGCGATGGGTCAGAAACAACTTCACAGCCAACAATAACAACAACAACTTAAATTACCACTTGCGTTATTAGTCTAAACACTAAGTCTATACTAGTCTTCCCCAACTTGAACATTTTAAGGATTTGAGCTCATTTCCAGAATGAGCTCAAATCCAGAATTTTCAATTGTCGCTGGGGAATTTTTCGGGTAAAAATCCTGAGAACTTGAAAGAAGGCTGTTCCAGTTATTCTTTATTTTTCAATTCTCTGAGTGACTCTTTCTTCCAAGAATGAACTTGATTGTTTAGCAACTAGACTGTGTATTTACAGAAATAGAGGATCAACAATTATTTATTTATTCTAACCTGGTAGTGTGGGAGGCCATTTATTTGTGACTTAACAACTTTTCTGCATATCAAAAGATGAATCAAATTTTATTTAGGTATTTATTTCCTGCTTTTATTATTTTTATAACCTCAAGTTGGCGAATATACTTAATACTTCCTTCCTCCTCCTCCTAGTTTCCCCATAACAACTACCCTATAAGATAAGTTGGGCTGAGAAAGTGTATCTAGTCCAAACTTACCCAGATGGCTCTCTTGCCTAAGGTGAGACTAGAACTCATGGACTCCTCTAGTTTCTAGCCTGGTGCCTTTCAATAAACATGTCCAAAGATCACAAAACAACCTTTTTCATTTTTTTCCTTTCCCCTCCTATTCCATCAAACCTTGACTGGTGAAAAATTCTTAGAAACCATACTATTTTCTAAACATTGAATTAGCCAACAAAAATATTGCCTCAGTTCTGATTTTGGATGTTGATGTGTTTCTCATAGGTTGCATACCTGATTTTTCATGTAATACTGAATAAAAAGTGATTAAAATAAGTTGAGGTTTAGTTCTAAAATGGGATGTTTCACCCCCTTTATTATTATAATGGAATATATCTGCCCATTGTAACAACAGTCTTAAAGTAAAATCTAAGTTTAATACAAGCACTGCAGGATGTTTATTTTTTAATTTGTTCAATATATATATATATATTGTTTCCTCTTGAAGCCCAAGAATGTACCCATAATTCTCTTTCTTTCACTTTCTCTTGGCAACAGCAACCCAGCGGGGCTAGTTGTGCTGAGTAAGTTGTGCTGAGAGACAAAGACTGTCCCAAAGTCACTTTATGAGCTTCCATGGTTAGTTGAAGCAGATTTTCCCTGTCTCCATGTGCCTAAATCAGTGGTGGTATTCTACCGGTTTGGCCCGGTTCTACCGAGCCGGTAGCGGCGATGAGCAGTGGAGACTGAACCGGTTCTCTCCGACGCTCTGCTGTTGGGCCCGTCTGCTTGCCCGGGCTCCCATATTCACCTTTCTCCTCTGAATTTGAAGAGCAACTGCTTTGCGCGGCAGAGAAGAGTGTTGCATGGCAGCTGCTGAAGCGACTGGGAGAGTCCAGGCTCTCCAGGAGGTGAGTTAGAATGCCTCTGCACCTGCGCAATGTGCGCGTTTACACGTCCATGCTCGCAAAGTGTGTGCACACATGCAAAGCATGCCCACCAAGCCACATCCACCAAATCGGTGGTAAAAATATTTGAATCCCACCACTGACCTAAATACAATAAAATATAGACATGTAGCCTTCTACTCGAATGCATGATGATCTATAAAGACCCTATAATTTCAGGATCACGTTGGGAACATTTGGCTATGGCCAAGCTTTAGAAATATAGCGTCTTCTTTATTGTAGAATTTCTGAGAAATTATCAATTGGTCACCGATACTAAGTACCAAGGCCATGAAATGTATATCCTGCTTAAATCTTAAGATTTACAAGGCAACCATCCTCCCTGCTGCACTGTGTGGCACTGAATGCTGGACAGCAACAACAGGGACCGAAAGCTCCCCATGACATGGAAATGTGAACGTTCTGTTGGGTATCGGGCGTCTCCCTTCTTGACCACATCACAAATGACACAATTCGACAACATTTTGGTGTGGCACCAATTATAGAGAAGACGAGAGAAGGCCGCCTCTGCTGGTACGGGCACGTCCGGAGAGCAGCACCTTCCTCAGTTGCCAAGACTGCCTACCAATTAGAAGTCAATGGCCGGCAACCTCGTGGGCGTCCAAAACAGAGATGGCAAGACGCCATCAACAAAGTTATGCTAGCCGCAGGCCTGCGCCCTGGAGACTCAGCTGACTATGCAAAGTGGCGTTCAATGATCCGAAAAGCGGATCCTGCACCTGCGGGAATATGCTAGGAAGAAAAAGAAGAAATGTATATCCTGCTATTGCATTTAAGAAGATCTTGTCAATTCTAGAAATGGCTGTTTTTTTGGTTTTTTTAAAAAAAGATTTTATTTCTGCAAGTATCCAGATCTACATTGTGGAACCTGTGATGTTCCAGATGTCGCTGTTTGATGATTCTTGTATCTTGCCTTCATTTTTTTGGTGGTTGAGACCACTGAGAGTTACCTGGGCCAGCAGTGGTTCCTCATTCTCGAGGTAGGTAGATGTCTTTTGGTCTCCGGTTTTAATAAAACTGCCAGTGATCTCACTTAGGAGCCTGTGTACAAAAAGATATACGTAAACTAATACTAGATCTAACGTAGGGAGGAATGTGGACTGTAGCATCTCAACCAGTTGCAATCAATGAATCAACATTTCTGTAATACCGAGGAACTGAAAATGATAGTCACTGGTACTGGAGGCTGGACAAACGTTCACAAGTCTTTCCAAATCTATTTTGGATGGCACATGTTGACGGCAAGACATTTTTAAGATGGCCAGAAAAGGGATGTATTGGTAACATATATGTATATAAGACGATCCCTCTAAAGATATATTGAGATCAAAGAGAACCCCAGATTCTAGCTAGGGGAGAAAATGATATGTGATCACAGCAGTTATTTTTATCTGATAAGATAGGAAAAGTGGGCCTAAGATTACTCTTGAAAGTAAAAGACACAGAAGATAAAAAGCTGGCAGGAAATGGAGGAAGTACATCAAAGAAGATCCCAAATATTTAAATCCAAGAACAAAATCAGTTCAGTGGGAAAGAAACAGCGCTGAAAGCATTGTGTGTCAATAGTTTTATTCGGCAGAATAATGTGAGACGTGCACATTTCTTTATTAATCTTTGTTCTACTTCCTAGCTTGAAACTTTCAAAACAGTTACTAAAATACATAGAATAATATTGAACTTCTATAAAACAATGAAGGGGGAATAAAGCTAACAGAATGTCTGAAACAAAAACCTGTACCCTTGTTAGGTATTAATGGGTTTAGCCTGATTTGGAAGTTTTGGGAGACAGTTCTTTGAGAGAAAAGTTGTGGTCATCGTCTTTCTAACAATAATAAAATGCTCGCCAAACAAGGGAACTTTTAAACAAATTTGTATCTGCTGCCTCTGCTTTTATCATTTACACAAATTTTTCTCTCCTTAGTTTTTTTAAAATCTGTAACTTCAGAATGTTTTGGTTTGCCTTGAGAAAACTTCGTTTTGAATATTCTCTACAAGTCTGGGCCGGTGTTCAGGGTTCCAAGTAAAAGACCCAAAGCAATCAAAACTCCGAGGCGTAGTGTTTCCTCAAAGTACAAATTTATTAGGAATGTCATATTGGCACAGCTGGTGAAAACCCGACTCTGAAGGACCCAGGGTTTTCCCCACCCAAATCAAAACCCAAAGTTCTTGCCCCCAAGTCACACGTTCATCACATGGTCCAATCAAGTTGCAGTCCCAACTCCGGTTGGCTTTTGTCCACGCCCTTCCAACACCTGGTAGAGCGTCCTTGACTCCCATGGGAAAGAATGCTATTTTGGCTACACATCCCCCAGCTATCTCTATCTCCCCCCTCACATTCCTACAGTTCCACCCAGCCTCGCTGTGGTAGCCCTGAAGATGCTCCCAAAATGGCTTCAGGACTGACAGCCGGGCTGATAGATGAGTTCTCCAGGCTGGGATATGGTGCTGGGGGATTTCAACCTGTTTTCACTTAGCTTGGTAGCTCATGGCTTCCATGACCGTGATCCAGGTTATTGGCTCAATACATGGTGGCTTTTTCTTCTTCTTCCGCGGCTAGATCAAACTTTTAAACTGCCAAAATGAAGCCACCTTCTCGGCTTTATCGTTGGCCGAAAATACGTCATTATCGGCACATGTTTCTGGTGGTAGCTGACATACCAGCAGATAGCCTGACCTCTTCGTCTCTCCACGTTTACAAAGCGTGTTGTTACCTGCTAAGAGCCTCCACTTGCGTATATCATTTAGGCACTCCAACTCCCAACCTATTTTGGGTCCTCCAGGTAGCATAAGGAAGGTCAGATCGAAATGTGTGGGTTAGGAGGATTGTACCATGTTCAATGTTTTTAATGTATTTTTTGGTTTTGGTTTGTGTTTGTTCAATAAAATTAAAAAAAAAAAAGGCAGGTCAGATCTTTCAGCGGTATCCTTCTTTAATATTCCTTGCTCGATGGTCCCCTTCCTCCATCTTTTAACTGGAGTTTGTTCTTGTGTACCCTCTTGTGTTTGTTCTTGCCATGGAAATGACATTTGTTCCTAGATCTGAGTCAACAGACTTGGGGCATATGTCAGTTCAGAGGATGTCAAGGATCATTCTCTTACTTGGTTCTCTCCGCATCTGCTGCTAGTTCTATCCTTAAGTGGGGCAATGACAGCGAGGGGATATGTTTTCTCAATTGGTGTAGGTTTGAGACCACCTGTCACTAAGCATATTTTTTCATTGATGGCGATACCAACTTGTTTTGTGTGTGCAGATGTGCCCCACAGTGGAGCAGCATGCTCTGCTGCAGTGATGCTCAAGACCAAATGTTGGGGGAGGGGTGTCATACGTTAGAACTGTTTTGCACCCCAGCACAGCGGCTATGTGATTTTGACTTGGTGCCTGTTGTCATCTGGTCCCTTGGAGGGGATAGATTGCCTCCTGTTAACCTTGGAGTTTTCTGTGACTGTTCCTCACGGCAGGAAGGAGTAACCCATGGGATAATGCTGCCCCAGATGCTGTTGGACCCTGAGGAAGCTTCGGAGGAAGCTTCGGATAATTCCTGAAGCTCAAATGTCCTATGGCAGTGATGGCTAGCCATTCATTCATTCATTCATTCATTCATTCATTCATTCATTCATTCATTCATTCATTCATTCATTCATTTAAATTTATATGCCGCCCTTCACCGGAGACTTACAGGGCGGCTTACAGTCTTTAGAGCACCATGCTAAGTGTTCGGCAATAGCCTTCATTCCATTGTATATGCCTGCTTATTACTAGGGCTTTTTGGCCTCCCCAAGCGGCATTTTACAAAGTCAGCTTATTGCCCCCAACAATCTTGGGTCCTCAATTTACCTACCCCGAGAGGATGGAAGGTTGAGTCAACCTTGAGCCTGGTGGGATTCGAACCTGCACTAATTGCAGGCAGCTTGCACTAAATGCTAGATGATTAACAGCCTGCACCACCAAAGCCCTAATATTTGGCATAGAGTGCCAGAAGCGCACATGCGCATGCATACCCGCAAAATGCAATGCATGTGCGTCTCCCGTGCATGCGCCCCACCTCCGTGCATGCGCACCAGAGGTGGTATTCAGCAGGTTCTGACCAGTTCTTGGAGAACCGGTAGCAGAAATTTTGAGTACTTTGGAGAACTGGCCAATACCACCTCTGACTGGAGATTTTACAGTATCCTTCCCCTGCCACACCCACCAAGCCACGCCCACAGAACTGGTAGTAAAAAAATTTGAATCCCACCACTGATGCGCGCACATCCCCCCGTGCATACTCTTCATTCTCCTGCATGCGCCCCGCATGTGCTCTGTTCCCCGCACATGCACGACAGAGATCTGAAGACCAGCTGGCCAGTGGGAAGTGCATGCATGTGCAACGGAGCTGACCTGGGAGCGATGGCTCGTGTGCTCATAGAGAGGGCTCTGCGTGCCACCTCTGGCACGCATGCCATAGGTTCGTCATCACAGTCCTCTGGTTTTAGTTACTTATGATTGTAGTTTTATTTGCTCTAGTAGGCATAATTTGGGTAGTCTATCAGTCTCCATTTCATTAACTTTGCACCAGTAGTTATAAGCTCTAATTTTAGATAATGTCTGAATTGTATAAATTCCCAATTCAACTCTAACTGCTGCAGCAGATGTTCTTGAGTCTACACCCAAAATACATCTTAAATGCTGGGACTGTGTTCTAGGACTGTGGCTGAGTAAAGACGCCAAATTTCTGCTCCATACAAGAGCTTTGTGGTAACCTTAGCCTTATAAACCTTAATTAATGGGACTAGGGACCCTGGATAACTATGGTTTTTTAGTTTGAGCAATAAATTCAAATGGGCTTTTGCTCTAAATGTACTCCGTTGATGATGGCAGGCCCAAGATCCAGTCTTGGGAAAAGTTACGCCCAAATATACAAAGGAATTAACCTGTTCAGTTGGTTCACCATCCAATTGCCACCTATGTCTCTGCTGGTTTCTTCCAAGCACCATTATTTTTTATTTAGATTTACTAATGATTAGAGAGTTATCCTGGCAATAAGAGCTAAATCTTCTTAATAGCCTACGTAATCCTGCTTGTGTGTATGATAATAAAATCATATCATCAGCATAAAGCAAGCTGTTACAGTAAGTATTTAAGATCATTGACATAGGTACCATGGTATCTTTCATTAACCCTGGCAAGTCATTGATGTATAAATTAAATAATAATGGGGCCAGGATACACCCTTGCCTTATCCCTTTATTTGTGCAGATCCTTTAGTCAGGACCCCGTTAACCCCATACCACACCCTCAAACAGGTACTTGTGTAAAAGGCTTTAATCAAAGCCAGGAGTCTGGGTTTTATTTTAAGAGATGTCAGTTTACTCCATAGTACGTCTCTATTTACCATATCAAATGCTGCTGTAAGGTCTATGAAAGCAGCGAACAGGGGTCTTCTCTTAATAGGCATATTTGGCAATTAGATGATTCAAGGCAAAGCAGTTATCAATAGTAGTTCTGCCTTGTCTAAAACCTGCTTGTTCTTCTGTGAGGATGTTGTTTTCCTCTATGTTGATTGTACCCTATGACTATCATTAAGAGTTGTACATTATGATTCTTGATTCTTAACGAATGTTCCTTTTCTTTATGTATACTGAGAGTATTTACACCAAGACAAATTCCTTGTGTGTCCAATCACACTTGGCCAATAAAGTATTCTATTCTATTCTATTCTATTCTATTCTATTCTATTCTATTCTATTCTATTCTATTCTATTCTATTCTACTCAGATTTCAATTCTGTTCGAAAGGTATCTAGCATATATTTTTGCTACAATGTCAATCAGGCTGATGGGCCTATAATTACTAGGATCCTTTTTATTCCCTTTTTTATATATGGGGACAGCTATTGCCATCTTCCACCCATCTGGCATATGCCAGGTATTATTTATGTGTGTAAAAAGGCCTGCTAATACAGGGCCCCACCAAGTTAAATGTAATAACAAGTCCTATGGTGGTCCAGAACCTTAATTGAAAAGTTAATCATAATAACCATGTGCAGAGTTGCTCTGAAAGAGAATAAATGTGTTCCAAGTACATCCACATTGAGGATTTCAGTGAAATGAATTAATTCTTTAAAAAAAAATCTCAAATGAAACGTCAAAGTGTATAAGAAAGAGTAAATAGACAACCCAATCAAATCTGCTAAATTGTAAGGAATGAATTTTGATTTACTGCTGGCAACTATCAAGAAGTTAGAGCACAAGTATAAATGTCAGTGAAAGTCATAAAGAGACATAGTAATTTGTGGCTGTAGCAAATTGATCTTAGTTCACTAACTTTTTCT
The DNA here is from genome assembly GCA_023653725.1 of Bungarus multicinctus. Lineage (NCBI taxonomy): Eukaryota > Metazoa > Chordata > Lepidosauria > Squamata > Elapidae > Bungarus > Bungarus multicinctus. The sequence continues at coordinate 9,756,888 of CM042850.1, forward strand.
AAAAAAAATTTTTTCCATTGAGCTACAGTTTAGGTGAGCAATACATTACCTTGGTCTATTTGATTTCATTCTCAACTATTTTGGTAAGGAGCTCACCGATGCTTGAAAACCTTCTTTAAAAATGAAATGCATATGTTTAAAGCAATCACAGAGCAAACATGTTTTACGTTAGCTTGAAAAGGCTCAGTATGCTTCCCGAAAAGTCATTTTATTCTTTGAAAATTGATGCCCTCATTGGTTAGCCATGTATATATTGAACATCTCATATTTTGTGGAATAAGCAGTTTGGAATAAAGCAAGGACAATGCTACCACGAACTGATATCCTTAAAATAAGAAAGATTTATGAAACATAAGCAAAAAAATTACTTGATAATTCAGATTTTTTTTTGGGGGGGGGGGGTGGAGACTTGTAATATAAGCTAATTTGATTAACAGTGCATGGTATAATCAAATTACAGAAAATGAATAGCACTCCTATTGCCTTCTCAAAGGCCAGACTCTAAGGTCGTTGCTGCCACTCCACAGTCAATCTTTTCAAGGCAAGTTTTAAAGAATTAGGAGTTATATGAACTCTTAACATTGCTGATGTGTTCAGTTTTAAAAATCATACACTAATAATGTTAGATCCCTGCAGCTGGTGTACTTGTGGATTGACATGGCTAATTGGCATTGGCATGTTAGCCCCAGGGAACCTCGTCTGTCACTTCAGCACTGGAATTCTGACAGGAGCCAGAGAAATTATTCAAGATTTTCTCTCCTTTGTTCTTACGCAGGGCAGCTTTGCTTTCCCTTTAGCTTTCTTGGAACGCTTTTCAGATTTTTAAATCTAAAAATGTTTCTGTTCCGAGAGAGGTTCTTTTGAGCGTTCACTTATTTTTTTTGTCCTACAGTGAATGAACGCATAACATACGTGTGATGGAGCAGGAAGGAAAAGCGAAGAGAAAATGTATGTCGAGGCTTTTTTTAAAAATAAAAGATATAACGTGTGCCGTATCAAACTGCAATAGTCAATGCGATATTTTGCGTCGGTGCTGAGTACTATACTAGATTGTGCATGGTGAATATGAGCAGCAAAACGTTCAAGATTTTCTGACCAACTTCAAATATGTTAAAAGGTGTGTTTGAGCAATGATTCAGGCGGACTGGGCAGCTTTTGTTGTTTAATTTTGATATTTCTCCTGTTGCATCATGGATATATTCTGCTATTAACAAGTAACAAAGTTGTAAAATAAAAAAAAAATTGCAAGAGATGTAGCAAAGCTGTCACTTCTAGGTTTGCAAAACAACAACTACAAATCTTTAATATTCTACAATAGAAAAGAAAACCCACATTTTTACAAACTATAGAGCCAGGTTCTGTCCAGATGGACCTCATTTGAGAAGAGAGTTGGAAAGTGACCTTCCTTGAGAGAACAATGTAGCTTCTTGTCTCGGATGTCACTGAAATGTGAATGCTTGACAATTATTACTTGTAAATAAAGATAGCTTTTTAGCTAGTTTCTGTTTGGGAACTACTAGCTTGAAATAAGAAAAATTAAAGCAACAACCTTTCCATCTGTAATAAAATCTACCTCTATCCAATTTTGTGCTTTGAGTTTCCTTTTCCTAGCCAGTCTTCACTGGAATAAGGCTGGCTCTAGCACAGGGGTGCTCAAACTTGGCAATTTTGACTTGTGGACTTCAACTCCCAGAATTCTCCAGCCAGCATAGAATTCTGGGAGTTGAAGTCCACAAGTCTTAAAGTTGCCAAGTTTGGAGACCTCTGTTACAGCACATCTCTTCACTGATGATATTATCTCATTTTTTCTTCCCAACAAAGAAGCATACAGTAGTTGGATTTCCTGCCTCCAGGGTAAAACTGCCAATTCGCTTGCTAGGAATGCAGCGTGCTACTGTAAAACCAGAATAGAAAATATTCATTGAAAACAAATACATCTGTAAATTTGATTGTGTGTGCTCATAATAAGATATGTATGCTTACAACAAGAGGTATAGTTCCTTCCTCCTCCTAATAAATTTTAGAGAGTTAATTTTCCACAAGCTTAGCGTGGACCAACTTCCAGAATTGCCCACTCATTTTTTAAAAAAATCACTTTAAAATTCATATTGCATTTTGCTTAGTATGTCATTTAATAATCCAAAATGTCAAGGATTTGAGTCAAGGATTCTGTAGTTCAACCCTATATTCTCTTCCGCTGGTTATTTTAAAATATTTTTGACTGCAGCATTTACAATCTCTGAATTAAATGCTCTTGAGATATTCCCACTTTTAACACAGAAAACACCAGTTGTCTCCCAGTATTGTCCCAAGTCTCAGAAAAATCATCGACTTAAGTAAGAAAGCCAGATTTTTAAAGAGCGATTACAGACTACTGAAGTTGAACCTGTGGGAATTCAGGCCTGTTATGTAAACAGCTTTTGGAATGGACAGATGGGGGAGGCTGACCATTTGAGATCTTGTATCTTCAGTGAGAAACTCCTTGGGTCTTCATTAATGGTTACTTGGGGTGGGCGGGAGAAGGTTGGCTCTACCTAAGATTGTAAAAGTCAAACTTGATGGAAGGCAGTTCCATTTTCAAGGAGTCTGGCCTTGCAAAACTCCCTTTTACTTGTTCTGTAAAAGGAAAGACAAGCCCTCATCTTATTTAGGAAAAAAAATAAGAATCCTAGATTCCACTCAGTTTAGGTATATTTGAAGACACTTGTTTCAGATAATTGTTGTATTGTTTTAGATAAATGTTTCTATCTGATTAAGAATTGAAATTTCTTAACCTTGGGTTGGGAAATAAAATTCTGAACAAGAATAGAATTGGGGAAAGTTACTGCCTGCATTGGGGTTGCGGTGGCCTCGTACTTAAGAGGCTGGGCTTATCGATCCAGAAGGCTGGCAGTTCAAGACCCAGGTATCCTGTGATGGGTGAGCTACTGTTATTTGCCCCAGCTCCTGCCAACCTAGTAGCTCAAAAGCATGCAAATGTGAGTAATTACATAGGGACCACTTTGCTGGGAAAGTCACAGCATTTTGTGCACCTCGGCATATAGTCATGCTGTCTTTGGACAGCTCTGGTTCCCTCTGACAAGAAATGGAGATGGGCACTACTCCAAGAGCAGGGGTGTCAAACTGGATTTCTTTGAGGGCCGGATCAGCATTGTAGTTCTCCTCTGCAGGCTGGCGGGAGGGGTGGGGGTGTCGTGGCGGTGGGAGGGCAAGGGGGAGATGGGACGGACGCCTCCTGCAGCACCCTGTCAGCCAAAATGGGCCATGGGGGGCAGCACATGGCCCGTTTTGTTCGGCAGAAATACCGCGGACAGGTCCTTTGATATTTTCAGTCTGGCCCCATGGCCCAGATTTAAGCACCCCTGAGTTTGACACCCATGTGCTAGAGTCAGACATGATTGGATAGGCCAAGTCTTTACCTTTTTGCCTGTATGCATTGCTAATGTTTTGATGCAAAGGTGTATAAGAATATATTTATTAGATCAGATTTGGTACATAAAACAATCACAACTTGTTTAAAAATAATAAACGTAGGATCTAAAATAAATAACATAATAATAAAGGTAGGATCTAAAATAAATAACATAAATAATAAAACATTTGACCTTCAGTTTTTCCTCCCAGAGTTCTTCCTCTTACACATGCTTGTCATTATGTCCAATGTTTCTCCTTAAATGTTCCACTAAATTGTTCAGCAGCTCCAGAAGGCTTGGGGTTGTTTAGTTGTTAAAGAACCTTAACTATGGTTACAACATGTAATTCAAAAGCACATTTGAGATCGACTCACAGTAATTATAACTTGTTCTATATTTTTGTTGCAGGTGAACACTGTATCTTGTAAATATGAGGTGTTATTACGCATGAAAAAATAGGATTAAATGTTAAATGCAAATATTGTGCGAGTTTGGTATGTAAGCTATCATGACATCAGTAAGAGGATTCAAAAATATCTTTCTAGATGAGGAGGTGGACCAACTTCTGAATCTGGAAAGTTGCTGAATTGCAGTTCCTCTAATTTCACAAGGGTAATACAAATAGAGGTGCCAAAATATGTGGATTGTGCTAGCCCTTAATTAAAACTTCAGATATTTAGTCTATTACAGACAAATGGTGCTTCAAGGTAGAGTTGATAATAGCGGCAGAGAAAATTAGGCAAACATAGGGAGGCTGACAGTTGCACAGTATCTTCTAGTCTTCAGTCTTTAATAGTCCATAAATGATAAATGAGTGTAATAACTTCAGTATCTCTCATTTTAACGTTTTCTTTTTATTTTAATGTTGCACAAAAGTTTACATGAAAATCATAGACATTTTCAGGTCCATTTCTCCTAACGTATACATTCTTTTGCAAGTAGTTTCTCATAGTGGAACAAATGACATACAGTATATTATTTCTAATATATTCATATTCTATTCACAATGTTTGACCGAGAATTGCAACACAGTTCAGAAAAATGCAAACAATGACTGGTATTTAGATTTTTCTTAATTCTATTGGTTTAGTTGCATTAATTTGACAAATGTAAACAAGTGGATGGATGTGTATTAAAATACATATTGAATTAACTTCTCCCTTCTTATGCCTATCTTCCTAGCAATCACCATTGCAAATATTCAGTTCTTTGTATGAAGGCAATAGAAATACATCTGAACAATCTGTTTAATGTATTTGGAAATTCTCTGCTGCAACCAAGAATGAGAAAGAGAGAGACAGATAAATATATATTGTTTGCTTCTCTCTCCATGCTACTCATTATTTTTATCCTGAAGTCCTGGACAATATAGCTGTTATTTCCTTTTCTCTAACACAAAATAGTTACCTTTTAAGCTAAACTAAATTGCAGTGACAAAAAAATGAATAATAAATAAGAGAAATTTGTTGGGTCTTTTTCTTTATCCCAGGAGAACACTGGCTGTCTTTGATAGATGTCTTAATCTTGTAATTATTGTAAAGCTTTCAGAACCTTGTGATACTCTCTCATTGAAGGGTTAGCTAATTTTCTTTTGAAGGAATTCAATTAGGAACTATTACAATGGCTTATTGCTTCAGGTTACGAAACCTTGGAGCTAAATTGGCTAAGTAATTAAAAAAAAATACTTCATGAGGCAGCACTTTCCTTAGCTGTCAGTGTTTCAGTAGCTACAAAAAATTATGCTTACTCCTGCACTTTTGGTGAGAGTCTTTTAACATGTGGCTTCAATTCATGTTTTAATCAGAATGTGGAAGTCATTACTGTGACATCTGAAACTGAGGTAGCAATAAAAAATTATCACAAACAAGACAGCAGACACAAATTATTTTGTGTTTATTAATGGGTGGCCTTTTGGAAACTTCCCCCTCATCTTAATTGATTCCAGATATTTTTAAAAAAATTGAAATTGTTTTGATGGATATTCCACCCATGTTAAACTTGAGCTGCCTCAGTGGGAATAAAGTTGTCAGCCATTAATGTCTGTCTTCAAAGATTTTGGTGATGATAATCAGGCTGGTGGGTTTACCAGAGACTGTTTTCAAAACAAACAGACTTGACTTGCTGCTTTTCTTCTCCAGTACATTATTTTGCTTTAGTTTTTTCCCACAACTGACCAGTTTTGCTTGATGAGAGAACTAGAGTTAACTCAGCTCAACTGGATATAGATTACAGGGAGACCTCGACTTAACGACAGAATTTATGTTGCTAAGCAAGACAGTTGTTCAATGAGATTTGCTCCATTTTGCGACTTTTCTTCCCATAGTTGCTTTGTTACCATAGTCTTATTTTTTTGTATGTAGCATTTTGAGATGCCTTATGGCTAATTGGTAAAATATCGTTATTTATTTCAGAAAAGCTCATATGCACTGGGTTCTACTAGTCTGCCTTAGAAAAAAGCCAAGTTCTTTTTTTAAATTCTTGTTTGATATTTTGTTTAACAGAAAAAAAAAAGAACAAGTAAAAAGAGAAAAGGAAAAAAAGTGATGTAGAAAGATAATATTAGTAAGTGGGCAAGGGAGTTACTAAGATTGTATAGTTAGTGCTCATTTTATTAATAATTTATTGCTTATTAGTAACCTCTGACTATCATTAAGTGTTGTATCTTATGATTCTTGATGAATGTATTTTATTTTTTCTTTATGTATACTGAGAGCATATACGCCAAAGACTAATTTAATTCCTTGTGTGTCCAATCACACTTGGCCAATAAAGAATTCTATTCTGTTCTGTTCTGTTCTATTCTCATTGATAATGTCACTGATAAGAAATTAAGCTTAAAAGACAAAGCACATTACTTTAAGAATAGGATTTGAATTCCTGAGCTAAGTGACGAAATCTTTATTTTTTGGTTAAAAATACAAAAGAAAAAAACCTATTAAAACATGATAGATAAATATTTAGTTTATAACTTTCCCTTTGTTGTATATTCTGGCTGATGTACAATATTTACAAACCATTATTTTCTGAACAAAAACCAGAAAGTTCAGTTGCCTCTTGAAAAAGCACCTTTGGGACATTATTTTCTGTGTATATTTCTAATTTCAGTTCTTTAGTTACTTTTTCCTTTTTTAAAACCATATTCTACATACTTATATTTGATTTGTGCATAATATATAGAATATAATAGAAGCTATTGCTGTTTAAATTTGATTAAACGTCTGAATATAGGCTTCGTTGTTTTTCATTTTGCCATTAGTGGATATTCTAGTATTCCAGTATAATATCATTGTTAACCTATCTCTTTTCCAATTTTGTGCTAACTTTATCCTGCAGCTGTGAACATAAATCTTAGTAATTTATGATATTTTTGTTAGTATGTTTTGGAATTATGCCTAATGGGAAGAATTGTGGTTTTATTTGAAATTTGATTTCTAAAATTCTTGGAATAGTGCTATGTATTTCTTTCCAGAACTTTTAAGGTTTTTTTTACATGTCTAAAAACGTTAAAATGTTCCTTCTGTCTTTTGCATTTATTTCTGTAAAATTTGGCTCTCTTGATAATTATTGGTGGAATTGTGTACCAGCTATAAAATATTTTGTACATCTTTCTTCTTGAATTGCAGCCTGGGATGGGTTAATAGATTTCTTCCATAGTTTCCTCCATAATTATTCCCATTGTTGTGTTATGATTGTTTCTTTAAATTTTGCATCCAAGTTATCATAAAGTTTATAATTTATTCCCTCTATGCCATATATCTGAGATGGCTGCCCAGTCTCTTCTTAAAAAGCTCCCGTGATGCAGCACCCAGAACTTCTGAAGGCATGCTCATTTGTTCTGACTGACAGTAAATTAATTGTTAGTTCGTGGTTGGATTTCTCTTTGTTATGGTGCCATCCATTACTTCTTGTCTTGTCTTCAGGTACTTTGGAGAATAGACAGCCCCTCAAATATTGGAAGACTGCTATCATGTCAACTCTTCTTTTCATTAGACTAGATATACCCAATTCCTTCAACTGTTCTTCATATGTTTCAGCCTCCAGCCTTTTAATCATCTTTGCTGCTCCTTTCTGTACTTATCTTGACATCCTTTTTGTATCACAGTGACCAAAATTGGAAACAGTATTGTGGTTGTGATGACTTGGGGCATGGCATGAAAGCAACACAACCAGAGAACACGTCTCACTCTCCTTTATTGCTCAACTTTGCCCCCCAATGTCCCCACATTTACTACAAGTCCTGGAGCAAAGTTCTCACACACACCTTCAGCAGCCTCTGGTTGTGAATAGTCCAGTAAGCCAGGATGGCCAAACAGTAACCAAGGCCAGAAGTCCAGTAAGCCAGGTTAGCCAAAAAGTAACCAGAGCAAGAAGTTCAGTGAAGCAGGCAAACCGGGCAAGCCCCACAAGACAGAGCACAGCAATCTCCAGGTGTTGGCAAGTACACACGAGGCTCCACAGATTCAACCCTTGTTCCCAACAAATGCCCCCCCACTGGCACTTCCTTACATCTTAGTCAGTGGTGTATTTGACCGGTTCTGCCTGGTTCTGGAGAGCCGGTAAGAGTGATGAGCAGCGGAGACTGAACCGGTTCTCTCCGCTGCTCTAATGGTTCTGCTGTTGGGCCCAACTGTCCGCCCGGGCTCCCACACTCACCTTTATCCGCTGAATTTGAAGTGCAGCTGCTTTGCGCGGCACAGAATAGCACCGCGCGGCAGCTGCTGAAGTGCCCGGGATCCTGCAGGCTTGCAGGAGGCAAGTTAGAACGCCTCTGTGCCTGTGCAAACGCCTCTACTCCTGTGCAAAGTGCGTGTTTGGCACATGCATGCACGCAAAGTGTGTGCACGTGCGCAAAGCACGCCCACTGAACTGGTGACAACAATATTTGAATCCCACCACTGATCTTAGTCCCCTGATGTGCCTTGTGAAGTGGGGTGGGGCACTCTCCTCCCTTGTAGCTGGTTTAGTTTTGCATTGATCTCTCCTTCTCTCTTCTCTCTGCGCTCTAGGATCAGGAAGGGGTGGTCCATGCTCATCACCTGAGCTCTGACTCTCCTGCCCCTCCCTGTCTCCAAGCCTTTCTAACCCCAACAAGTTCTGCCCGGATTGGCTCTGCCCTTCTTCAGTTTCCTCCAAAGCCAATGGAGCCGCCCTGTTGATCTCTGTTGGCTCTTGTTCCAGCTCATCTTCCCCCGCTGATTCAGATTCCGACAGGGGCATGACAGTGGTCTTACCAAAGCAGTATAAAGCAATACTAACACTTCATGTGATCTTGATAATATCTCACTTTTAATGCAGTCTAGAATTGTGTTGACTTTTTTGGCAGCTGCCACACACTGCGGAATCGTCCTTAAGTGCTTGTCCACTAGGACGCCTAGATCCCTCTCACAGTTACTGCTGTTGAGCAGGTACCACATATTCTATATCTGTTCACTTACTTTTTCTTGCCTAACTTTTGATTTGAGCAAGCCATATAGAAGTTTAGGGAAGAGAAAGTTAATCAGCTTTGTATGCTTTACATTTATACTTCTGTGTTATATGTATAATGAACAGAACAATGTTCGATTCTGTAAAATTTCCGACTGCATTTAAAACATTTGTAAATACTTGAAATATTTTCATGGAGATTTTCAATGTTAGTTCTTCTACGTCTTAGTATAAAGCCCAGTAGATTAAGTTAAAAAAGAGGTCAATTTTCCCCAAATAGGAAACACTTCTGTAACTTATGAATGGGTTGCCGACCTTTCAACTATTTTACCCAATTGATTGTAAATCTTTAGTTTCACTTTGAAGGTACTCCAAAGTAAATATTGCACCAACTAGTTCTATATCAGATTACAGGCATCCTTTGTCAGAAACGATTCAGTTCTAATTAGCCATCAGTCTAGACAGAAGGCAGCAGTAACTCCGAGAAATGTGAAATAGTTTTAAGTTTTGTTGTTCTGTTTCTGATTAGTTTGGAGGCTTTGTAAGGCATATGACTATTGAAATAAAGCTTCATTTGTCACCCAAATTGGATGCAATTGGTAATCCTTATTGTGTACTGTAAAGTCGTAGTAAATCAGTGATAGTTGGACAAGATACATTTTTTGCAGTTTTAATTTATGTATAAATAACCTGGATGACTGAGAATCTCCTTAGAAAATTGTAAAATTGGTCTCAGCTCTCTTAACTGTCTTGCTTAACAACGGAAATTCTGGTCCCAACTGGGATTGTAAGTCAATTTTTTACTTCTGCCCATGCATGTGTGTTTGTTTGTTTCCTTCTTTTCTTCCTTCTTGGAAACAAATGTGCATCTCACATAGATACAATATATATTGCCTTCCTATAATTTATTTAATCGATTTATATTTCCATCCATTTTATATATGTGACTTATGGAGCGTAAGACATAGGTGATACATACTGTAAGTCTTACTATTTTAATTGCAGATACATTTTTTGTGAAACTTCCTTCAAATTGTAATTTCTAGTTATTTGTTTGTTTTTAAAGAACTTCCCCAGTTTTTCATCATTTGGAAAAGCCTCAACTTTCTTTATCCCGAGGTCAAATTTTAACTTATAACATTTTGTGTCTTTGAGAGCTGTCATGTTAGCTTTTTTTTTAAATAGACTCAGATAATAGAATTAGAGGTTATAATGAGTTTGCAGATACTTGATTGAATTCATGCCATGCCTGATAGGAATCTGATCTCAACCAAATAATTGGCATACTGTCTTGAAAAATAATTGGCGTGCTGTTTAAATGGAATGAAGAAACATTACACTGTCACCTGTTGGCATTTTGCATCTGGTATTTAATGAAGTAATATGCAGTCCTAGGTGAAAAATATACCCATTTCTATTGGATTTAATTACTGCTTATTAGGCTAATGACTTGGGCTGGGGCCAGGAATGCATAATATGCACAAATATATTGGACTTGTATGTGTTGTTTAAATTAATGATATTCTTTAGTGGAAGGGTGAGATTTGGACGACCTAGCTCCTATCCAGAATTTTTAACCAAAATTGTGATTACAGTTGTCCTGAAGACCACGTTAAATCTATCCCTGGTTTTCTTGGCAAGACATGTTGACAATTTTTTGAAAGGTAGAATAAGTTTTTTCTGACATTTGTAGGCATGAGGAATGGTATTGGTTAACACTGGAAAACAGAGTGTATGCCTCAATATATTGTTGTGTTAATTAATGCCTAAAACAATATGCGAACAGTCCAGAATTGAAATGGAAATACACTGGTTGCATAGCAAGAAGAACTGATGGCAGGTGGATCAAGGCAGTCATTGAATGGATTCCATTTGATTAAAAAGTGTCCATGAAAGAGACCTAATGACCCACGGTGGCGCAGTGGTTAGAATGCAGTACTGCAGGCTATTTCTGCTGATTGCTGGCTGCCTGCAATTTGGCAGTTGGAATCTCACTAGGCTCAAGGTTGACTCAGCCTTCCATCCTTCTGAGGTTGGTAAAATGAGGACCTAGATTGTTGAGGGCAATATCTTGACTCTGTAAACCACTGTAAAGCACTGTGAAGCGGTATATAAGTCTAAGTGCTATTGCTATTGCTAAAACAAGATAGAGTGATGACATCAGCAAGTATTTTTTTTTTTTGCATTTATATGCCACCCTTCTCCGGAGACTCAGGGCGTCTTACAATCTATGGAGCACCATGCTAAGTGCTCGGCAATAGCCTTCATTCCATTGTATATGCCTGCTTATTACTAGGGCTTTTGCCCCCCCGCCCCCCCAAGCGGCATTTTTTACAAAGTCAGCTCAAGTATTGCGGGCTCCATTGGTGAAAGAAAGCTCAGGACCATATAGATTGGAAACATGTGGAAGAGGCCTTCAGCCTACAGTGGATAGACAAGAGCTAGAATGATGATGATGGTGGTGGCAGTGGTTATGGATACTTAGTATATGGTATTCCACAGTGCATTCTCTTCATATAACACAGGACACATTTCTCATTGAGTTCATCTCATGACAGCATCATTATTTACTGCTACTATCCCATCACCTCATAATTTGTTTCACAGGAAGGAATAGTTTTGCTTTATTTTATTTTGCAGAGGTTGGGGATGACCCAAATTTGTTTAGATTTAGGAGCTGGATGAAAACATTTTACAGGCAATCACTGCTTTTAGCGAATTGTTTTGTAGTATTTTGTTTTAAATAATCTAATTTGACGTTATTCACTGTTGTATAACTGTTGGTCATTTTTTTAGTTATAGCTTATATTTTCATTGTAATTTAGATGCTCATTAGGGAATCTTGGGGTAAGGTGGAAAGATGGATACAAATAATATTAAAATTATTTTTGATGAGCAAACTTGAAAAAAAATGCCTTTGGTAAATCTTTAAGATGGGAGGGGACAATGTTTTAGGGGAACTTTCTCATGTAATGGCACTGTTCCCAGGCACCTCTAGTATCTGCTGTGAGGGTAGACCTTTCTCAAAAGCAACTATTAATGATACACCAGGAACCAAAGGATTTGTCTCACTTGAAGGAAGAAATTCTTTCTTCAGCAGACATGCACTTTTGAATTTGCTAGGGAAGATTATTTTTAACTTTAAGCTCTTACGACTTAATTTTTTTCACTTGGTACAGATTTGTAGAGCTGCTGAAAACTTGTGCCAGTTGAAAGAGATTTTTAGGGATGTTCTATTGCATGACTATTTCCAGACCATGTATGTTTATTGCAATATTTTTCTTTAAACCTAGTTTACTATTGATTTTTAATCTCTTCAATCCTTACACTGTTTACTTTTTTTAGATCTTCTCTCTTAAAATCCATTCTTCCCATTTTTTAATGCAATGAGTTAATGTTTCTTTTAATACTGCCTTTCATTTGCCAGAAATTCCATCTTCTGTCTTATCTAATTACATAATCCTCTTTATTTTTTAAAGAAAGCTAACCATTGAAATGTTTTGGCTGTGATAAAGCCTCCTTTCCCCAAACTTTATTTTAAACAGAAAACTTCAGAAATATACTTAATCTTCTTAGCATATGTGAATGGTGATTCTATCAAGAACTCCACAGTCCTGGGCTCACCCAAGCTGTGAAACTCCCTTTTATCTAAGAAGCTTTGACAACTGAGTTTTAGGTATGCGAGTACAAGTATATTAAAGGACTTCTCTTATCAGTTGAAGAAGAAGGAAAGTTACATAGATCATTGGTTCTCAATAGAAACAAAGGAAGCTTAGCAGTACTGACAGAATGCTCTATTTTGCCGAAACATCTTCAAAATGTTGGTAGGAAGAACTGATGAAAGGATTCAGTTTTGAAGAACACAAAAAGGCTGCATGAAATTGTCACCCTTTTAATCTTCAAGGGAATGTAGAATTAAGTCTTGAGACTGGCTTGCAACTTCTTGTGGATCTAAATGAGCAAATTAATGAGGTCTCTGACAAGGCAGATGGATTCTTTGCCCCCATCTCACCCACAGTTGAAAGTACAAAGAAATAAGAATGCATTAAGAGTTCCTGAAACATAAGAGATAAGATATATATGCAATCCATATTTTTAAATAAATTGCTTTAAGGAAAAATAGGGTCTGCATTTTAAAAAATATTTTCCTACATATTTTGAACATTAAAAAACCCACAGGATTCTTAATGAGTTTTCGTAACTCTAACCATTGAATCCTTGCATCATGATCAAAGCAGTATTTTCTATGACCATTCTCGATATTGTTTTCATTAGTGTTAGTAATGTTGAGACAAGTATTATCTTTGTTTGGAAATTTTGAATTTTCTCATTCACATTTGAATTTTCACTGAATTAGCCAAGAGATAGATTTAAAGATGGTTATAAATGTAGTTTGTTTATTTCAAGAGGTTTAGGTTCTTCTTCCTGGCACAAAGAAGACACTGGAAGGCTTACAATACAAAAATAATGACAGAAGATACAATACAGCTAAACAATACGCAAAAAGTGAATTATATTTATATTTTCCCAAAGTCTGGGGGTACATTTCTGAGCATTCTTGGTGTTGGAACTTCATGAATCTATGTTGGAATCTCATTTCACAGAATAGGCTCCACGCAAGCGAAGATACAGTCCTGGGTCCTGATAGGGGGCATTGGTTAATTAAAGGGACCCAGAGTGTGCCATCTTGCCAGCTCTTGCTAATGGGTAGAAACTATGAGAGGTGGGAGATTCCTCAAGTAATCTATGCCCTGTAGCAGCACCTGAAAGCACACCAGCATCAATGCAGCTTGTGAAACGGTGGTGCCACATGGACATATTGCGGCAGGTCTATCACGTCCGTCAATCATCTGTGCCATTTCACTCTGGACTGTTTAATAGGCTTTCCATGGAGAGTGCATGGCAATAGTTGAGCAGAACGATTAGGGAAAGTGTAAGGAGCTGAAAGGCCTGCTGATCTAAGACACAGTGCAGTTGTCACAGAAAATAAAGTTATGCAAAGGCTTCATTGGCCAAAGATGGTAGATAGTATTTCAATAGGAGTTGTGACTCCCTACTGCCCACCAGTCTTGAATGGGAAGAGCAACTCCACCTAACGGTGAAGGTGGGAAATCCCTGAATCTCGGGAGAAAGGATGTTGGGCTGATACTAAAGCCACTTGACCTTGGAGGGATTTTTTGCGGGTATACAGATTGTCATGCATTTTTATCCTTGACAACCCTTGTATCATCCACTCCATCATGTAAACCATGGGTGTCAAACTCAAGGCCCGGGGACCAGATCCGTTCTGTGGGGTGCTGGCAGAGGGTTTCAGGAGGACTTTGCAGCTGAATACGGAGGTTGCGTGGGCCACGTGTGGCCCCTCCCCGAGCTCCATTTTCACTAGCAGAGGGTTGCAGGAGGCCATCGCAGCCGGAAATGGACCTTGGGAGCCCGTTTTCACTGGCAGAGCGCTTGGGCCACCATAGGTGCCCCGGACACGAGTGACGTCGAGCTGGCCATGTCCAGACCACCGAGGTCAAACATAGCCCTGATGCAGCCCTCAATGAAATCGAGTTTGACACTGCTGATGTAAACAAAGCAGGACATCTTTCAAAAGTCCTCCTCTTCTCAAGAATTATGTAAGCATGTTATAAATATGTTTATTAAAAGAGGAAATCCCATTAAATTCCACAGTATTGTTTTTTTTTTTAAATGCCCCGTGAACATTGTAATTTCAAAAAGCAGAACATTTTACTTCAAATATTCTCTCTTTTTGTCTGCAGGCCACAGAAACGCTATTCCGCATGGGAGTATCAAGAGGAACAATTACTCCGTTAAGACATGGAGAGGTAAAACTTTTCTTTTTCCCCTCATGTGTGGTATGGGTTTTAAAAATGAACTTGGGTGAAGCTGGTTGATGAGGGCTGATAGAAATATCTGAAAAATGCAAACTGAAGCGTTCTTATGATCGTCATCTCTGACATTAATTAGCAGTTCAAGGGTGAGTATTATCCTTGTATAGATTTTTTTTAAAAAAAGACAAAACGGCACCATCTTAAGAACTTAAGGACAGGACTGCTTGATCAGGCCTTTCTGTCAGAACTGCCATCTCATGTCTGCTCTCTGCAATCGCTTCGGTACCAGTCTGCCATGAATGGCGGGGGAGGAGAGGGAGGGGTAGTGCTTGAGGAGGCAAACTGAAAATTAAGAAAGTAAAAGTGCCTATCTGAGACCGATGTTTCAAGGTCATTCCGCGATGAGAAGAATGCAGCTGAGAGCCAGCTACAATCAGGTTCTCCTGATTCGCCAGTTGCGGCCCTTTCTTGATCGGGACGCCTTACGCACGGTCGCTCATGCCTTGGTCACCTCCTGCCTGGACTACTGTAACGCCCTCTACATGCGGCTCCCTGCGGGGAGCACCCGGAGGCTTCAACTGGTGCAGAATGCGGCCGCGTGGGTGGTTATGGGAGTGTCTAGAAACTCCCATGTGACGCCTCCTGCGTGAGCTGCATTGGTTGCCGGTGGCCTTCTGGGTTCGCTTTAAGGTTCTGGTTTTGACTTTTAAAGCGCTCCATGGCATTGGACCAGGTTACTTGCAAGACCGCGTTCTGCCAGTAGTCTCCCAACAACCGGTGCGCTCCCATAGGGAGGGTCTCCTTCGGGTCCCGACGGCATCTATGTGCCGCCTGGTGACCCCGAGGAACAGGGCCTTCTCTGTGGGGGCACCCACCCTCTGGAATGGGTTGCCTCCTGAGTTACGGACAACCGCTGACCTCAGAGCGTTTAGATGTGCATTGAAAACTTGGCTCTTTGAGCAGGCCGGCCCGGGCTGATTTTAAATTGGGGTTTTTATAAATTGGGGTTTTAGAAATTAGGGTTTTTAAATCTTAACTATTGGAGTTTTTAAGTATAAATTTTAGTAGCAGCTGTGTATTTAATTTCTTTTTAACTTTTGTAATCTGTATTATATTATTGTTGGCTGTACACCGCCCTGAGTCCCTCAGGAGAAGGGCGGTATATAAATTTGATATAAATAAATAAATAAAAAATAAAAGAGTGGCCATTTCTAAAACATCTTCTTTGAAACCGATGGGAAGGATGGGACACCAGCAGTGGGAAGTGCCCTAAGCGGGGAAAAAGCTTTCACTTGGAGTTTTTCCATGCAAATTTCAGTTCTGGCTTTCTACAACTGTATTTTACTTGGCTTCCATAAATATACCTTCCTCAACCCAACGTGGCTAAGGATTGTTTTCAGTTAGCAGCCTAAGTTGAGGCAGGTCTGACACTTTCTGAGCCCGATATTATTTCTTGTTTCTTTCTGGGTTGCTCATAAGCAGGAAATATAGATATATTCTTTTCTTGCCATTGTTTCTGCAGCAAACATTTGGAAGTGTATTATCTCCCCTCAAGCTAACCTGGACATTTCAAGAATAGCCCTTGATTTCCTGGATCTGTGTGGATTTAGTCATTCCCCTTTTCAGGTAGTCCTTGATTTAAAATCATCTGTTTAGTGACCGTTCGGAGTTACAGCAGCACTGAAAAAGAATGACTTATGAATGCATCCCTATGATCAAAATGGCCATTACTTAACGGCTGTTAAAAACATCCCTAAGATCAAAATGCCAGCAGTTGGAAACAGGCATATATTTATGACGGTTGCAGCATTCTGGGGTCATGTGATCAGCGTCTGTGACTTTTCCAGCCGCCTTCCGACAAGCAGAATCAAAGGGGGAAGCTGGATTTGCTTAACGCCCATCTGATTCCCCTAACAACTGCAGTGATTCGCTTAGCAGCTGTGGCGGGAAAGCTTGTAAAAAAAATTTTGGGAGGGGAAACTCATTTAACAGCCTTCTGGCTTGGAAACGGAAGGTCGCAATTGTGGTCCTAAGTCAAAGACTACCTGGAAAGCCTCATCATGTGGTAATGAGCTTCGCAGATTAATGGTGTGAAGAAGTCACCTCAACAACAACAACAATGAGGGTTCAGCAAAATGCAGGGCCGTCTCCATCTCTAAAGACGGCGCTTTGTGCGCCGATGGCAAATTGAATGGATTATTTTGAAAGAAGTTGACTGGCTGGAGTACTGAAGGGGACCATTATTCTCCAGCATTTTGTTATGGTCCTGACGTGTACAGCAAGCTGATCTTTATGAAAGAAAAAGGCCTTTTGCCCACAGAACGACTTTAGAATGCTTTGTGACTTTCATGTAGGATGCAAAGCAAAATGTTTAGCTTGGACTCTCAGAGAACCTGTTGGCCTTCGCATAGTTTGAACTGCTAGAGCTGAGGCAGTTAAGACTTCACTCGAGACTTGAACTAGCTATTTTTGGTTCTGAGTTCACCTTGGCCAGCTGGGTGACCATGGGCCAAGTACTTTCTTTCAGCCCTGGAAAAGGAAGCAACGATAAGTCACTTCCGGAAAACTCACCGAGGAAACTGCAGGGACTTTTCCAGGGTGTCTCTGAGAATCAGACCCAATTGAACAGAGGAAATTATATATCTTCGTCTCTTATCTATCTATGTGCGCGCGTGTGCGTACACACACACACACACACTCTTGTGCATGCAGTCTTGTATTAACAACATTGTCAGTGGGAAATGATTAAACCCACTTAAAATGATCGTTTCTCCTGATACATTAAGCGGTCGTTTGAGTGGTATTAAATATTCAAGACTAATCTTGAATTAATAACCGATCTTCACTTTGTGCTACAACAAGCCGATTTGAAAGAAAACAGCACTCAAACCAAGCGAGTCCGTAAAGGGCTCTTCAAACCTGGGCATGTTTCCAGCATCAGATGGATGTGGAGTTTTATAATGCAAAATATTTTCTTTCCCTTGGTTCCTTCTCTCCTCTTTTCCGTTAAGCTGGGATAATTCAGTTTCGTCTCCCTGGCTGTATTTCTTTTAGCAAGCTTTTCCTACAAGGAGTCATCTTTTACACCTAATATGGGGTTGTTTGCTCCTTTATGCATGGATTATAGGATTATTGACAAGGTTTTGGCACTGGGTGTGGAAATGGGGCTGCGAAGTGTCATTCATCCAAGCAAGGCAGATAATTCTTGGAATGGCGATCCTGTTCAACAACATCTATTGGATAATGAAAAATTACTTCAGGACATGTTACAACCATGGAGTTGATGGATCTCCAAGAAGTCTAAACACACCAGGGGAGATAATGAAATTTAAGAATATAATTGACTTCAGGGCTCAGCGCATTTCTCTCCTCTTCCTTACTGAAGTATTTTCACCGGGAGTCCATTTGATCTAGGCAGCAGGCTAGAAACCAGGAGACTGTGAGTTGTACTCCTTCCTTTGTCATTAAAGCCAGCTGAGTGACTTTGTGCCAGTCACTTTCTCTTAGCTCAACTCCAAAGGGTGGTTGTTGTAGGGAAGAATGAGTATTAGTTATTTTTCACCCCTTTGAGTTATATAAAAATAATAATAAAGTCCAGATTAAAAAAATCAAATCTTTTTTAAAAAGGCTACCTTCTGGAAAATATTTGTAGATTCCGAGGTCACTCCCCCCCCCTCTTTGGTTGTTAGAGATCTCAGTGGAATCTGGCTGGTTTTGTGATGGTTTTATTATTTATTTATTTATTTATTATTATTAACATTTATATATCATTTTGTCCGTCTTCAAGAAAACTTAAGAGCACAACCTCATTCAAAAGATAGAAGAGGCAACTAGAGTGTCATCTCTACTGGACTTTATTCTTACTAACATGACGTTTTTCTTCAGGGCAGTGGCTTGTGCTTAAATTGCTGACTATCTTTTTTTCATGCTCCAGTTTTCTTCTTTAAAAAAAATGAACAGATTTGCAGTTCATTTTTGATGGTCATCAAGGGAATGTGAAAAATAAAAGAGTATAAAGTGTTTTGTCATTAAGAAGATTTGTTTCATTACAGAAGTGATATTTTACACGAGATGCAAGAAAGCTGGATATAATTCTGCAGACAACACTTTACAGATTATGTTTTGGTGGGCAAAGACCATTGTGTTTCCTGTCCCAAAGGGTGAAATTTTCAGGGGGGAAAATAAAATGGACAGGAACCATATGACTTATTTGTTGCTAAGCGAAGGTTCCCTTATTTATTTATAGAAGCAGCCATAAGCTCCCTTGATCTCCCAAAGGCCCTGAAGTAACAAACCCTGACATAGGTATTTTCCTTCCTTCCTTCCTTCCTTCCTTCCTTCCTTCCTTCCTTCCTTCCTTCCTTCCTTCCTTCCTTCCTTCCTTCCTTCCTTCCTTCCTTCCTTCCTTCCTCCCTCCCTCCCTCTCTCCCTCCCTCCCTCCCTCCCTCCCTCTGTTTCTTTTCTTTCCCAATTAGCTGCAAGAAGGTCATTGCATTTCCTATAAATGAATAGGTGTTACTGTTAAATAAAGACAACCTCAATAGTTTTCCAGTTCATTGGCTAAAAAAGGAGCAGTGCAAATCTGGAAGGTGTAGGGTATCCCTAAGAAGAGTGCAAATTGACCGTTGATGGAGGAAGTGATACTTGGTTGCTGTTTTGCCAAACACAGAGGTTGGCTTTTAAAATCTTCCCAGGAATATTATCTTCTCGAAGAGAACTCCACTTGCTGTTTTCTAGAACCAGCGCCCAATTCTGTGTGTATTAGCATGGTGGGCTCACAACACCTCTTTAAAATGCCACTGTCTTCACCCTGTGTGAGATGAGTTTGGTTTATATCTTGGCTACAGCTGTTAGCCATGTTTCCCTGGCTGCGTATCTCTGTCGTTAATGAAAACTCTTAATAGCTTTGGCACTGGTACCCAGATCAGATTGCTTGGAGCACTGAAACAACTGGGAGGTGGCCAGAGCTGATGCATTATTTCAGCAGCTATTTTGTGAATGAGATTCTGCCAAATCCTAGAACAAGTATCTGTGCTTTGGGACTCTGTAACGTCCCCTACAAAGATATCGACTCATCTCATAGGCTGATTGATTAAAAAAAAAAGAACCTGGTCAGACATCCTGATTCTCTCACCTAATTCTCCTACGTTCAAACCTAACATACAGCCTGATTTTTCTTCTTTTTCTCCTTGCTTCAGAAATGTCTTTCGGCAGGTTTATTGGTCAGCAGGAGTAGCAAGTTCAAATAATTGCAAGGGCAGCCTGATTTAATGGGTTTGAAGTAACAAGGTTTCAACTTTTGAAACGGCAGCCAGTACCTGAGCAACAGGAAATTATGTATTTCTCCTGATGAAAAAAAGGGGGTAAGATAGTTCAGCAATTAGAGATGCTGAGCTTGTCAACTGGAAAGCCTGGGTTCGAGTCCCAAGCGCTGTGCCATGGGGTGAGCTCCCTTTCCTTGCTTCAGCTCCTAACAGTTCGAAAGCATGCAAATGTGAGGAGATAAATAGGTACCACTTTGGTAGGAAGGTAACAGTGTTACATGCACCTTTGCAGTACAGCCATACTGGCCACATGCGTGTGAAAAATGTCTTTGGACAACGCTGGCTTCCTCAGCCAAGAAATGGAGATGGATATTGTGCCCTAGATTTGGACATGACTGGACAGGGGAAGTATTTATTTTTTTACCTGATGAAAACAGAGGATCAGACTTAGAAGTACATGGGAAAAACTTGGAAACATAAATAAAGCTTCAGGGTATAAGTGCCCCAATTCCTTATCTTAAATGCCTCCTCATATAATAAATTCAGATATTAATAATGCATCTTCTCAGAATGTTGTTCTGCCTAAGAGATTCTGGGAAAGGAAAAGGACCACATATTTTTGAAAATCTTCCCAAGCCAGAATCTTATAACCCCATTTGAAAATTGCAGATGGGAATGCTGTCTATCATTCTTTTAACCCTTTAAAAACTTCTCCATCAAATAGCGCCGTTTAGTATTGAGCAGAGTTGAAGAAGACATCGAAATCTAAAAGTGCTTAAACTACAGCACATTTTATTTCAAACCATTTTGGATATCGATATGTTCCTTTTTCTGTGACTTCTCTTCAAAATGAGGGAGAGGAATGTGAAGGATTCATGCAGTTTAAACAGGCCTGTGGCAAGCGAGGTATATGCTGATACTGAGAGAAAAAAAGAATTTTTTAAGTCATGTGAGATGACAGTGTTATAATCCCAAATGGGAACAAATCGCAGTGTGCATTTATGTTAAATGATTGAAAATGAGAAGATTGCCAGTATTGTGAAAGGAATATAGGACTTTATTTGAGTATTTGTAGAAGAGAGTAAAGAATTAAAAACCATGGATAATTAATTTCCAGTTTAGAAAGCAGAAAATAAGAATCAAACACCAAACTGTTACTTCTTCTGAAATGTCTGTGGTGTTGCCCTTAATTCCAGACTTAATGCATTTTAAGTGATGAACAGAGATAATGAAATTAAAAACACTCATAAATTAAGTAGTGTTTTATAGAGCTCACTTCGTAGATATAAATATACATGTCACCCTATCCCATCCTAAGATAATCTTGAGCAAGTGACTATGTTAAATTCATTCAGTGCATTTTAAATTCATCTTTTACTTCAAAGGATTAGTGTAGATTTAAAAGGTCTGCATTCCATGGTGAAAAGGTTGGACATAGATGTAAAAAAAAATGCCTTGGATTTTGTTGCAGATAAATGAAAATATTTAAATACCCAAACCCACTGAGTTCCTTTTTATGCGATACATGATATTAAAAGGATAATGATGATGCATTACTTTTAAACAAATTCTGCTTTCTTTTGGGAAGGAGGTGATTTTTGATAGTGTTGAATTATTATAATGTTTCTTATTTTTAATTTTTGACTTAGTGCAATGAATTGTATTTGAGAAAGTATACCGTGCTTGAGAGAAAACTTTTTCTGTTTTGCCCGAAACAGATAATGAAAACATCTTAAAAGCTCATTCTAATTTAAACTTTTCAAGTATGTCTCACTCTCTTTCTCCCTCCCTCCCTCTCTTTTTCTTTTTCTCCCAACCCCTAGCTTCAGGACATGGCAGGCCCTAGTTAAAGGCATATTACAGAGCTAAATGGTGATGTGATCCTAGATATCCGATCTCTTCACCCTTCTCCTTCACATCACAAAGATACCATTATTTCCGTGGGTTCAAAAGTTCTGTTCTCACGGGTAGCTTATCATCTCTAATTTCATTGCTGTTGTCTGACTACTTTGTTGTTGTGATAATTTGTGGAGAAAATAACAATTTTCATTATGCTTTTCTTTTTTCTTTATACTGCAATTTTTAATAATTATATCAACAAACTATTGTTTAAGAATTGATAATTTTGTTTAAAAAAAGAAAGAAATGGAGTTGTTTAAGAACACAACCCTGTGAACTATACTATTTTGTGTTCATTTCAAAATCAAACATTCATGGAAAACTAAGCACTATAAAGAATGCTTAATCAGACTGTATGAAAAAAAAACTTTTATAGATATCAATAATGCTGTTATGCTCTTGAAAGTACTGTGTAAATTTGGTTTGTTCTACAGCTTACAGCTTTACAGTTTGTTCTAAAATTTTGTTTGTTCTACAGCTTTAAAATGACAAAATCAATATTATTCAAGCACATAGTGTAAAATTCCTTTTAATTGCAAGTATTACACTGCTGGGTACTATTGTAAACTTTGGATTTTCTTTGAATAATTGCTTAGGTACCAAGTTGGGTCAAACTGCCACGCAATGGCTAGAATTTGTTGTTGTTGCATAACTGCAAACCTTTAGTGCCTTGAAAGCTGTAGTTTAGACAGGAAAAAACCCTAGGAATATTATTTTTCAAGATTAATGTCTTTTCCTATGTGAATTGAAAACCACCATTAAGGGTTGAGGAAGCTATCCCCACAGGGAAACAGAATAGCTTTAGTGAATATTTAAATATAGTTATCCTGTCTCTAGCTTCTATTTTTCCATCAGACTGGCCTGCCTCAATATGTACAGTTGTGTTATGGGCATACCATAGAGTATGGACAAAGGTGGGATTCTACCAGTTCGCACCTATTCGCTAGAACCAGTTGTTAACATTCTAAGCAGTTCAGAGAACTGGTTGTTAGAAGAAATTACTGGCCTAATCCTGTAAGGAAGGCAGGAAGGAAACATTCTGGTATTGCTTACAGAAACTGCCTCTCCGTTAACCCTTATTACATTCTTGGCAGGACTAGACTTCCTGTCTCAGGAACTTCTCTGGAGTATTTTTCCCCTCCTTTGCTGGTACTTTGCTTGTGTGGAGTGACCATTCAAAGTTACAATGGCACTGAAAAAAGTGACATGACCATTTTTCACACTTACGACTATTGCAGCATCCCCACAACCATGAGAGGCCAGGCGAGGAGATGCCTGCCTCGATGTGAGTGATATTGAGTTGGCCACGCCCAGTCAGTCACATGACCACTAAGCCACACCCACTAACTAAGTCACGCCCACAGAACCGGTTGTTAAAAAATTTGAATCCCACCCCTGGGTACGGAGTATTGTACTTCAAATACATCAGTAGCTTCAAGTACCACTGTAGCTTGAAGTAAGGGAGTAATTCAATTCCATAAAGCACCTTCATCAGCATTTCATTTTGAAATCGCACATATAATTAGTACCTATTAGTTTATTTGTAATTTTTTATAAGCCAGTTGAAAGGCTTTCTCTTTTCAGCCCTTCCTGTTACAGTATCTACGTGTTGGCCTTCTGGGATATATCAGATAGGAATTACAATTAGATGAGCTAATTCTCCTTTAATGCAAGGCTACATTGACAGAATTTTGCAAGTACAGGTAGTCCTCAGCTTACAACCATTACACAACCTGGAATTCCCTCCCCCCCCCTTCCGTCTCCTTTACCACCGAAGAAACTAGGAAAGGTCCTTTCTTAGCCTCGTGCCCCGCCTATTATCCAGCTGAGGCTATGCTGTCTCTTATCTATCCATTCCCTTGACGACAGCTCTTGGCCGGTTTTTCCCACATGCCGTCACATGATGTGTGCTCCTCGGGACTCCGTCTCATTTCTGTTTACTCTGTATATACAGGTAGTCCTCGAGTTACGGCTACAATTGAGCCCAAATTTTCTGTTGTTAAATGAGAAATTTGTTAATAAGTGAGTCTTGCCCCATTTTATGACTTTTGTTGTCACATTTGCTAAGTGAATCACTGCAGTTGTTAAATTAGTAACGATCATAAGTAACTTCTTTCAGTGTCGTCGTCACTTTGAACAGTCACTGAGCGAACTGTTGTAAGCCGAGGACTAACTGTATTGTCCCTGGGTTCTCTGATTGCTTTCTCTCCTTTTAAAGTGTAACTCACATATTCTGCTGATGGTATCCAGGTGTATCTTATCCTGGATGATGGAGCAGGAATTTCCTTCTCCTGTTGTCTCGCCAGGACCTGCAGCTGGATATCTTCCCATTACTTTAAATCTGGTGAAGGCTAAACTTTTCATTTATCTACCTGACTGTCCTCCTTTTTCATCTTCCTTTCTTTGTTTTGAAGACTGCTTCTTGTCCATTTTGCTGGTGGTATGAACTCTCAGAGAACTATTACACAAAGCTTTTCCTTGACCGCATTGGAAGACTGGTGGATCATTTCTCATTGTTGAGGCAACGAGTTCAAACTTTTGTGATATTTTCATCCGTCAATAATAATTATTAAAAAAAAAACCTGAGGAATACAAGGCTGGGACCCTTTTTCTTGTTTTATGAAGAACTGAGCATTCTTTAAATACTTTTACCAAGTCAGCTATGATCTTTCTAATGGATGACCATTCTTTATATGCTTGCTAATTAGCTTGCTCATTAGAATGCCATTTGAAAACCACTTTATACACATGACTACAAAAATGTTGTAGACTGGAAATCCTCTTGAGGAGCTCATTTCAAACTCTCTTTTCTATGTTTTTTGACAACTTGCTGGAGCAGCCTGCGTGGTTTGCATTCCACTTGTCCAATACAGCCAAGAAATAATGAGATGTTAATTGGCAGATGTGGAATTACAAGTCTTCGTTGGTTCTGAGAATGGAAACTCTTGGCTTCTCTCCTGCAGAACAAGCTGCTGAAAGTATTTTTCTTTGAGATTCAAATAATTCATCATTGCATCTATGTGCTGGGATATGCGGTGACCCCAAACACTGAAGTTGGAAGTAAATATATCTGAATGCTCTAGGGATGTTTTTAAAGCTTGCGACAGACTTGCTCATCTGCAAGTGCTCAACAGATTTGTATGTCAACATTTGGTTCTCCTCCTCCCCAAAATAAAACAAAATAAATAAAACCCAGTGTGCTCACTCTCAGAGCATTAAAAGAGTATTAAAGACTCTCATAAAGAATCAGATATTGTTGTAATTGTGCTCAGTATTATCTACACAGGGAAGGCAACCTGGTACCTACCCCTCCATTGTCTCTCTTAAGTGGACCTAACAGGAATTTAATCTAAAACTTCTCTAGACACACCAATTGGCAATATTTAGTCAACAACGTACAGCCAATTTAGTGTGATGGTTAAATGCACCCAGCTAGAAACTGGAAGATCATGATTTCTAGTCCTGGCCTGAGCTAGGTGACTTTGGGCAGCTCCTAGTAGAAGAAGCCAGTAGCAAACCATTCCCAAATCATATCCAAGAATATTCCACGGACTTGCTCAGGTATTTGCCAGGAATGACTCAAATACACCTCCTCCCCAAGTTAACAATGATTGATAGAAACCTCAATATTTAAGGCCTGTAAGTTTTTGATGCCAATCACATTTGGTATTATCAAACGATGGACTTTTTCTTGCAAATGTACCCCTTTGATACATCGGCATACCATTAGCCACCTCTATCCCTTTGTAGAAAGTGAGGAAAATGACCTTGCAAAAGTGGTTACGCAAAAGCGGTTAAAGCATTTTTTAAAGTCCAGAACTTTCTGGATAACATTAGGAAGTGACTCAGGCAGAGTTGTGTGCAAATCATTCTATATTACAGAAGATCACAGAATTCTGGCCTAAATATTTTTCTTACAATATCGAAAGTAAGTCATTGGCGCTTCTTGGAAACTATTATATCACCATTCTACATTGCAGTGAGTAGCTTATTTCTGTAGAAAATAAATATACATTAAGAAAACAGCAAGAAATATCGATTGTGGTATATTTGGTAAACTCTGTTCTTTAATTCATGTACCTTGGGGACAAAACTGAAATGCAGGTTTTCTTCCTTTTAACTTCAAGGAATACATCTGTTATAGTAATTTACACAAACATATGGCGTTAATTAGATCCTATATAGCAACTCCATTTATTGCAACAGGTCTGCCTTTCTAATCTATGAATGAAAGAAATGTAACTATTAGCCTACTTATATTCAAGCTATTGTAATGGGAATCACTCTGTGCTGCTACCAATTTTTCATTCTCCAATCCTTTTCTTTTTAAATATGCTGGACTTTTGTCACACCACTCTTTGCCAGTAAAGCTGGGTATTTTGGTTCAAAACATCTGAAAAGGCCAAATTGGGGAAAATAATTTTAAAAAATACTGCAAAAGGAAAGTGGTTATTCCATGTCTCCATTGCTCTTTCTTTGTTTCCATTGCACATGATTGTGGTTCTTCAAGAAAGGAGAACATTCTACCATTCCTAGTTTTGGATCTTTCTGCTCCCAGGTAAACATTATTCACACTGTGTTAAATCGGAGAGTTAGAAAACCTTTGAATGAAAAATAGGATAAGTTGCATATGCTTTACATCTTAGCCGCTGATTTGCTTTCCTTTACTTAGAGATTAAACATTATTAAAATTGCAGAGACCTTACCTTGATGCATCTTTCTGGGAAAGAATCACAGAACAAGTGGAGATTAGAAGTAATTTCTTGGTTCTTCAAGCCAGTCCAGTCTGCTCTAGCACCAAGCCTCTGAGATTGCATTTAGAGCAAGGGTCTCAAACTCATGTTGTCACGTCGTCGTCGCATGATGTATTGGGACTTTTTCATCTACAAATATTCTTTTCTAAAATATATTTTGCCCCCCAAGTAGAGCTCTGATTTCTGGCTGATCACCAGATAGCAATGTAGGATTACCTATTAATTCTGTGTTTTTGGACAGGTGATACCAGTTGTTCTGCATAACAATCAATGGAATTCATACTCCTGTGGGTTTTTAAAGAAACTTTTCTGTTAATTTTTTGTTAATTTCCTGCCCTGCTTTGTGATTTCAGGTTATCAACTTCTAATTTAAAAAAAATCATGATTTGGATCTGGTGATAGAACTGCTAAGTTACATGCCTTCCTTCGCTGCTAAAATGACATGGGATGTGATTGCATAAAAGGGCTTTTTACTGGGGCATCTATCGCCAGACTGACGTCACAAAGATTAAGGGAGAAAGAGCTTTAAAATCTCGATCTTTTTCATATTTCGAAGTTTCTGATAAATCTCCTTTTCTTTTTCATTTCTTGCATGTTTTGAAATTGAACTATTTCCATAAAGATATTGCTCTTTAAGAAAAAGAAATAAATGCAATCAAATGTTAAAGTGAAACTGCTCATGAATAACAACACTGAAAAATATCTACAGTGTATTGCTGATATTGTATCTTGATTTCATAAAGTTATTATTTGGCTGCCAAGGGCTCTTGATGGATTTTACAAGTTTGCCATCTCTTAAATGAATATGTTCTATTTCCTTTAGGTGCTGTGCCAGCTGGCAAGCTGAGATATATTTTACAGTTTGGAAACTTAAGTTTGCATTAGGATTTGTTCTTTAGAATGACACCTGCCTCCACTTTCATTGTTTCTCCCCTAGAAGAAAGAATAGTCATACCTGTGTGCCTTTCTATATGTTATTGAAAAAAAAAAGGTCACATGTTGATCAGAATGTTGTTTTTAATTATGGATTCTAAAGTACCCTCTGTGCTCTGTTGTCACCGGCAGTTGCAAAATCTCAAATCTCAATTTAGCTTAATTAAGTTCATCTTTGTTTTCATTCCATCTCTTTTTTTTAATCACCACCAGTTCAGTCCATAAAAATGGGAGACTGAAAATGGCCCCTAATTAACAGACTGACTTGTCACATCTTTCATAGTTGTGTGATGGTGTTAATTATTCCAAAGGAATTGAATTAATTGGAAAACTGTTTGGAATTCATTTATTTGCAATTCCATAACAGTTTATTTTGCCACATATGTCATTTTCTGTTCTTAATGTTATTTGAATATAAATAGAACTATGGAAAGATACTACAGTTAATTTACTAGAAGCATGATAAATTTCTAGATCATTAACCTATAAACAAAATGTTTTATGTTGTTTATAGTCATATTTAGTAACAGTGCAGGATTTCTATTAATGGTTCTCTGCCATAAAATGACTGGTTCTTGCATGCCACAATATACATAATTTGATTTACAGGGTATGGGGTTTTTTTTAGTATTCTTCTCAACTGGGGTGCTTTATTGTATGTACTTTTATATCTTATTTATTATTTCATTTATTTCATTAATCACATTTATGTAGCCACCCATCTGACTGAAGATGACTCTAAACAGTGCAGAACAAATGGGTAAAAGCACATATAAAAATCACAGGTATAAAAAAATATAAAAATCACATTAAAAA
The DNA here is from genome assembly GCA_023653725.1 of Bungarus multicinctus. Classification (NCBI taxonomy): domain Eukaryota; kingdom Metazoa; phylum Chordata; class Lepidosauria; order Squamata; family Elapidae; genus Bungarus; species Bungarus multicinctus. The sequence continues at coordinate 9,785,228 of CM042850.1, forward strand.
TAAATACTATAAAAAACAGATACAAAGCATAGGCAGAGAGAGGATAAAAATAGCCAGCTCATCAGTGGAGCCATCTAAGCCTATCTCTGGTTCTTTTGGAGCCTCAGATCTGATAACATAACCAGGTTTTCGAAGCCTGCTGGATAATCAACATTGAGTTGGTTTTGCTTGTAACAGATCTGAATATAGATTGCACTTATCTCTTTGCTTAAACATTCCCTCCTACCCACTTTCCATCCCACCCCCACCCCCAGTCACCTTCAGAGTTTTTCTGCCAAAATTATTTACATAAATCAGTAATAAATGAAACGAGTAAGTTTTTCAGGCTGAAGAACTGGAAGCAAGAGGAAAAAGACGTGGGATGGGGAAAATCTACCAATTTAGCCACTCGTGCTTAATGATTAAGCCCTTAAAAATTTCAACATTTCTTTTAAAGACCCAAATACATGGAACTATTCAAAGAGAAGTAAAGGCAAGGCAAAGCAACTAACTTCTTAATAATCTGTCTGTCTGTCTGTCTGTCTGTCTGTCTGTCTGTCTGTCTGTCTGTCTGTCTGTCTATCTATCTATCTATCTATCTATCTATCTATCTATCTATCTATCTATCTATCTATCTATATCGTATCTTCTGTCTGTCTGTCTGTCTATTTCTCAGTAGGACTTGCTACCTGCTCAATTTTTCCTCATCTAGAGCTGGATAGAATTGGCTGCCTTAAAATTGCTATACAGCCACCAGCCCCTGTCTTCACCAGCCCCTCTCGACAGCGGCCTAGTTTTCATCCATGAAATACATCCATGAAATACTAGATGGTCTATTTCAGATATAATTTTAAATCAAAAGTATTTAGTATGGTTGCTGGAAGAAGGGCATAATAGAATTCCTTAGCTCGAGCCCCAGCCACCGCGAGTCCCAAGGCAGGACATTGAAAACTATCTCCTCATTATCTGAAGATAATATTGTGTGAAAAGATGGCTCTTTTTTGGGAATACGATAGCTTCGAATATCCATTTATACCTTGCACCGATGCAAAGCGATGAAACATGTCAACATCCAGCATGCATCATTCAGATTTCTGGCTGTTGTGAGGCCATGTGCCGCCTGCCTGGGCTGTTCTTGCTTTTGACTGCATTGTTTTCACTTTGGGTAATTATTCCCTTTGGCCTATAAACTTTAAGGTCCTCCCGAGGTCAGGTTATATACTTCAGGGTTTTTCTTTTTAAAGAAAAATCTGCAACACACATGAAGAATTCTCTGGTGTTTCCTGTTTCCGGCAAATGTTTTTGGTGCTTGGCCATCTTAACTGCGGAGATTTATCGAAACAAAGAGCAAAGTTCAAAAATTATCTTCAGGCTCAGACTGGGACTGCTGGACAGTTCCCCATTGTTTTAAATATTGTCTGAAAGATGCAGGGAAGGGCTTTGGCTTTGTTTTCCTTATAGTTTGTCTGTTTCCTTTTGGCATGTCTTTTCTTCTTGTGTTTTCGATCGAGCTGGGCTGTTCAAGCCTGTTTCCAGTTACGCAGCATTTCTATTCAGAAGTGCGAAGAGGAAATCAGAACAGTTTGGGAATAATATTGTTAGTTAATTGCTGCTCGGAGCCCACATAGGCACAGTAAAATCTTTTATTTAGTCAAACACATCTGCTTGGCGAGGATTTGTGCAACACTATCCCTATGAAACAGAGCATTCCCTATACTTAGGAATATTTTTTGTTGTTGTGCTCTAGAGGAGAGCCTCCCTTTTAGCAAAAAAAATAATCTCTGTTTCTCTCTTTGTTAGGAAGTTACTGAGACAAGTTGCTGGTAAAACAATACTGTGCGGTAATGTATTATCCTCATGTTTCTTCAAGATATGGCTTGCTTCTCAGAAGTAAATTGAGAAACATTGGGATAATAATGTGGGCGCCCAGTATAAAATATACTGCCCCTTCTTTATCTTTTTTTTTTTAAATTAAGCATTATATATAGACTGGGGGTTATGTAGAGAGAAGCTGCCAAAATACCAGGATGGGCTTGGGTGCTATTGCTGTTTAAGTGTTAGATACCTGAAGGCAATCCTTAGCCAAATGTAAGAATGATTTAAAGAAGAGGCATATACTGTTGTTTGTGATGAATTTATTACTGTCTCTCCATGATGGCTTGGAATTATGCACAGGTAGTCCTCATCCTGTTCCAGTATTTGACAAAGAAGAGTGGGTCAGATTATTCTCCAAAGCACAGAAAGGCAGAACAAGAAACAATGGATGGAAACTAACCAAAGAGAGAAGCAACCTAGAACTAAGGAGTAACTTCTTAACAGGGACAATAATTAACTAGTGGAACAGCTTGCCTTCAGTCATTGTAGGGGCTTCATCACTGGAGGTTTTTAAGAAGATTCTAGACAGTCACTTATCTGAAACGGTATAGGTTCTCCAGCTGTCTCTTTTAGCAACAGGAATTTTGGGCTTTGTTGTGGCCTTAAATCAAGGACTAGTTGTATCTCCTATCCTATCCTATCCTATCCTATCCCATCCCATCCCATCCCATCCTATTTCCATTCCATTCCATTCCATTCTACAACTGTCTCATTTAGTGATCAAGTGATGATGAAAAAGTAAATTGATAACCAATCCTTACATTACAATCTTTGGGTGTCTGTAAAGCAAAGGAAAACTGAAATCAGATCTTAAGCACAGTTGCAATTTCATTTTGCGACCACTTCAAAATCAAGTTGCCAGTCTTAATTGTGGTTTGACAGCCACTCAATCCCAGGAGACACAGCTGCCTTAAAGAGTTCTAGACAAGTGCCACATCATCTCCATTTCTTAGCCGAGAGAGCCAGTAGTTGTCTGAAGACACTTCTGTGGTCACGTGGCTACCATGACTATATACATCCTGGTGCACGGAATGCTGTTACTTTCTGACTGAAGTGGTACCTATTGATCTACTTGCTTTTGCATACTTTTAAATTGCTAGGTGGGCAGGAAGTGGGGCAAGTAATGGGAATTCGCTTTTATCGCATGGTGCTCAGGTTTTGAACTGGGACTGTCGCCTTTCCAGCTGACAAGCTCAGCATCTTTTAACCTCTGAGACATTGTGGCCCATTTTTCAACCGTTTACACATCAAAAACTATAATCGACTATATGAAGACAAAGCTCATAAAAGTAAACATTGGATGAAAAATCTGAAGACCCTCTCCACTGCAGTGGAGAGCAATGTCAGCTGTTCTTAAAGGCTTTGCTAAAGATTGTAGTATTAAAGCAACTAGTAATTTATTTGTACGTTTACTTGCTTAAGGAGTAGCTTCCCATTAAGGTCAGTTTCCATTTAATTTTATGCTTCAGAAATGAGATATGGAGAATGGCAAATTTTGAAGCGTGGATCACCCAAGTTGATCTTAGTTCATCTGGGAGAATTACTTCTCTCCTTCTCGGAGATTACTCATGCTGAATATGGCTTTCAACACATCATTTATACTGGGACAGTTGTTGAGTGACATCCAATAAGTGTGGGAAGTGTTTGGAATGTCCCATATGAATATTTTATAGTTAGGGTGCAGTCAGTCTTGAACCTCTAGTGAGAAAAGTGATATTCTGAGGATGGTTTAGAATGTTGTGTTGGGGGTCTTGGCCTGAACATTGCCATCCCCCCCCCCCCTTCTCCAAGGTTTAACCCAAGGTTAAAGAAAATTGCCATTAAAGAAATTTTTTGAACACAATGTCTTATGTCATCGTTTCTCAACCTTGGTCACATGAAGACGGATGGACTTCAACTCCCAAAATTCCCCAGCTAGCCACGCTGCCTGGGAAATTCTTGGAACTTGAAGTCCACCCATCTTCAAGTGGCCAAGGTTGAGGAACACTGACTTATTAAGTCAAATGAAGCCAAAAATATAACTACATGAACAATTAAGTTTGATGTGAAAACTTTCAAAATCTGGATCATTTGAAATGCATATGAATGGCTTTTCTGATATTATGAGTGAATGCTGAGTTCTTTGTGAGCTAGATATTGCAATGATCTTTTTAAAAAGGGATTATGAATTCAGCAAGAATTGAATTTGATCCAAGAGATCAAGAAGAATATATTATAAGTTTTGCTGCCTTGGGTTTGATATTGGATTCATTTTTCTTCAGAGGATTTTAACAAAAAAAAAAAACATTTTTAAACACAGGAATTGTTCAAATGTTTGGTAGGAGGGTAAGAGAAAGATTTGGAATTTGGGTGCAAGGATGTTGATTTTGGGATGAAATATGTTTATGAAAACTGAAGACTTATTTGGAGCTTTGTTTCCACTAATGAAGGATTCAATGTTTGAGGATTACTTGCTGTAAAATGACTTTTCTTCAAACATCATATCTATTAACACGATAATGTAATAGAACGTGATCCAGTGTTCAGGGGGTTGAACTAGAAGATCTGTAAGGTCCCTTCCAACTCTTATTGAGTTGATACAATGCAGAAGAGTGTTTGATAAAAAATACATACCAACTATGTCTCTAGAATTACAATGGTGAAATTTGGGATTGTCCCTAAAGTGTAAATTAATTAAGTTTAGAAGGGTTAGAATTAGATTTCTGATCTAGTATTTTTCAAATAATCCTTTAATTCAATGGCACTGTTGCTAAAAAAGGAATAGGGCTCTACTATGAATATTGGAGGATTATATAATAGCTTTCCAATTGTGCCCACTTATTTGGCTTAAATATAAAGAAACTGAAGCTGAAATATAAAGTCCAGTGTTAAAGCTGAAAATGATAGTTAAACCCAGAATCATAGTCTGCTAGCCATAATTTAAAAACCAGGGACTTGTCCTGCCCTTAGAAAATGGCTTAATACATTTTCAACCTTTTAAAAATATTTTAAGGGTATTAAGAGAGAAACACCGCTAAGTAAATATATGAATATATAATCATATTCATTTTACAACTTCATTGTAACATTTTACAACGTTATCCCCATAAACCCATTGGGATTTTAAGTTATTTTTATGTGGATCTTGATCAGAGATAAGCTACCTGATTCATCTGCATCCTTTGCAAATATTTGCAACGTTTCCTTGGCGTAATTATTCTCAGATACTTCCAAAAAGTAAAACATGTAGTTTAACAAAAGTTAAGAAAAAACAGAGCTTGCAGGGTATTTATCAAAATGTCGGATAAAACCAGTATATTTTGGAATTACTTCTAATGTAATGTGTGTTGTTCAGCTTTGCTGATTAATGATAATATATGGGCAGATTGAGGCTGGAGAGGAAACTAATCTGAGAAAGAAACGGGAGGTAGGGAATCTGTCAGAAAACTATGGGGAAATCTTCACATTAGCACACATAAAAGCAGCTTCATATTTCTAGTTAGATAAATGAAAAGAAGGAATTTTGAAATCACATTGTTTGACCTCTGCAAGACAAGGCTATACTGTCCAGAGCTAATCCATGATTAATTGTGTAGTAATCCAGAAAGCTGTTGTTTCTCATTTGAAAGGAATGCCTTAAATGTTTAATGAGTGCCAATGTTTTATGGCCAGTCTTGCTATTGTGCAGCATCCATCACATCGCCTCCTTTTCTAGCCACTCTGATTAGGAACAACTTGACTTTTGCAAATGCCAAGGGTCTGCCAACGTCAGGTTGCATTATCAGAGGGATAGAAACAAACTCACAAGGTGCTAGTACTGCTCTCTGTAAAGCCTTAGCAAGGTCACACCTGGAATACAGCATCCAGTGTCGGTTACCACATTACAAGAAAGATGTAGAACAGGGATGTCAAACTCACGTCATCACAGCATTGTCATGTGATGTATCACGACTCCCCCTTTCACTAAATTGGGAGTGGGCATGGCCAGCATGTGATGCATCCGGCCCGTGGGCCACAAGTTTGACTGATGTAGAAACTTTGGAAAGAATGCAGAAAAGAGCAACAAAGATGATTAGGGGCTTGGAGGCTAAACCATATGAAGAACGGTTGCAGGAACTGGGCATGGCTGGTCTTATAAAGAGAAGGAGCAGGGTTGACATGATAGCAATATTTCAATATTTGAGGGGCTGCCACAGAGAGGAGGAGGTCAACCTATTTTCCAAAGCAACTGAAGGCCCGACAAGGATTAATAGATGGAAACTGAACAAGGAGAGATTCAGCCTAGAAATAAGGAGAACTTTTCTGACAGTGAGAACTATCAACCACTGGAACAGAAGTTGCCTTCAGAAGTTGTGGGTGCTTCATCACTGGAGGCTTTCAAGAAGAGACTGGATAGCCACTTGTCAGAAATGATAGGAAGATCCCACAACTTCCAAAGACAAGCTGTTCCATTGGTTGATTGTTCTCATCATCTAGTCCAAAAGGGGGTTGGACTGATGATGTCCATTGTTCTCTGTCTTGTTAAAATACAAAATAATATTATAATGCAATTATAATTGTAACACACTCTTCTTCACATTAAAGTAACAACTTTAATTATTCTGTTGGGAAAAAAAAGATTTATAGTTCTTCCCAATATCTGGACCGTTGCATAATGCCTTTTCTTTTAATGTGGGTTCAACAAAATTATCCTCCCCAAATTTTCATTCGCCAGAAGACATTATCTTGGCTTTCTTTTTTTAAAATAGTTCTTTCGATTCTGAGGGCTTCCAAAGTGCAATCCCTGATCATGAAAAGTTAATTGTTCTGAGGCATCATAAATCCTGGGAGTTAATTTTATCACATGGTGACAGCTAATATCAGCTGTCCATTATGAGGTTTCCTGTCATGGGAAACCTGAGAGGTATTTTAAGTTTGTGCTAACTCTGCATTTTGGGATTTCCCTCTCTCTTCCTGTATGTTCTCAGGAAGCTGCTACTTAAACAAAAAATCTGTGGACTTCATGGCTTGATACAAGAATCTGGTTTCTTTATAAGCTTTCATAAGATAAGATGGGTTTGGTGTTACAGGTAGTCCTCAACCTACAACCACAATTGAGCCCAAAACATATGTTGCTAAGTGAGAAATTTGTTAAGTGAGTTTTCCTCCATTTTACGACTTTTCTTGCCACATTTGTCAAATGATTCACTTCAGTTGTTAAATTAGTGACACGGTGGTTAAGTGAATCTGGCTTCCCCATTGACTTTGCTCGTGAGAAGTTTGAAAAGTTGATCACATGACCCCGGGACGTTGCAACCGTCATAAATGTGAACTAGTTGCCGAGCATCTAAATTTGAATCATGTGACCATGGGGATGCTGCAACTGGCGTAAGTGTGAAAAACGATCGTGTCACTTTTTTCATGTCACTGAGTGAACTGTTGTAAGTCGAGGACTACCTGTATTTGTATGTTTAGGAGTGAAACCCCCCCCACTTATGTCCAATGATGGAAGATCTATAGATTTGCCAGTAGTTGTAAATGGCAGCAGTTCTTTGTTACATACAGATTTATTTATTTAGCATATGGCATATCGTATATAATATTATATATTAACATTTCACATAGATGGGTAAAAAAATCAATAAAATAAAAATGTTAAAAGGATCTATGCTCAAGGTCTAGGCCAGGGGTCTCCAACCATGGCAACTTTAAGCCTTGGCAGACTTCAACTCCCAGATTTCCCCAGGCTTAAAGTTGCCATGGTTGGAGACCCCTGATCTAGGCCATCTAACTATTGAAGTGCTGCATCATTTATACTAAAAAAAAAAATCAGGTACTGGACCGGTATATGTCCTCAACTTACGATCACAATGTGATCTGCAGTTTGACGTGGGACCCCGTGTCACACTGAGGGGAGGATACTGTGTCACATTTATACAAAGAGTGCTGGCAGATGCCATATTGAGGTGTGAATCCTAATCAATATTGTCACTTTCTGACGTAGAAGCTCAAAGCCTGGCACCTTTTTTTGTGGGTTCATTTATATGTCTGTCTATATCCAGGCATTCAGGGACCCATTTGGCTTTCTGTTGGGAATCGATGTTAAAATTGTTGGTCAATATTACTCTGACAAATGGCATGTCACAACAACAGAGTAACAGAGTTGGAAGGGACCTTGGAGGTCTTCTAGTCCAACCCCCTGCTCAAGCAGGAGACCTTATACCATTTCAGACAAATGATTGGCCAATCTCTTCTTAAAAACTCCAATGATAGAGTTCCCACAACTTCTATAGGCAAGTTGTTCCACTGGTTAATTGTTCTCACTGTCCGGACATTTCTCCTTAGTTCTAAGTTGCTTCTCTCCTTGATTAGTTTCCATACATTGCTTCTTATCTTGCCTTCTGGTGCTTTGGAGAATAGGTTGACCCACCTTCCCACCCTCTTCTTTGTGGCAGCTCCTTAGATATTGGAAGATTGTTATTATGTCTCCCCTAAACCTTCTTTTCATTAAACTAGACATACCCAAGTCCTGCAACTGTTCTTCGTATGTTTTAGCCTCCAGTCCCCTAATCATCTCATATTCTGGGATTATAATAATAATAATATTTATTTATATACCGCTCCTCTCCCGAAGGACTCGGAGCGGTGCACAGCCATACAATTAAAACATTAAATATATAAAAGTTAAATCTAGATTAAATTAAAGACCCTGGCTGAAAACAATTAAAACCCCTCCCTTGAACCCTAAAATTTGATATAAAAATTAAAATACCCAAATCTAAAATCAGCCCAAGCCGGCCTGATCAAAAAGCCAGGTTTTCAAAGCATTATGTTATAGTGTTTGAGTGTACTGTGTAGTACACAACAATTGAAGCTTTGGAGAAACTGAATGGTCTTCAACAGAGTGTTTTTTTTCCACGCCAAAGTCTGTTGAATGAATATTAATCTCACCAGGAGTTGGGCTTTTAAAAGCAGTTGCGATTGAGCTACTAGCAGTGGCAGCTTCAGAACCATAGCCTGGTTTTCTGAAAACAAGTATGTTTGTGCAAGTTACTGCAATTATATTAAGTCAGAAGAGAAGGGCAAGCTCAATCAAGTTACTCACGGATGTTGTTGTTCCAGGCTCTAATTCTGGGGTCTAGTTACCATCCAAACAACTCCACTTCTGTTCTTGTGGTTTGTGATGTCATTGGGACCCTTTGATGGAAATGTATGCTTTACTTGTTATCCTGCAGTAGTTTAGGAGATTTTATTACATCATTTATTACCATAACGAAAGGGAGAAAATGTAGCTTGATTTCTTAAAAGAAATTCTCTGATTTTCATCTACTCCCTCTCTTCCTAATATTAATTTAGCTTTAATCGCCTGGCAAACTAGAATTAATTATTGACTGCTCCGCTGATAATTGCTTTTCCTTCCTTCCACCTCTCTGCTCGCTGAATTCAGAATTATGGAAAATGTTTTTTTGCAGAAATTTAATTGTTTAAATTCACTCTGCTTCTCATTACCTACTGTCAGGGCATGAATGTGAGTTATGGTGCTGCATTACAGAATTATTTTGGGGTGTTTTTGTAATTTTTCCTGTTATTTGGAAGGATGGGCGAGTTCTTAAGGAAGCAGGTGGCACGCTGGAAATTCAGCCTGCTGTCTCTAGTTGATTTACATGCAGTATACAGTATTTCCTGCTAATAGCTTAGAGTAGGATTTTTTTCATATGTCATGCTATATTTTCCTTTCTTAATCATTTTTTAAATGATAGCCGTTATTAATCTCAAAGAAAGTGATATTCGGATATGACTACAAACTTAGAATATTCCTGTGTTCCTTTGTTACTCACGACAATATAATTAATGGAGTGTTTCCAAATGTATAGATAAGAGCAATTCTCTTATTTATTTTAGGTTTTGTCCTTTGTGTGTGTATGTGTGTGGGGGTTTGGTGACTTCCTTGACAAATTGACACATCTTTAACTTTAATTTTACCCTTTAAAGTTTGTGACCAGATAAAGATGCCTGAAATACATAATGATATACATTTACACCTTCTTGCCATGCACAATATTCACTAACGTGTTGCAGTAATTTTAAAAAAGTTAAAATGTATACTGTAAGCACTCCGTGGTTGGGGGTTAAGCAGCTTCCTAAGTATGAATATGGATTGATTTGTGGAACACTTCATAGCATATTGTCTGAATCAGATGATCCTGGTATCCTTTTAGGTCTTGATTCTCTAGCATTTTGTAGGAAATTCTCTGAACTAGATGTGCTGCTGCAATTTCATTAGAAGGATAAGGAATGCATGCACGGGAGGGGGAGAGAGAGAGAGAGAGGAAAGGAGGGAGGGAAAGAGGGAGAAAGAGGGAGAGAGGGAGAAAGAGGGAGAGAGGGAGAAAGAGGGAAGGAGAGAAAGAAAAGAAAAAAGAAAAGGAAAAGAGGGAGGGAGAGAAAGTTATGAATTCTAGGTTGTTGAATGTACAGTAGTTACTAAACACAGTTTCTCTCTCTGTTTCTCTGTCTCTGTCTTTCTGTCTCTCTGTCTCTCTCTGTCTCTGTCTGTCTGTCTGTCTGTCTGTCTGTCTCTATAGATAGATAGATAGATAGATAGATAGATAGATAGATAGATAGATAGATAGATAGATAGATAGATAGATAGATAGATAGATAGATAGATAGATCAACAAATGTATACAGCACTCAATGATAGTCTATAAAATGGTGTATTTTACTTTCTGGTAGGATCACAATGAAAAATATTTGCCAAGCTTACTCTATTTCCAGAGTGCTTAAAGCTTGGACCTCTTGATCTGTGTGCCCTTAAGATGTAATTTGAAAAATGAACTTGCACTTGAGTGCAGCCAAAACACCAATAAAGCTTTTTCATCATTCTGTGGTTATTTATTCTGTTTGTCTTTATCTGGATCAAGAGAAGCAAACATATCAGCTTTAAGAATTGTCAAGTAGAATTGTATTCATAAAAAAATTGATTTAGTACTTAAACCTGTATGTTTATATAAGGTTAGCGAACCATAAAATCTAGGGATTTAATCAGATGTTTGCTTCTCCCGCCCTTCTCTAATGACAGGTGTTCTCTATTTTGGCTCAGTTGTGTTCTCTAATTGCCAGTTCTAATAATTTCACTGTGATCAGACAACATTGCTTAAACAAGAATCTACATAATCTCTTGTTTAATATCATGTATTAGTCATCCTTTTGATCTTATCTCTCTTGTCGTTCACTTGGGGCTTGTTGGCAGATATGTTCAAGAGTATCTTAACAGCTGTGGTGGTGTAGGTGTAGCGGGCTTGGCTGGGAGCCCAATCTATGCTTGACAAATTGTTTTATTCCTTTCCCATAAAACACGCGAATTCAGGATGCCGAGCAATCACGGATTCCTATTAAATTACTTTGGGCCTGAAAAGCGTTGACAAATATTTACCAGAGTGCATTACATTTCAGAAAGCTTAGGACCTGCATATGAGATATAGCTTTATCAACACCCCATCTAGTATTCAGATGTCAATCCTTGGAGTGAAAAGTAATTTATACTGTACACAGTACCTAAGCTTAATTAAGCTACTGAGATATAAGAACAATTTCATTAATCTCAGAAGTAACCAAACTTAGTAGTTAGGGTTATATAGGACTAACAAAAGTCCATGCCCCATCCATAAGAGGAAAGTATGGCGCTTGGTCAGTAGCCATGAACTTCACGAGGAATGGGTTTTCTTTTGATGACGAGCCCAGCAGCTTCATTTCTGGCAAGGTGTTGCCAGAAGATAATCTCCAAAACTTTGAACTGGGCTGAGAAACTGTCTAGCAATTGTGGAGGGATTTCAAAGTAAGTGTCATTTTAAGTCTGATGGGATTGTCCTTTCAGAAATTTGGCTGCTCATTTTGGACAAGCTGGAGTCTCTGGATATAGGAATCCCATGTAAAGAACAGTAGTCCAAAAAATCATGGGCTACTGTTATTAAGGCATCATGGCCCAAGAATTGTTGCAACTCTGTTGCACTGCTCTAATGAGCTCTACCTGGATTTACCTTTGGAATTGACCTGGAAGCTACAGTAGATACAAAATGCAGCAGGTAGACTTCTACTGTACTTAGAGCGCAGCACTGGAATATAGCAAGTATGGATCTGGTGGTCCCATCATCAAAAGAGAACCCATTGCAGATTCTCTTTCTTCCTGAGATTCATGAGATATGGAACAGGTGGAACCCCTTCTCAGAGGTGGCCCCTGGTTTGTGGAATACCATCATCCTAGAGATACTCATGACCCCAGTTTTGCTGGAGTTTCATACAGATGAAATCATTTGGCCCTTAGTTTGGTTTGTTTCTTTTTATGGTGCTTATGATGCTCATTGTTGATTTTTTTTTATAATGATTTTTAGTTTGCATAGTGTTTTTATTTTTTTTTTATTTTGTGAGGTTTGCTCTTACAGTTCTCCCCTCAAAGCATGTCTGTAGTGGAGTAGGCTATAAATATTGCAGAATAAGTATTTGATTGCTGATTGTACCCTATGATTATCATTAAGTATTGTACGTTATGATTCTTGATTCTTAACGAATGTATCTTTTCTTTTATGTATACTGAGAGTATTTACACCAAGACAAATTCCTTGTGTGTCCAATCACACTTGGCCAATAAAGAATTTATTCTATTCTATTCTATTCTATTTGCACACCACTTGTTCCACATGGACTCTAAATGATTTACAGGAATACATATAAAATCCACCAAGTCAGGAGTGTCAAACTCAAATCCTTGGTCCACCTGCCATCAGTTCTTCTTGTTACGTCACCAGCCCATTCCCGTTTCTTTTGATGGCATTGTGTATTTTTCTTTGTTCTTTAGTGATGATGTTGAATGGTAACAAATATACTGTAATATTCATTCCCACATGTTGGCCAGAAAAAAAAAATCAAATGCATAATTACAGAACTGGGGAGGCCTAGCTGATGGCAGCGCATGTGAAAAGTATCTGGATTACTTCTTGAACATGAGTGAACTGAGTCATGCAACAGTTAAAAAGTCATATAAAAATCATTGTTTCCTGATAATGTGAGGAAATGGATATCTAAAAGATTGTCATAAGCAAGAGGAGGCAGACTTGTTCTCTAAGAGCAGGATAAGGTTCAGTGGAATTAAAAGAAAGAAGATTTAGGCCAGGGGTGTCAAATTCAATTTCATTGAGGGCCGCATCAGGGTTGTGTTTGACCTTGGGGGATGGGGGGGAGGGGCATGGTTAGGGTGGGTGTGGCCAGCTCATTGTCACTCGTGTCGGGGTCACCTGTAGCAGCCTGAGCGCTGTGCCAGCAAAAATGGGCTCCTGAGCTCTGTTTCAGCTATGACGGCCATTTGCAACCTTCTGCCAGTGAAAATGGAGCTTGGAAGTACTACCCATGCTCCTCGCGAACTCCGTTTTCGGCTACAGTGGCCTCCTGTATCCCTCTGCCACAAAAGCAGAGCTCGGAAGAGTGGCATACCGCCCTCCTGAGCACTGTTTTTGCTGGCAGAGGCACTGTGGGCCAATCCTTCATTGTTTCCAGAACCAGATCTAAGCACCCTGCGGGCCGGGATCCAGCCCCCGGGCCTTGTGTTTGACTTAGGCTGTTAGGTAGAATTTTCTGACGTCAGAACTGCTAAGCAGGCTGCTTAGAACCAGTGGTGGATTTTCACATAGGATGCTTTCAAATTGGGACTGGATAGCTTCCAATTCTTACTCGGTATTTCTAACTTAGTCTGGGTTTCATGACGAAATTCATTTAGCGACGATATTTGTCTTCCAACTTCTTGCCATTTTTTTTTTTTAAAAATTAAGCAATTTTAGAAATGTCCAGCTGAAGGTCAAGCTAGCCTTTCATGCAAAGGTCAAGAAGCAGCAGTGAATTGTCTCTTGAGTATCTCCTTTCTCTCAGCATGCTACAGAACAGTACGAGAAATTCTGGACAGCAGCCTGACTGTTGATCTTAAGAAGTCCAAAGAAGCTTCACAATTCTTACAGGGCAAGTGCTTGCTAACTACCGGCAACAGACACACAAAACATTCGATAGAATTCTGCAGCACTAAAAGAGCTTCCCGATAGTTGAGAAGATGCTACAGGGAAAAGTACTCAAGAATTTTGACTTGCGTGCAAATATGTTTCACAAGGGTATTTCTTTTCAGCTCTTTGAAAGTGAAGCTGAATGAATTTTGAAACCAAGTCCTGAATGCAAAGTACCTTCCTCTCCTTTTTATACTATCCAGAAAACAGCAGCAAAAACATCAACAAATTAGGAATCAAGTTTAGTATTTCCTTATCCAAATTTCAAGGCTGCTCAACTCCTTGGAGACCCAGGGAGATGACATATTTAAAAAGAGATCCTGGCCAACCAGGAGAATAATCATAAACCAGACTTAATTAAATGTAGTTTCACAACCCCCATGTCTCAATGCTGGGAAAACAATCAGGTTTTTACCCAAAGGTGCTTTTTCAAAAGGCAACTGGGCTTGGTTTTTCCTTGAAGACATTTCACTTCTCATCCAAGAAGCTTCTTTAGTTGCCTTTGAACTTAAGAAGCTTCTTGGAGGATAAGCGAAACATTTTCACATTTTTTGAAAAGGCACCTTTGGGACAAGCAAGACCTGGATGACTGAGAACCTCCATAAACAATAGTTTAACAAAGGTTTTTAGTGGGGTTCCTGAATGACATGGAGGTGGGAACTACATTGAATCTCTGGTGGGGATAATATTGTTCCATAGGACAGGCACTACAACAGAGTAAGCATGTTTCGTATCTCATATAAAATGACACCGTTTAATCAATGGAACTGGAGTGCATCCATTTTGCTAGATCATACTGTCCAGGCATTAAAAAAAGCATCCAAATAAGACCAGACCCAATTGCCTTCCAAATATATGGACACTGGTCTCCAGAATTCTTAGCAAAATTCATGCTGCCAGTTGTGGAGTTCTGTAAAGTGAATTCCACACATGTAGAGCAGGTGGTTCGCCAACCTTGGTAACTTTAAGACTTGTGAACCTCAACTCCCAGAATTCCTCAGCCAGCACGTCTGGCTGAAGAATTCTGGGAGTCGAAGTCCACAAGTCTTAAAGTTTCCAAGGTTGGAGACCCCTGATGTAAAGAGTGTTGAGACTTTAGGACAGTGAAGTAGGTCCTCCCAATGCGTGCCTGATAAGGATTATGTAGTTTCTCTACTGCTTAGGTCTGTCCCTAAATAGTTGCATTCCAGATGATGGACCTTACAGTTTGATACAGAGGATCTTAGTTGTTTTGGCTTTCAGAACACATGTTATCCTTCCTTCTTTTCTTACGACATTATTGTGACATCCTGATTGAAGAATTTGGCCTTTCTAGAAAGAGCAGTGAGAAAAAGGGAAGACTTATAATTAGGATGGAAATAATGTCCCAAAGGAATTGCAATTGTTTTTGGCAAAATCATTAGACATTCTATTTTCCGTTTTTGTGTCTGGTTGGGAACCATTTCTAAAGTAATTAATTTTAAGAACAGGGGTTAGGCCAGGGTAATTGAGCAGAAAATTGTATTTTGGAATGTCACTACAAACATTTCAAATCATGTGCAAGTATTATCCACATGCAAAACCAGGCATACTAACACACAACTCTTGGGAACTGCTGGTCTCAAATAATTCTAAACCACCCAATGAAGCTCCTTGGAGGAGGAGCAAAACTACTACTTCTTTCTCAAGAAAAAAAGTAGTTGCCTTTTGAAAGGGAAAAAAAAGCACCTTTGAGACAACTATGACCTGGTTGATTGAAATTCTAAACCTCATACTTTTTGCAAATAGTTGAATCAGCGAAAGTTTATTACTAATGTTTGTTCATAGTGTAGATCTTACAATACAGACCTTAAAATCTCTGCAGTGGTTTCTCCCCTACTTTGCATCTCCTACTTTACCTTTTAAACAAAAACTGTATGAGTACATTTCCAGTTTTCCTCTTGTTTTGTTGCTTGATTGTAGAAGAAAATAAGCATTTCTATATTGGTTGTGCTTGTAGAAGATTGGGCACTGCTGTCTCTTTCTTCCTGCTCCTCAGTTTTCATATCCAGCTCTGAAGTTTGTCTGGGCCTGTCAATGATCTACAAAGCAGCTGTTCAGTGATAAAACCAGAGCAGCTGCATAATAATATGTGGGGGGAAGAAATTAAAAAAAAAAACTCGAATAGCCTCATGTGCCCAGCAACTTACAAGAGTTCAACTTCCTGTTAGATTTTTTTTAAATGTGCAATTGAAGTGAAATTGTAATTATGAGCATATGATATTTAGGTCTTATTGATAGTTATCAAAGTTATCTGCCTAAATTTGTGGAAGTTATGGAAGAGCTTGTTACTGAAGAATCCAGTATACTTTCTAATGGATCTAATGTATCTATGCAGAATCGTAAATATGTGGTTTTGTTTATTGTACTTTAAATATTAGAATAATTATCCCCAGGAAAATACCTTTATCCATTAATTTAAACATTTAAATTCCCCCCCCCCCAGATTAATGTTGATATGATTATAACTAGTTGAAAATTCTAATGAATTTATGGAGAAGAATAAATGGTGTGAAAATGTATATACTAGGAGGGATTCATATGTCTTAGATTCTTGAAACAGATTGATATATCATTGAGTAGCTTAGGATGGATTAGGCAAAGATCTTATGCATCTAAATTATGACTTTCATATCATTTTTTTATTTTTCTAGATTTTCAACTTTACACTAAGGCTATTTTTTATCTATTTGTGAAAATCATTTTTTTTCTCAAAACGTTATGGGCAAAAATAGAAAGTTATTACCTCATTCCTATTATATCTTGGTTGTTAGGTCTTCTTTTGGACAAAATTCAGTTATTTTTTCAGTATTAAAGGATGTAGAACATATTTGTAAGATTTGAGAATGGAAATACGAAGTTGATCTCTGTCCATATAAAAAAATCAACACTTTGAAATATTCCCAATTTAGAAGTAAATGCTTTTGTGAAGGAAGAAGAATGCAAGAAGAATGTGAACTGTCTAAATCTGATAAATAGTAGCTTATTCAATTAAACATTTCTGAATTGAACCTTCTGAAAATCCTAAATTACCTATTATATCAGAAAGTGTTTTGGAGCTCTAAACCTATGATTTATTTATTGAGATGGCAGAGGACTATTAATTTATTTGTGCTTTATAAGAACTTTTAATGTATTGTTTTAAAAACTCAAGTGCTGTGTTTTAAAATACGTTACTCTTTGATTGGCTAGGGTCATAATACAGTAACATTCGTTCATATTGGCTGTTGTATCAGGCATACTTTAAAGTGAGATTAATTCATGAAAAATTTATTTTTCCTGTTGGATACTTCGGTGGATATTTAAGAAGGGTTGAGGTTAAACTTTTGTGTGTTGAAATATAATATAATTGACAGGACTCAACACATGGATTGTCTTATTTTGGTCTAATGTTCTCATCTTTAATACGATTTTGGGAAGATAAATGAAATTTTAAAAAGTTAATATTAAATCTTAGAATTTATCAAGTTATGAATGTTGGACTTAAGATGCTTGGGGTATAGTTAAATAGTGTTGCATTATTAAAAATATTATCACTGCAGTAAAAATCCTAGATTGGGTTCACTCTTAAGTCTGTGAATTGGCTTTTTATTCATATTATAAAGAATGGTCAATACGATCTTTGTGGTCAAATTTACTATGACGTTTTAAAATAAAGCTGTTTTTACATATTTTACATATTTCATCTCTTTTATTTATGATTTCTAAAAAAGTTCCTGGCGTCTTACATATTTATTGCAGTATCTATGTTTTTTTCAACCTTTATTATTTTTATCTTGTAGATGGCGTATCTTTTTAATGTATTGAACCTCTAAAACAGAGGTTTCCAAACTTGGCAATGTTAAGACTTCTGGACTTCAACTCCTAGAGTTAAAAGTTTTCATCAATTTTCATCCATTTTTAATTCTGTTTCCACTCTCATTCTTTTACATGAACAAGCTTGCTTATGTATGAAACATACAGTACAAGAGCTTCTGCTTAAGGAACATCTAGTAAAACGACCTAGGAAAAGCTAACCATAAGGATAACTTAAAAGTGGGCACCAATAATTCAAAATTCTTCCATTCTTTCTATTGGATAGAGCTATTTATACAGCTGGAAGATCTCAAGGAGTTCTGTTGCAGAACTCCATTTTATTAGGTTTCAGACATCAATCAATTATAAATGGGTCATGGCAAGGGGGAAAAATGAAGTAAAATTCCAGCAGACCATTGGATCATTTACAGCTTTCATGACTGGTGAATACACAGTTACTATTGTATGTGATATAAAACATAAAATGTAAGCTTTTAAGGAGTGTTCTACTAGATCAGACAAATGTCTCCTCTAGTGTAGAAATCTCTTCCAATGATGCTTGATTGATCAGGTACTAGGTGAAGCAGGATGTGAGTTCCAAAACAATCTCCTATTCCATTGTTATCAAGACATGTTTGTTTTTAGAATGCATTTCGCAATTGCTTCATGATTTCTCGGTTTCTTCATTGTTAAGGCTAACTGAATCCTATCTGTATGTTTGTATTTGGGCATTTTACTGAGGGATTCTGTGTATGTAAATAATCAGAGTCTGAGCATTTTTACATTAGTTTTGTTTAAAGTTTCAGGGCGTTTATTCTTAAGGGATCAGATGGAAACGGAACTGTAAGTTTCCCACCATGTAATAAGACCTGATATCCTTGCTGTTGTGTGGCAAGTGTGTGTTGTGTATTGGGTGTTGCTAATCCTATAGAAAATAAGGGATTTCAGTTTGATAGCAGTAAAAAGATACAACAGAACAGAATTACAGAGTTGGAAGGGACTTTGGAGGTCTTCTAGTCCAACCCATCAGATGGCTAGTCTGACCCGCTGTCGTTGGGGTGTGGGGGGTGGGAGTTGGTTTTTGTTTTTGTTTTGTTCTGTTTTTTGTTTTCCCAAATTTAGTTCTATTATAATTTACTAATTTATTTGATTCTTTTTGTTAGTTCTTATTGTTTTTATTTTTATTTTGTGTTTTAAATACAATTTTACATTGTATTTAAGCTGCCTTGAGTCACCATGAGCGAATAGGCGGCAATATAAATCAAATAAATAAATAAATAAATAAATAAACCCGTGGTGGCTCAATGGTTAGAAGGCAGTACTGCAGGCTCCTTCTGCTGATTACCGGCTGCCAGCAGTTTGGCAGTTCGGGTCTCACTGGCTCAAGGTTGATTCAGCCTTCCATCCTTCAGAGGTGGGTAAAATGGGTTCGGTCTTGAACCCGAGCTGTCAGCTTTCCAGCGGATGAGCTCATCATCTTTGACCGCTGAGCCATTCCCCACCCCCACCCCCCCTTGATAGCAGCATATTCAGCCTTCAACAAATCTGCGCAACGGAGGCCCAAGATTGAGAAAGCCTTGATGAAGAAAATATTTCGTGAGGGAAGTTACCTCAGTAACAGGAAATGATGCAAATTAGTTTGGAAGAGTCAGGATTCTGAATGGCATTTACAGGTTTTTGTTCACTTACTGTTATTTTTCTGAAAATAGACCAAACCTTATTGGTCAGCTGTGGATTAGAGCACTTTCAGGTCAATTTCTTCTCCTTTATTTATAGGATCACGATAGTGTTCTTGGCATACTCTCTTTGTGCCACTCCTGTCTTTCCTGCTCAGTGGACATTTGAGGGATGCTTCTAATTCTAGTTTTTGTTGTTGCTTTTGTTGCTGTTAGTACTGTTTATGAAATTAGTATATCATCCACCTCCCAATGACTTAGATCACATAGGTAACAATAAAGGAAGACACAGTGAAAAGTCACATTACTTTGAAGGTGGATTAAAAACAGGACCATGGAGAGCTCAGATTAAGATTACTTACCAAAATCTAGTTTTTCTGGGAACAGCTAGCTATAAGAGGATGTTCTCTCAGCGGAAGCCAACTGAAACATTATGTATGCTGATAAAAACTAATGTAGTTGGCACATTCCGTGGAAGAGCATTCTGGATAATCAAACAAATACAGATTTTTCTGCAGATTTCAGATTTTTTTTAGAGAAGAAAGCTAAAGGATATATCTATTTTATCAGATATTATTTTGCACGTTTTCTCAAGTTTCAAATTTCAAGTTGATGCATTTTACTAATTACATATTCATCTTTTTTTACATAATTCTGTTACATAATAACAGAGTATAAATTAAAGACAAGGAAAAAGATTCCTAAGTTCTAAATTGGAACACGCTTCTTGAGTCCAGTTATGCCTCCATATTCTTTCAGATTGCCATGTATAACCCAAGAGGGTTAGGATTTAACTTTGTAGAGAAATCTACAAAGCCTGATTTCTGACATAGTACATGGCTCGGTATAAGTCAGATTCCTCTTCTATTTTTCCAGTCTCTGGAGGAAAGCTTTCCAGTTCTCCCCATCATTTAATGCAACTATATGATTATCCCTATTTACTACCTCTTTACACTCCGCAATCTTAAAACTATCCCTTTACCTCTGGAACATTTATGGTGATGTTCTTTTTCTAAATGTGAATAATGATGTTTTCCCAAGAAATACAGGGTAACTAAAAAAAAACAAAACAACAGAAATATTTTTAAATCACATATGCTGAATATATTTAGAAGTTAAGGGGCATGTTTAAAAGTAATAGAGGAAGAGACTGCTTGCAGAAATAAAGGCAACAGGAAATAACAGGACAATGTGGAGGAAATAGATTTTTTCCCCTTACCTTCTCTCATAATGCCAGAACATGGGAGTCATTCAGTGAAATTAATTAACACTTGATTATGGACAGTAAGAAAAACACACTTTTTAAAGGATCCGATGACCCTTTTGCCCCTGTTAAAAATATTTCAGATATGTTTATCTAGTTCTAGTGCAGTACAGCATGTTGGATAAGATGGCCGGCTGTTGGCTTAATCTGTCAGGTTCCTATATTTTTTAAGATATTTTCAGATAGGAATTCTAACAGGTAATCGATCTGGTTCTACAGTAGAATTTTATAGAGTCCAGATAATGTTTTTGTCCACACAATTTTTTCAACACTTAAAAAGGTCTAAGTCGGGGGGGGGGCAACCTCTGGGTCGTGGCCCACCAGTGGGCCTTGAGGTATTTGCAACCGGGCCATGGAAACAGTAGGTAATTCCTGTGAGCAGCAGACGAGTGCATGCATGCACACTCCATTTGTGTGAGCAGCGGGCGCATGTGCATGTTGCTCACGCAAATGGAGCTGCAGGCACACACTTGCTCACCACTCAGCCAGAACCATCCCTACCCCCATTCCGCCAGGCCACGAAACCAAAAAAGTTGAGGAATTCTGATCTAAATAACGCAGTGAGAAATTGCTTCTCCGATTCATCAACTATGATTAAAACTCATAGAGGAAAATAATATTTAGTACAGGTAGTCTTTGACTTACAAGAGTTTGTTTAGTGACCATTCAAACTTAACAACGACACTGAAAAAAGTGACTGATGACTGTTTTTCACACTTACGACCACTGCAGCCCCCCCCTATAGTCATGTGATCAAAATTCAGTCGCTTGGCAACTAGCTCCTATTTATGACAGTTGCAGTGTCCCAGGGTCACGAGATCACATTTTGTGACCTTCTAACAAACAGAGTCAACGGGGAAGCCGGATTCAATCAACCAATGGAATAGCTTGCCCTTGGAAGTTGTGGGAGCGCCATCACTTGGGACCTTCAAGAAGAGATTGGACTGCCATTTGTCAGAAATGGTATAGGGTCTTCCGTTTGGGTGGAGGGTTGGACTAGATGACCTACAAGGTCCCTTCCAACTCTGATTATCTGTTATCTGTTATTCGCTTTAATAACCATGTTGCTAACTTAGTGACTGCAGTGCGTCACTTAACAAACGTGGCAAGAAAGATCATAACAATGGGGCAAAACTCACCTAACAACTTGTCTTGCTGAGCATCATAAATTTTGGACCCAATTGTGATCATAAGTCGAGGACTGCCTCTATTTTGTTATTCTTATAATTTGTTGGACTTCATGTTTGAAAGCATGCAAATGCAAGTAGATAAATAGGTACACTTCAATGGGAAGGTAACAGAGCTTGGTGCATTTTTGGTGACACATTGAATGCTGGCCACATGACCACGGAAATGTTTTCGGACAATGCTTGCTCCCTCGGCTAAGAAACAGAGATGAGCATGGGCTCCTAGAATCAGATAAGACTGGACAGGAGAAATCTTTACTTTTACCTACTTTTCAAGCCAACCTAATGAAAAAAAAGGCTTTTTGGAGTTGGTAAACATCAAATGTTAGATTTAGAATGTTAATCCTATCAGCGATGGAGAAAGCGAGAAAGAGTTTTTAAAATGTCATCTTTCTTTTTATGAACTATCAAAGTAGTACTAACAATTACAAACACATTTGTTTTAGAACAGCAATTAAAAATTAGCACAAGTTAGTTTTTGCCTTTCAAAAAAGGTGAAAGAGCTTACTGTGTGAGTCTTTATTTAATCACATGCTCCCATGTTGACTTTTAATGATCAAAAAGTGCCTTGTAGCCATTTGAGCGGCTGCCAACATCACCCACTGCTGAGATAAAATGAAATAATTAACTTGAGCTGACATGCTGAAACACAAGTGTGTTAGTGTGCCTCTGCTGAAGTTATGCAAGGGCTTGTGCTAATGGGTAGCAATGGAAACACATGGAAATGTAACGGTGGGGTTGCAAGGAGTGTTTATATGTGCAACTCAAGTCAGAGAGTGCTCACAATTTGGCCACGTCTGTGGACTCTTGCTAATTGTTGCTTAATCTGCAGTAAATCCAGTTACAAGCACCAATGCAGTAGATTAATGGATGCAGGTGGATAGGAGAAAGAATAGAAACGATAATAAATCTGCCACTTTATAATGCCTTATGGTAGGGTGTCAAGCTCAATTTCATTGAGGGACGCATCAGGGTTGTGTTTGACCTCGAAGGGTAGGGGGGTTGTGGCCAGCTCAATGTCACTTGTGTTGGGCCACCTGTGGGGGCCTGGGTGGGACTGGGGGATCCTCCTGCACCAAGCTGCATTTTCGCTGGCAGAGGCACCGCAGGCCAATCCTTCACTGTTTCCAGGGCGGCTCCGTAGGCCAGATCTAAGCACCCTGAGGGCCAGATGTGGTCCGTGGGCCTTGAGCTTGACATCCCTGTCTTATGGTAAGACCACACTTGGAATAATGCATCCAGTTTTGGTCTCCACAATATAAAAAAAGATGTTGAGACTCTGGAAAGAGTGCAGAGAAGAGCAACAAAGATAACAATAGCTTTACAGCTTTATATACTGCTTTACAGTCCTCTCTAAATGGTTTACAGAGTCAGCCTCCTGCCCCCAACAATCTGGGTCCTCATTTTACCCACCTCGGAAAGATGGAAGGCTGAGTCAACCTTGAGCCTGGTGAGATTCGAACTGCCAAATTGCAAGCAGCCGGCAGGCAGCAGGAGTAGCCTGCAGTACTGCACTCTAACCACTGCGCCACCTTGGCTCCTGTGGATGATTAGTGAATTGGAGACAAATACATATAAAGAATGGTTGCTGGAATTGGGTATGTCTAGTTTGATGCAAAGAAGGACTAGAGGTGACCTGTTGCAGTGTTCTGATATCGAAGTTTTTAAGGAGAGATTGGATTTTGTCTGAAATGGTATAGGGTTTTCTGCCTGAGCAGAGTGTTGGACTAGAAGACCTCCAAAGTCCCTTTCACCTCTGTTCTATTCTGTTATAAGGCTTTTTTGGTTTAATTTGTATTTATTGCATATTGTACTGCTTAATGATAGAATTCTCCATCATATTTTTGACAAGTGTATATAGGTGATCATTCACAATCTTATCTTTTATATACATTTCTGCTTCATTAATTTGTTTTTCCTTTTTTCAGTCAATCACATATTTCTAGATGGCTTACACACATAAAGCAACAAAATGTATCTAAACTCATAATAACAGGCAATGCTTAAACAGAATCGTATTGACTAACCCAGTGGCTACCTTGCCACCCCCAAAAATGTGGCTAAAATATGTGATTAACCCCCCCTATTTTTCATTAACTTACTTATTGACACTTTTCATTGTAAAGTTCCCTTTTTATAATGTGCCTAATGAGATCTCTGAATTATTTAAAACTTCCTGAAATCTGATCTTGGTTTGGAAGTACTTATTGGGATTAGCTGTTTAAATACTGTTCTTTTTTCCTTTTTATAGGTCCTTTTATTCTGTGTAACAGCTGCCCTGTTTATGTTCTTTTTCAGGTATGTTGCCAATACTTTTCTTACTTTTATGTTAAAAGTTTATTTGAAATGGAAAGCGCTGTGCTTTTATATCTTCGCCCAAACAAAAAAGTTCTTATGCTGAAAGAAAGAAAAATAAACTCCTGAATTATAGTTACATTTCATTGCAAATTTAATTTTCTTGGGATTATATTGTATAACACCATGTGCGAGAAAGTTCAGGAAACATTGGGAGAGTGCCCAGTAAGGAGTTAGTTATTCATTTGCTTTTAAAACAATGAAACATCCATTGTATATGACCATTTCCTACTATTGCAGTTCCTTAGCCACCTATTCCTAGTTCCAAAACCACTTATGGTTATTAAGTTTAACAGGGCAGCCAAGAAACGAACGCTCTGAAGAAACATTGGTGATGACACACCCCGATGGATGTACATATAATGATATTTTTTTTCTTGGTCTTTCATTTTAAGAGAATAAAATTTTACAAAGGCATTCTGCTTTTCTTCTAACTTAATTTCTGCAAAAAAGAGAACGTTCTAACCCTGAGAATAAAATAATGAGCATTAAAATAACGACAGCTAGTTGAGCCTAATGCAGGGGTCCCCAACCTGTGGGCCACGGCCCACTACCAATCCGTGGTCTGTTGGCCACTGGGCCTCGTGACTGGCTGGCCAGCATACATGTGCACACACACCCCCACTCGTGCTAGCGTCACCAGAAGCTCTGCGTGGATGCCACCATCACCGCATGGGCACTACTGACATGAGCACCGTGTGGGGGCTACTGCCACCACAAGCACTGCACGGGGTTTACTGTCGCCAGGGGTGGTACCGTCGCCATGCGGGTGCTACCGTCACCACCCCATTTGTCTCATGTGCGCTCACAGCCCCGTCCGCACATGCACATGCACGTATAAAGGCCTTCCCTTGCCCCTCCCTCCCTCCCCGCCTCTGGGCCGCCAATCCAGAAAGGTTGGGGAACTCTGGTCTAGCGGATAAGGCACCAGGTTAGAAAACAGGAGACCATGCATTCAAGGCCTGCCTTAGCCATGAAAGACAGCTGGGTTGCTTTGGACCAGTCACTCTCTCTCAGCCCAACTCACCTCACAGAGTTGTTTTTGTGGGGCAAATAAGAGGAGGAAGATATGTTGGATACGTTCATCACCTTGAGTTTATTTGTAAAACTAATGAAGGCAGGATACAATTGAATCAATAAAATAATGAGAAAGCTAATACCCACCAACAATTAAAGGTCTTGCTTGCAACGGTCAAAATCCTTTCCTATCCTAATTCCATTTATATGAGTTAGCTAAAAATCTGAATACTAAAATAATAAAAACACTGTTGGGGATTCATATCTTACTAATAACATTTTTGTTGTTTCTGGTCCATGGAACCCATAGGACTTAAATATCTGTCTGCTTCCTTTAATTTTTTGGAGAGTAAGCAGGTCCATATAGTTAGGTGCTTTTAAAATGCATTTTGCCAAATTAAGTCTGTGGGGAGCCGATACCTTCCTTTACCTCTCTTTTTCCTTTCCAATCCATTATACGTATCTCATATAAAGTGATGCATTATCAATCTGTTCTCTGAATGCCATTGGGGAGAATTTGTGTAAGATTGAAGGGAAAAATGCAAAGGAAAGACAGTGGGAATGAAGGGAGTGGTTATTCATCCTCTTTTTTGTCCTAGTTCCCATTGTGTGACACTGGCTCTCAATCCAACCTGCCTTTTGATGGCAGAATTTGGGAAGAGGAAGTTCTGCATATAGTGGCTTAAGATGGAATAGAAATCATCCAGTTAGACAAAAATTGTAAATGATTGCCTTTTATGCATTTTAGTGTGGCTTTGGAGTCAGCTGGGAAAGATACATAAATGGCCTGGAAGCATTAGGGGTTTGCAAAGAGGAATAATCAATTAAGATGGATGAACCAAATTCTTCTACTTAATGGTTGCCATTGTCATGTTTCCATTTTAATCTGTGAATATGCCAGGCTTTAAGGGGAAACTGAGTATTACCAGGTCATCATTCTTGTAGCATTGTATAGGTAGGACCTCATTATTGTGTCCCATCCCAGAACAAAATAATGGTATTTTTTAAAAAAAGTAATATACCTTCATTTTCTTTGTGTGGCTATATATTAGGCCAACGTTTCTTGACCTTAGAAATCTTAGGATGTATGTACCTCAACTGTCTTACTACGGAATTCTGGGAATTGAAGTCCACATATCTTTAGAATTGTGTGGACTTACAGTAATTATTCATGCTGGTTTCCTAAAAAAGAAATGGCATGACCAATATGACAGTATGAGGAGATTTAAGAGAGGGATATTATTATTTATTACCCTCCTGCTTTCAACATCAGCATTCTAATAGACAGATGGACTACCTCCTGCACAGAGACGCTTTTGAAGATGGCTTAGAAGCTGCCGTTGAGTCACAATACAATTGTTAATTAGGTAAGGCCACTCTTGGAATACTGCATCCAGTTTTGGTCGCCCCAGTGTAGAAAAGATGTTGAGACTCTAGAAAGAGTGCAGAGAAGAGCAATAAAGATGATTAGCAGACTGGAGGATAAAACATATGAAGAACAGTTGCTGGAGTTGGGTATGTCTAGTTTAATGAAAAGAAGGAGTGACATGATAGCAGCATTCCAGTATCTCAGGGGCTGCCCCAAAGAAGAGGGAGTCAAGCTATTCTCCAAAGCCCCTGAGGGCAGGACAAGAAGCAATGAGTGGAAACTAATCAAGGAGAGAAGCAACCTAGAACTAAGGAGAAGTTTCCTGACAATTGAAACAATTAACCAGTGGGACAACTTGCCTCCAGAAGTTGTAAATGCTCTGACACTGGGAGTTTTTAAGAGGAGATTGGATAGCCATTTGTCTGAAATGATATAGGGTTTCCTGTCTAAGCAGGGGGTTGAACTAGAAGACCTCCAAGGTCCCTTCCAATTCTGTTATTCTATTCTAGTACACGTTGCAGGAACGCATGACACAAATGCGTTCAAGTCAAGTCATTGGCTTTCAAGGAGCTTCCAGTAGAAACCAAAATGTTGGTTTGAATTTATAATGCTATACATTTGGAAAACTTTCTTAGATCTAGGACTATATTCTGCAGAGTCAACTTCGCTTACTTACTGGCTGATATTCCTTCTTTCTCACATTGTAGTTGGGACCCAGGCAGGGTGCATTGGAACTTTGGAACATTGTTGTATTCATAACCTAGCTATATCACTGAGCCAGTGAGTCAGTGGCCTTCCTTGAGATTTTGTTCATGGATTTTTCTATTGTTGACTTTTTGTGGGGATGAGCAGAAAATAAGACCTTCTAAACTTTGGCAACTAAGTGAAGCAAATTGAGTAAACCTTTCCTAAACCAACTCATGGGATCCACAAAGAAGAAAAGCAGCCATAATTCCGTCTGCTTTTTCTTTGGCTTGCTTTCCTCTCACTTGGCTTGGTCACGATGATTGCATTGCTTAGACGTTTGATCTTTGGCTTCTGGCAACTCTTTCTGTGTGTTTAGTTTAAACATTTTATTACGGAACTTTAAATCTGCTCTTCAGGCAGTCAATGGCTTAAATGAGCTTTATTTTTCAATTAAAACTAAAACAGAAAATTAAAAATTGCACCAATAATGTATAATCTAATGTGGAATGTATACTGTTTATAAATAATAAGGTAAGGAGAGTTCATTCTGTTTTAGAATAAAAACACACAAACAGCCATATGTTGATTTGTATAGCTGATTCATTTTGGATAGGATAGGATAGGACAGGACAGAATAGAATGCAGAAAAAATATAGAATAGAATAGAATAGAATGCAGAAAAAAATACAGACTAGAATGAAATAGAATGCAGAAAAAATACAGGATAGGATAGAACAGAACAGAATAGAATCTTTGTTGATTTAATCATTTGGCCATATCAAAACTATAAAACTAATACCAAATATACAAATAAAACAGTAGGACGTGTCCATAGTAAGTCATCATCTCTTCATTTAACATGCATCTAATTTAAATATTCCCTCCTCTTTCAAATAAAGGTATGGTGTTAGTAGTGATCAGCTGATTCGCTCCCTGAAAAGTGTAAGATAGTTTTTCCTGGGTGCTCTATTATTATTATTTTTTAGTTTTTAAGTAAAAATCTAAATAAGCAGCTCCTTCTTCAGAGTATGGTTCAGAGTCATATCTTCAGCAACTGGTACTCCACAAATTCAGCCTTTCTTCAAGCAGAACTCCAAGAAACTTCCCATGAGGTCTAGTAGTTTCAAAATGTGCTCTAGAAAAAGCTGAGATATAAAAAGAAAATAAAAAAGAAACAGAAGGCACAGATAAGACAAAATAGAAAGAAAAATAGAAAAGAAAGAACAAGTAAGAACATAGTAAAAAGAAAAAAGAAATATATAAAGAAATGACTTCTTGCCACTGTCTTGTAGTCTTCTTGCGAGGAGTAACTTTGTGGAGCACTTGTGTGCAATCTCAAGTCATCTCCTTATCCAGAGAGGAATTATGAAGAGCCAGTCTGTTTACCAGCTCTTCAGTACCACTGTAGTTGTTGGTTCTGAAGTAGAGATGTCTTCAGTTCACCATTTCTTCCTTGGAAGCTGAGTACCTCATATGGTTAAACTTGGAAGTTAGATTCTTACGTCCAATAAGAAATAATAATTGCTTGGCTCCATAATATCCTACTATGCCAGGCCCAAGATCTTCAGAATTGGAACATTTAATAGCTGAAAGCTTCTACATTTGCAGCTTTTCGAACTTCAAGCCAACTTTTCCCTGGATACCCTTGTTCAATCTTTCACAATATGATGTTTTCCAGTTGTGTTGGACTGCAGCAACTTTCAGTCACCAACAAATATTACTCAGAAACAACTTTGCTTCTCCGTGTTTTGTTATTCAAAATCAATAGTTACCGAGCTTAATCTGCATGTTAAAACAGATTTAATCTTCAGTTGCCAAGTTCACAGTATTGTTGCTCTAGCCCAACCACCAGGGATGTTTTAGGTCTTATGGGGACCCTTTTCTCTCCCTTTCCCCAGCCATGTATTGCAGGGATCACAAAATCTAGTAGCAACAACATTTTATGTCTTTAAAACAACTTTCCCCAGTTTGACGGGCTCCAGATGTGTTGGACTACAATTTTCATGGTTCCCATCCAGGATGATCTAAGGCTGTGCTTTCCAACACATCTGGAGGGCATCAGGATAGGGAAGGTTTATCTAGGAGTTTCCATGGACTGTAAAGCAGGAGGATGGCCAGCCATATTGGAATAAGCTTTAGAAGGTCTGGTGGGAAATTAAATAAGATTGCTTGGAGGCAAAGTCAGAGAATATCTGCAGCATTAAATATTGATACGTTGGGAATGTGGAGGTTTTATATGTGTCTCATTTCTTTTGATCCATTGCATTTATCTCTATCTAGTCTTTCCACCTCAACCTCTCTGCATATTTTGATTGACTGGAGTAGGGAAAATTTAATAAGCAAAATCTCCCACGAAGACATTCACTCCTTTTCCAATCATTTCTATCTTCACCTTTACTAACTGTTCTTGTTTGCTGAAGGTTGCTGAATTTGATAATTATTTTGTGTTTTTTTTTTATCAAAGCTCAGTTCTAACAGTTTCCTAATTCTAGTTAGCATGTATCAGAATTATTCTAACACCCCACCCCCCCCCATTTATGGAAAAGAGGATAGCCAAAGTGATCACTGGGCTTTCTAACACTGTCCTTCATTCTGATCCTTTTCATTCTTTCCTTCATTTATCCTGCCTCCTTTCTTTTCCTTCTTTTTTAGTCTGAGGCCAGTAAACTGTTTTCTTTCTATTTTGAGAGGGGGGCTGACTCCTGAAAACATGTTTATGTGTGATCTTCATTAAAAATGAAGTCTTCGTTTGATCAGTTTGTTTGCCCTAATATCTACCATGTGTCTCTCCTTTCTTTTTTATTTAAAGTCCTTGAAAGAATAATTCTTTTTCAATTCTCATTTCATCTTTCAATAGATATTCTAATAAATCCATTCCATTTGAGTTTTCATGTCAGATAACCTATAGAGCATAGGTGTCAAACTCGCCATGTCACATTGCCATCACGTGATGTTTTGCAATATTTTCCCCATTTGTGGAGCTGTGGTGGGTGTGGCCTGTGCATGATGCATCCGGCCCGTGGGCTGCCATTTTGGCATCCCTGCTATAACGTTTGGATCAGGTTTGCATTGTTAGTGACTTATGGAGGCTAAGACAAAGTTCCTATTGTCAGTGTTGTTGTGGTTAGCTCTATGTGCAGCTTTTGCCATCTTGGTCCCCCAAATGTTACAAGCATATTTGAATTGCCTTAGTATTACAAGTACAGCATTTAAATGGTTTGAACCTTATTTATCTCACACAATGTTCTAGTTTCATTGAATGGCCTTGTTTCTCAATCCTTCCTCTTGTCAATAGGCATTCCCCAAGTCTCCTTGTTGGGCCTCGTTATTATTCTCTTTGTACACTTTTCCTTTAATAACTTTGATTTTGTATTCTGAGTTCGATTGCCTCACATATGTTGACCCCATTCAGATTTACTCATGTCTGGATGATGCCATGTGGATCTCTCTTTCCACTTGCCTGAACAGGATATCAAGATGTGCGCCCATCTTCTAAAACCGAATGTGGGTGAAACAGAGAATATTGTTTTCCACCTGATCGTGTTCTTCTTTTCCCCTAAAAAGGGGGTCTGCAACCTTAAACACTCAAAGACCCATTTGGACCCATTTCCCACAGAAAAGAAAACACTGGGAGCCACAAAACCTGGCTGGGCGTGGCCAACTCAACATCACTCCCACCCAGTCACATGACCTACCCACCCGCCATGCCTACCCAGGTTTTGTGGCTCCGGGTGTTTTTTGTGGGAAATGGGTCTCTCCAGGGGTGGGATTCTACCGGTTCTGTCCACCTCTGTAGAACCGGTAGTTCTGAAGAACAGCAGACAGAGAGCATACATAGAAGCGGTTCTATGTTTGCTGCTGTTTTGGCTCACCTGCCCGCCCGGGGTCTTACCTGACCTTCTCTCCTGCTTTTTCAACCGCTGTGCACCCACGCGCAGTGCTGCTCAGCTGTCCAGGCAGCTAGCTGATGACGATATACACACGCACAAAATGTAAAAATGTAAAACGTAAAAGCATAAAATCACCAAATTGGTAGTTACACCGGCTGGATCCCACCCCTGGGTCTCTCTCTCCCTCCCTCCCTCTCATTTTTTGTGTGTGTGTTTTACCTTTTCAGCCCAGGAGAGGAGTGACTGGGAGGCAAGGGGTGGGGCCAGCCAATGGTAGGATCTCCCAACAGGGAGCCCCAGCAGAGGGCCCAAAGAGCCACATGCGGCTCCAGAGCCATAGGTTGCTGACACCTGCCCTAAAAGTTATGTGTCTCCCTATTTGTGAGGAACGATAGATTTCTGTACCAAATACTGCTGTTCATACTATTTTTCTACCTTCCTTATTTTGCTATGAATATTACACCTTTATTATTTGTGTCAACTCCTGGATTAAAGAGTTAGACATGTTAATTATCTGGACCTGATGCTAGAGGCCTCAAGACCCTTCTTCCAAAGAGGGATTGGTATTATCTTTCCTTATTTTGCTCCTAACTGATTTGTCACCAATCTTTAAATTGTATGGAATTCAAGAAAGAGACCGATGATAAGATTGACCTTATATAAGTAACCTGTATTTGGGGATACTCATGTAGTTGAAAGACCATCTGGTGACTCAGGTACCTGTGCATGAGTCACCCTATTATTGGGTTGATATCATTTGCTTGTACTATAAAGATAGAATAGCTGCTATAGAATGAAGAGCTTTTTGTAATCTGGCTTTGTGCAAAAGAGTCCTGTTGAATTTATGTTTGAGTTGAATCATTTTAAAGATCACATAAGCATTAAAACATTTCTTTTTCATGCTTTCATTAAATTATTACGTGTTATTTTATACAGTTATAATATGTATAACTGCTTCCCTGTATATGAGATTAACATTGTGTTTGCCTTTTACTTTATAATATGATGTAATGTACTGTTTTTCAACTGCTGTTTTATGTTTGCATTGAGCTTAGTTATAAACACAATGAACAGAACGACTACTACTACTACCTTTATCAATAGATTATGCCAAATCTTACTCATGAGCTTCTTTACTGACACCAAGTGCATTTAAGTTATTTTTTATATAATTTGTAGAAACAAGAAATGGGACCACTGCTTTCCTGACTGCCACTGGCAATAGCACTTAAAAATCATGATTAGTTTTTGGGCTTTCAAATTGGAAGCCCTGATTGGTTATCAGACAATTGAACCGTAAATGTCCCAACTCAGTTTGTAATAAGAATTGAATTTTTTAGGCTGGTTGCTGAGAGTATTAAGACCCACGAGAAGGTTGAGTGTGATATTCTTACGTTTTTAAAGTTATTCCCATAATATATAAAGAACACATGTAGTCCTCGACTTACAACAGTTCATATAGTCACTGTTCAAAGTTAAAACGGCATTGGAAAAAAGGATTTATGATCGTTTTTCACAGTAATGACCATTGCAGCAATCCCATGTGATCAAAATTCAGATGCTTGGCAATTGACTCATATTTATGACAGTTTCAGTATCCTAGGGTCATGTGATGATCTTTTGTGACCTTCGGACAAGCCAAGTCAACAGGGAAGCCAGATTCACTTAACAACCAGGTTACTAACTTATCAACTTTCAGTGATTCACTTAACTGTGGCAAGAAATTGTAAAATAAGGCAAAACTCATTTAACAAATGTCTCACTTAACAACAGAAATTTTGAGCTCCATTGTGGTTGTAAGTGAAGGACTACCTGTAC
This sequence comes from Bungarus multicinctus, assembly GCA_023653725.1. NCBI lineage: Eukaryota > Metazoa > Chordata > Lepidosauria > Squamata > Elapidae > Bungarus > Bungarus multicinctus. Next base: position 9,818,160 of record CM042850.1, read on the forward strand.
TACACCTTTAATTCTTATCTGATTTGTCCTAAATATTTTTGCTTTATCTTTATGCATCCTTAGAATTTTGGAAGACATGACAACATGAACTCAGCACCTGTGTGAAACTCTTTAAAGCAGGGGTGTCAAACTCATTTCACGGAGGGCCAGGGTGTAGCCGGGGGGGCGGGCTTAGCCAGCTGGATGTCATTTGTCAAAGCTCTGTTTTCGGCTGCGATGGTCTGCCAGCGAAAATGGAGCTGCGCACGGCGCCCCTGAGCTTCATTTTCGCTGGCAGAGGGTTTCAGGAGGCCACTGCGGCTGAAAATGGAGCCCAGGCAGGCCATACACGGCCCTCCTGAGCTCTGTTTTTGCTGGCTGAGGCACCGCGGGCCAGTCCTTCACTGTTTCCAGAGCAGCCCCACGGGCTGGATCCAGCCCATGGGCCTTGAGTTTGACACTCCTGCTTTAAAGCATACATATCTTTTCTGCCCTCTGAAGTTTTGATGTGTCATAGATATACGGTTCTTTTAAAAATTGCACACTGATGTGCTGTTGGCTCTCTCCCACATATACAGCAAATCACCTTTCTGGAATCAACTCCAAAGAATCAGACAGCTTCTTGTATATGCTGAATGATTCCAGTAAAAAATTTTATAGGCTAAATATTTCATTGTGTTCATGACACATACTTAATACAAATCCATTGCAACATCGCTTTAAGACATCCAGCAATTTTCTTAAGTTGCATGGACAATAGGCGAGATTAGTTACTATGGCGATAAATCCTTAGTAGTGATTCACAGTGGATGTGTCTGAATTTGTACTAAACACTGGAAAGGGAAGTGTGAAGCTAGAGTTTTCTATGGAAAGGAGTCATTAAGGATGACTTTTTAATGTATGCAAATAAGGATATAAAAAAACGTTCATATCGAGCTTAACTTGGTAGTTTATAATTAAATATTTGGATCTTCAGTTTTGCTAATGTTAAATATTGCACCGTATTCCAAGATGATTCATTTGAGACTGAGACTGAAACAGTCAAATCCACTTTTGCAAATATGAATTCTCGTTTACTCATTTCGGATTTGCTCTCTGACTAATGAGTTTTTATAATTCTAATGGAATTTGAGATTGGGGGCCCGTTTCATAAGATATTTTAATTAATAATCCCCCCCCCCCCCCGCTTTCTTTCCCTTATCCTGATATCCTACTATTTTTGCAGGGAGTGTTTTAATGAAATATGAGCCAAAGCAGTTAAATAGGACCAAATAACCTGTGGTTCAGGTAACACAATCTTTTATCCTCTTTTGTTTTCAAAACCACAATATCTACACAGTCATGTTTCACCCTAGACGTTCTGTAGTCTCCTCCCCCTTCACCCCCTTCTCACTTAGCTCTGAACACTTAGGCTTACTTTAAAAAAAAAAAGAAACAAAAAGGAAGATTTAGAGATTCAGGTACTTTTTCACACATTTTTTTCTTCTTCTACCAATAACATTTTAATTATTCAAGTTGTATTCTCTTCCAGACTGGTACAACAATGTCTTTCCTTTGTAGTGTGTAGTGTGAAAAGTTCTTGGCCTAGGTCAGAGGTATCAAACTCGAATTCATTGAGGGCCGCATCAGGGTTGTGTTTGACCTTGGGGAGGGGACAGGTGTGTGTGAGTGGCCAGCTTGACATCATTTGTGTCGGGGGGGAGGCTGTGGTGGCCGGAGCACTCTTGTCAGCAAAAATGGGCTGCCAAGCTCGGTTTCTGGCTGTGATGGCCTCCTGCCACCCTCTGCCAGTGAAAACACAGCCCAGGAAGGCCACACACATTCCTCCCGAGCTCCATTTTTGCTGGCGAGGCACTGCAGGCCAGTCCTTCACTTTTTCCAGGGTGGCCCCGTGGGCCAGATCTAAGTACCTGTGGGCCGAATCTGGCCCACGGGCCTTGAGTTTGACACTCCTGGCCGAGGGTGTTGTAAGAATAAACTTTGTTTCTTTAAGATCATGGCTGATAATCAGATTGCTCTCATGTATCAGAGATTGTGCTGATTTTTTAAAAAGGTAACAAACTGGTGGCATCTCAAAATGTTGGCAATGTGATGTGTTAAGTAAGCATAAACACCTAAAGAGAAGATAAAAACATGTTGTGTGTGTCTATACACCCACACACAAATACATATTCATACGTATATACATCCAATATATAAAATAAATATCAGCAATATGGTGTATGTTAAGAAAACATATACACCCAGCATCAGTAATATGATGTATATTAAATAAACATAAACACCCAGACAAATAGAAGAGAAAAATAGAACGTCAATAAAATAAATAGGAAACTATAGGAAAGAAAGGAAAGACTATAGGAAACAAGTGTGCCCAAGTGTGACTAGACATACAAGGTATTTGTCTCCGGTGTATAAGCTCTCAGTGTACATACAAGCAATATATGAATTTTTTATTTTTTCCTTTCAATCCCAGCAGTTTAAGAAAGGAAGCAGCTGCTATAGAGCGATCATGTTCTTACATTCCACAATTTCTGCCATTTCGTAAGAAAAACATTTTCACAGAGGTTTTTTTTTTTAAATTATTATTATTCTGCCTCCCTTAAAAAGCAAACCCTGCAACTGACAAAGATGAGGCCAAATCAGGCCAGACCAAATACGGTTGCGATGCAGCTGTGAAGGGCCTACAGAACCGAATCCCAGAGTATAGAGGGCCATAAAGCAGAAGTTTGGGGCCAAATATTCTTCAAGTTCCTTCCAACATTGCAAGCCTGATTTTGTACTCAAGTTATATTTGTCTTGTGAGAATTTCATCAGAGAGGACACATAAGCTAGGAAACAGCAGCATTCTTTGAAAGAACTCCAAGGAGAATGATCACCAAGCTGAAATAACTTTTTTACCAACAATCTAAATCATAAACCCAGCTGAAAACATTTCTGTGCTAGACTTTCCAGAAATACTTTTAAAATGAAAGGCAGATGGATTTGAGACTGAAAAGCCGTAAAAATGTATATAATATTCTTCTATTCCATTTTATTAAGGATTTTTTTTTAAATGCACAGTAGCAGTTACATGCTGTATGAAAACGACCTCTAAACGTCAATTGCTTGATATTAGGGCCATGGCAGAGAAAGTGGAAGCTTATTAAATTAGAGTTTGCATAATGTTCCAAAAATGGATCTTGGCCTGGAAATATCAAAGCTGCTTCTCACTCACATAGCTGATGGAATTACTGCGGCAAGTTAAATTTCATCCAGTTTCCCTTCAGCAATCTTTGTGGAATTCTAAATTTATATATGATGGTAAAAGGAGACCTGCACACATTTTCAGCCTATCTTCTCACCATGGAAATGGCAAAAGGTAGCAGACAAACTAAATGCACTGTTCTAGGTCAGGGGTGGGCAACTACGGCTCCTTTATGGCCTCTGAACTTCAACTCCCAGAATTCCTGAGCAGCTGTCACACAGCCAATCAAACAGTCCAAAACCAGATCCTGTCTCAGAAGTATCTGAATAAACAACACTAATTTACATCACACAGATGGTGCTTAAAACCAAAGACCATGCCTCCATAACAGCCAATCAACAATCAGACCATGCCAGCAGCAGTAACAAACAACAACAAATCCATGCCACGTGCATAGAGAAGAGGGGATGTTATTAACTTTCAGTCTATGATGCTGGGCAAATCTTCATTATAGCTCATTTTTCTTAGATCAGTGGTTTGATGCTGTCACAGAGATTTCAAGTTCATGTTTATGATATTATCTGCTAGTTCAGGTTCCCCGGAGGAGGGCAGAAAAAATAGTAGTACAAACACTGCCTTTAAATAACTACAGCATTTCCATTCAGTGAGAACATAGGATGCAGTTTTCTCAACTGACCAAAAATACTAAACTCTGAGTTTCAGTCCTGCCTTAGGCATAAAAAGCCGACTGGGTGAGTTTAACCCAATCATCAGGAGATGGTGAATTCTAGTTGCACCTTAGGCATGAAAGCTGGCTGAATGACTTTGGGCCAATCACTAGCAAACGCTGAGTACTAGTTCCACCTAAGGCATTAAAGCTGGCTGGATGACTTTGGGCCAATCACCAGGAGATGGTGAGTTCTTGTCCCATCTTAGACATTAAAGCTGGCTGGATGACTTTGGGCCAATCACCAGGAGATGGTGAGTTCTAGTCCCGTCTTAGCATTAAAGCTGGATGGGTGATTTGGGGCCAATCACCAGGAGATGGTGAGTTCTTGTCCTGTCTTAAACATTAAAGCTGGCTGGATGACTTTGGGCCAAACACCAGGAGATGGTGAGTTCTAGTCCCGTCTTATCATTAAAGCTGGATGGGTGACTTTGGGCCAATCATCAAGAGATGGTGAGTTCTATTCCTGCCTTAGGCATTAAAGTTGGTTGGGTGACTTTGGGCCAATCATCAAGCAATGGTGAGTTCTAGTCCCACCTTAGGCATTAAAGCTGGTTGAGGACTTTGGGCCGATCATCACAAAACTATGAGTTCTAGTCCCGTTTAGGCATTAAAGCTGGCTGGATGACTTTGGGCCAATCATCAGGAGATGGTGAGTTCTAGTCCCACCTTAGGCATTAAACCTGGCTAGGTGACTTTGGGCCAGTCCTTCTCTCTCAGCCCACCCAACCTACCTCACACGATGGTTGTTGTGGGAGAAAACAGAAAGAGGAAGGTATATTAAATCTGTTCACTGCCTTGAGTTATTTATAAAGTAGTAAAAGTTGGGATTAAAAAAATCAACACACTGTCAGAAAGAAATGTAACTTCCCCCTTGTTTGGGAGAGACACACTCCTGAAGCTAACTGTACCTTGCTGGCCTGCATGACTTTCATTTCCCTATATAAAGTACTGTACATAGTAATGTTGTCAGAGAGGAAATCAGGGCTGCAGACAAGCAAGCCCTGAATTACAAGCAAGCTCCTCCATTCCCAACCATTATCTCTGACTTGAAACAGCGGTTGCATTTCCAATCAGCGGCTGATTCTCTGCGTCTCAGGAAGGTGTTTGCTTGCAAGGTGAGCTGGCAGAAACAGGAGAAGCTTTTAAGGGGTAAAGTTTCGGGTGTCTCCGTACACAGCCATCCCGAGAAGAATGAGTGGGGCTGCTTGGTTTCCTTTTAAGATTCCCTCTTGTCAGCCACAAAGCCCTTTTGTCCTTTAGTGCATTTATGTGAACCGGCCTTTGGCTGTTAATCATGTTTCTGTCATCCCCAGATACAAAATAATAGCCCGGGGGGGGAATAGCTGGTTTGGTTCTCAGGCCTCTGAAGACAAGTTGCTTGGGGCTACCCCAGACCCCTGTGTCCCAGTTGCCTGGAATGGTTAGGACTGGGTCACCAACAATGAGACACATTCCTGTTCCTGAACTCTGCTGAGAACATGGCTGATGTTACAAGGGTGATGATGGAAAGCATTTGAATTGTACAGATTTGGTTTCTTTCTTTGCTCTCGGTGGCAATGCTACAGTTTAAAAACTAGAAGTTCCCTATATGTGAAATGCCTGGAAACCTTTTAAATTAAATATCCGTTGCTGCTTTTTCGGCTTCCCTTTCATATCCAAGTTTCCATAGGGAAAACCCAATCAGAATTGTTGAAATTCCTGCTTGAAATTTCGCTGTAACATTTCTCTCCTTCTGTAATTTAATCACATCTTCTAATATCCTCTCATTAAAGTAAACAAATCTTGCCTTAGTGTGGCAGTTGTGTTCTGGTATCCAGTTTCATGAATTGGGATCCTCGGGTGTGCTTATTTGAGAATGTACCTCAATAAATTAAAACACAGCCTACTTACATGTAAATCTGCCTCAGCTCCAGATGCATATTTATTAAACCATAATTTCCCAGTGTAGTGTGTTTTGAGGATGTGTTAGCACTGCAATTTGTAGTATGGAAATACTAGAATAGTATTATTGTAATAATAGGCCAGGGGTGTGAAACTCACGGCATCACAGCGTTGTCACATGACCTAACGGGACTTACCCCCCCTTCGCTAAACTAAGCATGGGTGTGGCCAGTGCGAGATACCTCTGGCCCGTGGGCCGCAAATGTGACAGCCCTGCAATAGACCGTGGCTTTATTACAAATAGTTCTCAACTTAGAATAGAGTAGAATTCTTTTATTGGCCAAGTGTGATTGGACACACAAGGAATTTGTCTTGGTGCAAATGCTCTCAGAATACATAAAAGAAAAAATACATTGGTCAAGAGTCAAGAATCATAAAACAACACTTAATGATAGTCATAGGGTACAATAAGCAATCAAATCATAGTAGGAAATAGTCAGTATAAATCATTGGGATACAAGTGACAAAGATACAGTCACAAGTGGGAGGGGATGGGTGATAAGGAGTGATGAGAAGATTAATAGTAATAATAGTGTAGACTTTGTAAATAGTTGGACAGTGTTAAGGGAATTATTTGTTTAGCAGAGTGATGGCTTTCGGAAAAAAACTGTCCTTGTGTCTAGTTGTTCTGGTGTGCAGTGCTCTATAGTGTCGTTTTGAGGGTAGGAATTGAAACAGTTTATGTCCGGGATGTGAGGAGTCTGTAAATATTTTCACAGCCCTCTTTTTGACTCATGCAGTATACAGGTCCTCCATGAAAGGCAGGTTAATAGTCATGGTTTTTTCTGCAGTCCTAATTACTCTCTGAAGTCTGTGTTTGTCCTGTTGGGTTGCAGAACCAAACCAGACAGTTATAGAGGTGCAGATGACAGACTCAGTAACTCCTCTGTAGAACTGGATCAGCAGCTCCTTGGGCAGTTTGAGCGTTTGGCGCAGAAAGAACATTCTTTGTTGTTTGTTCTTTGTTACAACCGTTACAACTTACAACTGTTTGTTTAGTAACTGTTTGAAGTTACAATGGCACTGAAAAAAGTGACTTAGACCATTTGTCACACTTATGACCCTTGCAGGATCCCCATGGTCTCCTGATCAAAATTTGGGCGCTTAGTAATTGCTCATATTTATGACGGTTGCAGTTTCCCGGGGTCATGTGATCCCCTTTTGCGACCTTCTGACAAGCAAAGTCAATAAGGAAGCCAGATTCAACAACCATGTTACTAACTTAAGTGTAGTGGTTCACTTAACAACTGTAGCAAGAAAAGTCTTAAAATGGGGCAAAACTTGCTTAACAACTTTCTTGCTTAACAATAGAAATTTTAGACTCAATTATGATCGTAAATTGAGGATTACCTGTACATCTGTCATAGGTATGCTTAATCCAGCTAGGATTCAGCCTAATGTCCAAACTGCTTAAAAAACTATATCATATATAATATCAGCGACACTAATTGTCAGTACTAATGCCATTTTAAATTTACTGAAAGACAAAAGCTTTCTTTGTCTTCTTTTTTATAACCTATTTCTTTCAAAACATTTTATTACAAAATTTGGCCATCATGATTTTGAAGTTCACATTAAAAGATAAGAGCCATAACCTTAAAATATATATATTTATTTTTAAATTAAAAAAAATCAAACGTCACCCAGAATAACTGAGTAGAGAGATGGGCAGCATACAGATTTAATTGGATAAATAAATAAAATGCACATAGCTGTCTTCATGTTCATTTAGACCATTAATTCAAATGTGTGTATTTCATAACAACAAAACGTGAGTTCTTCCTAAATTTTAGATGCCACCCATTTTTGTTATGCAGTTATCTTGGAAATACAGTTTAAACCCACAGTTTTGCACATGTTTCAGAAAGCATTTGCAGGTTTTAAGAGATTACTAGAAATTAGTACTTTGGAAATATGTAGTATTTCAGGGCCACTGCTAAATACCTAGGATTCTGTTCCAATGAACTAACCTGTAAAACCCAGGGACGGAAAAGAACAGCTATTTTGTGGTTAGATGTTTGTGGTTTCCTCTTTGGGCGTCTTGCCATGAGATAAGTACAGTACAAGATTATTGGAGGGTGAATTATATGAAAACAGCTAGTGATACGAAGCAGACTGTTTCCCACACATCTTCAAATTTGCCAAGTGATTAATGGCCATCTTTTACATTGCTTTCTCCCCACCCTGTGTTCCCATGATGACATGTTGAGAAGTATCAGTAGGTTTATTACAGCAACTAACCTTGCTTATAATATTGGGGTGGGGGAGTCTTAAGTACATTTATAACGTACCCCACCCTAAAAGCCCTCAGGAATACGGGATGACACACAGTAAAATGTAGTGCTCCTCCTCCCCAGTCAAAAACAGTCTCAAGTATGCAAGTCTCTTAACCCTTTCAGAAAGTTCCAAGCTTAGTTTTAAGAGGATTAAATTAGAAACTTTCTAAATCAGGGGTTCCTGACCTGGGGGCCACGAGCCACTACCGGGCCATGGCCTGTTCGAAACCGAGCTGTAGGAGAAATGGACAAGCTTTAGTCGTGCAAGTGAGGGTGCCTGTGCTCGCGCGTGAAACTCTATTCGCGTGCGTGAGTGGAGCTTTGTGCACGAATGAAAGGACTAGCCCCTGCTTGTGTGAAGCGCCATTCGTGCGAGTGGAGGATGTGCGCATCCACCGCTCGCACAGCTGGAACTGTGTGCACGCGCCCGGGCGCCTGCCACTCTCACCCTCCACGCTGGGTCGAGCAGGGCTGCCAAGCTGGGAAGATTGGGCACCACTGCTCTAAATGAATGAAATGAACACGAGTTCAGTTTTTGTATTTTCACTATACTAACTGTTAGAAGTCTAGCACACAGAAAGTATCACTAAGTAGAAACTTGTCAGTCGATACCATGTCAAGAGCAAAATTATGCCAAAGTGTTGTGATGTACGAGCAAACTACAGTAGTTTCCAATGCTTTTTAGAAGTATAAGGTAAGAAGTCCTTTAAAAAGATGATGATATATATGTCCGAACAAAGGAATCTTTTGAGTTGGCAAGATACTTTTGGCTTATTCAGATGTTGTCCGTATAAAACCTCTGATTGTGGTGAGACTTGGGGTAGAAGTGATGTTTGTGGTTCTGGAATCCAGGTTTGTGTTGCTGTTGTTTGTAAAGTAGGGAGATTAGTCCCGTGACAGCGGGAAAGAGCTTAACAACCATTTTATTAGCCTTCCAGGGACTGCTGTGAATTTTGTGTTTTTTCAGCAGGGAAGAAGCAGCAACAAGTTTTTAGTTTCTGCCAGCCCTTTCACAAAATAGAGACCAGACTGTTGACTTTAAGCTACACAGCTAAATAGCAGGGGAAAATCTGGTTTCTAGATTACATTTTAAATTTCATTTCCATCGCCACTTTATTAAGTTATACGTGTGTTGTAATGTCTGACATTTTTTCTTCAGTCCCCTGATGGTTTGCTCTTTGAAGACCGAAATGAGATCTTCGTTCAAGATAAGCTAATGCTGTGGTAACACAAAACATTGGATAGTTTATATAGCAGAAGCTTCACCCAGCATTTAGTGCAACTTATTTTGCTCTGAGAGGATCAGAAAGCAATTTGTTTGTGTGTGTGTGTGTGCGCGCGCGTAAAAGATTTTCTTTGCAAGGATGCCAGTTCATCTATTCGTGGATGTTACGCAGCCCACCCAGGCCCCTCGTTTGTTCTTCTGAGATATAAACGGATCCAGCAAAAGCTGGTTATCTTCCTTCCATCCAGTTATACTTTTTTTTTTTGAATCTGGATGTGCTAAAAATATGGTTTTCATTTCTTCTCCAGAATGTTCTTTTACAATTGACTATATATATATAGAGAGAGAGACTATAAAGTGATAACTGGAATGAAAACCTCAACAGTTCACTAGTCTGCAGTCATGAGCTACTTCATTGGAATTTCCTTGCTTGTGCCGAGTGAAGATGAATACTTATGCTTAAGATGCTTGACTTGGAATTCAGTTTGATATCAAGCAATGCTGTCTGTAATTTGATTCATTTTGCCAGGAATTTATATCTTGAACTGGAAACATCACAAGTGGCCATATATACTGTCTTGGTGGTCTAGTATAAATTTACAGCATGTAGGGTCTGTATGAAAAAAAGGCCGTTGTTGGGGTTCCAGCTGGATCTAAGCACATCTCTGTCTGTCTGTCTGTCTGTCTATATCTATCTTTGACCAACTGACCATCCCTCCCTCTCTCCCCTCCCCCCTCTCTCTCATCTATACCTATTAATCATCTACATACCTACCTACCTACCATAGCCACCCATCAGTATAGACATTTATTGGATTGGGCAGCTAATAAATTTACATAAAGTAAATTGAAATAAAATAAAATAAAAAGATAGGTGGGTGCATGGATGGATAGGCAGACAGATGGATAGATACAGTAAGCTGTCCTATAAGATTAGGCCTGTATGAATTGCTAAGTTGTTAACAAATTCTGTTTAGAATTGCAATATTACAAATATAAACAACCCAAAATAAACAGATATAAACACTACAGCTATTGAAGCACTGAAGGAAAATGTGAAAAAATAAGATATAAATATTGTATTATTTCAGTGCTACTCCTTTTTAAATTTAAATGTGATTTACACAGTAGAAACAACCACTCACAGATAATTCGGTTGCTTGAATCTTTACATCTTTTGAAATGTAGTTCCTCCTACATAAAGTTTCCTAAGTATACAGTTGGCTGCTGATTGCATAACTCTTACTGAAATTCCAATATTTCAGTTGCCATATTGATAGTCTTTTTGAATTTTGACATTAATTTGTAACTGAATCAGTGCTCTTTCAAAATATTTTGCCTGTCACGTTAGGCTGCACTGTCGCACAGTAAATTGATATATGTTATCCATGTGATAGTGTTTATCTCTGAGGGTTAACTCTTCCCATGTTTACAACATAAACAGTAGGTTTTCTTTTTCTCATGAGTAATTTGGCATCCCAGTCTGTTTCACGGGAGAACATCAGCAGTGAATTGTGTCTGTGTGCTTTCTCAATTACTGAAGTGTCTAGCAAATAATTGCAAAGGTTTCCAGTGAAGGAGCCCTGTCTCTCTTACGTGATTGATGTGAGGGTAAAGGTTGTGACCTTTAGGGTTGAGGAGATTATGGTGTGTGTAACAGGGTGGTGGTCTTATCAGCTAGTTCCATTCAACGTGTACTTTCCCGTTGAGGCTGCAATGCCAGTAAACACTGGTTACCGGGGATGTTAATGTTATCAGTGGGGTTTCTTTGTTTTTGTCACTTGTGAGGATCTGGGCTTGAGCCTAATTCTTCCAAATCCCCCCACCCCTTTTTTTTTTTGACATCGGCTTTTTTGAATGTCTGTGTGGCACTGGAGGATTGGGTTGTGGTAAAACAGCATCACTTTACGTTTGATTTATTGTCTCTATTGAAGCTGGATTCCAGCTGCTCGACTCTCTTCGATTTGGGAAGCCTGCTCGTGGGACAGAGTAGCAGAGCAAGATTTCTCAAAATTGTTGTTGTGTTCGGACCCAGGCTTCGTCAAACTTAATAAAACACAAACTGAATTTAAAAGTAAAACCTTTTTTTAATGCAACACTGGGAATTACTTGCATTCCCAGCCAAGACTAATTAAACACAGTTCGTCCAGATAAGAGCATGCTTTTCAGTGCTGTAGAATGCTTGCCAACAAACAGACGTCCAATTAAGGCTTAACATAAACCAACCCCAAAACCCAGAAAAAAAAAAAAGACCAGAGTACAGAGCTTCACAAAGAACTCGGAGATTACTGAACTGCTTTGCTTCCTGCAAAGCTTTTCGTCACTTGAGGGCTGACTTTTATCCCTTATGGGAGGGGCAATCACCTTCCAGCCTTACTCCCGAATCGCCCCTTCTGCTTCAGCTGCTCTCTCCTTCTAGCAGCTCTGCACATACACACACTGGGAACAGGCCCCCCCTTGTTCCTCTGCCTCACTGCTGCCAGACTCCGAAAGCTCCAAAGGCAGCACCCCACTCCCAGATGGTCCTGGCCCCATCCCTGCATCGGATGCTGGACCCTCGTCCAAGTCCTCTCCAGACTCCCTGACTGGTTCCCTTTCATCCTCACTGTCCGATATCTCTCCGCACCGGCAAATCACAACAGTTTTTTTTTCCCCCCCCAAAAGGCAACTAGACTAGATTATAAAATACAAATTCAACACAAAAATAGTTTGTCGCGAAAGGGACTGCCTGCAAAGAAGCCTTCTGGATTGGGGCTGAAAGGCGAAAACGGAAGCAGCATGCTCCATCTCATAGTTGGGTAGACCACGTTGTCCTGATAGACTGGTCTCACGGGAAAAAGACTCAACTGGACTAGAGGCCCCCCCCCCCTCCTTTGAGGAAGAAGACATTTCGCTTCTCATCCAAGAAGCTTCATCAGTTCTGAACTGTTGAAGCTTCTTGGATGAGAAACGGAACGTTCATCTTCTTTTTCAAAGGAGGGACAAACAAACAAACCCTAGTCCAGTTGCCTTTTGAAAAAGCACTTTTGAGACAACCATGACCTCGAATGACCGAGAATCTCCATCAGGTAGTAGAACAAGATGGAGAAAAATAACCAGATGCTAATGAAAATATTCTTTTTTTTTTTTCCTGACTGGCGAACTTTCTTTGTTAAAAAAAAAAGAGAGAGGATACAGGTCGTCCTCGATGTACAACAGTTCATTTAGTGACTGTTCAAAGTTACAACGGCACTGAAAAGAGCGACCAAGGACCTTTTTTCACACTTACAACCATGGCAACGTCCCCATAGTCATGTGATCCAAATTCAGACGCTTGGCAACTGATTCATATTTATGACGGTTGCAGCGTCCCGGGTGTCAGCCCTGAAGCTGACCTGACTGGAACCATCTTGGCGCTTCAGTGTTGCCATATACTGTGTAGCTGAGGGATGGGTGGGTGAAGGGAATAGAGATAGCTGGGGTTTCGTAGCCAAAATAAAATAAAATCTTGGGAACCAAGGACGTTTCCACACCTAGTCAGAGGAAGGAGGAGTGATGTCGCCAGGCAACCAGACAGCATCGTGATTGGACCATGTGACTGTTTGGGGAGGGGGCTATACTTTTAATTAGGGGAAAACCACTGGAACCTTCAGAGTCGGTTTTCACCAGAACTGTTCCAATATGATATATCCAATAAAACTGTTCTTTGAGGAATCTGCCTGCCTCGGAGTTTTGTTTTGCTGTTACTTGGAACCCTGACACTGGGGTCATGTGATCAACTTTTGCAACCTTCTGACAGGCAAAATCAATGGGGAAAACCAGATTCCCTCAACAACCGTGTTACTAACTTTTAACACCTTGCAATGATTCCTTTGACAACGGTGACAAGAAAAGTTGTAAACGAGGCGAAAGTCGCTTCGCTAATGTTTCATTTAGCAACAAATTTGGGGCTCAGTTGCGGTCGTACGCCTAGGACTACCTGTAGTGGATAGATTTGGATTTCATTACCCGTTGTAATTGATTTGCATTCTTTTCAGTCAGATTTTGCAAGATCATCTTTACCATTACCAGTAGGTTGAGTGGAAATAAACGGTGGTAGTTTAGGGGGATATCCTGAAAAGTAAAATCTTTTGGGACATTTCTCGCCAAAAGTCTACTCTACTTCACTGGAGGATAGATCTGAATATACTGCAAAGCTGTCCTGAGGACACTGTGTCGTTATCAAAGTTGAATTACATTTCTTCTCTCAGTCCCAGTTCATTTCTGAATGTGAGATGAGAACAAGCTGTCATTTTGTTTTCCACGAGCAATAAAATGTTCCAAGCTGCCTAGGGCTTTTTTTTCATGAGAGCTTTCTCTTGAACTGTCCTTTTAAATTATCCTCAATGTTTAAAAAAAAGAAACAAAAAATAGTATCAAAGTCATTTTTGTACCGACACTTTTAAGTTTCTCATTTTAAAATATGTATACCTTTTGCTTAATGAAATGGTAAAATGAGTTACTTCAAGACTTAATTGAAGATATATGATTGTAGACAGATATATGTTGGAATTAAAATAATAATGTAGTAAGCATATTGTCAGGAGTGCTGTTTCCAAAGGACGTTCCTAAATATAGCTGCTCACTTATTCAGAAATTAAAATGTCCACTTAGAAACAGACCCCTATTCACATGTCACAGATGATTTGTAACATCCCAATCCATGTTACGAATCCCTTCCTTATTCTCAGCATTTCAGATATAAAATCTGCAAAAATAAAATAAAAGGGTTATGTTACCCAAGAGAAGTACACCCCTACTTGAGAATCATATAACTTTGAAAAAACAAGGTTGAGAACCAGCATGTTTGAGGCTTGAGGTTGGTTCAGATCTGTTCGCAGCCAAAAAAATTAACTTTACTTTGTTCATCCTAATCAACATGACAGGGCTGTTGTGAGGATAAAAGTTGCAAGAGACATACATTAGTTACCCTGAATTCTTTAAAGAAAGGAGGCTGGGATACAAGTGTAATAAATAGTGCTGATAGAAGGGAATATTTGTAGCTCAGGGTTGAATTGTGGAGCTTTTGGCGCTCTCTGAATTTGGGTGTTCTCTTGCAGACGTTTCATTACAAAACTAGGTAACATCATCAGTATTAGTAGGGAGTGGGATTTGCTCTCATTTTATATAGCAGTGGCTTGCCCTGTCAGCATTGGTAGTGATTGATCAAGAAACTACCAATTCAGACAAACAAGCTAAACAATAAACAGCCACCCAGTCAAGGAACTACAAAAACCACTCCTACCAACGCTGGTGGGACACATACACACCCATTATACTTTTCAACATGCATGATGGTTTTCTCCAAAATGGGATATATTTCTCATATTTCATCACAAGCATAGCGAGAGGATTATTTTCTCTGCCGGTTTCCACATCTGTTTGGAGCTGTGTCCCATAGCACACCATATCCTTTGGTTTATTAAATATTTTCATTTCTCGGGTTTTATATTAACTATTAAAATAGTTCTCTTTCGATCTGAAGACTCCAAAAGCTATTAACAGGAAAAAAAAACCTCTAAAAGAAAAAAACAAGTATGGCAAAGATTTAAAATCGGCAGGAAGGAAGCTAGTGTGTCAGAATTTCATGCAGCCGCAGGCCATTATAGTTGGGAATTATGTCTTACATAGTTAGAGGGTTCAGT
This sequence comes from Bungarus multicinctus, assembly GCA_023653725.1. Lineage (NCBI taxonomy): Eukaryota > Metazoa > Chordata > Lepidosauria > Squamata > Elapidae > Bungarus > Bungarus multicinctus. The sequence continues at coordinate 9,833,161 of CM042850.1, forward strand.
TTAGGCAAATCTCACATAGGTTAAACCCAGTTCCTTCACAAGCGCAGAAGCTTTGCATGTAACCAAGATTACAGTCTGCTTTTTGTTAATTTCAGGGGCAAGAGGCGAATGCCATGTTGGATGGTTGATCTTGTTCTCATCCCTGGCAGAAGTGGTATTCAGCAGGTTCTGACAAGTTCTGGAGAACCGGTAGTAGAAATTTTGAGTAGATTGGAGAACCGGCAAATACCGTTTCTGACTGGCCCCACCCCCATCTATTCTCTGCCTCCCGAGTCCCAGCTGATCAGTGGGGTCTTCTTTTGTTGCCCTGCACAGGAAAACAGAGCTGGAAAGCAGGTTAGTGAGGTGGGGAGGGAATGGCGATTTTGCAGTATCCTTCCCCTGCCATGCCCACCAAGCCACACCCTCCAAGCCAAGCCACGCCTACCAAGCCAAAGCCACAGAACCAGTAGTAAACTTTTTTGGAATCCCACCACTGATTCCTAGTTCCTGACCTCTGGAAGTGCTCCCTTGGTATCTTTATTCAATGCATTTGTCTGTTAGCTAACTAAATCAGCTTTAAAGTGCTTCAATCTTGAATGAAAAACCATATCTGAAGGATGTTTTTCACCCAGCAATATATTTCATATTTGATAGGTAATTTCAGGAAAAAAAATTGTGCCCCATTGGAAGAACGATATTTTCAAACAAAAAATAAACCGCACATTTCCTCTTCCTTTCTACCTATTCCCTTTATCTTCAGGATTCTGTTTCTACCTCGGCGTTTTGTGTCTTGGTCTACTTGGTCTATATGGTTTCTTTTCAAATCTTTTTTTTTTAAAAAGGTGCCAAGATTGATTGTATTTTGAAAGGCTCTTAATTCTTCTGCGATTTTTTCCATTTAAAGGAGGACCTGGAAAACCCAAGCAAATCACTTTTGACTGATTATTTCCTGGTTCTTGCAATCGATGGTTTGTTTTGTCAGACATGTTTATATAGGAATGACAGGAAGGACTTGGATATATTTTATGTCACAATCATTTCATTGCAAATGCAAAGAGTTAAGAAGGTTGCGATGACTGTCAGAAAGTGAAAGACAGCTCTTATTTGATGTTTCTTAATTTGAGAAAGTTTGTAAGCAATGTCAATGTATGCCTTCCCATCTATAAAGGTACTAAAGTAGCAATACTTTTATATCCCGAAATGGCTGTGTGATGAGCCTTCTTTTAGGCAGAGAGTCTTGCTAACTCTTCATGCATCCATACAGACCTCACTCGGGGTGGGCTTCAAAAAATTTAGCAACTGGTTCTCTGCCTGGTTGCTGGGTGGGTGGGGCCACAGTTGGCGTGGCCTAGCTCAGTGGTAGGGAACCTTGGCTCTTTTATCACTTATGGACTTCAACTCCCAGAATTCCTGAATGAGCTATAAAAAGTTCCCCATCCCTGGCCTACTGGTTTTTCAGTTGTGAGGGAAATTAATTTTTGATTTGAATGGGATTGCTCAATATACAAATGTCCTAATTTTTGACTTGAATGATCAATATTCTTTATATGTCCTATTCCTCGAGCCTCCGGGAGGGCAAAAATGGCCGCCTCGGCCTCTGGAGGCCAGAAATGAGCCTGTTTCCGGCCTTCCGGAGCCTCTGGGAGGCCCATTTTTCGACCTCCCCAACCCTCCTCTAGGGCCCTGTGCTTACCTGGGATCCAAAACGGGCCGCGTGGAGACTCCTGGGAGGGGGCGGGCGGGGCTAGTCAGTTGTTGCAACTACTGGTTCGGCTAACCCTATGTAGAATTAACATCTGGTTCGCCTGAAAGCAGCCGACCCCATTTCTGAATGTCCACAATGTAGATCCAAAATGTCAACAGTTGACTTTCGTGTTATTTATTGAGATGGTTGATGAACTGACATTGCTTTTTAATTTGCACCTCTTCTGCTGAACATAAGGAATGCTTGCCCGATCTTGAAAGCATTCTAAAATATAACTTTAGACTTCCTTAGTTTGTACTTGTTTATTTAGAAAATTGAAATACTGTGGCCTACTTCTTTAGCCACATTCTTTGCTGCAGAACAAGTCATTGTTATTAATTATGGTAAAAAGAGTTCCGGCAGCTAAAACTTAAATCTCTGAAATGTTTTCGAAGATATGGGAACAGTACCAAAGCATCACAGAAAGTTCTCTCTACCCAGTTCTTTTGACACAAAATTTAATGTGAATTTCCCATTCCCTCTCTCCTAATCAGAACAGAATAAAAACATTTGCAAATGAATGTGAAACAGGACAGGCTAGGAGCCGCACTTTCCTGAAAAATAACCACAGTTACATCTTTCTTATAAGAAAAGTTACATTTTACTTTTATAACCGTTTCTCTAAAGTTACATCTCCTCTCGTAACACTTGTAATTTTCTGAGCTTTAAAAGGTCAAACTGCGAACACAAAATGGCTTCAGTTTGGTTCTTTATATTCTCAAGTATAATAACCAAATTTCACTCATAATAATAATTCAAACTAACTCTAATTCCATTCAATGCTTGTTCGCTATTCTAGTGATTAAGCCTCACCCGAGGAGCTCTAAGACACTCACCCTCTGAATGAGAATTTTTTGAAAGGTTTACAACAAGACACATTTAGAGAGAGAAAAAATGGAAAAGCTAATTGGTGACATTTAGCCCTACAAAGTGGTGTGGAGACCTTTTGCCTTCGCTCACAATGGGGGGGTGGAGAGAAGATTAGTACACCCACATTCACAGCACAAGAGCAATTAGTTTTGGTCTGTGGCTAGACACAAAATGGGTAGTACTGCTTGGCACGTCGAAGTCACTGGAGGCAAATATAGCTCTGTAATCAGACATGTGCCTATCCAGCAGCTGCAGATTGCATACTTGTCTACTTGTCTGTGTATCTTTCGAGTGAGGAGAGTTAGCAACTCTTTTGCAAGTTTCTTTCCACCCCAACCCCACTCCCCATTCCTCCAGTTATGGCTAAATTTAGACAGCATCCCCGTTGGCCTTTTTAGCTGGTCACCAAGGGAATATAGCTTTTTCCTGTATCTTTTTACTTGCTTGTAAATGTACTCCTTGTCCACCGTTCACATCTGGCATAATGATACTCTTGGGAGAGGAAACAGCTGTTCCTAAATGAAATAAAGAAGCATGGAGTTGAGTAATCTTCAGATAACTTGGAGACATACCATTTTATAGTTGTTGTAAAACCCTGCTTTTTTTTAAAAAAAAAAACTTCATTTCATAGGCGGTACAACCAGGATCAATGAAAAGAAAAGCGAGGGACTCCAGCTGTTTTAGAAGTATCTCTTCAGTCATTTCAAGGATGAAAATCATAAAATCTATTTACAGGTAGTCCTGACTTAAGATCAGAATTGAGCCCAAAATTTGCTAAGTGAGACACTTGTTAAGCGAGTTTTGCTCCGTTTTGCGACTATCCTTGCAATAGTTGTTAAGGGAATCACTGCACTTGTGAAGTTAATAACATGGTTTGCTTGTCAGAAGGTTGAAAAAATGTGATCATGTGACCCTGGGACACGGCAGCTGTCATATGTATGAGCCAGTTGTCAACTGTCTGAATTTTGATTATAGGACCATGGGGATGCTCCCAGCAGTCATAAGTGTGAAAAACAGTCGTATGTGACTTCTTTCTCTCCATATGATCCTAATGTATAATACAGTTGCCTGTTTGACAGGTTTCTAGGGTACCTGTTTTCTTTGAAAGAGTATGCTACACACGAGCCATTCTGCCTTTTCCACAATTTGCTAACTGAGAATTTCACTTTTGCTGCTGGCAAATTAATTTGAACATCTCTTAATTGCTGAGCACACGACTGCATGACTTTCAGTAAGAAGAAAATTTAGTTTTGGTAGGATTTTGAAAGACGAGTGGATCCCCTTAAGGTACAGATTTCTTTTTCGATTTAGCAAGCCAGAAACGTTGTTTTACTGATTCAAAACATTGCAAGGCTAAGCCATGATTCCAGCTTCACTCTAATTTTCCAGCTGTTGGGAATTCCTTGAAATATAAAGGCTTTTATCTATAGGCAGTTACAGACAAAGCAATGTTAGTTAACTTAGTGATTTGACTGTAGAGTGAAACTTTTCCTATTGGTTCTACATTTAACATAAACTCAGCAGAAATGAGTTTCCCAGATGGGGTGGAACAGCAATTCCCAACCTGGAAAATGCTAAGTTGGAGAAGAGGATCTGAGAAGGGATGTCAGCAGCCTCAAAACAACTTCACAGGCTCTTTGGGAAATGGTAATGGGTTTAACAGCAAATTATAGCCTGATAAATTATTATTTACTTGGGCTTCTACAGTGTATGGAATGAACATAACTTTGCTTTCAATTCCACTGTCCTTGGAAGGAATTTAGTCTATTCTTAGATATTCTTAATCTCTTAATAGGACTACAAATTCAAAGTGTCTTGGCTTGAGAGATACAGAATAAAAATACCTTCAGGGTTGATCTTTTTTGACTCTCACTGACATTATCAGAGGAAAAACCTTTTGACAGGTTTATTCTTCCCACATTTCCCACATTGTAACATGCCTGCTGAAGAAATATAAGCCTTTTTAAGCAACATCTGAGTTTAAAGTTTAAAGGGTATTCCCCTTACAATACTGTGCTCCACAAGATATCTGTGGTTCAGCAGATGTTGTTGAGCTTAACATCCCCAGCCATCATGGCCAATGAAATGAAATTGGAATTGAAATTCAGCAACATCAACAGGGCAAGTTCCCATCTCAACCGTATAAACTGGTTTGTGCAGAAATGTGTCTCGCTGCATATCACAGCTGTGTTCAAGTTTAGAAGGATATACCAGGAGCAGACAAGCCACTAAGATTGCTAGCAGTTTATCTTAGAGGCTACATGACTGGAACCAGTGCCAATCTGTGTTAAAATGAGAACAATCTGGAGTACATAATCTTTTTTTTTCCTCTTCTCATTCATAAGGGAAGTTAGATCCCTTTCATTTTAGACAGGAGTTTCTTTGTTCCCTAAATACTGTTGTGTTTGTTTTTTGAGGCCTTTCCCAAGTCCATGTTCCTTTTGTTTATATTATACATTATATATGTATATATAATAATAAATTAGCATCATTTTTGTACACAACAGGCCCAAAATGGCTTTTTGTGTAAAAATTCCTTTCCAGATTTTAATGTTTGTCACATGAAAGACTTATTTAATTAATTATGAAAACTGCTGTTAATATTACACAGTGGGGCAGATGGTGGTCCTTACTGGATTATTCATGCTGCTAGCAGACAAATCCCACAACAAGGGCCACAAATTACACACTGCATGAACATATTCAAGTAACTTTTAAGTAACTGGAGTTTCCTCGGTTTCCAAAATGAAATTCAATGGTTTAGGCCAGGGGCATCAAACTCGCGTCATCATGTGATATATCGTGACTTTTCCCCCTTTCACTAAAATGGGGGTGGGTGGGCGTGGCCAGCGTGTGACGCATCCTGCCACGAGTTTGACATCCCTGGTTTAGGCATTCAAAGACAGTTAGGCAAGAAAAGCCAAATGCACAGCTATAGAATAGGAGGTACCTGACTCAATAGCAGTAACTGCGAGAGAGTTCGTTGGACAGTCACTTAAATATGAGCCAGCAGGGTGCTGCAGCCACCATAAATGTCAACGCAATACCAGGTTGCAATCAACGGGATAGAATCGAAATTACATGAGTTATTAGTACCTCTTTATAAAGCCTTAGTAAGACCCCACTTGGAATATTGCATCCAGTTTTGTTCGCCACAATATAAAAATGATGTTGAGACTCTAGAAAGAGTGCAGAGAAGAGCAACAAAGATGATTAGGGGATTGGAGGCTAAGACATGAGTTGCAGGAATTGGTTTTTCAGTGAAAAGAAGGACTAGGGGTGACACGATAGCAGTGTTGCAATATCTAAGGGACTGCCACAAAGAAGAGGAGGTGTCAACCTATTCTCCAAAGCACCTGAAGGATGGACAAGAACCTAGAAATAAGGATAAATTTCATGACGGTGAGAACAATTAACAAGTGGAAAGGCTTGCCTTCAGAAGTTATGGGTGCTTCAAAACTGGAGATTTTTAACAAGAGATTGGACAGCTATTTGTCTGGAATGGTATAAGGTCTCCTACTTGAGCAGAGGGTAGGACTAGAAGACCTTTAAGGTCTCTTCCAACTCTGTTATTCTTTTCTGTTATTCTGATTTTTTTTAATTACATTTGTGTTCTTGCCTTGGTGATTACTGAGGGTGAGTTGTGGACCTTCTTTTAGAACACTCACATATGATATAAACAATATTTTTCAATGCTCTTGAAATTTCCCCTTTAAACTGTTGGCTCAACCTACCTCCAAAATTTATTAGATAGAAAATTGAATTACCCTTTGTCTCTCAGGAAAAGTGGAAATCTGTACTTATTTATTTATTTATTTATTCGTACTTCTATACCGCTCCCTCTCCCAAAAAGGGACTCGAGGCGGTGTACATTCAACAAACAAGATAATACAGATAACAGAAGTGAAAACAGGTAAATAATCTAAGATGGCTAAGAATCACCCTTATAAAATTTTAAAATATAAACCCCAATGATTTTATTTGGCTAGACCGGCTTGTTTGAACAGCAAGGTCTTAACTGCGCGCCGGAAGGTTAGGATGTCTGACATGGCTCGTATATCCAGGGGGAGACAATTCCAGAGGGATGGGGCTCCCACAGAGAAAGCACGTAGTCTCGGGGCCGCTAGTCGACAGCGATCCAGTGGTGGTACCCCGAGCAAGGCAACTCTGTGGGAGCGTACTGGGCGGCGGGAGGTTGTTGGTGGCAGCAGGCGATCCCGTAAGTATCCAGGTCCCGAGCCATGGAGCACTTTGAAAACTGTAAGTACCACCTTGAAACGAATCCGGAAGGCCACAGGAAGCCAGTGCAGCCAGCGGAGAAGAGGTGTTATGTGGGCGTCCCGAGGGGCCCCCATGATCATCCGCGCGGCTGCATTCTGAACTAACTGTAACCTTCGGAGAGTTTTCAAGGGGAGCCCCATGTAGAGAGCATTACAGTAGTCCAAGCGGGAGATGACGAGGGCAGAGGTGACTGTGCGAAGTGCGTCCAGATCCAGAAAGGGTCGCAATTGGTAGATAAGACGAATTTGGTAAAAAGCACTCCTGGTGGTGGCCGCAATATGATCTTCCAAAGACAGCCGCACGTCCAGGAGTACACCCAAGTTGCGTGCCCTTTCCACAGGGGATAATGTCTCTCCTCCCACGGTCAGCGATGGAATAAGCTGACTGAATCTGGGGGCAGGAAACCACAGCCACTCGGTTTTGGTCGGGTTGAGACGAAGTCTGTTATGACCCATCCAACTCCGTACGGCCTCCAGGCACCGGGTCAGCACTACGATGGCTTCGTTGGGGTGGTCAGGGGTGGAGATGTACAGCTGAGTATCATCAGCGTACTGGTGGAATTCCACCCCAAAGCCACGGATGATCTCACCTAGCGGCTTCATATAAATGTTGAACAGCAGGGGAGAGAGCACCGACCCCTGAGGTACCCCACAAAGTAGGGGCCTTGGGGTCGATCTCTGTCCCCCCGTCAACACAAATTGCGAACGGTCGGAGAGGAAGGAGGAGAACCATCGAAGAACGATGCCTCCAATCCCTAACCCCTCCAACCGATGCAATAGGATACTGTGGTCAACAGTATCAAAAGCCGCTGATAGATCCAGTAGGACCAGAACAGAGGAATAGCCTCTGTCCCGTGCCCTCCAGAGATCATCCATCAATGCGACCAACGCCATCTCAGTGCTGTGCCCAGGCCTGAAGCCCGATTGGAGGGGGTCGAGATAATCCGTTTCATCCAGGTACTGCGGGAACTGACGTGCCACCACAGTCTCTATGACCTTCGCTACAAAGCAAAGGTTGGAGACAGGACGATAATTAGATAGCAATGTTGGGTCCAAGGACGGTTTCTTGAGGAGGCGTCGAACCACCGCTTCTTTCAAAGCGGCGGGTAGAAACCCCTCTCTCAAGGAAGCGTTAATAATGCCTTGGAGCCAGCCTCGTGTTACCTCCCGAGTGGCTAAGACCAGCCAGGAGGGACACGGGTCTAATAAACAAGTGGTAGTGTTCAGTCCCCCCAGTATTCTGTCAACGTGTTCTTTGGTAACAGAATCGAACTCAGCCCAGATGACCTCACCGATATCTGACCTCACCCTCTCACCCGGAGATGACCAGTCGGAGTCCAGTTCGTTCCGAATCTGAGCGATTTTGTCCTGGAGAAATATAGAAAATTCCTCAGCTCAACCCTGCAAAGGGTCCTCCCGCAACTCCACATTCAAGAGGGAGTGGGTCACCTTAAACAGGGCGGCTGGGCAGTTTTCTGCGGACGCAATAAGGGTGGAGAGGTAAGTTCTCCTCGCCATCCTTATCGCCACTAAATACGTGAAGCATATTTCATAATTGGTGGCTAATATACTAATGTGTTAAACATCTCAGATGTTTGCCCTTCTGAAGTCTGTCTAAACATTGGATTTATTAGTTTGATCCAGTTTTAAGGTGAATTGCTGCCGATTAGAGACACCTGCTGGCAGAATGTTGGAACTCTTTGGCAAATGTTGAAATGAAAAAAATCAAAACAATTTTTTCCCAAAGCCGGGCTTTTGCTAAAACTTGTTGAAGCTGTTAATGTCATTTGGAATGTTTTTTTTAGTTCTCCTGTTTGCATTACATGCGTTCTTGAAAAGCTATAACCTATCATAAAACCCCAGTAACTGCAGACATACTTTCCTAAGTTGGACTGACTGGAAGTCTGCGAGAAATAATCTGTAAAGGCTGTGATGCTGGAAATTGCCTCTGTAATGAGGTTGTTCTTGGTTACTCATATCCGAAATGTGTGATTTTTATTTCAGAAGCAAGGATGGTTTGAAAGGATTTACATTCTCCGCACTGAAGTAAGTGAACGCAAACAATTCTCTTCTTTGTAGCCTGCCTGACCAACTCAGATGGAGTGAAATTTTGTGCAAATTTAACCTGTGGTGCGCAAACAACAGTCCAACCCATACAGCACAACGTGGATTCAGAAATGAAAACCGAAGCCCTGGCAAAACTTGTCTTTGAATTGCAGCGTCAAACCACTGATATAATGCTAATTGGGTTTGAATTAAATGAAATCAGTTTTTGTTTCCCAGCTCTGTCTGTTTTCTGGATTGTATCTGTGTCTCTGCACTTAGAGAACAAGTGGAGCCCTCAATCCAAACAAGATTATGGATGGGAAAACAGGGGAAAATTAAATAGCATGCAAGACAATATGTATTTTAAGTTTCTTCTCAAAGGTGCCAAGGCTGCTTCTAAATTTTCAAAAGACTATGAATAACTCTCTTGGGGATACCTTTTTACTGATGTTTTGAGCAAGATGGGCAGCATTTAAATTTGATGGACAAATATTTTGTGGGAGAGGCTAGAAGTCTAGAATTTCATTACAGGTAGTCCTTGACTTGCAACATCATCGAGCATGGAATTACAATCGTAAATTGTGCCAATCTTTGAACAGGTCACGATGTGACTATGTCTGATTTTACAATATTTTTGAATCTCTGAATTCATTAAGCAAATGCCACGGTCATTAAGCAAATCCATTCTCTGCAATGGGCTTTTTTTTTGATAGAAACTGGAAGTAAACATCAGTTTCTGGCGATATGAGTCATAAATCGGTGATGTGACTGTGGGATGCTGCAAACAGCGATAAATGCATGTGATTGCCAAGTGCCCCAAATACCCCCATAGTGGCGGAAGCCTAAGAACTTTGAATCTGGCTCATAAGCAACCTTTGGGAGGTCACTAAGCTTGAATAGTCACTTAATGACCGGCCATAAGTCAAGGACTATCTGCCTTACATTCTGGCAATTCACTTTCTCTTGGTTACCTCGTTTCTATATTGGATGGCCACAATATATAAAGTGGTTATGACTTCACAGTAATGTGATTTAAAAAATGATGAAAAAACAGACTTTAGTATTTGGACACATTTCATATATAGAGAAGTACATTTTTTAAACTTTCCAGACTGTCCCTGTGATCATCAGTAGTATATTTACAATAGAATATTAACTCTTATAATAAGCAGGGCTTCCTATTTTTGAAAAACAACACATCGTTTTGTACATATGTAAAGCTAACAAATCAGATAACAAACTAATACGTTAAAAAACACCATAATAGCTTTAAACTATAAATATCCTGTCTTGCAATATAATCAGAAGCAATTGCAGCGTACGTTATAAAAGGAATAGTGGAGCTCAGGTAGCTAATAAACGTGTTCTGTTTTCTTATCAGATTCATTGTAGGGAAAGAAGAAATTCCCAGCCATTCATATGTACCGGAAGGAGTTTTTGTAAAGAAAGAAATGAAAATAAAACACTGCGAAGACATAACACAACAAATGAATTTTATTGCTGCAACAAAAAAAATGGTGGACAATATGTGAGTGCAAAATGTTTACTTTTTGTAATGCCTGTTTTTCATCTGTACATTATCTTGTGCCATGATAATGTTGCTCTGCCTCTTTTTTTTATGTTGACCGCAATATTTGTGTTGATTACATGATATATTTACACACCTCTCTCTGCTATCATTATACAGCAGTAGCTCTTAGACTTACATACCGCCCCATAGTGCTTTACAGCACTTTCTGAGCGATTTGCAATGTCAGCCTATTGCTCCCAACAATCTGGGTCCTCATTTTACCGACCTTGGAAGGATGGAAATCTTGAGCTGGTCAGGATTGAATTGCTGGCAGTGAGCAAAGTTTAGCTTGCAATACTGCATTCTAACCACTGCGCCACTATAGAACCACGGCTCTATATACACACAGAGGAACACATTCTATGCATACTTAGCATGTTTCCATTTATTCATGTTTATTTCACATCTGTTTTGGCTTTAGATGGAAAAGTTAGATTTCAGGTCAGGTCTTTTCAATTAAAGGACCCAATTGGTCTTCTGTAAATTGAGAGCCAACTTGGTCTAGTGGTTTAAGGTACCAGAAACCAGGAAAGTGTGAGTTCTAGTCCTGCCTTATACATGAACTTATGGCTGAGTGACTTTGTGCCGTTACTCTTTCTCAGTCTAACTCACCTCATAAAGTTATTGTTGTGGGGAAAATAGGAGGAGGAAGGGGTGCAGATAATCATCAATTTTTGACCACAATTGAGTTCCAATTTTCCATTGGTAAACAAGACAATTGTTAAGTGAGTTTTGTTCCATTTTATGACCTTCCTTGCCACAGTTGTGAAAAGCTGCAGTTGTTAAGATAGTAACGTGATTGTTAAGTGAATCTGGCTTCCTCATTGTCAGATCACAAAAGGTGTTCACATGACCCCGGGATACTGCAACCATCAACAATACATGCCAGTTGCCAACCATCCGAATTTTGATCATGTGACCATGGAGATGCTGCAATGGTTATAAATATGAAAAATGGTCATAAGTCCCTTTTTCCAGTGCCGTTGTAACTTCGAATGGTCACTAAGTCGAAGACTACCTGTATTAGGTATGTTTGTCACTGTAATTTATTTTTACAAATAATAAAGGCAGGATTAAATATAACCTGCGCTCTGAAGTAGAATGGAGGAGCTGAAGTAGAACGGCTCTAAAGTAGAATGGAGCACCAGCCAGTAATATGCACTACCAATAGGATTTAGACTTATATACTGCTTCACAGTGCTTTACAGCCCTCTCTAAGAGGTTTACAGAGTCAGCCTATTGTCCCCAATAATTTAGGTCCTCATTTTACCCACCTCGGAAGGATGGGAGGCTGAGCCAACTTTGAGCCTGGTTAGATTTGAACTGTCAAATTTCAGGCAGCCGGCAGCCAGCAGAACTTTCAGAAAATTTCAGGCAGCCTGCAGTACTGCACTCTAACCACTGCGCCATCGTGGTAATGTCTTATTCTCTTCCAGAGCAGAAGAGAAAATATGTCAGACACACATTTACTGAATTCTCTTTACCGAATTTTACTGTCTGAATTCTCAAGATTCCTGGTGCTTGCCCTATGAGTAATCTAAAGTTTTTCATGATATATTTATTTTCTTGAGTGAACCAGCCTGTGAAGTTCCAGAAATAAAAAAGACCCAGTGTTCCATTTTTAGTAGGCATAGATTGAAGACCTCAATTTGGTACATGTTTGGGTTAATCCAGATAAGAAACCCTATTCAACAGCGAATAAACCAAAGCATAACAAAAATCTATCAACACCCAGTCAGAAGCTCCACCAGTTCCATAAAAAAAAAACCTTTCACTGCAGGGTTTTTTTTTTTTAAAAAAAAATGAGTCTTGAACATTCAGCAAACAAGGTGAATAAACCTCCTTTGGTATTTCTAATGTCCCATTTGCACATGTCCCCCCCCCCAAAAAAAAAAACATTGAGTTCTTAATCCTCTTATCATATTTCTCTCCCATATGTTTCCTTTCAGATATAGCTAAGTCTAAACGTCTGTAACTTGATCGTGTCCTCATTACCATTTTTTTGCTGCACAAACTGACCTGATGGATGATTTATGACTAATAACGCATTTCGCAGCACATAATTCAAAGCTTCAAAAAAAAAAAAAAATTTGGCACAGCGTGCAGATTGCGTAATGTTGTTTTGCGCTCCAGGCTGCAAATATTTGAGCGCAAGAAAATGTTAATTTCTAGAACCAGGATCCAATTGATTTCCTTGTAATTCCAGCTGATAATGTCTAACAACTGGACAGCCCTCCCTGAAGTATTTATCATTTTCAATTCCTCTGCCAATTTTTTGCCATAAAACTGTTGGAATCCCACATTGACAGCATTTGCACTGTTACGATGCTCATGGAACGTTGAAGTCCTGCGAGCTTGGAAGAATATAAATTTGGCAGGCTTTACAGATTCTCTGCTGGATCTGGAAAAGCAATAATACACAGTCCCCTAACTACCTTTGTATCCTTTTTTTCTGTGATATTTCTTCAGGGAGGTGTATATAACACTGCCAAACACATTCCTGGCTACCTGCAGATTACTCAGCTGATGGGGTCCTCCCCCCCTCCCCATAAAATTAACCTAGAAATGAGGATTGGGGTTACATGGTCTTTAGGGTGCAGTTGTAAGATATCCTTGAGGGTTTTTTTTGTTCTGTCCAGGATGATTGTGTTGTTTGCAACAAGGTTCTGAGGTCCAAGTAGAAGGCATGGGAGGAAGTCCCAGGCTATTTTTCTTGGGCAAAATGAACACATACTCATATTCATACATTCTGGCACTGCTATTTCTAAAAAAAAGATAACAGAAAGGATTGATGTTGGAATTAGTAATAAGGCTGAAAGCCTAGTTTTCTGACACCGGATTGCTAATCTGAAAGTATAATTAGAAAGTAAACAAGTAAGTAAATACCCTGTTTCCCCCAAAATATGACCTACCCTGAAAGTAAGTCCTAGCTTGATTTTTACACATGTGCCCAATATAAGCCCTACCCCCAAAATAAGCCCTAATTAAGGTCCTTCCCACTCCAGAGTGCACAGGTAAAAGTTAAACTAGGGTGGGGATAGGGGAAGCGGAGCTGCCCTACTACTTACCTTTGGACAGTTGTAGCTAGGCCTCACACCTGCCTCGCCAGCCCATTTCTTCTGCAGCTGGCAAGACTTTCCTGATGGCCTCTGTAGCGGATAACAATAACTCCAGATTGATCTGGAGCTCTGTTATCCACTGCAGAGACCTTCAGGAAAGCCTTGCCGGACGTAGAAGTTCCTTAAAGGCCTCTGACAGCGAAAAGGAGGCCGGGGGCGACATGCCCAAGTGAGGTTAATCAGTGTACGACATCCCCCGAAAATAAGACCTGGTGCCTTTTTTGGTGGCAAAAAAAAAGACAGCGTCTTATTTTCGGGGAAACACGGTAAGGACATGTAAGTCCTTGATTTACAACCATTCATTCTAAGTTACAATAGGTCCTCACACTTTTTGACCATCGCAGCATCCTGACAGCCACGTGATCAAAATTCGGAAGCTTGGCAACAGACATGTATCCCAGGGTCATGTGATTTGAGACCTTCCCAGCTGGCTTCTGATTCGTTTCGAAGTTGACAAAGCAGAGTCCTTGGAGGAAGCCAGATTCCCCTTAAGAATTCTGCGATTCCCTTTAAATAACGGCCGTGATTCGCTTAACAGTTGTGGCAATAAAGGTAGAACTTGATACAACCGACGAGCACTGATGATGTTACCTAGTTAGGGTAATGAAACGTCTGCAAGAAAAACAAGCAAACTCAGAGAGCGCCAAGGCCCCCTCGTAGTTTTTAATGCCGTTTCCTGGAGAACTGGAAGAAAGAATCTTGCTTTTTGTGTGTCTCCTATTAGTGGGTTTCTTTGTGATATTCCAATGTGGGCTCTAGAACAAAGCTTTTGCCTTTTATTATATAAATTATGCCACATTTTCAAAACTTAACTCTTACAGGTACAGGAACATCTAGGGACCATAAATAAATACTTGATAAATATAAACAATGAAGTACTGAAAGGAGAATATTTTGTATGTGTTGAAGAAAAATGGAACATATAATTGTGGACTGCGGAAGAAATCTAGAGAGTCAACACTGTTTTGTTTCCTTTTTCAGATGCAAAAAAGGTCCCAGGCACAGATGCTGTAAGCACTACGAAGATAATTGCATCTCATATTGCATTAAAGTGAGTCAACACCAGCCCTTCCATTCGCAGATAGGTACCTAAAAATTAACAGGCAAATAAAAGAAACGGGTGAAAGTTACGAAGGAGTTGTTCCTGCTCTTAATTCCCTAATCCGTGGTCTAGAAGTGGATATGGTGACCTAAAATGAATGTTAATTATACATGATTCTTGTCAGATAGTCTGCCAAGCCATGTTCTTTTCGCTTAAGACTATGTGGATGTCGCAGTTCTAATTAGTAAACCATAGTTTATGGCAGAGATAGGCAGTAGACCAGGAGTGTCAAACTCAATTTCATCAAGGGGCTCATAAGTTTTGTGTTTGACCTTGGGGAGGGGGGTATGTCTGGGGTGGGCGTGGCCAGCTTTGCGTCACTTATGTCGGGGTCACTTATGGTGGCCCGAGCCCTCTACCAGAAAAAACAGAGCTTGTGAGGGCTGAGCACACCCCTTCCGAGCTCCGTTTTCAGCTACGATGGCCTCCTGCAACCCTCTGCCAGCAAAAATGGAGCTCAGGAGGGCCACAGACAGCTCTTCCGAGCTCCATTTCCACTGGCAGAGGCACTGCGGGCCAATCCTTCACTGTTTTCTGGGTGGCCCCATGTGCCCGGTCGAAGCCCCCTTAGTGGGCCTTGAGTTTGACACCCCTGCAATAGACAAAACACAGGCCGTCCTCTTTTTTTTTTTTGGTGCCATGAATATCACTAGCCACCAGTTTCCAATTATTTTTGCCCCCAATAACCTCCAACCACTCAATTTACAAATTCTACTCTACTATTAGTGAGAGAACTGCATCGCCGTAATGCCCCCTGAACATATGGATCCACATATGGTCCCAGGCAGAAAAACAGATGAACCCCTGGTCTACAGTGCAGTGTGTTGCGGAAAGCCCACCAAATGCAGGCTCTGTATCATAGTTAATTAAACTGTGGTACGTAAATCTCATTTTGGTATGTCAGTTATGTGTCACCTGCAGCATATGGGCAGAATATACGGACTAAAACTGCCTCTTATATGATAATCATCTTGGATAAATGTACACATGATCTTTAACAGCTGCCTGCAATTCCCAGGGATACAAATAGGAGTTTTGTTGCGCAGCACTTAATAGAGGGCACTGGGCTGAGGTGTAAGATACCAGTTGTACACATAAATAAAAATGTTTACTTTCTTTTTTACTTCTTTCTTTCTTCTATCTGAAAGTCAGATTCATTTATATGTCAGCTGCTTAAGCATTCCACTTAAGTTATTGCTTTGGTAAGCTTCGGACCGCCGCATAGATGCTAAGAGATATGGATAAATTGGATTGAAATCAGGAGTTTTGATCAACACGCCTATCTTATATTATATACAAATAATCCTTGGCTTATGACTGCTTACCTAGGGACTGTTCAAATTTATAATGAACACCACCCCCCAAACAATATTTATAAACTGGTTCCAAAGTGCTGAAGGACAACACCCCCATTTCCCATGGTCATGGGATCACATTTCAGACCGTGGGTTATGACCCACATTTATGGCTAGGTTCCCGTGGTCACATGACCAGTTCACGACATTTATTCCCCTCCCACGAACCAGGGTTTTACGTTTGACTTCTGGCAAAAGCACCCCATAGCCAACAATAGGTTTTACTTAATGACCACAGTGTTCACTTAATAACCACCACAAAAGCGTAAATACAGGTTGACCACCTGTTATGATCCACTTTACAACCGTCACGGTTTATGACAGTAATTGGCAGGTTCAGTGTTGGCTGTAAGTTGAGAACTACCCTAATTCTGGGTGCCTTAGTGATGCCTTTCCAAAGAATTCTTTCTCCCAAGAACTGTCTCATCTTCTTTTTAAGTTTTTCCTCCAAAACAATAGGGCACATTTTAACCGATGCAGTTTATTCAACCTATATTAGAGCAGGGTATTCAACCTTGGCAATGTTAAGACTTGTGAACTTCAATTCCCAGAATTCTGGGATTTGAAGTCCACTGGTCTTAACGTTGCCAAGTTTGGACATCCCTGTCTTTAGAGGTATACATTGCATAGAGTTTTTATCCCTCATAATGCTATAGCCACCGGACAAACAGAATGGTATCGCAGCCTTTATTGATTTTGAGGCGTTTGCTTGACTGTTGTGGAGAAAATACTAGATTGTTAGCCATTGCAGTATACACCAGGGGTGTCAAACTCGCGGCCCATACAGGGCTGGTGCATCAGACGCTGGCCACGCCCACCTTTGGTTTAGCGAAGGGTGGGAAAAGTCACGATACGTCACGTGATGACGTGACACCCCAAATTTGACACCCTGGCATACACTAACAGATGCAGGGAATTAGCAGCTTCTGCAACTCTGGTTATAGCAATTTATTCGGTAACCAGCCTCCTTAAGCAAGCATCTTCAAAAGAGTGTAGCTTTAGCAAGTGAATCTTTCCTTTGGCTCGGCTGTTGCCTTGCAGGTGGAAGAAATGGTCCATTAGTGTCAATGATAAGCTTTTCAAGTCATTGAAAAGCAAGGCCTTATGTGTGTTGACTAATTTAATTATGCTCGGAAACCATGTAACAAATTCCACTTACAACTGGTCCCCCATATTGGCTCAAATATTTGGAATGTACTGTCCTCAGCAGCTCATCCATACAGCTGCATTGTTTTTCTCAGTGTTGGGACAATTGTTTTTTTTAAGCCAACTTGTGAATGAATATACAATATACATGCTGTAACTACAGTTACAATATGTAATTTAAGGATAACGGGAGAAAATCCACAGTTGTTGCAGGAAGAGCAGACGTTGTGCAGGGATATAATTCATCCTCATCCAGAATGTGATTAGTAAGTGTTTTCTTTCCATAACTGCAGGAAAATTATTTTGGCTGGAATTTGATTGGAACAAGTATGAACACCTGCTTCTACTTTCTTTGGCAGGACGCCGACAGATTTTTAAAATTGGATTTTGAAAGTAATATTTATTGGGCAAACTGACTTTTGAGGGAAAAGGTTTTATTTGCCCCTATTATTTCTTCCATTCAGAGTTAAGTGGTTTGGCTTTCCCACATTAGGTTAAAACATAAATAAACCAGCACATGGAAGACAAGATGCAATTCAGTAGCTTGCATATTTCGAGACAGTGTGTTTGTTGAGTTTTTGCGCTGAGCAAGACTTTTCTACTTCCTATGTATCAGCACTTACAGCAGATTACAACCAGCCACACACCACTACAATCCAGACTTCTAATAATCAACACAAGAAGCTGTTGTTGGTTAGCTTTAATTGCAACTTATGCGTTGATTTTGTTCACAATAGTCTCACGTAATGGGGCTTAAATTTCATTGCCTAGACATATTTTCAGCAATTACTTCCTTCACTGCTACCAGCACACACTAGCCTCTTTAATCACACCCAAAATTCTTGTACCCTGGCCCTGTAAAGTAATACAGAGTAATCAGCACTATAAATAAATCATCAAGATTTTTTAAATGCTCCGTTTAAAAATAGAAAACAACCTCCTTGAAAGTCAAGAAATTGAAAGGGTCATTGTAAATGAGGCTCGTGTTCCCTTTCTCACAATAATCAACCAAGCCCTTTGAGGAACTCTTGAGCAGGACAAGAGAGAGAGAGAGAGACAGGGAGAGAGTCTAGTTATTACACCTCAGTCATTGATTTTGGAATTTATGTACCTCATGATCTCCAAAAGACTCAGATCATCTTTATCCTTTACTGCCAATCTGAGTAGTAAAGGAGTGGTAAACTTTGAGTTTTTAAGATGCCTGTGCCAGTTGTTCTAGCAGGTGATGTCATCAGACATTCATCTGTTTGTATACTTTTCTTGTTAGCTTGAATGGAAGTGATGTGAAGTACAGGGTTAAAATTTCCATATTAGCTGGATATTGGATAGTCCTTCTTTGTCCCTAATTCTAGAGACCACACCTGATATTTCTCCTTTGAAGTTGTGGTTCCTTTGGAGGCTGGTGTCCCTACAAGTCTTGCCAGTTGCCCTCAGGATCATGTGCAACTTCTTTCTCTTTTCCTTTGCAATAAAATCTTCTCTTTCCTTGGAGTTGTTTTTTTTTTTTTAATTTTTACTTCTTTGAGAACCTAGAAGCCGTAGTTCAGGCACATTCGGAGCGCCACACTTCGCCTATCTTGATTTGAAACTGGGGTGTTTCCTGTCAATTTATTATTTATTGGTTAAATTTATCTATTATTTATTGGTTAAATTTATATGCTGCCCATCTCGCTGTCCAGAGCGACTGGGCAACTTAAAATGTAATAAGAGTAGATATAAAAACAATTATAAATATAGGAAGAATTAAAATTACAAAAATTAAATAGGCTAAGAACCAAAGGCTGCAGGGGTGATGTCTTCTTCATGTTAAGGAATTGTAGCCAAACTGAATCCTGGCAGTGTTGGCCAGTCTTGTTCCTATTTTATATTAATTGAGGCAAAATTCCATTTCTTTAAAGTCATTTCCTTCTAGTTGAAAACATGTGGATTGAGATTTTTTTTTTTAGAGGAAGACAAGCAATTCTGATATTCTTCTAAGGCAGGGGTGTCAAACTGGCAGCCCACGGGACGTATGCATCATGCGCAGGCCATGCCCACCCGAGCTTCGCAAAGGGAAAAAATGTTGCGATACGTCATGTGACAGCAACATGACACAGCGAGTTTGATGCCCGTGTTTTATGGAGATCTTTGGACAGAATTAGCAGCTGCTGTTTGCTAAAGAAAACCTGATGTGGTTTTACTTTCTTAAATGGAACAGTGGCCTCTTTATTCTGGAAAGGATAGCTACCAGCACTTTTTCTTATCTGTCATAGCTTTCCTTTCTGCCAAAGAGATTGTCTTGCCATTGCTGTAGTTCTTTATGCATCACCATTTTCTGGCATTCCCACTTTCACTAGTGAACAACGTGGAACAACCTACAATTGCCTCCGTTTCTACCTTTTAAGTATCGAAAAAAATATATTATTCCAAGTTACTACAATAAAATAAGTTTCATTTTGGAGAGATCAATTTGGATTGATTAAAAAAATGTTGTTGTTTTACTTCTAGCAACTGCACCTAACACCTAATCATTTTTTCTAATGCTAAAAGAGAAAAGTACATTCAATCTCTCGGTCATGGAACTGCAGGAGACAATCGGTTCCTTCTTGCCAGCCATTTTATTCAGAGTTTTGCAGCGTTAATTCAGCGCCAGAAAAATAAACACAGATGGCTGATGCTTCATTTAATGTCTTTATAAACATAATAAGTAAATCTTACAAACCAGTTATAGATTTCTCCAACATAGAGGAAACTCAAACAGAAACATGTTGCAAGTAACTTGAGTAGCTCAGAAACAGACATCAGTTTCACTTTAGTTCAGTAAGCAAGCAGAGGAGAGAAGCAGTTTCATTTTCAATAGACAGACTCAGAGCTTAACATAGCTTCAGAGCTACAGGGCTTAATATAGAGCCACGCCTAGGCTACTTCTAGTTTCAATTTCCAAAACAGTCCTCATTGACTGACTTAGTTGCTATGCCTATTCATTGGCTGACTTTGTTACCATACTCTATTCCAGTTCATGAATATATTCTGAAACATTTGGCTAAAGAACCAAAGAAATAAAAACAGTGTGGGCTATGCACAATCAGTAGAGAGATCCGATGGCATCCAGAATACCCAGGTGCTACACCTTGTAACTGCGTGCTAGTTGCATTAAGTTGGATGAAACTCACAATATATGTATAAGTAATTCTTGACGTACAACAGTTCATTTACTGACTGTTTGAGGTTACAATGGCACTTGAAAAAAAGGGACACATGACCATTTTTCACATGTATGACCGTTGCAGTATCCCCATGGTCACGTGATCAAAATTCAGACACCTGGCAACTGATTCATATTTATGATGGTCTCAGGGTCATGGGATCCGCTTTGGCGACCTTCTGACAAGCAAAGTCAATGAGGGGAAGCCAGATTCACTTAACCATGTTATTAACTTTGCAACTGCAGTAATTCTCTTAACAACAGTGGCCAGAAAGGTCATAAAATGGGCCAAAATTAATTTAACAACTGTTTTGCTTAGCAACAGACATTTTGGGCTTCGATGGGGTCATAAGTCGAGGACCATCCATCTTCTAAATGGATTTATGATCATCCACAATACATTTAGATAGAAAAAATGTCAGGGTTCCCCCTGTCCAGTTATATCCAATTTTAGGGGCACTGCTCACCTCTGTTTCCTAGCCAAGGGAACCAGCATTACAGATAGGAAGGAAATCAATTACAAAAAATATTAATTTCTTCAGACAGTTTTTACATTTACAACTTTTGTCTGCATATTTGGGGGTGGGGGTGGGGGATGTCCAAAGAAACTTTCCTTGAGGTTAATGACTCTGAAATTGTTTTGCCTTTTTCTTGGCTCAGTTTGGTAGCTTGAGTCATCTGATTCTGGAACTGTTTGCTTTCAGATAAGTTGTACTATGCTTGCTCTTGCACTTAGCCACGTTGGCGCTAGTTTGTGTGTGTGAGAGAGAAGGGTTTAAAAATCTGATTTGACAGCCTTACAAAGGACTCCTGCAGATTCCCGAGAATCACATTACGTGAAGGCTAAAAGAAATGTTCAGAATGGCAGGCTCTTAAGAAAGAGGACAGCAAAAACAAAAACGAAACGATGTTTTTTTCAAACCTGGCAACTTTTAAAATGTGCAGATTTCATATTTCCTAGAATTCCAGCCAGCAATTCAAGGAGTTGAAGTCCACACAAGTTGCCAGGTTTTTTTTTTTTTAAATGCTACTCTTAACGCATAGGCAGAAAGTTGAAAAAACATTCCTGAAAACCTTGATGTGACTTGGGATGGTGTATCGACATGACCTGGAGGTAGAACAAACAGAGGTAAGACAGGCCGTGATGTCAGATGGATGACTAGACACCTATCATCTTGCCTATTCTCCTTAGCACCTGAGCCTTTTATGACATTATTGTTTCTCCTACCGTGTTTCCCTGGAAATAAGATTCTGTCTTATTATTGTGACACCCAAAAAGGCACCAGGTCTTATTTTCGGGGGAAGTCATCCACTGACTAATCTCACTTGTGCGCATCGCCCCTGGCCTCCTTTTCACTGTCAGAGCCCGGAACTTCTTCTGCGGCCAGCAAAGCTTTCCTGAAGGGCTCTGCAGCTGATAAGAGAGTTTGGATCGATCCAAAGCTTTGTTATCACCCACTGAGGCCTTCAGAAAAGCCTTGCCAGCCTTGCCAGCTGCAGAAGAAATAGGCCAGCAAGGCAGGTGTCGGGCTGTGTGAGGCCTGGCTACAATTGTCCAAATGTAAGTAGTAGGGCAGCTCCATCCCCCACATTCCCACCCTAGCTTAATTTTTAACCGTGCACTCTGGAGTGGGAGGGATCTTAATTAGGGCTTATTTTGGGGGTAGGGCTTATATTGGGCACGTGTAAAAATTAAACTAGGACTTATTTTTAGGGTAGGTCGTGTTTTCGGGGAAACAGGGTACTTTGCTGGCGTCAATGCTAAAAAGGTTCTTTCTCCTTGCTCACAGAATCCCGAACTTCAAGTAAAAATGAAAGTTCAGACATGTTTCCCCATTCTCAAACAACTTTTCTAGCTGCCAAGGTATTTGAAAGCAGATGTTCCTCAATCAAATGAGGGAGGATACTCCCCTTGGTGTGACTTGCAGAGTCCTACTTCAGACTGACGTTGTTGTGACTGTGACCGGCTGTAAGCTGAGGGCATATACCAGTCCAGTACCTGATGTTTTTCAATATAAATCAATTTCAATGGTTAGTTAGATGACCAACAAATAAGACACAAGAGTCACCCTTAATTAAGATAAAAGGAAAAATAATAGTTAATTCTAAAACATCTAAAAAGGGTTAGAGTTAATACAGGTAGTCTTTTGCCTTACAGGATCACAGTGGAGGCCAACATTTCCGTTGCTAAGCAAGACAGTTGCTAAATGAATTGTGCCTCATTTTACCATCTATTTTGCCACTCTTATTAAGTGAATCACTGTGGTTGTTAAGTAAACCATGTGGTTATTAAGTGAATCTGGCTTCCCCCATTGATTTTATTAGTTGGAAGCCAGCTGGGAAGGTTTGAATCATGATCACTTGACTTTGGGACGCTGCAGCTGTCATAAATACATAAACTCTCAATTTTTAATCACCTGACTGTGGGAATGCTGCAATGGTTGTAAGTGTGAAAAAGTCACACAACTATTCATAAGTCACTTTTTTTAATGCAGTTATAACTTTGAATGGTCACTAAACGAATGGTTGTAAGTTGAGGAGTATCTGTATAAGTACTCCTCATGAGTGGTACAGTGGCCTAGAGGTGGAGCTCTCGCCTCACAATCAGGAGGTATGAGTTCAATCCTAGGTAGCGGCAGACATTTCTCTCTCTGGGCACATTGAGAATATATTTGCTGAATATAACTCTGCATTGGTGACAGGAGTGGCATCCAGCCAGTAAACACTCAGCTCCATTCAGTTGTCCAGACTCCACCCCGCAAAGGATTATGGGGTCGTTAAAAGAAGATGGTGATAGGTACTCCTCATAAAAAGTGACTTATGACCATTTTTTACACTTAACGACCTTTCCAGCATCTCCATGATGATGTGATAAAAATTCGGATGCCTAGCAACGGGTTCATACTTAACGACCGTTGCTGTGTCCCAAGATCATGCGATCCCCTTTTGTGACCTTTTGACCAGCAAAGTCAACGGGGAAGCCAGATTCACTTAACCTCCGGGTTACTAACTTACCAACGTCAGCGATTCGTTTTAACGACTGAGGCAAGAAAGGTCGTAAAATGAGGCAAAATTCACTTAGCAAATGTCTCACTCAACAACGTACCTTTTGGGCTCAGTTGTGATCATAAATCGAGGGCTACCTGTATTACAATGTACCGTGCAGACTATAGAACGGTGCTTGGGTGAGGAAATAGGAAACACAAGCCAGATTGATCCACTAATAACATTTTGAGAGAAAACAAGTCGGAAGAACAACAAGGGCATTTCGTCAAGAGTAGAAATAATAAGTTCCTGGTGAGCACATATTGCAGTTATTCCTTGTGAGTGTAGTTCCTGAGACTGTGTTTCTCTCTCTCGTGGCACATTCCAGGGCTTCATTAGGATGTTTAGCGTCGGATACTTGATCCAGTGTTGCCTTCGCATCCCATCCGCGTTCCGACATCTATTTACAAAACCATCCCGGCTTCTCTCTCTTTTCTACAACAAAGAAAACTTCCAGCTTGGTGCTTTCCTTGGGTCATTCGTCAGCATATACAAAGTAAGTTTCAAAAGTGCTGAAAAATTAGAACGTGATTACGCTCAGCTCCTCATCTGGCCACAGCAGCTGCCGCCGTTGCAACCCTTTGGCTAAAAGTGCCTTTATTGTTCAGAGTATCTCTTGAAGCTAAATTAAACATGTTGTTTGCGAACAAGTTTTGAAGGGGGAAAAGAAAAATAAGATGGCACTAACCAACCTCATTTTTTTTTTGTTTTTTTTTTAATAAATCTAATATGGATAAAAGGCTTAATGCTCCTTAGTGAGCATTAGAGGGAAATTGGTGGGTTTCCGTCAGCAATTCGTAACCTTCCTAATAGGGGCAAGGTGGAAATTCACATGCTTTCTCTGACCTTAAGTCTTTATAACATTCCATTACTCGATAAGCCAGGAGGGAAAAACAAGGGCTGAAAATGAGTGGCAAAAATTTAAGGGTTTTTTTTTTAAAAAAATGGTCAGTATTATCATGGAATGCAAGCTTAGAATGGAAGTTTGGTTAAGTGGTTATTATAAAACCACCTCTAATATTTTTAATTAACTTAAATTTTAATGAATGAATGTTATTAGTTTGGTTAAAATTAATTTTTAATCAATTTAATTTTCTATTATCTACCTATCTCTCATCTACCTATCTCTCATCTATTTCTATCTATCTATCTATCTATCTATCTATCCATCTATCCATCCATCTATCCATCCATCTATCCATCCATCTATCCATCCATCCATCCATCCATCCATCTATCTATCCATCTATCTATCCATCTATCTATCCATCCATCCATCCATCCATCCATCCATCCATCCATCCATCCATCCATCCATCCATCCATCCATCCATCCATCCATCCATCCATCTATCCATCTATCTATCTATCTATCTATCTATCTATCTATCTATCTATCTATCTATCTATCCATCTATCCATCCATCTATCTATCTATCTATTTTCCCACCTCCATTATGTTTCAAATAACTCAAGGCGGCGGACACAAAATATTCCTTCCTCCTCCTATTTTCCTCACAACAATTAGGTTTGCTATGAAAGCAAATCCCACTTTCTGTATATGCCTGGTTGTTGTTTTTTGCTAGCTCCAGTTCACAGCGAAAATGTTGCTTTCTCCTGTTGAACCAGCTTTTAACATATATCCAAGTATAGTGCTTAGTTTATTTTATAAGTCATAACACAGGATAGCTATAAAATAACGTTCAAAGCTGAAGCCATAATTGGCTGTTTTCTTGGCTTGATTAAATTCTGTTATTGGGATCTTTGTTACTAGATTATTGTGTTGCAATGACAAAAATGTTGTCATGATTACTTAAAAATGCAGGGTACAAGCTGTTTCCTACGATGGGTACGGAACCTGGACGATGAAGTACACGCACTCATTGCAGGTAAATCTACATTTCCTCCCAACAGATTCCCATAGTTAGATTCCCATAGTTAGTAGTCTCCATGCCTCTCCCTAAGAGTGAAATGCCTTCTGATACTTTCTGGAGAATAATGTTGTGCATCTTATAGCACGGAACCTCCATAAATGATTGCAGGGAAGCCTTGAAAAATTATTAAGCTAGCTACTGTAATACACAAAGTTGGCGTGGAGGCCATGTCTGGAACAGAATGTTCGCAGTATTGAAAAGTCAGGATTTTGGGACTGAGAGTAACGTTAGAACAGGTTGTAAGAACAGAAGGAACCCCAAGAGAACTTATAAAGGTAAAGGTTCCCCTTGCACATACGTGCTAGTCGTTTCTGGTTCTAGGGGGCGGTGCTCATCTCCGTTACAAAGCCAAAGAGCCAGCGCTGTCCGAAGATGTCTCCATGGTCATGTGGCCGGCATGACTAAACGCCGAAGGCACACGGAACACTGTTAACTTCCCACCAAAGTGGTCCCTCTTTTTCTACTTGCATTTTTTACGTGCTTTTAAACTGCTAGGTTGGCAGAAGCTGGGACAAGTAACGGGAGCTCACTCGGTTACGCTGCGCTAGGGATTCAAACCACCAAATTTTCGACCTTTCTGATCGACAAGCTCAGCGTCTTACCCACTAAGCCACCGCGTCCCTAAGAGAACTTGTAAAGGAATACAAAAAAAAAAGTGTACTAAGAAATAATGGCAGATGGGACAGAGGATAGAATGGTTACTAGTCTTGAATCTATAGGTAGTCTTCGACTACCACAATTGAGCCCAAATTTTTTGTTGTTAAGTGGGACTTTCGTTAAATGAATTTTGCCCCATTTTATGATCTTTCTTGCCTCAGTCGTTAATCACTGCAGTTGATAAGTTAGTAACCTTGTTGTTAGGTGAATCTGGCTTCCCGCATTGTCGTTGCTTGTCAGAAGGTCGCAAAAGGTGGTCACGTGACCCCAGGGCCCTGCGGCCGTCATAAATATGACCCAGTTGCCAAACACCTGAATTTTGATCACGTAATCAAGGGGATGCTGCTCAAGGTTGTAACTCTGGAAAAATGGCCATAAGTCACTTTTTCCAGTGCCCTTGTAACTTGGAACAGTCATTTAATGAACTGTTGTAAATCAAGGATGAGTTAGCTAGCAGATTGGGTATGGGGGCTATGTTATCATGGTGGTATCGTTTTCCACCTGTTCTCATGGTGTTGAAAATCAGCATTCATCCAAGGACTCTGAATGATGGAAGATTTAGGACAATACCAAAGGAATCACTTCTTCACACAGCACAGGACCAGGGCTGGGCTGCTGGGGGTTCGGGAGAGCCCCTAGCTAAGATTCTGTGCCGTTTAAAGAACCCCCAAATCCCATTCCTGGCTGGCCCCGCCCACCCCACCCTTCCCCTTCCAAGAGTCCATACGCGGCCCGTTTTGGATGCAGGTAAGTGCAGGCCACACATAGAGGCTCGGGGCGGGTGAAAAACAGGCCTCCCTGAAGTTTGGGAAGGCCGGAAATGGGCCTGTTTCTGGCTTGCAGAGAGCCTCCAGAGCCCAGGAATGCCGTTTTCACCCTCCGGGAAGCTTGAGGAAAGCTTCCGGAGTCTGGGGAGGGCAAAAACAACCTCCCACTACCGCCGTGATGTAGGAAGCCGACTAAGCCACACCCACCATGGCCACGCCCACCCAGCAATCAGGCAGAGAACCTTTTGCTAAATTTTTTTGAAGCCCAGCCTTGCACATGACTGAGGTGTACCATTCTCTACCGGTGATGTGATATGCATCATTTGCAGTGGCTTCAAAAATGGGACTAGACAGAGAGAGCATCGAATTTTAAGTGACTCCTGACCATTACAGGAATATATTAGCCTTCTCCCAACGTGATTCTGTGGAGCAAATTGGAAAGGGAAGGCTGATCTGTTTTACCTCAAGTACCTGAGCTTTTTTATAAATCTTCAATGTGCAAAGATGTCTTAGTGGCATCAAGTTGTCCCAAAGGTGAGACAGGATGAACTAGATAAACCTTTTTCAATCTAGCTGGACTCCCTTGCTCTCCATTTATTTGGGAACTGCTACAGTAGAATTTCATGTGGTCCAGTCTCCAGAATTTGGCCAATTTGCTTTTTTTCTTCTTTTTCTTTTTAATCACACAGGGTCCCTAGCAGGATTGTCAATGATGTTTTACAGAAGCACAACTATTTCAATGTACCTGGCTTCCAAACTAGTAGAGGTAAGCCTCTTTGCTCTGTCAGAATATAGTTTCCTCAGGAACAGCAGAATTAGTTACACCCAATGATACTCCAGGTCAAGCTTCCCAACCATGTATTTTAAAAAATATTAGGATCCAGCTCTTAGCTAGTCTGCAGGGTTGCTTCTTAGAGAGACTCTGGATGAACTCTTTAGAGTTTTAAATCCATTGTTATTATGATTATTATTACTTTGGTGTTTTGCATGTACACTGAGAGTTTATGAACCAGAGACAAATTCTTTGTGTGTCTACTTAAAATTAGCCAATAAAGAATTCTGTTCTGTTATTCCCTTCCCTTCCCTTCCCTTCCCTTCCCTTCCCGTCCCTTCCTTTCCCTTCCCTTCCATATCCTATTCCCATTCCTTTCCTATTTCTTTCCTATCCTATTCCCATTCCCATTCCCATTCCCTTTCTTATCCTATCCTATCCTATCCTATCCTATGCTATCCTATGCTATTCCCTTTCCCTTTCCCTTTCCTTTCCTTTCCTTTCCTTTCCTTTCCTTTCCTTTCCTTCCCCTTCCCCTTCCCCTTCCCCTTCCCCTTCCCCTTCCCCTTCCCCTTCCCCTTTCCCTTCTCAGAAGACTGAAAAGTTGGACAAAGCTCACTTAACAATTGTCTCGCTCAGCAACAGAAATTTTGGGCTCGATTGTAGTTGTAAGTCAAGGACTACTTGTAATACATTTTACCATCCAAAGAGGGTTTTTTTTCCCCCCTTTTCAGATAAGCTAATTACACCCACATCCGTGATCTTCATTAACTATGAATGAACCAACCATTCATAGGGATATTTGGGGATTGTACCCAACTGATTCCACTGCTGCTTGTTAAAAAGCCTCATACGGTCAAGACTCCCTGTATGGGTCATTTTTTCTTGTGCCTAGCTTTGCATCATTGGTTTTTTTAGAAACTCATTCCCTTGCTTCCTTGATTTTTGTGTGTGTGCCTTTTTCTTTAATTTTATAGACCATGTATTTCAAAGGCATTGAAGCTGGAAAGGTTCCTTACTTCCCTCATGCAGACAGTATAATCTATGCTGTATCCACCGCCATCTGCTTCCAAGCTGTAAGTTTTTGTTCTTTAGGTTCGAACACTAACGTTGCTCATTAGATAAAGTAAAAGGGACATAGGCCAGTTTGTCCTAGACATTCAATTCATACAGTGGCTGCTTGACTCTATTTCAGTTTTAAGAGGTTTTGTTAATATTTTCAGGCTGCGAGAGAAGAAGAGATGATCAAACCTGCCATTTCTCGGGACATCTTCCAACAGCCCAAACAACTTTATTGATATTTATGAGGAACATATTTGTAGTTCAGGACTGAATTGAGAATTGGTGAATTGGTGCTCTCTCAGTTTGGTGCTTTTCTTGCTGGCATTTCGTTACCAAACTAGATAACATTCTCAGTGAACAGACGATATTACCTAATTTAGCAATGAAATGCTTGCAAGGAAACTCACCAAGCACAGAAAGCACCAAGGACTTCACAACTGCAGTGATTCACCACATCTGTTTGCACAATCATCTTGGGGTGAGCTTATTCTACACTATGGCCTAAAAACATGGCACACAACTATAGCTGGTTACTTTCATGTTACCCAGCTCACCCATTGTAAGGTAGCATGTATCTGTTGTGGTTAGCCGGCAGCAGGTGCAGATGGCTGAGGAGAGCGATGACTCTGATGAGGGGCCAGGACCATTGGGGAGTGGAAAGCTGCTTTCAGAGATTGTGGGGGCTGGCAGCAGTGACGAGGAAGTGCCCGAGGAGCCTGTGCCAAGTGCGCATGCGTGCAGGATTGATTGTAGGAAAGAACAATTACAGCAGCAGAGGCGACTCGGGAGTAAGGCTGCAAGGTAATGGCCCTTCCCTCAAGAGGATAAAAGCCAGATTTGGAAAAGCATTCTTTGCAGACAGCAAAGAAACTCTTAAGCTCAACTGATGGACATCTTAGTTCGTGTTTGGAGAATATTGTCCAATATTCTGAGTTTTTCGCAGCCTTGACAAACAACTTGGCAAGGCTCTTCCTTGTCGGAGCTAATTAGTGGAAAGCAGCCTTCAGAACAGAATTCGTTATTAAACCTTAAAAGGTGGGGGCTGCTGCCTTTGTCTGTGTTTGCTCTTTGGGAACCCGGTTGGGTCAGAACAATATCAGTGAACTTGGAAGAAACCGCTAATATTTGAGCTCTGCATATTTTATTCAGCAACTGTATGACTTAACATCCAAGAAGCAGTGCTAGCATCATAGCGCAAATGCTTTGCATCCAGGCCACATTATTGATCTTTGTGAGAGATGATGGATTAGTAGTATTTATAAGAATGTCTTACCCAACCCAGTACGCTCCAGTGTGATTTGGCCATAGCAAGTTGGCAAGGGCTATATATTTATTTATTTATTTATTGATCGTATTTCTATACCGCTCCCTCTCCGAAAAGGGACTCGGGGCGGTGTACAGCCTAATAAATACATAAAATACAAGAATATAAAACTAAATAGAGTTTAAAACCGAATTAAACATAAATATAGCTGCATCCCGAAAGTTTAAAAATGAAGTTTAAAATTTTAAAAACCCTATTAACTTAAAACCCCTTAAACCCTTACTGGGCCAGGCCAGCCTGTTTAAAAAATAGGGTCTTAACTGCGCGCCGGAAGGAGAGGATATCTGTCATGGCTCGTATCTCCGGGGGGAGATCATTCCACAGGGAGGGCGCTCCCACAGAGAAAGCACGCACCCTCGGGGCCGCCAGCCGACAACGATCAGGTGGCGGTACCCCAAGTAGGGCGACCCTGTGGGAGCGTACTGGGCGGCGGGAGGTTGTTGATGGCAGCAGGCGGTCCCGTAAGTACCCAGGTCCCGAGCCATGGAGCACTTTAAATACCGTCAGTACCACCTTGAATCGAATCCGGAAGGCCACAGGAAGCCAGTGCAGCCTGCGGAGAAGTGGTGTTACGTGTGCGCCCCGAGGGGCGCCCACGATCACCCGCGCGGCTGCATTCTGAACTAACTGCAGCCTCCGGAGACTCTTCAAGGGGAGCCCCATGTAGAGAGCATTGCAATAAACCAAGCGGGAGATAACGAGGGCAGAAGTGACTATGCGAAGTGCGCCCAGATCCAGAAAGGGCCGCAACTGGTAAATCAGACGAATCTGATAAAAAGCCCCCCTGGTGACGGCTGCAATATGTTCTTCCAAAGACAGCCGCACATCCAGGAGGACACCCAAGTTGCGTGCCCTTTCCACGGGGGTCAAAACCTCTCCCCCCACGGCCAGCGAAGGAATAAGCTGGCTGTATCTGGGCGCAGGAAACCACAGCCACTCGGTTTTGGCCGGGTTGAGACGAAGCCTGTTACGACCCATCCAACCCCGCACGGCCTCCAGGCACCGGGTCATCACTTCGACAGTTTCGTTGGGGTGGCCCGGGGTGGAGATGTACAGCTGAGTATCATCAGCGTACTGATGGAACTCCACCCCAAAGCCACGGATGATCTCACCCAGCGGCTTTACATAAATGTTGAACAGCAGGGGCGAGAGCACCGACCCCTGAGGCACCCCACAAAGCAGGGGCCTTGGGGACGATCTCTGCCCCCCCGTCAACACAAATTGCGAGCGGTCGGAGAGGAAGGAGGAGAACCACCGCAACACGGTGCCTCCAACCCCCAACCCCTCCAACCGCTGCAATAAGATACTGTGGTCGACAGTATCAAAAGCCGCCGAGAGATCTAACAGGACCAGGACAGAGGAACAACCTCTGTCCCGAGCCCTCCAGAGATCATCAACCAACGCGACCAACGCCGTCTCCGTGCTGTGCCCGGGCCTGAAGCCCGATTGGAGGGGTCAAGATAACTCGCTTCATCCAGGAACCGGGGGAGCTGACGTCCACCACACTCTCTACAACCTTCGCAACAAAGCGAAGGTTGGAGACAGGACGGTAATTTGATAACAATGCTGGGTCCAGGGACGGTTTCTTGAGGAGGGGCCGCACCACCGCCTCCTTCAAGGCGGCGGGTAAAAGCCCCTCTCTCAAGGAAGCGTTTATAATACCCTGGAACCAGCCTCGTGTCACCTCCCGAGTGGCCAAGACCAGCCAGGAGGGGCACGGGTCCAACAAACAGGTGGTGGCATTCAGTCCCCCCAGCACCCTGTCCACGTCTTCTACAGTAACAGGGTCGAACTCAACCCAAATGGCCTCACCAATATCTACCCCCGCCCCCCCGCCCGGAGATGCCCAGTCGGAGTCCAGCTCGTCCCGAATCTGAGCGATTTTGTCCTGCAGAAACCTAGAAAACTCCTCAGCCCGTCCCTGTAAGGGATCCTCCCGCGCTTCCATCTCTAAAAGGGAGCGGGTCACCCTAAACAGGGCGGCTGGGCGGTTTTCCGTGGACGCAATAAGGGTGGAGAGGTAAGTCCTCCTCGCCACCCTTATCGCCACTAAGTACGTCTTAATATAAGATCGTAGAAATGTTCGGTCAGACTCAGAACGGCTAGCTCTCCAACTACTCTCTAGGCGTCTTTTCCGGCGCTTCATCTCCCTTAGCTCCTCAGAAAACCAAGGAGCCATTTGGGATCGGCACCGGGTCAGAGGCCGCAAGGGCACGACCCGGTCAAGGGCCCCAGCAGCCACCCTATCCCAGGTGGCAACTAGGCCCTCAACCGAGTCGTGTGTGTGAGCTTCGGGAAATGGCCCAAGATCCATCAGGAACCTATCCGGGTCCATCAGGCGCCTGGGGCGGTACCATTTAAGCGGCCCCGCCTCCCTGCGGTCGGGGGGTGCGGAACGGAAGTCGAGCTTCAGGAGCGAATGGTCTGTCCATGACAGGGGTTCTATAACTATGTCCCCTACACCCAGACCACTCTGCCACTGATCAGAGACAAAAACTAAATCCAGGGTGTGACCTCCCACGTGAGTAGGGTCCCGAATTAACTGGGTCAGGCCCATGGCTGTCATGGAAGCCATGAACTCCTGAGCAATCCCCGAGGTACCGCCGGCAGAAGGGAGGTTGAAATCCCCCATGACCATAAGCCTGGGGGTCTCAACCGCCACGCCGGCTATAACCTCGAGGAGCTCAAGCAGGGCCGATGCCGCATAGCAGGGAGCCAAGTATGCGATCAGCAAGCCCACCTGCACCCTGGGACCGAACTTCACGAAAAGAGACTCACACCCGGTCGTCTGAGAAACAGTGGATTCCCTCGGACACAGATCCTCCTTAATAACCACCGCAACACCCCCGCCCCTCCCCTGGGCCCTCGGCCAATGAAAAACCCAAAACCCGGCTGGGCACACCTCCACAAGGGGAACTCCCCCCTCTGGGCCCAGCCAGGTCTCGGTAATACCCACCAGGTCCGCTCCCCCCTCACAGATCAAATCATAAATGAGGGGGGCCTTATTAATAACGGACCTGGCGTTACACAACATCAGCCGAAGGCCCCGGGCCCGATCGCTCACACCCCCCGGGGAACGGGACATAACAAGGGGGTCGGAGCGCGCCACCGCCGACAAATAGCGGGGGCGCGCTCCCAAAACAGAATGTGGCCCCCTATAACCGCCAAATCTGCCTCTCCCGCTCACCGTACTAATCGCTTTAAAATCACCCTCTCTGGGACAACCTCCCATCCTCAATACAGCCCCATCCGATCCCAAACCCTCCCGGCAACGCTTAACCCACGACCCGGTCCCAGCCCCAGGCGGGTTGTCCCCCAACCCCCGCCCGGCCAACCCTAACCCCTTTAAGAATCTAATTAAAAATTTAAAACAACCCTCCCTCCCACGTTTCCGGCGACCCCACCATCTCTCCGGATATATAGTTGTGGCTAGTTATTGTAAGCCCTTCATGTGATGTCCATGTGGTACACAAGCTCAGCGATTGCTAGTAGGCTTCTGAGTGCAAGTCAAGATAGCAATAGCACTTAGACTTATATACCACTTCACAGTGTTTTACAGCCCTCTCTAAGTGATTTACAGATTCAGCCTATTGCCCCCAACAATCTGGGTCCTCATTTTACCCACCTCGGAAGGATGGTAAGGCTGAGCCAACCTTGAGCCTGGTGAGAGTTGAACTGCCAAATTGCAGGCAGCCGGCAGTCAGCAGAAGTAGCCTGCAATACTGCATTCTAACCACTACGCCCCCATGGCTCATGCACCTATAAAGTCCTTTCTGGCATAGGATCTTGTTATGTGGGCAGCCATCTGTCTTACCGGCTCATGGTTGGCTCAGCCTTATTATCCTTCCAAGGTCTGTAAAATGAGGACCCAGATTGTTGGGGGCAAGAGGCTGACTCTGTAAACCACTTAGAGAGGGCTGTAAAGCACTGTGAAGCGGTATATAAGTCTAAGCGCTATTGCTACACCCCATTGTTTCTGCCTGCCTCGAGTGCAAGTGTGCCCATATTCCAGATCTCTTCAGTTAAATTTTGCTACCTTGAGGGACTAAGGACAAATGCCCTTTCTGCTTTTAGTCCCTGCCCTCTGGAACATCACATCACCTGTCCCCTCCCTGAAATATGGACGGTGCCCATTCTCCATGGGTTCTAGGAAATCTTTAAGATCTGACTCTGGGTTTAATTGTTCATATATTTGTGCTGTTTATTGTTCTGATTGTTTTAGTGCCGGCTAAAACAGGTTTGCTAACTTGTTTTAATTGGGTTTGCTAACTTGTTTTAATTGGGAGGTAGTGTTTTTTTTTCTGTGGAGAGGGGGGAAGGTAGCATTTTATAAGCTGCCCAGAGTCTGGTGGAGTGAGGTGACTATAGCAAAATATCAAATTGAATTCACAAGTTAAAGCCAGATATATATATACATATATATATATATATATATTTGTTTTAGGCTGTGATGGAAGTCCAGAACCTGAGACCTTCATACTGGAAATTCCTATTGCGATTAACAAAAGGAAGGTGAGTAACTCTCAGTGGTGACATGTCCATGGAGATTCTCAATCATCCAGGTCATGGTTATCCCAGAGGTGCTATTTCCCAAAAAGCAACTGGACTTTCTTGGAAGCTTCTTGGATGAGAAATGAAACGTTTTCAAAGAAAAAAAAAAGCTAACAGGAAAGTCCAGTTGATTTTTGGAAAAAGCACCTTTGGGTCTCAATGATTACCACTGTCCATTTCTGTAAGAAATATGGCGGGTGCCAGACTTTCTTTTTAAAGGAATTTTGAAGGCATTTTGTGTTAAATGACGACATGGTCAATTAACATGGTTTTTTAAAAAATAAAAACTATTTTACCAGTGCAAAGCTTACATGAAGACTGGGTTTTCTCTTAAGATTCCTATTTTGCTTGTGATCTTAGAGTTCCTTCACAGTTTTCATGAACAGAATTGTCCTTCAGTACATAAGATTTGTAGTTGTGCCCCCTCCCAAAAAAGCAATGATTCAGACAAAGAGTGTCAATTTTACCAAAATTTTTAATTTGCATGTGTTTTTTTAAACTTTCATTAGTCCCAAACAGAAATAGAACAATATTTCAGATTGCAACCTTTTGTTGTCTACTTGGATAACAGAAATAACATTCACTGGAAGTTGGTTAGTTTTATATAAGAAGTCTAATAAAATAGTTTGTTTGAAACATAGGAGAAAAATATATCAAACAGCTTTATCACTTGAGACTTTCAAGAAGAGACTGGACTGCCATTTGTCAGAAATGGCATAGAGTCTCCTGCTTGGCCGGAGGGGAGGGGGGGGGTTTGGACTAGATGACTACAAGGTCCCTTCCAATTCTGTTAATCTAATATCTGAAATTTTTGAAGGCCTTTAACAGGATACAAATTCTCACCAAGACCTAATGTAAAAACATTTTAGTTGAGTTTATTTGAAAATGTTCTTGTCGTTTCTTATCATTTTACCGTAGTAATATATAAACATAGTAGCATGTTTATTATATTTCTCATAATATATCATTGCATGCTTCTTTTAATAAATATATAATATAATTTCAGGATTGTTTTTCAGTGGGATGAACATGGTTCTAATTTCTTAAAACTTTGCTGAAAAAAATAGTTAAATTCATACCACAGAGTTCATAATCCTGTTTTCTGTTGCTTTATTCCCTGAGTTATATAGAAAATTAATTTTGGATTTTTCATTTTCTAGATTCAGTGTCATGAACAGAAAAGTATTGGATACATTTGGTACTGAAGCATCTAGGAATTTTAAGGATTTCTATCTAGAACTTGACCCAAGATATACAGTGGTTCCACCAGAGAGACCTCGTGAAAAGTCTTGGAACTGATACATCCTGTGATTATGTCTTAGCACTGGCTGTCCTAAAGAGTTAATTAACTTAACAGTCAAATAGATCGAAGACTGCTTGTGTTCCACATCAGTATTGTTTCAGTGAGTTATGTTATACAATCAAAATACTGAAACACCATTGCAAGGTGTGGCTTAATTCCACTTCCCTTCTTAGATAGAAATTCTGGATCATTGTGGCTGGTTGACACAACCTGGTAGATTTTTTAAAAAATTGCATTATATATCAACGGATTAATATATGAAAAAGAATTTTTTTAAAAATAAAAAACCCGGTGTGGTTTAAAAGATATACATCCACAGTTCACTCTGACTCATTCCAGTAGGTAGCTTTTTTTAAAAAAGAAAAATGATATTTTTACATTTAGAAATAAAAGATACGTAAAACAAATATATGTATATGTATACTATAGTTGCAGATCAGATTCTAGTGGAAAAGATTTTCTTTTAGATGGATTTTTTTTTAAAAAAAGATTATTATGGCTCTTGACAATTGTTTAAAAAGGCAATATTGGTACTTTATTTATACAACTGCTCTGTTTCTATCCAACTTTGGCTTTGAATGCTGCCTCCTGAGACCATCATCTCTCTAAACCCAGTTGCACACGAAGAGGTAAAAGGGTGGGGGAGAAATTGGACATTTGGACTTTTCAAGAGGAATGTAGGCTCCATCCATACATGAATGGAAGAGGGGGAAAATTACACTGTTCTAACAACATTCCTCAGAAAGTGAATATGCCACTGAACACACAGCCATCTTGATTTTATAAACTTGAATGTTGCTTTCCAGTAACGTTCAAAATGAATCCAAGACTTTACACTTAGTGGATTAAGTAAAAGAGGGGAACATGTTAAGAATATTGGTGATACCTACTTCTACAGCTGATTTTTCTGATCAGCCCGTGACACTTAATGTAAAGCTGCTCATTGTGCAAAGCCACTTCCCTTGATGGATTATCTGATTTCTGGATTAACAGCCACCTTACTATCGCTGCACGTGAACTGCAGGGAAAGACTTTCAAAGCATTTGAGAGATTAAAAGGAGAAAAATAGAAAAAAACCTACTCAGATCTGTACAATATCTTAAAAGCTGAAATATTTGTGATTAAAAGAACCAGAAAAAGAGAGATTGCTTGGAACTAGATTTAATTTCTCTAAACTAATTTCCCCCCCCCCCTAATTATATGATTTGAACATGCACACAAATTAACCAGTATTATTTCACTCACTGTAACAGTGATGCTGCCTTCACAGGACAGGAGCATAACATTTTATTTTGATCCTAAGGAATTTGTTCAGAATTGCCATTCAGGCTAAGCAAATGGAAATGAAAATGGAATGGGGAAAAATACATCATATCATACCGTAGAGCACTTCTCTCTTTCTAACGTGCAATAATGTTTCAGTAATTTGCACTTATGTTCCAGGTGTTGTTTGGACTAACAGGGCTGATTGTGTTTATTATCTTTGTTGGAGAATGAAATCATATGTCAGTCTTTTAAGAGACTATTGATTATCCTTGTTCAGTATTATTACCTTTTCCCCCCTCCTCAGTAGATTTTACATCTGGTTTCGTCAAACCTTTTTTGAATCCACTTCTGGCCCTTAGGTGTGGATCAAAAAGGTTATTTAAATCAGATGGCTGCCCTAAAAAATTGTTACTGCCAATTGTGTGGTGGAAGTGATGCATTGTCAATTCTTAGATGAGCAGAAAGTTTGAATGTCCCAGGTAGGGGTCTTCCTGATCAATAGCAATAGCGCTTAGACTTGTATACTGCTTTGCAGTGCTTTACAGCCCTCTCTAAGTGGTTTACAGAGCCAGCCCATTGTTCCCAACAATATGGGTCCTCATTTTACTGACCTCGGAAGAACGGAAGGCCGAGTCCAGCCTTAAGATGGTCTGGATCGAATTGCCGAACTACAGTCAGCCGGCAGTCAGCAGAACTACTGCATTCTAACCTATGCACCACCACAGCTCACAATATTCCTTATGAAAGGCAATAGAGCAAGTATTTCATAATAGCAAACTCAGAACTCACAAATCTATCCAACTCCCGTCTCATGTGTTTGCCTACGACTTTGAAGTCTGCTGAAATAGTTTGAAGTACCCCAAGACTGGTACAACACAAATACCCCCCCAAAAAAAATATAAATAGTATAAGATGTGGGGCTGTTAGTTAATGTCTGGAAGAACAAAGAACATAGAATAATGAGGTTAGGAGGGAGCTACCTGGTTGGACTGGAAGAATAAATAAATAGAAGAAATGCCCAGTCAGCATTTATTTTTAATTCTGTCTCTAAACGCCAGTATTTCTTTTATCTGAGCATCCTAGTTTCTTGAAAGGAAAAGATTTTAAGAAATTAACTTGAGGGCGGGGAGAACTGAGATGGAATGGAATGGAGGTCATCTGCAGTCAGCATTGAGTATGAAAGAGCCAGAATGATATTCAAGAATTTGAGCGCTTTCCTCTTACTCTTTTTTTAAATTATTTTTTAAACCTCAGGACATCATGGGAGATCTAACATCTAAGGATAAAAAAACCCAAGAATTTGGGGAGGGGGCAAAGCACGAAGTTGACTGGACCTGAGGAGGAAGAGGTTTATGATGTACCACAGACCCAAACTCTTCGAATGTTCATAGTTGTTGTATGATTTATTTATTTAGATACCACTTTTTACATCAGGCTGCCACCCCAAAGCAATAAAAACAATAATTTAAACCTCCAAGGTACTTTAAACGTTAAAAATGAAGTCATAAAACCACGAACCAGTAACAACCCTCTTGGCCACAGTCACAAAAATAAAACAAAGGCCACAAATAAAACAAGATGCAAGTCATGAACTCAGCACTCTGCAAAGGAGCTCAGTTTTTAACATCTTTCTAAAAGGCATCAGAGAGGGGGCTGGTCCAAACTCTACCCCTGAAAAGCAGGGCCTTCTGGCTTCAGTTCCAGTCATCTCTTGGAAATGAAAGACCACAAGGAGCTTCTCCTTAAATAATCTGGCCAGTTGGGCTGATTCAGGTTGGAGAGAGTGGTTCTATAACAGGACTGTCAAACTCAATTTCATTGAGGGTCGCATCAGGGCTGTAGTTGATTTCTGGGGGCCAGGCAGGCGTGGTGGGTGTTGCCAACTGGGTGGGCATGGCCATTTTGACGCCATTCGCTGGGCACGGGCAACTTGATGCCACTCCCTAAACTCCTAGGATGCAATGCAAACTTCTTTGCATTGGGTAGATCGGGCTGAAGCCACGCTGGCCGGCCCCTTATATCTTCCAGGATGGCCCCGCAGGCTGAATCCAACCACATCGTGGGCTGGATCTGGTCCACTAGCCTTGTGTTTGACACTCCTGTTCTATAAGATGCCCAGGTGCCAAGCCAAAAAAGGTCTTTTTGGGATCCCATAGCAGAAGGGAAGACAAATTTGAATACCCATGGGTATTCTCTGTGGAGGTATCTGTTTCACTAGTTACCTTC
This sequence comes from Bungarus multicinctus, assembly GCA_023653725.1. Classification (NCBI taxonomy): domain Eukaryota; kingdom Metazoa; phylum Chordata; class Lepidosauria; order Squamata; family Elapidae; genus Bungarus; species Bungarus multicinctus. Next base: position 9,872,466 of record CM042850.1, read on the forward strand.
ATTTTGAAAACTCAATCGTTTGGGAAATGCAAATAAAAGACTTAAAAGGACTTAAAGTTTCCAAAGACTCGTGGTCTTTTTGCATTTTGGCTTAAGGTAGACCTTTGCATTTGAGCCTAGATCTTTTTTTTTTTTTACATTTCTTCATAATGAGGCTTACTACTATATTTGTTGTTAAGATCTTTTTCAGGTAGGCTCAAATTGCCGGTAGCAGATGTTGTTCAGCTTTTTTGAAATAGAATCACTTTAGAAATTTAATATCTGTGCAACTGCAACTCGCAGAAGATTGAGTTTTAAAACCCATTGATTATATCCAGTATCGTAGATGTTTCATAGAGCTGTTTCAGACTGTGTGAAAACTGACTTTTAGGCAGACACCTATGTCTGAAAGAACAAGCTCACACCTCTGTCTGAAAGAACAAGCGTTCTCTCTGGGTGTGTTCCTTTCACTAGAAAAAAACAATTACCTTTCTTACTCTGAGGAAAACACTGGAATAAAAAAAATGTTGAACTTTGCACATTGTGGCAAACTTTTGAGTGGGAAGTACTTTCTGTGCAATACACTTTGATGTTTCCGATCAGGGGGCAACATTGTCTATAAAAAGCTTTTACATATTTGTCTGGCATACTATTTTTATTTATATATGATCTTTAACAGACCAATTTAAGCATGTGCGGAAGTAAAATATGATGGCAAGGGATAGTTCTTGTAAAAAGTGTTCATTTCCCTCACGAGGGAGCACAATTCCTCCATCAGGTGAGTACCTCTTCCTTATGGAAGAGAAGACGAAGTCCCACTTTAAAAAAAACCCTATTTACTCCAACAATTCATTTTCCAAACAAAAACACTTAGGAGCTAGCATACATGCCAAGTATTTGGACTTTCCTACATTAATTCACTGTAAAATCTTAAGTAGTGTGTTTGTGCAGGAAGCACTTCTGTCGATTTCTTGATGATGATGGAGTTTTGTGTAACATGAAAGAATTAAAAACAAAAGGACTGAAGTTATTGTTTTGATTGGAACAAGTTGGAAATAAACAGTGAGCTCTGCACTCTCTCAATCTTGATTATTTAAATATTTGCTGATTGCTCTTGAATTAATTTAATAAAGAGATGTTTCTTTTAAAGAATCTCGATTTAGTTGGACTCCTTATGCAAATCTCATAGTCCTGAAGATTACTCTGAACTGGCAAATTGTTTTGGGGTGAGGAAACGACAGAATAACAGAAGTGGAAGGGACTTTGGAGGTCTTCTAGTCCAACCCCCTGCTCAGGCAGAAAACCCTATGATTTGGGTGATCATTTCTTTCCAGCTACATACCCTTCTTGTAGTGAACCTTTGAAGGAACTCCTCATATATTCTTTTTTATATACAGTATGAAAAAGGGATGTGTGTGTGCATGTTCCAGCATAACTCTGGAAACGCCTCGAGCAATTTCAACCAAACTTGGTATACAGATGACTTGTTCTTTGGAAACAAATACTGTGGGAGATAAGACACCCCTAACATCCCTCAGGGGTGTGGTGCCTTAAAATGGCTTCTACTGTACAGCACAGTGGACTTGCCATGGCAACGGCTTCACAGAACTCCACAAGGGGGCTCCCTCTTGTGGAGGAATAGAAGAATTGCGGCACTGCATGAGAGACAGTACAACAGTGTGAGTCCTGACTACGGGATTTTCCTGTCTAATACAGGATTGGGATAAATACTCGGGCAATGCCAGGTTATCGGCTAGTCTATATTAAAATAACAAAGGCAAGAGGAATTGGGCACACTTCTGTGGAAAGTCAGCAGCAAAGGGTAATGTTGGGTCATGTGGTCTTTTACTTTCTTTGAATCTGGAAAGAACTCCAGTTGATCCCTGAGATTTCAAGGGGAAAGCAATTCCTATTAAGGCGGTTTTCAGGTTCCATTTTTTCCAGTTTTCGAAGACGCCAACAAAGCATGGGAGACACCATTAATAACCAAATGATGATGATGACAGTGATGTTATCCATTCAGTTGTGTCCGATTCTTGGTGATCTTGCTGGGCCAGGCAATCTTTCAGTCTTGTACCAAGTTATCCTATGCTCCGGCTGGTGTCATCTTTGATGGCGTCCAGCCATTGTGTCCTTTGGCAACCTGGTTTACTGCTAACTCTTCCAAACAATATGTATGCTGCTTTATTTATTAGACTTACAATGCCAGCCATCTTATGAGACGTCTCTGGGCATCTCAAGGTGGCCGCAAAGGCCACTCAAACAAACCCCAATCCCAGTAAAACCAAAACGTGTTACTTCAATTGTTCTCTGATGCATCCAACAAAAGCTCCAAGCTCCAACCTTACCCTATCCTGATTCGTGGAGGAAAAACCAGCTCTTTGCAACCTTCTGGAAGACTAAAAGGAGGGGGATACCTTCAAACCTCAAGTAGTAGACTTCCCAAAGGGTTGAGGTGACCACCAAGAAGGTACCCTGCTTTGCGGTACCCAGATGACAACATTTAAGGAAAAAGACCTAGAGCAGGGGTATCAAACGATCCAACCTGTGGGGTGCTTAGATCTAGCCCATGAGACCACCCTGGAAACAGTTAAGGACTGGCCTGCGGTGCTTCTGCCAGTGAAAATAGAGCTTAGGAGGATTGTGTGCAGCCCTCCTGAGCTCTGTTTCCCTGGCAGAGGGTTGCAGGAGGCCATCGCAGCCGAAAACGGAGTTCGGGAGCCTGTTTTCTCTGGCAGAGCACTTGGGCCATTCAGCAGGTTCTGACCAGTTCTGGAGAACTGGTAGCGGAAATTTTGAGTAGTTCGGAGAACCGGCAAATCCCACCCCTGACTGGCCCCGCCCCCCATCTTTTCTCCGCCTCCTGAGTCCCACCTGATTGGCTGGGTCTTCTTTTGTTGCCCTGCATAGGAGAATGGAGCTGGAAAGCAGGTGAGTGGGGTGGGGAGGGAATGGGGATTTTGCAGTAACTTCCCCTGCTACGCCTACCAAGCTACGCCCATAGAATTGGTAGTAATTTTTTAAAAAAAAATTTATAAAAGGTTTTTCTTTATTAAACACAAACATGAACAAAAAATACATTAAAAATATTGAACACGGTACAGTCTTTCTAACATCCATCTTTGTCATTACTTTGCTAAGTCCAATAATAATAATACATATTTTCATTCCATATATATTATATATATGCATGTAATCATTCTTTATTCTCTTGAATCTTCCTCTTCTCTAGCCAACCATAAAACTTATCCCATATTTTATAATAATCCGGATCATCCTTGTTTTTTAATTCGGTAGTAAAAATTTTTTGAATCCCACCATTGACTTGGGCCACCACAGGCGCCCCCAATACAAGTGGTGAGCTGGCCACACCCATGTTGGCCACGTCCCCCTGGCACCCCGAGATCAAACACAACCCTGATGTGGCCCTTCATGAAATCGGGTTTGACACTCCTGACCTAGAGGATGTCCACCCTATCTTACCTGCTTACCCATGATTTCCTCGGGGAGAGGCCAGTCCCACAAAGTACTTGGATCACTCACCCACCCACTGACTCTCGTACAGGGAGTCCTCCACTTAACAACCATTCATTTAGCGACCAAAGTTACAATAGCAGCACAAGAAGTGACCACCGTTTTTCACACAACCATTACAGCATCCCCATGGTCACGTGATCCAAATTCAGGCACTTGGCAAGTGGTTCGCATTTATGACGGTTGCCGTGTCCCGGGGTGTGTGTGTGTGTGACATGATCCCCTTTTGCGACCTGAAAATTGACGTCAATAGGGAAGCGGGGATCACTTCACAGTTGTGTTACGAAGTTAAGCAGCTGTAATTATTCACTTAATGGTGGCAAGAAAGATTGTAAAATGGTGGCAACATTCATTGAACCACCTGTCTTTGCTTAGCAACAGACATTTTAGGCTGAGTTGTGGTTGTAAGTCGAGGTCTATCTGTAGCAGCCCCCAATATAAGCACTTGTGCCATTGTGGTTTCTAAAGTCTGTTCCTTGCAGACGTCACTGTTACTTGTAGGGAGACAAAGATGAGATTATATTTGGCACAGTATATTATTTATTTTATATGGCATCGCAGAATACAGCATTAATGCCCCTAAATCCACAAAAGCAGCATACGAAAAGTGTTTATCAAAATATAAAAGACCAGAATTGTTAAGCCCAAGAAGCTTAGAATCCAAGAAGATACCAGGAACGACAGAGAAAGCAGAAAATGGATATCACGCTAATTAGGAATACGTAACTGCTCAATTGTGTTAAGTTTGGCTTAGTTACAATAATTTTATATAATGTAATAATATACCTAGGGCGGGCAGGTAATCGGTAGGCTGCCTGTGATCTGCATTGCCTTTGTTATAACCCCTGAGTTACACCCCACCCCAGTCATGAGCACACTGATGATACTTGGCAAAGAAAAAAAATTTTTTTTAAAAAAAAATCAAATTAAATACATTAATTGTGTTATTGTTTGTGTATAACATCATCCCTGAGTTTCAGAGCTGGAAACCAAATCATTTTAAAAATCCAGGAAAAGAACAAAAAATGGAGGGATCCAAAGACTGACCAGAAAATAAGTGGGATTTACATCTGAATAGATATGTCTATTGGGATATACCAGTATGGATAATGACAGAAGGTTTACATAAAATTCTTGCCCATTTTCACCCTTCTCTCCCCTTCCTTCCCCTCCCCTCCCTTTTCTCCCTCTCTTTGTTGCTCTTCCTTCCCCTTCCTTCCCCTCCCCTCCTCTCCCGTCTCTTCCTCTCCTTTCCTTCCTTCCCTCCCATCCTTTTTCCCCTCACTTTCTCCCTTTTCCTCCCCTCTCTTTCTTCTCCTTCTCTTCCTCCCTTTGTCTCCCCTCCTCTTGCTTTCCTCCCCTCTCCTCGCTCCCTTTCCTCTCCTCTCCATCCCTTTTTCTGCCTTTTCTCTCCTCCTCTCCCTTTCCCCTCCTTCCCTCCCTTTATCTCTCCTCTCTGCTCTTCTCTTGCCCTCACCTCCTTTCCCCTCCCCTCCTCTCCTCCCCTCCTCCTCTCCCTCTCCTCTCCTCCCTTTCCTTCCCCTTGTACCCAGATTTTCTTTTACTTTTAAGGCATAGCAAGTGGAAGCTTTCTCTGCTTCACCAGCCAACGAAGTTCAGCTAAGTTCAGCTGAAGTGTGTACTGTTGCCCAAGTGAGCCACTCATCTGTGGCATTGTTCTCTTTCAATGGGTGGAAATGTCTAAACTCAGGGCTGACTTCCTCTTCGTGAATGGGTCTATCCAGAATGTAACTCTACTCTTACCAAATGAATTTGGGACAAATTCAGCAAGGGCCAAATTACATGACAAAATACCTTGTGCATATGAACTTTTGAGCAGTTTGCCCAAAAACCGTTCGGAATTTCAGGAGAAACACGGCCTTTTGCACAATGCAGCCCCTTGTATACTCTACTAATTTTTTCTTCGAAGATCCCAGGCCTCAAAGCTTTATGAGTGGTTTCCCTGCCTGTCTTTTAAGGCGAGTTTGGGAAATTCTGCAGAAGTCACTGCATTTTGGAAGACCCTGATTGTGTAAGGGGATAAACAGCCAAGGTTTTAACTATCCCATTGCTATGAACATGTTTACTGCAAATCGGTTTGTTCTAGTCACAGGGAAATTGAAAAGAAAGAAACAGGTGGTTTGAATCCACTTTGGGTGGACTTGTTCAATCTTGCACTCCAGAATGATATTTAATCAGGGCCAGACATGAAGCTGACTCATCTAAAACCACAAAGAGTAAAGACCTCTCAGTGTTCACAATGCACATTTGTTCCTCTTGGAAATGTGCCTTCTCATCTCATTATATCTTCGGTAAGGCCATGACCAGTTATGGGCCAGTGTTGATATAGTTTTACACTTACAGCATTTCCCTGAAAATAAAACCCAACTGGAAAATAAACCCTAGCATGATTTTTCAGGATGCTTCTAATAGAAGCCCTACCCCTCAAAATAAGCCCCAGTTAAAAATCATCAGCCAGACGGATGCATTTAGTACCATATTTCCCCCCAGAATAAGACCTAACCAGAAAATAAGTGCTAATGTGTCTTTTGGAGCAAAAATGAATATAAGACCTGGGTCTTATTTTGGGGGGAAACATGGTAGCATATTACAGGTAGTCCTTGACTTGCACATTTAGTGACAGCCTGAAGCTATAACGGCATCGAAAATAACTTGTGATCATTTTTCACACTTAAAACATTGCAGTATCCCCACAGTCACATGATCAACACTCAGACATTTCGCCACTGGTTCATATTTATGACATTTGCCATGTCCTTCTGGTCATGTGATCCCCTTTTTGCGACCCCTGGACAACCCTGTCACTAGCTTAACAGCTGCAGGGATTCCCTTAACAACTCTGGCAAGAGAGGTCATAAAATGGGGCAAAGCTCAAGAACGGTCCCGACCCGTCTGGCAGGCCTGGTTGTGCAGAGTCTCAGGCCCTGAGTACCCGGCTGATGTTATGTAATGCCAGGTCCGTCATTAACAAGGCCCCCCTGATTTGCGATCTCATTCAGGAGGAGGGTGCGGACCTGGCAGGGGTCACCGAAACCTGGTTGGGCCCAGAGGGCGGTGTCCCTCTGGTATAGATATGCCCACCAGGTTTCCAAGCATTCCATCGACCGAGGTCTCAGGGAAGGGGTGGTGGGGTGGCGGCGATTATTAGAGAAGTCCTTTGTCCTAGGGAGGCCACTGTTCCTCAGACGGCTGGTTGTGAGTCTCTCTTTGTGAAGTGGGGTCGGGGGGTTCAGATGGACCTGTTGATAACGTACCTGGCTCCCTGCCACGTGTCATCGGCCCTGCCCGGGCTCCTCGAGGTGATAGCCGGGCTGGCGGTTGAAACCCCCAGGCTTTTAGTCATGGGTGATTTCAACCTGCCTTCGCTCGGGGAAACCTCTGGGGTGGCCCGGGAGTTCCTGGCTTCCATGACGGCCATGGATCTGACCCAATTAGTTTCTGGCCCCACTAACATGGGGGGACACACACTGGACCTGATTTTCGCCTCTGGTCAGTGGTTGAATGATCGTGTTGGAGACCTAGTTATAAAACCCTTGTCATGGTCCGATCATTCTCTTCTTAGACTGGACTTCGGTGCTGCCACCCCCCATCGCAGGGAGGCGGAGCCGAGGAGATGGTTCCGCCCCAGGCGCCTGATGGATCCTGAACGGTTCCAGATGGAGCTTGGACCATTTCCTGAAACTCTGGCTCATAACTCGGCCACAGACTTGGTGGCCACCTGGGATAGGTTGGCCGCTGAGGCTCTGGACCGAGTTGTGCCTTTGCGACCTCTGACTCGGCATAGATCCCACCTGGCTCCGTGGTTCACGGGGGAGCTGAGGGGGATGAAATGCCGGAAAAGATGTCTGGAGGGCATCTGGAGGGCCAGTCGTGCTGAGTCTGACCGGACACAGGTGAGGTCCTATATTAGGACCTACCTAGTGGCGATAAGGGCGGCGAGGCATTCACACTTCTCCGCCCTTATTGCGTCTGCAGAAAATCGGCCTGCTGCCCTGTTTAGAGTGACCCGCTCCCTGCTTGAGCCGAGAGCGCGGGAGGACCTCTTGCAGGGTAAGGCAGAAGAGTTTTCCCGATTTCTGCATGATAAAATCGCCCAGATTCGGGATGGGCTGGACTCCAGTTGGGTGGTCCCGGGGGAGGTGTCCGGGGCAGGTCTTGAGATGGTTATCTGGGAAGAGTTCGATCCTGTGACCGCCGAGGGTGTGGACAGACTTCTGGGGAGGCTGAATGCCACCACATGTTTATTGGACCCGTGCCCTTCCTGGTTGGTTTCTACCTCCAGAGAGGTGACACGAGGCTGGCTCCAGGGGATTGTCAACGCTTCGTTGAGGGAGGGGGCGCTTCCGACCACCCTGAAAATGGCGGTGGTGCAGCCCCTCCTCAAGAAGCCTTCCCTGGACCCGGCTCTTTTGAATAACTATCGTCCTGTCTCCAACCTTCCCTTTGTGGCGAAGGTTGTTGAGAGTGTGGTGGCGCGTCAGCTCCCTCAGTATCTGGAGGAAGCATCCTATTTAGATCCGTTCCAATCGGGCTTCAGGCCCGGGCACAGTACCGAAACAGCATTGGTCGTGTTGGTAGATGATCTCTGGAGGGCCCGTGACAGAGGTTGTTCCTCTGTCCTGGTCCTTTTAGATCTGTCAGCGGCTTTTGATACTATCGACCATAGTATCCTATTGCGGCGGTTGGAGGGGTTGGAAATTGGGGGCACTGTCTTGCGGTGGTTCTCGTCCTTCCTCTCGGACCGCTCGCAATTGGTGTTGACAGGGGGGGAGAGGTCCACCCCTAGGCCCCTCATGTGTGGGGTGCCTCAGGGGTCGGTCCTCTCCCCTCTTCTATTCAACATTTATGTGAAGCCGCTGGGAGAGATCATCCGTGGTTTTGGGGTGAAATGCCATCTTTATGCTGATGACACTCAGCTTTACATCTCCACCCCAAGCCACCCCAACAATGCTGTGGAGGTTATGGCCCGTTGCCTGGAGGCTGTGCGGAACTGGATGGGCGAGAACAGGCTTCGACTCAACCCTTCCAAGACCGAGTGGCTGTGGTTTCCGGCGGCCCGATATAGTCAGCTGACTCCGTCACTGGCTATTGGGGATGAGATCTTGACCCCCACAGAAGGGGCTCGCAATCTTGGTATCCTCCTGGATGTACGGCTGTCTTTGGAAGATCATATTACAGCCGTCTCCAGGGGGGCTTTTTATCAGGTTCGCCTGATACGCCAGATGCGGCCCTTTCTTGATCGGGACGCCTTACGCACAGTCACTCATGCCCTGGTCACCTCCCGTCTGGACTACTGTAATGCCCTCTACATGGGGCTCCCTGCGGGGAGCACCCGGAGGCTTCAACTGGTACAGAATGCAGCCGCGCGGGTGGTTACGGGGGCGTCGAGATACTCCCATGTGACGCCCCTCCTGCGCGAGCTGCATTGGTTGCCGGTGGCCTTCCGGGTTCGCTTTAAAGTACTGGTTTTAGTCTTTAAAGCGCTCCATGGCATCGGACCAGGATACTTACAAGACCGCATTCTGCCAGTAGTCTCCCACCGACCGGTGCGCTCCCACAGAGAGGGTCTCCTCCGGGTCCCGACGCCTTCTATGTGTCGTCTGGTGACCCCGAGGAATAGGGCCTTCTCTGTGGGGGCACCCGCCCTTTGGAATGGGATGCCCCCTGGATTACGAACGACCAGTGACCTGAGGGCCTTCAGATGTGACCTGAAGACCTGGCTCTTCCAGCAGGCCGGCCTGAGCTGACTAATGGGATTTTAAATGGGGTTTTTAGATTACTTGGGACGGGGTATGAAGTTTTATTGATTTTAATTGGGGTTTTTAGATTTGGGACAGTCTAGTATTTAATTCTCTTTTAAATAATTTATACTTTGTCTACTTGTATTTTAGTTGGCTGTTCACCGCCCTGAGTCCTTCGGGAGAAGGGCGGTATATAAAACTCAGAAATAAATAAATAAATAAATAAACGGTCTCATTTTAGCAACAAAAAAATTTGGGCTCCACTGCAGTGGTCGTAAGTCAAGGACTGCCTGTATTGTTTCATAGGCAGTCACAGGTTTTAGTGTCGTATGGCTATATCTTATATTGACCGAAGTTTCTGTGAAGTCTGCAAAGCTCATACAGAAATCCCTGTCCTATCGTTTCTTTTATATTTTATTTTTCTTATATGTATCCATGTATTCATAACTGTGTTTTACTTATATCTATCATCTTGTAAGCAATTGATAAATAAATAAATAAATAAATAAATAAATAAATAAATAAAAATATGGTTGCATGGAGTTCCGTGGACTAGCAGCTAAATTTTTTCCAGGTAGGAATCTAGTTTTACTTGCTGTAAGATGCTATGTTCTTCAGATGGGTTGGAATAGAATGGAATGGAATGGAGGGGAGGGGAGAGGAGGGGAGGGGAGGAGAATCAAATTGAATCGAATCGAATAGAACAGAACAGAATGCAGAGAAAATGCAGAATGGTACGGAACAGAACAGAGTAGAATAGAAATAGAAGAGAAGAGAAGAGAAGAGAAGAGAAGAGAAGAGAAGAGAAGAGAAGAGAAGAGAAGAGAAGAGAAGAGAAGAGAAGGGAGAATGGAGTGGAATGGAGTGGGAGAGGAGAGGAGAGAAGAGAAGAGAAGAGAAGAGAAGAGAAGAGAAGAGAAGAGAAGAGAAGAGAAGAGAAGAGAAGAGAAGAGAAGAGAAGAGAAGAGAAGGGAGAATGGAGTGGAATGGAGTGGGAGAGGAGAGGAGGGGAGGGGAGGAGAATCAAATTGAATCGAATCGAATAGAACAGAATAGAATGCAGAGAAAATGCAGAATGGTACGGAACAGAACAGAGTAGAAGAGAAATAGAAGAGAAGAGAAGAGAAGAGAAGAGAAGAGAAGAGAAGAGAAGAGAAGAGAAGAGAAGAGAATGGAGTGGAATGGAGTGGGAGAGGAGAGGAGAGAAGAGAAGAGAAGAGAAGAGAAGAGAAGAGAAGAGAAGAGAAGGGAGAATGGAGTGGAATGGAGTGGGAGAGGAGAGGAGGGGAGGGGAGGAGAATCAAATTGAATCGAATCGAATAGAACAGAATAGAATGCAGAGAAAATGCAGAATGGTACGGAACAGAACAGAGTAGAATAGAAATAGAATAGAAGAGAAGAGAAGAGAAGAGAAGAGAAGAGAAGAGAAGAGAAGAGAAGAGAAGAGAATGCAGAAAAAATGCAGAATGGAAAGGAATAGAATGGAATGGAACCGAGTAGAGTAGAGTAGAATAGGTTAGAGTGGAATTGAATTGAATTGAATTTCCACCGGTTAATTGTCTTCACAGTTGGAAAGCTTCTGCTTACTTCCAGGTTGCTTCTCTCCTTGATTAGTTTCCATCCATTGTTTCTTGTCCTGCCCCCTGGTGCTAGGGTTTTTATAAATCAGTACTAATATTTCACATGATCTTGATTCTATGCCTCTGTTTATACAACCCAGGGTTGTATTAGCTTTTTTGACTGCTGCTGCACAGTGCTGGCTCATATGAATGTCAGAACAATATTTTTTTAAAAAAAAAATTCTTGATCCCTTTTTAGGTGATTCATTTAAAAGCACTCAACTGTAAGGAAGGCTGTCAGAATCTTACATTCAATGGAACCTATGTACTTCAGAATCCTTAAGGCTATGCAGGGGTGGGATCCGACATGGTTAACTATCAGTTCGGTCATTTATGAGGTTCGGTGATTTACGATGTGCTTCCCCTGTACGCTGCTCGGTGCATCTGTAAATCGTCATCAGCATGCTGCGTGCAGAGAAGCAGCCTTTCAAAAAGGCCTCTTTTCCTGCTTTTTTAACTGCAGCTGTGCCTCACACGGCAGCTGAAGTTGAAAAAAATCAGGAAATAAAGGTCAAGTAAGAGCCCAGGTGGGTGGGTGGGCAAAAACATCAGTAGATGTAGGTTCTATGTCTGCTCCTCTTCAGAGCTACCGGTTCTACAGAGGTGGACAGAACCGGTAGAAACCCACCCCGGAGGCTTATGTGGTTTGGTCTACTCATCCAACGCTGGTGCTAAAACACCAGAAAGTTGTCTGTGGAGATGCTCAATCCTCTAGGTCAGTGGTAGGGAACCCTGGCTCTTTTATCACTTATGGACTTCAACTCCCAGAATTCCTGAATGAGCTATAAAAAGTTCCCCATCCCTGGCCTACTGGTTTTTCAGCTGTGAGGGAAATCAATTTTTGATTTGAATGGGATTGTTCAATATACAAATGTCCTAATTTTTGACTTGAATGATCAATATTCTTTATATGTCCTACATTTGTATATTAAACAGTCCCATTCAAGTCAAAAATTGACTTCCCTCACAACTGAAAAACCACTAGGCCAGGGATGGGGAAACTTTTATGGCTCACTCAGGAATTCTGGGAGTTGAAGTCCATCAGTGATAAAAGAGCCAAGGTTCCCTACCGCTGCTCTAGGTCATGGTTGTCCCGAAGGTGCTTTTCAAAAGGCAACAGGATTTTCTTGGTATATTTTTTTCCTCGAAAAGGTTTCGCTTCCCATCCAAGAAGCTTCTTCAGTTCGGAGGTCCAGTGAACCATTCGATCATTAAGTCAATCTGGCTTCCTGGATTGACTTTGCGTGTTGGAAGCCAACTGGGACGTTCGCAACTAGCGATCACATGACTGCAACTGTCATAAATACATGCCCGTTGCCAACCATCCAAATTTTGACCTCGGGGATGCTGCGACGGTTATAACTATGAAGACTGGTTGTAAGTCACTTTGTTCGGTGTGGTGGATCTTCAAACGTTCGCTAAAGGAATGGTTGTAAATCGAGAACTGCCTATATATGCGCGTGAGAGACAAGAAAAACTTTGACTTCAATGTTTTTGCTATTCCTCCTGCTTGTTTTACAGCATTTCTCTCCTGTTTTTGTGGAACTTTTTACTTGACGCAGCTCAAATTCCATTGACTGCTTGCCACGAAACAGCTGGCGAGGTTCATTTCTCCACGCTAGTTAACAATTTCACTGCAATTCAGCTACTTTAACTCTTGGCAGAGTCTTCTACAGTAACTCTCTACAATCTTTGGGTCTACAGGAAGTGTTCAATCCAGCGGCCCCCACCTCACCATTCCTCCTTTTCCTTTCTGCTTCTAGCCAGGCAGGAAAATGAGTCATGCTCTTTTCCCCCTCAGGCTGAAGAGAGAGGCATAAGGGCAAGTTTTGCTACAGGAATTTTTGGCTGGTGTTGGAAGTTAAAAACCCACCCCTCTCCTAGGAAAATGAAATATTTTAGGATATACTAAAAAAGCAGAATATTTCCCTTAAAAAAGAAGTAAAAAATCAGAGAGGCCCCCTCCCCCCACCTTTGTTAATGGGCCATTAAGGCCTGGGCCAGTCTATTCTACATAACAAAGATCTACCTCCTTCAGGCAGACCCATAATAGGAATTGCTCAAAGCCCTTTCATTACATCATCCCCCAGCAAGAGTCAACCAAGCCTGGAATTCAGGACAGCCTACAGGGTTGCCCCTGCATGGCCCCATGGGAGTCTGACAACCAATCAGAACACCAGTTCAAATTCAAAGCCCAACCGAGGGCATAAAACCCAGACACTCTCAGCATCTCTGTCCTTTTTCTTCGCCCAAGAGCTCCATGTCATCCTGTCCACCATTAAACCATCTTTCCAAGCAGTCACCATATCCCCAGTGTCTTTCTTCCCCACTTGGCACTGAACCTAAAAGGATATTTCTTCCAACACTGGGCTCTGAGAACCATCATCCATCAAAGAAGAGACTGCCTGGGAGTCCAAGAAGAGGGCAAGCCAACCTAGTAAACCTCCAAGATTACTCTGTTCCTAAACATCCAGACAACAAAAGGGTCACTACCACCCCCATCTATTCTCTGCCTCCCAAGTCCCAGCTGACCTTCTTTGGTTGCCCTGCACAGGAGAACGGAGCTGAAAAGCAGGTTAGTGGGGTGGGGAGGGAATGGGGATTTTACAGTAACCTTCCTCTGCCACATCCACCATACCCACCAAGCCATGCCCACAGAACCGGTAGTAAAAACATTTGAATCCCACCACTGAAAAGAGGCTTAGAATCAAAACGGTGTGAAGTATTATTATCGCTTTAGAAAGGCTTAGTAAGGCCATACAGTATCTGGAATACAGCATCCAGTTTTGGTCACCCGCATTATAAAAACAGATGTTGGCACTTTAGAAAAAGTGCAGAGAAGAGCAATTAAGATGATTAAAGGCCTGGAGACTAAAATATAGAGAATGGTTGGTGAATTTGGGTTTGGCTATTCTAGAGAAAAGAAGGACTAAGGGGGACATGATAGCAGTATTCCAGTATTTGAAGGGTTGCCACAAAGAGGAGGGGGTCAACTTATTTTCCAAAGCACCAGAGAGGGCAGGATAAGAAACAATGGATGGAAATTAATCAAGGAGGGAAGCAACATGAAATTGAGCAGAAATTTCCAAACGGTGAGGACAATTAACCAGTGGAACAGCTTGCCTTCCAGAAATCATGGGCGCTCCATCACTGGAGGTTTTTAAGAAGAGGCTAGAGACAGTCACTTGTCTGAAATGGTATAGGTTCTTCTGCTTGAGCAGGGGGTTGGACTAGATGACCTCCAAGGTCCCTTGGAGCTCCATTCTGATGCAACTAGCCCATCACAAAGCTATGAAAGGGTTTTTTTTCCCCCTGCACTTTATATTCCATCGAAAGCATCATAGAGCAGCTCTTGTACACAGCAAGTCCTGATGATTGATGGGTGAATGTCCAGATCGTTTTAATTATTTTGTCCAACGCTCTGTCTCCTTATTGTTCATTAAAGAAGAAAACCACACCTTTTAGAATTCTTCTTTCATTTCTTAAAAGTACTGCAGCAGCATCACTACAGGTAGTCCTGTATGTCCCTTCCTGATTTTGATTCTGATGGAAAAAAAAAATTACAATTGCAACGCCAACTGTTGAAGAAGTCTCGGCAAAACACTCAAGGCTGCCATTGCAGGAATTCAACTGGCAAAATCTTCACTGAAGAAGGAGCTCTCAACATTTTTAAGATTAAAATGGCACTGAGTACACTTCCCAAGGGAGGATGACTGGCTGGGGAATTCTGGGAGTTGAAATCCACAGCTCTTAAAAGGTACCAAGGTTGGGCATCCCTGGGTTGGAGGAAGGTTCCCACCCATCTTGTTGACCAGAAATGAAAACTGTGGGGGAAAGACAGTCTTTAGTTTAGTTTAGTTTAATTTAATTTAGTTTATTATCATTGCACCTCGTACAACAAAATCAAACACCATCTTCAGTGCACATCATGACCAGGAAAATAAACAGAAACGCACATCCTTCACACTCCACACATTGAATTGAAAACCCCCGACACCCCACCAACACTGCACTATACAGCAGAATTCAAAAGAGCTACTGTCCTGGGATAGAAGCTGTTTTTCAGCCTATTTGTCCTTCTTTTTATTATCCTGTACTGTCTGCCAGATGGTAATAGTTCAAAAAAAGGGTTCCCAGGATGAGATGGATCTTTGAGAATGATTTGAACTTTCTTAAGGCAGCGGGAGCTATAAAGCTCTTCCAAAGAGGGGAAGAGGGCAACCAATGATCTTCTGGCCAATGATGTTAACCCTCTGGAGTGCTGTCCTATCTGCCACTGTGCAATTGGCAAACCATACAGAGGGGCAGTAAGTTAAGATACTCTCTATGGTGCAGTAGTAGAAAGTCACCATCAGTTTTTCATTCAGTTGTTGTTTTCTGAGAAATCTCAGGTAGTATAATCTCTGCTGGGCTCTTTTGACCAGGGCTGCAAATGCGAGCACTCCACTTCACAATAATCCCAGCAATTCCCAAAAACCAGGCTCTGAACCAACACAAAACTCATGTGGAACTTAGGATATTATCTAGACCTTAGCTTGCAGGTTTTTCTGCTTTTGAACAGCTGTCATCTTATGAGCTGGGACACTGCAACAGTCATAAATATATATAAATATGAGGGATACAATAAAGATCAAGTGAGGTACTAATACCACTCTATAAAGCCTTAGGAAGACCACACCTAGAGTACTGCATCCAGTTTTGGCCACACTATGAAAAAGATGTTGAGACTCTAGAAAAGTACAGAGAAGAGCAACCAGGATGATTAGGGAACTGGAGGTTAAAACATACGATGAACATTTGCAGGAAGTGGGCATGGCTAGTCTAGGGAAGAGAAGGACCAGGGGAGACAGGATAGCAGTCTTCTAATATTTGAGGGGCTGCCACAGAGAGGAAGGAGTCAATCTATTTTCTAAAGTGCCTGTAGGCCAGACAAGGAATAATGAATGGAAACTGAACAAGGAAAGATTTAACCTGGAAATAAAGAGAAACTTTCTGACAGTGAGAACAATCAACCAATGGAACAGAAGTTGCCCTGGGAAGTTGTGGGAGCACCATCACTTGAGACTTTCAAGAAGAGATTGGACTGCTATTTGTCAGAAATGGTGGAGGGCCTCCCGTTTGGGCGGGGGGTTGGACTAGATGACCTACAAGGTCCCTTCCAACTCTGTCAATCTGTTAAAAAAAAATGAGCCAGTTGCCAACTGTCTGAATATTGATTAAGTGACCATGGCAATGCTGCAACAGTTGCAAATGAGAAAAATGATCATTAGTCACATTCATCAGTGCTGTTGTAACTTTGAACAATCGCTAAACAAACTCTTGTAAGTCCAGGACTCCCCGCAAATAAATAAACTAGTGAATTGAATCCAGAATTGTGATCAACTGCTCAGCCCCACTTGGTGGCGCTGTGTGTCCACAGTGCTGTTTCCTTCTTCCTTTTTTTTTTTAAAAAAAAAGATCTATTATACAGGGCTGGCATTTTCATCACGTAAAAAGGATGCAAAATACAGATCTACAAATGAGTTATGTGGCATCAAATGATGAATTCTCCATGCAGTCGGTTCAACTGCTGAATTGTCAGTGATGGAGAGGGAATTGAAGAAAAAGCTCCCAAAGCAAAGATCAGAAAGTGGGACGGGGGAGAGGGAGGAGAAGGAGGAAATAAGGCAGAAGTCTGGCTCAGAATTTAACAGAATAACAGAGTTGGGAGGGACCTTGGAGGTCATTTAGTCCAACCCCCTGCTTAGGCAGGAAATCCTACACCACTTCAGACAAATGGTTGTCCAGACTCTTCTTAAAAACTTCCAGAGTTGGAGCATTCACAACTTCTGGAGGCAAGTCGTTCCATTGATTAATTGTTCTAACTGTTAGGAAATTTCTCCTTAGTTCTAAGTTGCTTCTCTCCTTGATTAGTTTCCATCCATTGCTTCTTGTCCTGCTCTCTGGTGCTTTGGAGAATAGCTTGACTCCCTCTTCTTTGTGGCAGCCCCTGAGATATTGGAAGACTGCTATCATGTCTCCCCTAGTCCTTCTTTTCACCGAACTAGACATACCCAATTCTTGCAACCGTTCTTCAGATGTTTTAGCCCCCTAATCCTCTTCGTTGCTCTTCTCTTTTCCAGACTGTCAGAATCTTTTTATAAGGGAAGAGGAGCTGCAAAATATTATTTAGCGGGAATGCGATCGTTTTCCACCCAATGAATTTCTCCAGGGTGAGCAAAAGAAGTAGACTTAAGTTCATGCAACATTTAATTAACTTAGGGAATTCGCCGCCACTTTATTATGGGATGAGCAGCAATGAAATTCGTTTAAAAGGGATTAGACATCCCTGGAACGCATATTGCAGTAAGACAATTGTAAACTTGACAGAGTAGCAGATTGAGAAGAAAACTAGGTATAATTCAACATAATTGCCTCCTGACAACCTAAGTTGGAGTGAGTCAACGGACACTTATCCATTGTCCTTTCATATTCATGAACTATATTTTATTTATATCTGAACACAATGTTCGGGTATCAAAAGAGAACCGAAGATTTCAACACATTATGCTGATCTCTTCCATTCTCCCAAAGCATCAATTCATTCTGTTGTCCAAGTCCAACACCTTAATCACAATATGGGTGTCAGTTAAGACCCATTTGCTGCTGTTTTCTTGCAGGTATTTTATGTCCCACTAAAGTAGCATCATCAGTGCTAGAAGGGAATGGGTTTTGCAGAGAGGAGGAGCCAGGAGTGGGATTTGGGGGTTCTCCAAACTGCACAGAAACTAATGGGGCTCTCCCGAACCCCCCGTGAACCCCAGCAGCCCACCCCTAGATGGTGGTGTTCTTCTGCCTATCAGGGCTTAGTGTGATCAGTTGGTCTTGTGATGGGGAAGTCACATCAGGTGAGGGTTACATCAGGTAAGCATGTTGTAATGGGTCAGGTGAGGGTTTCTTCCCCAAACCCCAAAAACTTTAACCTTAGACTGTCTACTATTGACCTCACCCCTTTCCTAAGAGGTCTGTAGGGGGCGTGCATAAGCGCACTAACGTGCCTACCGTCCCTGTCCTATTGTTTCTGATATTTTTCTTATATGTACCCATTTCATGTATTCATAACTATGTTTTTACTTATACCTATTATCTTGTGAGCGATTGACAAACCAAATAAAATAAAAATAAAAAAGAGGTCACATCAGGTGAGGATCATTGGAAGGTAAACTTCCCAGCCAGCTTTTGACAAGCAAATTCACTGGGCGGAAGCCAGATTTGTTTAATGACCAAATGATTCACTTAACAACTGAAGTGACTCACTGAACAACTGCGGCAAAATGGGTCATAAAATGTTAAGGCAGAACTCCCTTAACAACTGTTGCATAGCGACATAAATGTTGAGCTCACTTGTGATTGTAAGTCAAGGGTTATCTGTCTAACTTACTACCTTGTATGTTGTAAGCCTCCCGGAGTCGTTGGGTATGAGATGGATAGCAAATCAATTTATCAATCAGTCAGTCAGTCAGTCAGTCAATCAATAAGATTAAGGTCAGAAACAAAGATCTTTGCAAAACGTAGGAGAGAAATTATGAATCTGCCGACATTCTCAGTAATGAGGTTGTGCATACTTTTGTCAGTTACACTTTCTGTTACACACACAGATCTACCAGTGATCCACTTTGTCATGGTTTCGAGGTGCCCAGGGAGCCACAGGTAGAAAGGACAATGTCTACTGCCCCCGAGCTACCTGAAGGGAAGTGAAATTGTCAACAAAAGTGTCACAGAGAAGCCAATAGACAATAGAATTAACAGGCACACAGTGCAGTGAATTAACAAACCCACCGTTCAGTTTTCTGTCATATTGTATTTCTGAAAGGCAGCTGAGTTTGGATTGGTTAAAGACTTAGAGGTGACATTTGCACTGCCTGTTTCCCTAGGTTGAATTTGATTTTGATTTGATTCTTTCGTAATGGCTACGTCTGTTGCATGTACTCAGTCTTGGCTTGGGTAAAATGAATCCGCTCTGCTTAATACAACATTGCACAAAATGTCCTAATTCCATAACCAAATCAAGCATGAGTGATGCCAGCTAAGATGAAGTTTTTTTAAAAAAAACTTGCAAACGTTGAGAACAGCTGTGGCAAGAAAGATGGTAAAATGGAGCAAACTTCATGATGGGATGGAATGGAATGGAATGGAATAGAATAGAATAGAATAGAATAGAATAGAATGGAATGGAATGGAATGGAATGGAATGGAATGGAATGGAATGGAATGGAATAGAATAGAATAGAATAGAATAGAATAGAATAGAATAGAATAGAATAGAATAGAATGGAATGGAATAGAATAGAATTCTTTATTGGCCAAGTGTGGTTGGACACACAAGGAATTTGCCTTTGTGCAAATGCTCTCTGTGTACATAAAAGAAAAGATACATTCGTCGAGAGTCAAGAATCATAAGGTACAACACTTAATAACAGTCATAGGGTACAATAAGCAATCAAATCATACTAGGAAACAATCAATACAGATCGTAAGGATACAAGCGACAATATTACAGTCATAACTTTGAAACAATGGATGGAAACTAGTCAAGGAGAGAAGCAACCTGGAATTAAGGAGAAACTTCCTAACAGTGAGGACAATTAACCAGTGGAACAGCTGGCCTTCAGAAATCATGGATACTCCATCACTGGAAGTTTTTAAGAAGAGGCTAGATAGTCACTTGTCTGAACTAGTATAGGACTTCTTGCTTGAGCAGGGGGCTGGACTATAAGACCTCCAAGGTCCCTTTGAGCTCTATTCTGATTCTGATGCAACTAGCCCATCACAAAGCTATGATAGGGTATTTTTCCCTGCAGTTTTTATTCCCATTATTGGCAGGGATACTGGTAATTTCAGATAGAAGCGGATATTGCAGACTATTGATTTCAACGTTATCTCACATCTCCGTTTTTTTTTAATGTTTTGCTGCAGAATTGGCCATCAAAAGCATCATAGCGCAGCTCTTGTAAATCCTGATGATTGGTGGGTGAATGTCCGGATTGTTTAATTATTTTGTCCAATGCTCTGTCTCCTTATTGTTCATTAAAGAAGAAAACCACACCTTTTAGAATTCTGCTTTCATTTCTTAAAGGCATTGCAGCATCACTTCAGGGAGTCCTCGACTTACGACTGAACTGAATCCAACATTTCTGTTGCTAAGTGAAACATTTGTTAAGGTTTGCCCTATTTTACGACCTTTCTCGCCACAGTTGTTAAGTGAATCACTACAGTTGTGAAGTTAGTAATGGTTGTTAAGTGAATCTGGCTTCCTCATTTGACTTTGGCAATTAAGTGCACACAATCCATGTGTGCACTTAATTTAGATTTGGGGAAACACCATTTAGGTTTTATTTGTTTATTGATTGATTGATTGATTGATTGATTGATTGTATGGTATTGTTAGCAGTTAGTACCCACCCTCTCCTAGAAAAATGAAATATTCTAGGAAATATTAAAAAGGCAGAATATTCCCCCTAAAAAGTAGTAGAAACTCAGAAGCAGAAACTCACCTCAGAAGCAAAAGCTCACCCCCACCTTTGTTAATGGGTGGGGCATTAAGGCCTGGGCCAGAATATTTTACATAACAAAGTTCTCCAGGTAGAACTATAGGAATTGTCTAAAGCCTTTTCATTACATCATCATCCAACAAGGCTCAACCAAGCCTGGAATTCAGGACAGCCTACAGAGTATTCCCTGCAGGGTCCCATGGGAGTCTAACAACCAATCAGAATACAACAAATCTCAACAGAGGATATAAAACCCAGGCACTCTCAGCATCTCAGCTCTTCCTTCTTCTTGAACTTCCTTCTTTGCAGCTCCAAGCCATGTGAACCTGCCCACCATTAAGCCATCTTTCCAAAGAGTCTCCATGTCTCCAGTGTCTTTTTCCTCACTTGGAACTGAACCCAGAAGGCTATTTCTTCCAACAGTATCTACAGTGGTCAGGAGATTCAATGCAGAAGATTAAAAATAAAATAAGAAGCAGGAAGTTGAGATACGTAAAGCATTGCCATATCTTTGGTGTACCACTAGGTGGAGGATAAAGGCTTTAGTTAGTGGCATCTGCAAATACAGTCGAATACATGGCTAAAGATTCCCGCCTGTGGTTGAATTCACTTTTCTCTTCTTTGAGAGGGACGGATTTATGCTCACCAGGAGAGAGAGGATGAAGGAAGCTTTCACCTCTCCGTTGAAGGATAAGAGGCTGTGGGCAGATCCACACTTTCTGCTTAGTTTCTTACCAGGATGGACCACGCATCATTCCCCGAGTATAAGACCTGATGATGTTGTCCTCTGTATGTTCATAGCCCATTTCAAGCACTTCATGCCTGTGTACTCCAGGTTCAATTAATCTGCTGTTTTCTTCAGAGCTTGGCTCCCTTCTGATAGGAGTGTCCAGCTGCAGCTGGTTGTGATGCCTCGAAGTCTCTTTCTCTTCCTTCCTCTTTCCTTCCCCTTCCTTCCTCTCTTTCTTCCCCTTTTGTGTCTCTCTTCCTTCTCCTTTCCTTCCTCTCTTCCTTTCCCTTTCCTTCCTCTTTTCTTTCCCCTTCCTTCCTCTCTTTCTTCCCATTTTTGTGTCTCTCTTCCTTCCCCTTTCCTTTCTTTCTTCCTTTCCCTTTCCTTCCCCTTTTCCTTCCCCTTCTTCCTCTCTTTCTTCCCCCTTTGTGCCTCTCTTCCTTCCCCTTTCCTTCCTCTTCCTTTCCCTTTCCTTCCCCTTTTCCTTCCCCTTCCTTCCTCTCTTTCTTCCCCCTTTGTGCCTCTCTTCCTTCCCCTTTCCTTCCTCTTCCTTTCCCTTTCCTTTCCCTTTTCCTTCCCCTTCCTTCCTCTCTTTCTTCCCCCTTTGTGCCTCTCTTCCTTCCCCTTTCCTTCCTCTCTTCCTTTCCCTTTCCTTTCTCTTTTCCTTCCCCTTCCTTCCTCTGTTCCTTCCTTTTTCCTTCCTCTTCCTTTCCCTTTCCTTCCCCTTTTCCTTCCCCTTTCTTCCTCCCTTTCTTCCCCTTTCCTTCCTTTCTTCCTTTCCCTTTCCTTCCTCTTTTCCTTCCCTCTTCCTTCCTCTCTTTCTTCCGCTTCTTCCTCCCCTCCCTTCCCCTTCTTTTCCTTTCAAGTTGAAGTAAGCTATACACCATACGTTGGTGCCGCAGTGGTTAGAATCAGTGGTGGTATTCTACTGGTTTGACCCAGTTCTGCCGAGCCGGTAGTGACAATGAGCAGCGGACACCAAACTGGTTCTGCCTGCTGCTCTGCTGTTAGGCCCACCCACCCACCCGGACTCCCATACTCACCTTTATTCCCTGCTTTTGAAGCGCAGCTGCTTTGCCCGGCATAGCAGAGTGCAGCGTAGCAGCTGGCTGAAGCGACTGGGAGAGTGCAGGCTTGCAGGAGGTGAGTTAGAATGCCCCTGCGCCTCGCAAATGCCTCTGCGCCTGCACAAAGTATGCATTTGGTGTGCGCGTGCATGCAAAGTGTGTGCATGCATGCCAAGCGTGCCCACCCAGCCACGCCCACTGAACCGATGGTAAAAATCTTCGCATCTCACCACTGGTTAGAATGCAGTATTGCAGGCTAACCCTGCCCACAGCCTGGAGTTCAATCCTGACTCAGGTTGACTCAACCCTTCCAGTCTTCCGAGGTTCGTAAAATGAGGAGCCAGATGATTGGAGGCAATATGCTGATTCTGCAAACTGCTTAGAGAGGGCTGTGAGGGGATATATGTCTAGAATAGAATAGAATAGAATAGAATAGAATAGAATAGAATAGAATAGAATAGAATGCTTTATTGGCCAAGTGTGGTTGGACACACAAGGAATTTGCCTTGGTGCAAATGCTCTCAGTGTACATAAAAGAAAGGATACATTCATCAAGAGTCAAGAATCATCAGGTACAACACTTAATGATAGTCATAGGATCCAATAAGCAATCAAATCATACTAGGAAACAGTCAATATAAATTGTAAGGACACAAGCGACAAAGTTACAGTCCTACTATCACAAGTGGGAGGGGATGGGTGATAAGGAGTGATGAGAAGATTAACAGTACTAGTAGTGTACTGTTAGTAAATAGTTGGACAGTGTTGAGGGAATTATTTGTTTAGCAGAGTGATGGCTTTAGGAAAACTTGTGTCTAGTTATTCTGGTGTGCTGTGCTCTATACCATTGTTTTGAGGGAAGGTGTTGAAACAGTTTATGGCCAGGATATGAGGGGTCTGTAAATAAATCTAAGTAGATCTACCTAAGAACAGCCTATTGCTTTGATTATTGTAGCATCGGAGCAGCTTCTGGGGTGATAAGACTTGATCAACTGAATGGGTCCTTGTTGAATCAACAGGGAGATTATTATTATTAGTATTTTAAATGTAGAGAATAGAACTGCCTGAATAGAGGGGAACAAAGGAAAAGGGAAAACTGTGTTAGTGTTGAAGGAAAAGTTAAATAATACAAAAGGGATATTTTAGAGGAAAACAGAGAATGCCTGCCTAGGTGGTATATTGACTAGCTGATTTGTTGCTACACTTCACAATTAGGCTATTCATTTTCTTGACAATACACTTTTAGACAGATAGATGTATCGGGTACCTGATAAATTGGCAGTCTGGAGCCAACCAACATGTAGTTTTATGTTTTATCACTTGAGCTGGTGTAGCCCCCATCATGTGTCCTTGGATATAGCTTGTTGCTGCTGTGTGGGGTCCTTAATGCTTTCTGAGCTTGGCTGTTTTCTTGCAGACATTTCATTACCCAACTAGGTACCACTATCAGTGCTACTAAGAAGTGGGGTTTGCTTTCATTTCATATACTAGTGACTTGCCCTGTCAGTGTTGATGAAAGTGGACATAATGGTTCTCTGATTGGGCTGTAGTTTATTCTTCGCTTGTTTGTCTGAGTTTGTAGTTTCTTGATCAGGGTATTGTTTGCTCCTTGACTGTTGGTCTGATGTTTCATTTTGGTGTGAATCTCTTGGTGTTGATAGCTGGTGAGAAGGTGTTTTTGTCTTCTTGTTTCCTTTTGGGGCTTTTTGATTGTCTCTTTTGAGTGAGGTGTAGATGTTGTTTATCTCTATGTGCCTGTTGATGGCTAATTTGCCAGAGTGCCAGACTTCCAGGAATTCTCTAATGGTTTTTTGACTTTTTAAAAAATTTCTCACCTACTGCTACTGTGTTTTTCCAAGGGATCCCCCTCTTAGTCTGTGTTTTATTTGGTTAATTCATTTTTCTTTATGTCTAAGGATGAGAAATGAGGATGGAAAGCAGTAAATCCAAGAAAAGGAAGGTTGGATAGGATACCACTCTGTAATATATTCTCTACAGTCCAAAGCTTCTCTTAGCCGTCTCAATATGACAGTTGCTTACTGATTTAATTCCTCTCTAGTTTCTCTAGCAGTAACTGCACAGAAATCAGAAGGGAGCATGCCTTGAGCTTAACTTCTTCAGACAGCAGGTTGCCTAAGACTTTGAACAGCACTGAGTTGAAAAATCTCCCACTCCAAAAAACCCTATTTCTGATGTATTTCACTTTATTTTTAGCTTTAAAAAATGTTCCTCAGTTGACCAAGTACATTTTATCAGAGCTCAGGCAGTTAATGACTGTGGTTATTTTTCTCTTGGGAAAATCAGCATAATAAATACTATTGACTCTGCTAATGAAGAAGAATGGAATTATTTGGAGTTGAATCGCTTTCAACCAATTGAGCCTAAAACCTATCCTTGCTTCTCTTTCTTCGCCTGTGTATCCCATCAACACCAATCAGAATCAGAACAGAGCTGGAAGGGACCTTGGAGGTCTTCTAGTCCAACCCCACCTTGCTCGAGCCATGTTACAACACATTAAAATTCATGCCATG
Source organism: Bungarus multicinctus (assembly GCA_023653725.1). Taxonomy (NCBI): domain Eukaryota; kingdom Metazoa; phylum Chordata; class Lepidosauria; order Squamata; family Elapidae; genus Bungarus; species Bungarus multicinctus. The sequence goes on from CM042850.1 coordinate 9,897,218, forward strand.
TTACATTACGGCACTTGATTCTTGCTGAAATGAAAACATCTCTCTGGATGTGAGTGAGACATAGCACGAAAGGAGCGAGACCTGTTGATTTCAAAGGAATTGGACTGATCAATTTTCAAACATTGCTTCAATTAAACGATAGCGATTGCAACATTAAATCATAAATAAAATCACAGAGTAGGCATCCCTAGCTTTGGGATGTGGGTAATGAATACACTTGGAAATTTGGTCACCCCACTTCCAACTTCAATTTTTCATTGTCTATTTCATGCACACTCACAGAATACCGAATAACAGAGAAGGGGCCTCACAGGTCTTCTAATCCAATCCCCTGCTTTGGGTAGGAAATCCTTCTTAATAACCCCCAGTGTTGGAGCATTCACAACTTCTGGAGGCAAATTGTCCCACTGATTAATTGTTCTTACTGTCAGGAAAATTTGTCCTGAAATTCTAGCTTGGATCTCTCTTGGATAAGTTTCCATCCATTATTACATACAACTGAAGTCAAACTGAACCTTCAGTTTCTAAAAATGATTCGGGAGGTAAGTTGATAGGCTGAGAAGTCTAATGGGTTCCAAGGAAAATGTCACACCGTTCTGTCATAAAAAAATATCAATAGGAAACAGACAGCAATACAAACAAAAATTCTTACTTTAAGATCAGAGGTTTATTGTTTCTAATAATTTGGAACATAAGAAATGAATAGATATGAAAGATATAATAGCAGTAATACACTTACATTAATAAGCCACTGCAATGGGGTCCAATGATATACAGCAGGACTGCCATAAATCAAAGGGCCCTAAGCTTATCTCCAATCCTATCCTTCATACTTTTCTTCTGACCGTATACACGCTTTACAACTTCACTAACTGCCATTTTCCTTAAACACCTGTGTAACTTACTTTCGGTCCTTCATTTCCAACACTTTCATTCTTCCTGTTTTAAACTTATCCATCCATGTGCATACTTTGCAAAAATACATTTTCACAGTTTAGTAACGGCTCAGCAGGATTACAAATAGTTCTGGTAGATTTTGAAACCATCCTAGTTGAAAACTTTGGTTCATGACTTTTTCTTCTGGGGCCTGCTATCACCCATAGGACTTATTGAATCTAATAGATCAATAAGCTGTATCCTTGATTCTCACAATTCAATGATGGGCTTAATGAAAACAGCTCAACTGGCAGATTTTATATAATTGAATAATAACGTTCATGATATGTCCCTACTTGATGTGATGGTTGCGTATTACATTACTTCATATGTCAAAAAGGAGATTCCTATCCGTGGATAAAGTCTTTGTATTCTAAGCTTTTCAGTGTATGCAGAGTTATCAAAATTAACAATTAAACCAAGGATTGAGCTTCTGTGAAGACACTCACAGGTTTGATTGCAACTGATGGAAAGGAGGTAGCCTTGATCCCCCCAAAACAAAATGAACAATTCTTGGAAGGTTTCTTGTGATTCTCTGCATGAGACAATTTTGATGGTCAACTGGAGGAAGCAATACATTGAGAAATCTTAGGGTGTCTTTCTTGGTTTTTGGAACCTGACATGCTCAGTGTATTATGAAAACTCAGAAAATGACTACAGGTAGTCCTTGACTTACAATAATTTATTTAGTCACCGTTTGAAGTTACAACGGCACTGAGAAAAATTACTTATGACCAATGGTGGGATTCAAATGTTTTTACTATTGGTTCTGTGGGTGTGGCTTGGTGGGCATGGCTTTGTGGCTTTGGTAGGGGAAGGTTACTGCAAAATCCCATTCCCTCCCCATTCCACTAACCTGCTTTCCAGCTCTGTTCTTCTGTGCAGGGCAACCAAAGAAGACCCAGCCAATCAGCTGAGACTCAGGAGGCAGAGAATAGATGGGCCAGTCGGAAGTGGTATTTGCCAGTTTGCTGAACTACTCAAAATTTCCGTTACCGGTTCTCCAGAACTGGTCAGAACTGGCTGAATACCACCTCTGCTTATGACCATTTTTCATACTTACAACCATTGCCGCTTTCCCAGGGTCACGTGAGCAAAATTCAGACAATTGGCCATGGATTCATATTTATGGTGGTTGCAGTGTCCCGAGGTCACGTGATCCCCTATTGCAGCCTTCTGACAAACCAAATCAACAAGGAAACCAGATTCATTTAACAACTGGGTTACTAACTTAACAACTGCAGTGACTCACTTAGCAACGGTGGCAAGAAAGGCCATAAAATGGGGCAAAACCCACTTAACAAATGTCTCGCTTTTTAGTCACAGAAATGTTAGGTTCAATTTCTTGCAGGGCTACCTCATTCTGTAACAGCTTTGTTCCTTATGCCATCCGTCTAGTAATCTTGCAAGATTAGTTTTTCTTGCTATGTACATGTCTACATCCAAACTAGACTGTGTGGTTTCTCTGTGCCATATAATATATGTGGGTATAGGCATAATTTTGTATTTATTTATATATTTTGGTCATGTTCATGTCATGTTCATTGGAGGTGTTGACCCTTTGAGAGCTGTATGCAATGAAATTTCATTTTAATGTATGTCGATGCATAGTGTTGTGGCCTGCCAGTGGCCAGTGGAGCTGGCAGCAGATTCGGACAGTGAGGAGGTTGGGGAGGAACATGGGCCAGTCCTGGAGTCTGGGGAAGGCTCTGACAAGTGCTCTGCATTGGAGGCAGAGTTGAGGCCAGGGCCATCTGACAGTTATCAGCTGCCCTCGGAGTCAGACATCAACGAGGCAGAAGAACAGCTGGAGCCTGTTTCCAGTGTGCGCATGCACAGAGCTGTTAGGAGAAGGGAACAGTTAAAGAATAAGGGTCGACTCGGGAGTAAAGGCTCAAGTGGATGGTGAATGGGCCTTCCCACAGGGAATAAAGAGGAGCGAATGGGGAGTGTTTTTTGCAGGAGGCAATTAGTTCAATTCATTAGAGCGAAGATCTGTTCCTGATTTCTTGTCAAATAATTGCTGCTACAGCGTGGCATTTGGAAGATATCAGCCTGGCAATAAAGGTCTGTAGTTGTGAAATCTCTTGAAAGACTGTTTGCTGGGACTTTGCTGGAGAGGAATTCACTTTAACCTAAATAAAAGGGGTTTGATCAGGACAAGGAATCTGCTTCATGATCTTGGGAAGCCCAGGTCAGAACACATACATTTAAAGTGACAATAAAGTTATTCTAAGTCTAATTGTCAGGGGCTATTTGTATTACACTTACTTATTTAACAGATAACAGATAATCAGAATTGGAAGGGACCTTGTAGGTCATCTAGTCCAACTCCCTGCCCAAGCAGGAGACCCTACACCATTTCTGACAGATGGCAGTCCAATCTCTTCTTGAAAGTCTCAAGTGATGGCGCTCCCACAACTTCTGAGGGCAAGGTGTTCCACTGGATGATTGTTCTCACTGTCAGAAAGTTTCTCCTTATTTCCAGGTTAAATCTCTCCTTGTTCAGTTCCCATCCATTATTCCTTGTCTGGCCTTCAGGTGCTTTGGAAAATAGCTTGACTCCTTCCTCCCTGTGGCAGCCCCTCAAATATTGGAAGACTGCTATCATGTCTCCCCTGGTCCTTCTCTTCACTAGACTACCCAAGACCCGTTCCTGTAAACATTCTTATATGTTTGCTCTTCTCTGTACTTTAGAAAAAGTCTCAACATCTTTTTTGTAATGTGGTGAACAGAACTGGATGCAGTACTCTAGGTATGTTCGAGTATGTTGAATGAACATAACCACTGACTACTCATAATTCCAATAGAACCTAAAACTCAACGATACCTTTTTTTCCAAATAATCCTGTTCCAAGAGCTCACTTTTGGCCTGGTTTTAAGCAAGGGATGGAATTTAAATTAAAGATCATGGCAACATCCCGAGACTCATTTAAGACTTTAATAGGATCCATCCATGTTAGATATCAAGGAGAATGTAACCAGACAAAGGTCTAAAGCTTTAATTTCACCCGCTTTGTAGTTTGGGATTTTATAATGGAACATTTACAATAAGTTTGAAAGCTGGTTAGAAGGTAATTTAAATTGGCATTCAGTCTAGCGTTTCCTCTCAGCCTGTTGTCATTGTTGCCCGTCTGTGATTATTCAGTAAAAAGCATTGATGTGTGTAAAACCCAGTTGGAATATTGTTTGGCCTCCAAGATGAGTTCCATAGTCAGCTGCAGTGAGGCATTTCGAATTTTCTTTGCGTTTTCTCAAACGTATTCTTGTTTTGTAAAAGAGGTTGGTTGGTTTTTTTTAAACATGGATATTTTCAGGAGGCTTCAGGAGGTTTATTTTTCTATTTATTTATTACATTTATTTTTGATTTGTCAATTGCTTACAAGATAATAGGTATAGGTATCAACATGAGTAAGAATACAGGAAATAGGTACGAATAAATGGGGACAATAGGACAGGGACAGTAAGCACAATGATGCATTTATGCACGCCCTTTACAGACCTCTTAGGAATGGGGTGAGGTCAGTAGTGGATAGTTTGAGGTTAAAGGAGTGGGGGGGTTAGAGGATGTAGCAACAGAGTCAGGTAGTGCATTCCAGGCATTGACCACTCTTGCTGAAGTTGTACTTTCTACAATGGAGTTTGGAGTGGTTAACATTGAGTTTGTATCTGTTGTGTGCTCTTGTATTGTTGCGGTTGAAGCTGAAGTAATCACTGACTGCTAGGACATTGTAGCAGATAATTTTATGTACTACAGTACGCTTAAGTCCAATCGTAGGCGGCATTGTTCAAGGTTGTCCAAGCCCAAAATTTCAAGCCTGGTGATGGAGGGTATTCTGTTGTGAGCGGAGGAGTGGAGTACTCTTCTCGTGAAATACTTCTTGACTCGCTCAATTATATTAATGTCCGATATGCAGTGCGGATTCCAGACAGTTTTTTGAAGTTCTTCCATGGACGTTTTTGAGCTTGGAACTGGTAGAAATGCCATTGGGGATATCATTGATTAAACCAACACACATTTCCATTAAAGGGAGTCCTCGACGTACGAACACAATTGAGCCCAAGATTTCTGTTGATAAGCGAGACAGTTGCTAAGTGAGTTTTGCCCCATTTGACGACCTTTCCTGCAACTGTTGTGAAATGAATCACTGCAGTTGTTAAGTTAGTAATACGGTTGTCCAGCGAATCTGGCTTCCCCTTTGAGTTTGCTTGTCCAAAAGTCTCAAAAGGAGATCACACGACCCTGGGATACTGCAACTGTCATAAGTGGATGATCATATGATTCTGGGAAAAGATGATCACATGACAAAAGGTGATCATATAACTCTGGGACAGTGTAATGGTCATAAATATGTACCACAATCTAAATTTTGTTCATAGACGATGTTGCAACAGTTGTAAGTGTGAGGAACAGTCATGTCACTTTTTTCACTGCTGTCGTAATTTTGAACAGTCATCAAATAAAAAATTGTAAGTTGAGGATTATGTCATATGTCATAATCTCTCTCTCTCTCTCTCTCTCTCTCTCTCTGTCATCTGTCTATATATCTATCATCTATCTGTCTATCACCTATCTGTCTGTCTGTCTTTCTGTCTATTCTCTTTGTCTCTTTCTTTCCATCTACCTAGATCTACTTGTCTATCTGTCTATTGTCTGTCTGTCTGTCTGTCTGTCTGTCTGTCTGTCTGTCTGTCTGTCTGTCTGTCTGTCTGTCTGTCTGTCTGTCTATCTATCTATCTATCTATCTATCTATCTATCTATCTATCTATCTCTATCTATCTATCTATCTTCTGTCTTTCTATCACCTATCTGTCTCTGTCTTTCCATCTATTCTCTCTCTCCATCTACCTAGATATCTCTCTATATACATATTTCTCTTCTCTCTCTCTCTCCTACTAGCTAGCTAGCTATTGCATATATATATATATCTTGAAACATTTATCAGCTAACAATTAATTGCACTGAAGATGAACCAGATGCTTTCTAACAGTTATAGCTATTGATAACATTTCTGCAACCATCTTGAGATTTCTGAAGAATAACCATCCAACAGTATCCTGGTCTCAACAGCAATCAGAATTATTGACCTGGTGGCCATTAACTGTACAAGTGATATTTTAATAGTACATGTGGTCCAATCATAGCTAAACTAAAAAAAAAGAATAGCACATTGCACCCAATTTTGCTGAAATTCTGTTTATGAAATGAAATTCAAAATTAATTTTTCTTTCATCCAATTGGTAAGAAAAATAAGGAAGAATTTTTCTTGATTTGTTCATTATGTGCCATCAACTAGCTGTTGACTCTCAGCAAGATAGGTTTTCTCCATGAAGCGAATTCTACTATATGACTCTAATTTGTACCTAAGTTGTACTATAAATGTAAAAGAGCAGACCATAAATGCTATATTTGTTTGTTAATGGAATCTTCAGGGGTGATTTGATAACTCCCGGAAGTTAGGATACAATCAAAGCATTATTTTTATTAGCATTCAGTCAACATTTTCTTGGAAAAGGCAAATGTAGGTCCAGTTCAAATGTCATGGTAAACAATTAGCTACTTCCGCTGGTGTTTAAATGTTGGTCATTACAAGAGGATGTTGTGCCTTAGACAAGAGAGCTGGAGAAAGGGATTCTTGTGTTGTCTATGAAAAACCAGGAAACAATAACCATTTCTAGCATCAGATGGCCCATCACAAGATCTCATGTGATGGCCTAATTTATCCCAAATTCCAACTGCACAATCCTCATAAGACTGCTAGGTCTTGCAATCTCACACTTTGATTGGACTACATTCCAACTCTCTCTCTCTCTCTCAAACACACCACACACACACACACACACACACACACACACACACACACACACCAGAAAGACACTCATGTAGAATCTGTTGTTTTGACTATTTTCATGGAAATATGTACTTAGGTGCTAGGATATCATCTATATATATCTTACTGTAACAGAAGGGATATTTATTTGCAGTAAATAGATGGCATCTATCTATCTATCTATCTATCTATCTATCTATCTATCTATCTACCTACCTATCTATCTATCTATCTATCTATTTATCATCTCTCTATCTATTCTATATATCTCATCTCTCTCTCTCATACACATACAGAGAGAGAGAGAGAGGGGGAGAGATGAGATAGATAGAAGACATAGATACAGAGATGATAGATGGATAGATATATCTATTTACTGCAAATAAATATCCTTCTGTTACAGTTATAAAAGTGCTCTCTCTCTCTCTCCTCCCCCTTCTCCCTCCCTCTTTGTTATATAGCTTTGAATTTCTCAATTTCTTAGCTGTATGGACATGGCTGGCTTGACTTTGAATGCTAAGAATCTCAGCCAATAGATGTGGCGAGTCTCTGATCAAGAAAAGCCGTTTTGTAGAAACATTCATCTCAATTAAAGAAGAGGAAACGGAATAACTAATTATGTTTTGCTATGAGCCAATTGTCTCATATCTGTGACTTATAAGACTTGGGAATTATCATGGTAGGAAAAGTTGATAAGAAATCGGCAAATCAGTTAGAAATCCTCAAAGGAAAATATGATGGGAATGTCACGAAGGTGCTTTTGATCTACATTAGCTTCTGAAATCTGTAGGTTTGCCTCTTCCAAATCTATGATCCCATTCAAGTATGTCAAATCTTCTGTGGGCCAATATAGATGAGAAAGTTTAGATTACTCCAACTCCTTAAAGCCCTTCTCCAGCCTCATATTTTACTAACCGTTTGCAGTGAGATATTCATTATGATAGAAATAATATTTTAAATTGACATTCATTTAAACAGATTAAACAGATATTCAGAGTTGGAAGGGACCTTGTAGGTCATCTAGTCCAACCCCCTGCCCAAGCAGGAGATCCTACACCATTTCTGACAAATTGGAGTCCAATCTCTTCTTGAAGGTCTCAAGTGATGACGCTCCCACAACTTCCGAGGGAAGCTGTTCCCTTGGTTGATTGTTCTCATGGTCAGAAAGTTTCTCCTTATTTTCAGGTTAAATCTCTCCTTGTTCAGTTTCCATCCATTATTCCTTGTCTGGTCTTGGAGAATAGCTTGACCCCTTCCTCTCTGTGGCAGCCCCTCAAATATTGGAAGACTGCTATCATGTCTCCCCTGGTCCTTCTCTTCACTAGACCAGCCATGCCCAGTTCGTGCAACCGTTCTTCATATGTTTTAGCCTCCAGTCCCCTAATCATCTTGGTTGCTCTTCTCTGCACTTTTTCTAGAGTCTCCACATCTTTTTTATAGTGTGGTGACCAAAACTGAATGCAGAACTCTAGGTGTGGTCTTACTAAGGCTTTATAGAGTGGTATTAGTACCTCACTTGATCTTGATTTATCAACAGATCCATGGACTCACACACTGATATTACTAATATGGCAAAATTTAATGTTAGAACAGTTGATGTGTTTAATATAGTCACTACCACACAAAAATATGATATGTTGAGACTCTGGAAAGGATGCAGAGAAGAAGAGCTACAGAAACAATTAGAAGACTGGAGGCTAAAACATACAGAATGGTTGCTGGAATTGGGTATGTCTAGTCTCGTGAAAAGAAAGACTAGGGGGTGACATGATAACAGTATTCCATTATTTGAGGGGCTCCTACAAAGACAAGGGTGTCAAGTATTCTCCAAAGCACCTGAAGGCAGGACAAGAAACAATGGATGGAAACTAATCAAGGAGAGAAGCAACCTGGAACTAAGGAGAAATTTCCGAAAGGTGTCAGCAATCAATCAATGGAATAACTTGTCTCCAGAAGGTGTGGATGCCCCATCACTAGAGGCTTAAAAAAAAAAAAGATTGGACAACTATTTGTCTGAAATGGTATTGGGTCTCCAGGGGTTGGACTAGAACAGCAGTCGCCAACCGGTGGGCCATGAGAAAATTTTGATGGGCTGCAGAGAAATCTCACCCCCAGAGCACCCCCCCAAAGCAATTAATCCAGGCTGCACAGAAACACAAGGTTGCTCAGCCCACATGGCCTGCGGGAACCCTCCCTGCCCACTCACTCCTTACCCAGCAAACTTGTCTGCTAAGTTGCTATTTTTCCTTTGTCCGACCATCATCTGTTCTGCTGCACCAGGAGATTTAGGTTAGTTAGGAAGCAGGAAATGGTTGGATTTCTTGCTTTCTAGCTAAGCACAGCCAAACCTCCCTTAGGACTGAAGATTTTTTGCAAGCAAATTCAATGCAGACTCACAGCAAGCAAATTTGAGAGACTGAGCTAGCCGATGGTAGATAGATCACTGAATGATTCTGTGAGCAACTCAATCTTCCTGCTTTGCCTGATTTTGGATAAAAGTTGCTTTTTTAAAATAAAAATTTCAATATTTACATACATGGTGTGTTGTAAGTTAATTTTGTGAGTTTGCTTGCAAGCAAATTTTATGTGACAGACTGAGCTAGGTAATGGCAGATAGATAAATTTCTGAATGAATCTGTGATTCTGTGAGCAACTCAATTTGCCTGTCTGCTTTGCCTGATTTTGGGTAAAAGTTGCTCTTTTTTTATAAAAAATTCAATATGTATATAAATATTCATAATATTTACATACAAGCCATGCCCAGCCAGTCACATGACCACCAAACCACACCCACAAATTAGGCCACGCCCACAGAACCAGTTAGTAGTCCCTGGGATCTAAAATTATGAGTTTGGTGGTCCCTGAGGTCCAAAAATTTGGCGACTCCTGGACTAGAAGACCCCCAAGGTCCCTCCAAACTCTAGTATTCTAATATATTCTCTGTTCTAATATATTGTTTAGTTTAGATTCAAGCCTTGCCAGATTTCTCCGTTTGAAATGAATCCTAAGTAAACATAAACATCTTTTGTTTTGCCTCTTGATAGTCCTACATTTTTTTCTTTTTTAATTTAGCTTGTAGAAATTTACACTGTTCATCCTATGGGATAGCAGCTTTATTTGTTTAGATTGTTTACTTATGCTAGCGTGCATCCAGAAGTCTGTAATTTTTATGGTGGTGGTGCAGCTACAGGAGTCACTCAGCCTGTTTAATCATGTTCGGCTGACAACAGAGAGACTCTTGTGCAGAAATGTGTGTGTGTGTGTTTGTGTGTGTTTGTATATGCATGCAAATGATGAAACGTGGCTGATAATATCACCGCGACGATGCTGCAATTAACTGAATGACCATAACTGAGCCCAACATTTCTGTTGTTAAGTGAGATGTGTCAACTCATAAAACTCATTCCTAGGCCTGTTTTAGTAGTTGTCATTAAAAAAAAAGGGAGGGGAGAGGAAGGAAATCTGGAAGAGCCGTTGAAAGCGAAAGTACATTCCAACTCTTTATCTTTAAAAGATTGTAACTAAAATACCAGAGTTTTTGCCCACGAATATATTTAATTGGAGAATGTGAATAACGACACCCAGCCTGTGAACTGCTCAGTTGGAGAATCTGGTTGATGAGACACCCAGGCGGGAAACAGGGTCAGAGGGGACTGTAAATGAAGTATGCCAGAGTTGGCTTCATACAGGGCAGTGCCAGTATGTTGCCTCTAATGAATCCTTTGAAGTTGGTTGAAGTTTGGCTCGAGAATCATGATTTAATTAGAGCGATTGCTGGAATCCTGACAAGACGTTTGTTAAGTGAATTTTGCCCTATTTTACTACTTTTTCTTGTCACTGTTGTTAAGTGAATCACTGCAGTTGGTAAGTTAGTAACCCGGTTGTTAAGTGAGTCCGGCTTCCCCATTGTCTTCGCTTCTCAGAAGGTTGCAAAAGGGGATCACGAGACCCCAGGACACTGCAATTGTCAACTGTCAAGTTGCCAAGGGTCTGAATTTTGATCACATGACCAGGGAGATGCTGCAATGGTTGTTAAGTGTGAAAAATGGTCATAAGTCACTTCAAACAGTCACTAAATGAACTGTTGAAAGTTAAGGAGAACCAATAGTGGAAATTTTGAGTAGTTTGGAGAACTGGCAAATCCCACCTCTGACTGGCCCCGCCCCCATCTATTCTCTGCCTCCCATTGAGTCCCAGCTGATCGGCTGGATCTCATTTTGTTGCCCTGCACAGGAGAACAGAGCCGGAAAGCAGGTTAGTGGGGTGGGGAGGGAATGGAGATTTTACAGTATCCTTCCCCAGCCACGCCCACCAAGCCACGCTAACAGAACTGGTAGTAAAAATTTTTTAATCCCACCCACTGTTCGCTAAGGGCATGATTGTGCCAAAACGCAGAAACAAGTGTCAGGTTTTGGCAAAACCGTCATAAATCATGTTCACAGGACTATTAGATGTTGCAAATGGGCACAAATACGTTTGTGTTACCAAAGGGCCCGAAGAATGCTGGGTTTTGCTGACCGTGGGAACTTCAGATCTGGGTCGTAAGTCTCCTTTTTTCAGGTAGATTGTAACTTTGAACAGTTGCTTAGCGACCAGACATAAGTTAGGGGATATCTACAACCTGGATGTGATTCTTTGCAAAGCTAGGATACTACCTGGCCCATTTTCCAGAATGTGTTGTCCTCTGCAAAAGAAGAGATCTGCCTTCTGTTTCATTTTTATTGGAAGTGACACGATCCTGTCCCTGCTATCCATCAATTTTAATCAGAGGTGGGATTCAAAAATCCCAACAACCGGTTGGTTGTCTGCCCGATTGCTGGGTGGACGTGGCCATAGTGGGCGTGACCTTCCAAGAGCTCATTTTCCACCCGCCCCAGACTCCAAAGGCTTTCCTCAGGCCTCCGGAAGGACAAAAACAGCCTCCCCCGGGCTCCGGAGGCCCTCTGGAAGCTGGAAATAGGCCCATTTCCAACCTTCTGGAACTTCCGGGAGGGCTGTTTTTTACCTTCCCCAAGCTCCAGAGGCTTCCTTCGAGCCTCTGGGAGGGTGAAAACAGCCTCCCCCGGGTTCCAGCCCTCCTCTGGAAGCTGGAAATAGGCCTGTTTCTGGCCTTCTGGAACTTCCAGAAGGTCCGTTCCTGCATTTACCGGCATCCAAAATGGACTCCATGGAGACTCCTGGGAGGAGCGGGGTAGGGTGGGCGGGGCCAGCGAGTTGGTTCAACTGCTGGTTTGGTGAACCGGATATAAATTTCACAAACCGGCTGAATCCCAGCCCTGATTTTAATCCCCCCAAACAGTCATTTTGCCACCTTAAGCAGCTTCTCTTGGTGCATAACATCTAAAGATTTATTTATTTATTAGTTTTCTATACCGCCCCTCTCTCTGCAGGGACTCAGGGCAGTGTACAGCCAAAGTTAAAAAAATAGTACAAATACAATATTTAAAAAACAATTTAAAAAGATTAAATATGGTGGCTCAAAGATAAAACTCAATCAAGAGTATAAAAGACTAAAACCAATTAAAACCATTTTAAACCCTATAAAACCCTAGGCCCGACTGGCTTGATGAAATAAGTATGTTTTCAATGCGCGCCGGAAGGCCAAAAGGTCAGGGATGGTCCTCATCTCTGGGGACAATTCGTTCCAGAGGGAGGATGCCCCCAAGGAGAAGGCCCATACCCTCGGGGTCGCCATCCATCCAGCCGGTGGCACCCTGAGGAGGCCCACCCTATGGGAGCGTACTGGGCGACAGGAGATCGATGACGGCAATAGGCGGTCCCGTAAGTACCCAGGTCCCAAGCCATGGAGCGCTTTAAAGATAGTCATTAACACCTTGAATTGCACCCAGAAGGCTACCGGGAGCCAATGCAGCTCACGCAAGAGTGGTGTAACATGGGAGCTCCGAGAAGCCCCCAAAACCACCCGCGCTTCAAAGATCTTCCAAATGACATTGTGTTCCAGTTTCTTCATACTCAATTTCAACAAGTTAGCATGGTTTGCCTTTAATAAACCTGTGGAAGAGAAGAATTCATGTTTCTGAGCTTCCAATTTCCAGTTTCTTTCTGACTACATTCAAGGTGTTAGCCATCACCTTTAAAGGTCGATATGGCACAGGACCAGGTTATCTGCAGGACCATCTTATCAACCAAGTCAGATAGGGTAGGCACACTCCTAATCATAATCTTCTTTTAATGACCCCATAATCCCTTGTGGAATGGAGTCTGGTCAAGTGAATGGAGCTGAGTGTTTACTGGCCGGATGCCCTTCTTTTTGCCAATGTGGAGTTTATTTTCAGCAGATACATTCTCATTGATGGGCGCACTCCTAATCCTTTCCCCTAAATATTGCCATCTGACAGGACGTAGGAAACAGGCCCTTTTCCGTGGCAGCCCCTGTCCTGTGGAACTCTCTGCCCCCTGAAGTCAAGCAGGCCTCCACCCTCATAATCTTCTAGCTTGGAAGATCTGGCTTCCCTCCCAAAATGCTCAAAGAAGATTGGATAGTTGCACATTAAAAGGTTGACCTGGCACCAGGTTTTCCTTGTTTTTAATGTTTAAATCTGCTTAGTTTTAAATATGTTTTTATATGTCCTGCCCCTTTTCAACAGGCAAGTGATGACAGGAATGGAGTTTGCATTATAAGTGTGATGCTGCTTTAGTTATTACACACACAAATACACACACACACACCCTTTGCAGATCCTCTGGTTTAAAGCATCTATATTTCAAATGTTAAGCAAATTACAAATTACCCTTATTATTTTGCAGCTATTCCTCACGCTTACCTCCAAAGTTGTCCCTAGAGACTCACCAACATTTCTTTCTTTCTTGTATTTGTTTATTCAAAGTTTCAAAAAATAATTTTAAAAAAGAGAAACATGTTCTCACATTTTGCAACGTTTTCATAACAATGTACATATCTATTAGTGCCAATTAAAGTCATTTGCTACAAGTAAATCTGTAACTTATTTCCTAAATCCTTACTTATTTATGTTATTATTACATTATAATACAATATTTATTTATATTACTTTACATATATACATAACTATATATACATTTATCCTTATTCCTATTTTTCTTTAGTATTTCTTTGTCATTTTCATTAGACATCTTTAATTCCTTTTTATTCAACCATTTGTACCATATATTCCATATATTCCATATTATAAAAAAAATCTCCCTCTTCCTTATTTTTTAATAGCATGGTTAATCTGATCAATTCTACGTATTGGTGAATTTTATTAATTATTGCCAGATTTGTGGGTATCATTGTTGATTTCCAATTTTGGGCAAGAGCTACCCTTGCCACTGTGATGATATGTAATATTAGATGCTGGTGTTTTTTGTTCCATGTTGGTTCTGACATTTCCAATAAGAAGGTCTCTGGGTTAAATTTAATCTTTAGTTTTGTCATCTTTTCTAGCCATACCTGTATCTTAAGCCAGTACTTTCACGCTTGAGGACATGTCCACCACATGTGAAAATATGTTCCCTGGCTATAGTTGCACTTCCAACATTTAGGTGACAGATTGGGGAACGTTCTAGTTAATCTTGCTTGTGGGAGGTGCCAATGATAGAACATTTTATAAGTATTTTCTTTATATAAAACTGGTAACATTAATTTATAATTAGTTTTCCATATTCATTCCCATTGTTCTAATTGAATATCGTGGCCACAATTTTTGGCCCATGTTATCATATTGTCCACCCACCAACATTTCTAAATACCTTTTCACTTCTGCAGCCTGGATGATTTCTTTCTTTCATCTTTAAAAATCCTTCTTTTGTTCCTGAAAGAGCCCCTTTTGACTTTGGCAAATGATACTGTGCTGAAGTTTAGGTCTCTTCTTTTCTTTTACTGAGGTCTTGTATTCATATTCCAGATGTCTTACATAGCTTTTTCCTATTTCTTTAACTCTTTGTTCTTTTCGATAGTGCTGGTCTCACTTCTGAGTTTCTCCCCAATTCCAGCAGCTGCCTTCTTCTGTTGCCAAGGTAACATCCTTCCTTCTCTCACTTTCTGCTTAGGCTGGTAAGAATCCATGCAGCCCCTAAGATCTTGGCAGCCTTAAACTTTATTTGTTTTCAAGATTTATTGGCTGGCTTCCCTGATTTACATGCTGCCTTTTGGCTTGAAGGACACAATTAAGGTGGCTTAACCTTGAAAACAACTCCCCAGTCAACACACAAGCATAATTTAATTATTATCAAATTGTTCTCATGAGAACACAGAACATGGAATAACAGGGTTAGAAGGGATCTTGGAGATCTTCTAGTCCAACCCTCTGCTCAAACAAGAGACCCTATGCCATTCTGGACAAATGGCTGTCCAGTCTCTTCTTGAAAAACTCCAGTGATGGAGCACCCACAACTTCTGGAGGCAAGACGTCCCAATGATAGATCGTTTTCACAATCAGGAAATTTATTCTTAGTTCCAGGTTGGATGTTTCTTTAATGATCATCCACACATACTTCTTGTCCTACCCTCATGAGCTTTCTTCCCTTCCCTTCCCTTCCCTTCCCTTCCCTTCCCTTCCCTTCCCTTCTCTTCTCTTTATTATTATTATTATTTATTAAACTTTTATATCACCCCTTCTCCCAAATAGGGACTCGGGGCGGTGAACAGCCTTAATAAAACTGTACAATCCATAAATATTTTTAAATAGATTAAAAAATTATTAAATTAATGGCTGAATTAAGAATACAGAAAACCCATAAAAACCCGATAAAAATTTAAAAATTAAAACCCTTCTAATGACACTAGGCCAGATCGGCCTGCTGGAAAAGGTGGGTCTTCAGCGCGCACCAGAAGGTTCGCAGGTCAGTGATGGCTCGTATCTCAGTAGGTAGCTCATTCCAGAGGGAAGGTGCCCTCGCAGAGAAGGCCCGCACCCACTGAACCGCCAGCTGGCATCGCCCAACCAGCGGCACCCCGAGGAGGCCCACCCTATGGGAGCGCACTGGCCGGCGGCAGGCCGATGGTGGCAGCAGGCAGTCCCGTAAGTACCTGGGTCCCAAGCCATGGAGCGCTTTAAAGGTGATCACCAACACCTTGAATCGCACCCGGAAGGCCACCAGAAGCCAATGCAGCTCATGCAGGAGCAGTGTAACATGGGAGCTCCGAGAAGCCCCCAAGATCACCGGCGCGGCCGCACTCTGCACCAGCTGAAGCTTCCGGACGCTCTTCAAGGGGAGCCCCATGTAGAGAGCATTGCAGTAGTCTAGGCGGGAGATGACAAGGGCAGAAGTGACCATGCGCAATCTCTTCTCTTCGACAGCTCCTCAAGTACTGGAAGGCCACACAACCAGAAACACGTTCCATGGATACCTTCTTCAAGGTTGTATCCCAGGCTTCTGGGACCAACGGCAGAGGCGTGATCTCTACAGCCCCCAAAGTGCTCCATTGGAGAATGAAATTTATGACACACTATGGGGGGAGGGGGGAACAGTGTCATAGATGGGCCATAAATTACATGAGGCAGAGCTGACTTCATTTGGGTATGTGCTGACATGTTGCTCCTAATAAATAACTGGATTGTTTTTTGAAAACTTGGCTCGAGGCCCATGGTTTAATTAGGGCATCATTTGGAACCCTGACAACCACTATCATGTCACCCCCTAGTCCTTCCCTTCATTAGACAAGACATACCTAGTTCCCTCAATCATTCATTTGCCTGCTTCTTGTATTGGCTGATTAAGGGGTACAGGAAGTCCATGATGAATGATTGAAGGAGCTAAGTATATCTAGTCTATTGAAGAGAAAGATTAGTGATGACATGATAACAGTCTTCCAGTATTTGAGGGGTTGTCACAGAGAAGAGGGGATTGACTTATTTTCCAAAGCATCTGAGGGCAGCTTGTTAAAGAGAGAGCCAGCCTAGAAGTTAAGGAGAATGTTCTGACACTGAGAATCAGTGGAACAGTTTGCCTTCCAGAGTTGTGAGTGCTCCATCACTGGAGGTTTTCAAGAAGAGATTGGACAACCCTTTGCCTGGAATGAAATAGGGTTTCCTGCATGAGCAGAGAGTTGGACTAGAAGACCTCCAAGTTCCCTTCCAACTCTGTTATTCTGTTAAGTTGGGGATTACCTGTATATTTTTTTGATACTGTCGACCACAGTATCTTATTGCAGCGGTTGGGGGGGTTGGGGGTTGGAGGCACCGTATTACGGTGGTTCTCCTCCTTCCTCTCCAACCGCTCGCAATTTGTGTTGACGGGGGGGCAGAGATCGTCCCCAAGGCCCCTGCTTTGTGGGGTGCCTCAGGGGTCGGTGCTCTCGCCCCTGCTGTTCAACATTTATGTAAAGCCGCTGGGTGAGATCATCCGTGGCTTTGGGGTGGAGTTCCATCAGTACGCTGATGATACTCAGCTGTACATCTCCACCCCGGGCCACCCCAACGAAGCCGTCGAAGTGATGTCCCGGTGCCTGGAGGCCGTACGGAGTTGGATGGGTCGTAACAGGCTTCGTCTCAACCCGGCCAAAACCGAGTGGCTGTGGTTTCCTGCGCCCAGATACAGCCAGCTTATTCCTTCGCTGGCCGTGGGGGGAGAGGTTTTGACCCCCGTGGAAAGGGCACGCAACTTGGGTGTCCTCCTGGATGTGCGGCTGTCCTTGGAAGAACATATCGCAGCCGTCGCCAGGGGGGCTTTTTATCAGATTCGTCTGATTTACCAGTTGCGGCCCTTTCTGGATCTGGGCGCACTTCGCACAGTCACTTCCGCCCTCGTTATCTCCCGCTTGGATTATTGCAATGCTCTCTACATGGGGCTCCCCTTGAAGAGTCTCCGGAGGCTGCAGTTAGTCCAGAATGCAGCCGCGCGGGTGATCGTGGGCGCCCCTCGAGGCGCACACGTAACACCACTTCTCCGCAGGCTGCACTGGCTTCCTGTGGCCTTCCGGATTCGATTCAAGGTGGTACTGATGGTATTTAAAGTGCTCCATGGCTCGGGACCTGGGTACTTACGGGACCGCCTGCTGCCATCAACAACCTCCCGCCGCCCAGTACGCTCCCACAGGGTTGCCCTCCTTGGGGTACCGCCACCTGATCGTTGTCGACTGGCGGCCCCGAGGGTGCGTGCTTTCTCTGTGGGAGCGCCCTCCCTGTGGAATGATCTCCCCCCGGAGATACGAGCCATGACAGATATCCTCTCCTTCCGGCGTGCAGTTAAGACCCTACTTTTTAAACAGGCTGGCCTGGCCCAGTAAGGGTTTAAGGGGTTTTAGTAAATAGGGTTTTTTAAATTTTAACTTATTTTTAAAATTTTTGGGATACAGCCATACTTATGTTTAATTTGGTTTTAAATTCTATTTAATTTTGTATCTCTGTATTTTATGTATTTATTAGGCTGTACACCGCCCCGAGTCCCTTTTCGGAGAGGGAGCGGTATAGAAATACGATTATAAATAAATAAAATAAAATAAATTTTTTTCCAGAAGTCTACATTAGTGCTTTGTATGGCTTCAGGAACTCCTAGACTCATGGAATTCTTTACTGGCCAAGTGTGATTGGACACACAAGGAATTTGACTTGGTGCAAATGCTCTCAGTGTACATAAAAGAAAAGATACGTTCATCGAGAGTCAAGAATCATAAGGTACAACAACACTTAACAATAATCATAGGGTACAATAGCAATCAAACCATACTAGGAAACAGTCAATATAGGTCATAAGGATACAAGGGACAAAGTTACAGTCATACAGTCATACAGTCACAAGTGGGAGGGGAGGCCGATAAGGAGTGATGAGAAGATTAATAGTAATAGTAGTGCAGACTTTGTAAATAGTGGGACAGTGTTGAGGGAATTATTTGTTTAGCAGAGTGATGGCAAAAGACCATTTATCACACACAGTCTATAGCAACGTAAGTGTGGGTTAATAAATAATAATAATAATAATATTTATTTATATACCGCTCCTCTCCCGAAGGACTCGGAGCGGTGCACAGCCATACAATTAAAACATTAAATATATAAAAGTTAAAAGTATATAAAATATATAAAAGTTATATATTACATATATAAAAGTTGAATAACTCTGGAGGTGGAATTACCTAACGAAGGCCTTTCTCATGCAGATTGGCAAAGACTTCCATAGACAACACAATGTGCTCATTCTCTCACCAATAACACAGCAAGTCTAAATGCTGTTGACTGATTGGGGCATATGGAGAAAGCTATGAGTTCAATCTGCACCAGCAGCTTGGAAGGATGTGTGGTGAGAAGCAACCCTGGTGTCACTACAGGTCCTGGCTAAAGAGATGAAAAGCTAGGTATCAACCACATTCCCACCTACAATTTCCACACCAACTAGTTTTGTTGGTTTGTTTCTTTAAAGTCTTCTACACGGCTATATTGTGTTTGGGCCCAATTACATCCTGGAATGAACTTCTTCCCATTGAATTCCAATGATGGCTTATAACCGGGAGTGGGCTGCTGGAGGGGTTCGCAGGCATTCGGGAGAGCCCCTAGCTAAGATTCTGTGCGGTTCAGAGAACTCCCAAATCCCACTCCTGGCTGGCCCTGCCCATCCTGCCCCTCCCTTCCCAGGAGTCCCCACGTGGCCCGTTTTGGATGCAGGTCAGTGCAGAGCATGCACGGAGGCTCTGGATGGGTGAAAAATGGGCCTCTTGGAAATTCGGGAAGTTTCCCGCTTCTAGAGAGCCTCTGGAGGCCATTTTCACCTCGAGAGCCCGGGGACAGCGAAAACACCCCCTGTGGTGCAGGAGGCCAACTAGGCCCTGCCCACAATGGCCATGCCCATCCAGCAATCAGGCAGCGAACTCGTTGCTAAAATTTTGGAAGCCTACCCCTTGTTTGTAACTCGAACAAAACCTAGACACGAATGCTCTTTCCTTTTTATTAATAAATTTTATTGAATAAGCATTAAAAACACCCGGAAGGCCACCAGAAGCCAATGCAGCTCATGCAGGAGCGGTGTAACATGGGAGCTCCGAGAAGCCCCCAAGATCACCGGCGCGGCCGCACTCTGCACCAGCTGAAGCCTCCGGATGCTCTTCAAGGGGAGCCCCATGTAGAGAGCATTGCAGTAGTCTAGGCGGGAGATGATGAGGGCAGAAGTGACCGTGCGCAATCTCTTCTCTTCGACAGCTCCTCAAGTACTGGAAGGCCACACAACCAGAAACACGTTCCATGGATACCTTCTTCAAGGTTGTATCCCAGGCTACTGGGACCAAGGGCAGAGGCGTGATCTCTACAGCGCCCAAAGTGCTCCATTGGAGAATGAAATTTATGACACACTAGGGGGGGAAGGGGGAACAGTGTCATAGATGGGCCATAAATTACATGAGGCAGAGCTGACTTCATTTGGGTATGTGCTGACATGTTGCTCCTAATAAATAACTGGATTGTTTTTTGAAACTTGGCTCGAGGCCCATGGTTTAATTAGGGCATCATTTGGAACCCTGACAACCACTATCATGTCACCCCCTAGTCCTTCCCTTCATTAGACAAGACATACCTAGTTCCCTCAATCATTCATTTGCCTGCTTCTTGTATTGGCCATCGTTTTAGCCATACAAGCTATAGTATAGGGATACATATAACAGTTACTTTCCTTTTTCCCTTATGTTATTTATTTTATTATTTATTTATTTATTTATTTATTACATTTATATACCGCCCTTCTCCCAAGGGACTCAGGGCGGTGAACAGCTCATCTAAAAACCCCACAAATATAAAAGTTAAAAAATAATTAAATATTAGAATTAGCTGCAATTAGAAAAACCCCCCCCACCCTTAAAACCCAATTTAAATTAAAATGGAGATCAAAATTTAAAATCATTCTTTCAGCCCAGGCCGGCCTGCTCAAAGAGCCAGGTCTTTAACGCGCGCCTGAAGGCCCTCAGGTCCGTGCCGGTACGAAGTTCCGGTGGCAGAGTATTCCAGAGGGCGGGGGCACCCACAGAGAAGGCCCTACCCCTTGGCGCCGCCAGACGACACATAGCGGCCGACGGCACCCGGAGCAGTCCCTCCCTGTGGGAACGCACCGGCCTGTTGGAGAACGTTGGTAGAATGCAATCCTGAAGGTAACCTGGTCCCATGCCATGGGTCGCCCTAAAGGTCAAAACTAGAACCTTAAAGCGAACCCGGAGAGCCATCGGCAACCAATGCAGCTCGCGCAGGAGAGGCGTCACATGGGCGCTACGCGACGCCCCCATAATCACCCTCGCGGCTGCATTTTGCACCAACTGGAGTCTCCGGATGCTCCCCGCAGGGAGCCCCATGTAGAGGGCATTACAATAGTCCAGGCGAGAGGTGACAAGGGCCTGAGTGACCGTGCGCAGGGCGTCCCGATCCAGGAAGGGCCGCAACCGGTAGATCCGACGGATCTGATGAAACGCCCCCCTGGAGACGGCCGCGATGTGATGGTCAAACGACAGCCGTACATCCAGGAGGACTCCCAGGTTGCGAGCCCTCTCTGTGGGGGGCAGAACCTCCCCCCCAATAGCCAGCGTAGGTGTCAGCCGGCTATATCGGGGCGCCGGGAACCACAGCCACTCGGTCTTGGATGGGTTGAGCCGAAGCCTGTTCCCGCCCATCCAGTCCCGCACGGCCTCCAGGCACCTAGACATAGTCCCCACAGCATCGTTGGGGTGGTCCGGAGTGGAGATGTACAGCTGGGTGTCATCTGCATACAGATGACATCTCACTCCAAGACCACGGATGATCTCGCCCAACGGCTTCATGTAAATGTTGAACAGGAGGGGAGAAAGGACCGACCCCTGAGGCACCCCACAAACCAGGGGCCTAGAGGTGGACCTCTCCCCCCCCGCCAACACAAATTGCGAACGGTCAGAGAGGAAGGAGGAGAACCATCGGAGGACGGTTCCACCAATCCCCAACCCCTCCAACCGTCGCAATAAGATACTATGGTCGATAGTATCAAAAGCCGCCGAGAGATCTAATAGGACCAGGACAGAGGAGAACCCTCTGTCACGAGCCCTCCAGAGATCATCAACCAACGCGACCAATGCCGTCTCAGTGCTATGTCCAGGCCTGAAGCCCGATTGGAACGGATCGAGGTAAGTTGCTTCCTCCAGGTACTGGGGGAGCTGACGTGCCACCACACTCTCAACAACCTTCGCCACGAAGGGAAGGTTGGAGACTGGACGATAGTTATTTAAAATAGCTGGGTCCAGGGAAGGCTTCTTGAGGAGGGGGCGCACCACCGCCGCCTTCAGGGCGGTAGGGAGCACCCCCTCTCTCAAAGAAGCGTTAACAATCCCCTGGAGCCAGCCTCGTGTCGTCTCCCTGGCAGCCGAAACCAACCAGGAAGGACACGGGTCCAATAAACAGGTGGTGGCATTCAGACCCCCCAGCAACCTGTCCACACCCTCAGCGGTCACAGGATCGAACTCCCCCCAGATAACACTCTCAAGACCTGCCCCGGACACCTCCCCCGGGACCACCCAATTGGAGTCGAGCCCTTCCCGAATCTGAGCGATTTTATCATGCAGAAATCGGGAAAACTCCTCTGCTCTACCCTGCAAGAGGTCATCCCGCGCTCTCGGCTCAAGTAGAGAGCGGGTCACTCTAAACAGGGCGGCAGGCCGATTTTCTGCTGATGCAATAAGAGCGGAGAAATACGAAGATTTCGCCGCCCCTATCGCCACAAGGTAAGTCTTAATATGAGATCTCACCTGTGTTCGGTCAGACTCAGAACGGCTCGCCCTCCAAATGCCCTCAAGACGTCTTTTTCGGCACTTCATCTCCCGTAGCTCCTCCGTATACCACGGAGCCAAATGGGATCTGTGCCGAGTCAGAGGTCGCATAGGCACAACTCGCTCTAGGGCCCCGGCGGCCAACCCCTCCCAGGTGGCCACCAGGTCCCCAGGCGAGCTGAGAGCCAGAGATTCAGGAAATGGCCCAAGCTCCCTCTGGAACCGATCCGGATCCATTAGGCGCCTGGGGCGGAACCATCTAAGTGGCTCCGCCTCCCTGCGGTGGGGGGTAGCGGAACAGAAATCCAGCCTCAGGAGGGAATGATCTGTCCATGACAAGGGTGTAATAACTAAGTCCCCCCAATTACAGTCATTCAACCACTGCCCAGAGACAAAAATCAGGTCCAGCATGTGACCTCCCACGTGAGTGGGGGCAGAAACTAACTGGGTCAGGTCCATGGCCGTCATGGAAGCCAAGAACTCCCGGACCAACCCCGAGGTTTCACCGAGCGATGGCAGGTTGAAATCCCCCATGACTAAAAGCCTTGGGGTCTCAACCGCCAGCCCGGCTATTACCTCTAGGAGTCCGGGTAGGGCCGATGAGACGTGGCAGGGAGCCAGGTACGTCAACAAAAGACCCATCTGAACCCCTTGCCCCCACTTCACAAAAAGAGATTCACAGCCAGCCGTCTGAGGGACAGTGGCCTCCCTAGGACAAAGGACTTCCTTTATAAGCACCGCCACCCCACCGCCCCTTCCCTGAGCCCTAGGCTGGTGAAATGCAAGGAAACCTGGTGGGCACATCTCAACCAGAGGGACCCCTCCCTCTGGGCCCAACCAGGTTTCGGTGACACCTACCAGGTCCGCGGCCTCCTCCTGAGCCAACTCCCAGATCAGGGGAGCCTTATTAACCACGGACCTGGCATTGCACAACAGCAGCCGGGTATTCAGGGCCTGAGATTCCGGACAACCAGGACTGCAGGATGGGTAAGGAGGGTCGGAGCGCGCTACCGCCTGTAAACATCGGGAGCGCGATCCCCTAACCGGATATGGCCCTCCACCCCTAGCATACCTACCTCTCCCAGTTACCGTGCCGATAAAACTGGCCCCCGGCTGCCCACCCCCTGTCTGCCACCCCGACACGGGAACCCCCGAGGCCCCACAGGCGCGCTCGCCGGCCCGGCTGCCCCCAATTCCATGCGGGCTGTCTCCCCCGCCCGCCCTGGACTTTTCCCCTTTAAAAAATCCCCTTAAAAATTTTTTAAGCCCGGATTTACCACGCCCTCCCCGGTTTCCCCGACCCCACCATCGCTCCGGTGTTATTAGCATAGCGCTAGCTGCATATTATTTCTATTTACATTTGTCTATGTTTATATACAATTATATACATATTTGCAACCATCTTTTATACTCATGCATTCATATCACCTCATATCTGTCTATTATATTCCATTCTCTTTTGGTTTATAAAATGTTAACTTTCATTCCTATAAAGCATCAGCCCTTTCTTTCTTTTTCCTTGACTCTAGCCATTGATACATCTTGCTCCAGACTTCATCATACTCTTGTCTCATGCTATTTCCTCTCCCCATCCAATTACTTGGGTCGTTGAAATTTGGGCAGCAGTTTAGGTAACTATGGTCATGTTTGTATTGAGTTGTGAAACCTGGAACCACACTGCTTGCCAAATGAGATTTTTTTTTATTTAAAAAATAAAATTGGAGAGGAAATTGAATAATGAAACTATAAGATATGTTTAACTGATATGGGGGTTGACATTAGGAGAGACTATTGAAATGTTGAAAATAAACAATGAAGTTGTGACTTAATGTGAATATGTGTATTAAGAGATATTATTAACTCTGCTTATACTAACATGTATGATACATCTATGCCACACTGTTAATGTATTGTTGTGTGTGTATATTGAAATAAAAAACTTGATTTTTTTAAAAAAGCAATTTGGGCAACAGAGAGTAGAAAAACTCTATAAAGAAGGCCTTGGCAGAAGCAGGGTGGGTTGCTAGCTAGATCTTCCCAGTTTCCATTCTCTTTGATGAGCAATGACGACCCTGGATGATTTGTTATCTTTTGGGGGAAATGAGAAAAGCCACCGGCTTGACTCCAATTTCATCAATGCGGCATTTTGGCATTTTGGAAATGACCGTTTGTCCACGTTGCATCTTTGATCACAATCTGTCAGGCTGCAGGTTTTGGGGAGAAAAAGATTGAAACGAAACGAAATGAAATGAAGATGAAGGTTAGCAAAGGATCAAACTACTGGCAGTGGGAATAAGGAGTGAACCTGCAATCTTTGGTTTTGGAATTGCTCAGAGATCATTTGCCTTTTCCTCCAATGTTTTGTACATCGTATTGAGAGTTTTGCAATGATAATTCAGCGCCGAAAAAATAGACACAGATGGCTGATGCTTCGTTTAACATTTTTATAAACGCAAGTAGACTTTACAAATCGGTTGTAGATTTCTCCAATAGGGAGCAAACTCAAAGAGAAACATGTTGCAAGTTCAGAGCAGGGCTCCAGTCTTTAGCAAGCAAGCAAGTTAGTTTCGTCTTCAATAGACAGATTCAGAGCTTCACATAGCTGCAGAGTTGCAGAGCTTAACATAGAGCCACGCCTAGGCTACTTTTAGTTTCAGTTTCCAAACTATCCTCATTGGCTGATTTAGTTGCTACGCCTATTCATTGGCTGACCTTGTTACTAAGCTCTATTTGTCATGCCCCTGGTAGAGTCTGACTCTAACGAAGAGAAGGAACAGCCAACAGGGAGTGGAAGTGTGGCTCCGGAGGTGGTGGTGGAGGCTGGGGAAGGGCAGAGGCCGGCTGAGCAATCAGAGGAGGATCCAGGCCCATCCCTTATCCATCCTAGGACACGCAGGGAGGAGAGGATCAGGGAAAAGCGTGGTCTACTCGGGAGGAGAGGGCCATGATCCTCCTCATGGGTTGCAGGTGTGAGATTTGCATGAGAGTTTGGAACTGCGTGTTCACAGACGCTGAAGTCAAATTAGTGCTTTTCTTGGACGAGGTTTATCTTTGTTGGCGTTCTTCCCATGGACTCTCCCCGGTTATCTCCCTGGAATGTGTGATTAATTATCTTGGTTTGACTTGGAACTCTCATCAATACGGTTTGTTTTTGGTTTCCTTTTGCTTCATTATCTACTTTTTGAATTTAAACTGTGACTAATAAAACAGCGAAGCTAAGTTGAAGGCATTACAAGACTTTGATTCATGTTTTAGTTTTTGTGTTTTTTTTGAGGCACTATGAGTCATTTATTTATTTATTTATTCAATTTATATACCGCCCCCCTCTCCCCAAAGGGACTCGGGGCAGTGAACAGCCAATAAAAATACATATACAGAACACATATACAACACACAACATGATAATATTAAAATTTAAAAATTGAATATAGTGTGGCTCTAATTAAAATATAAACGAGAGTTAAAAGAAATTAAAACCAGGTTAAAATTTAAAAGACCCCTAGGCCAGTCCGGCCTGCCAAAATAGGTGAGTTTTAACCGACGGAAGGCCATGAGATCAGGGGCGGCCCTTACCTCTGGGGGTAATTCATTCCAGAGAGGGGGTGCTCCCAATGAGAAGGCCCGTGCCCTCGGGGTCGCCAGCCATCCAGTCATCACACTATTCCAGTTCATGAATATACTGACACATCATATCTTAGATATCGAATGAATGACATGATTCAATTAGGGTAGCCTTTCCATGAGAGGGCTCCAAGACACCACAGTATGTGCCATCAGTTTCAGTACTTGATGAGCTGTGGTGGCGCAGTGATTAGAATGCAGTATTGCAGGCTAACTCCTTCTTCCCACTGCCAGTAGTTTGATCCTGACTGGCTTAAAGGTGATTCAGCCTTCCTTCCTTCTGAGGTGGGTAAAATGAGGACCCAGACCTGTGATGGCGAACCTACTGCACACATGCCAGAAGTGGCACACAGAGCCATTTTTGCCGTCACGTGAGCCATCACACTGAACAGATCCACTGCGCATGCTCACATGCCTCCTGCCTCCCAGCTGATTGTTGGGTATCTGCCGCACATGCAGAGGGGGTCGTGGGCATGAGGGGAAGTCATGCACACATGCACAGAGGGCACGCCATGTGTGAGGGGGTCACGTGCGTATGCACAGGGGGCGGGGGGGGGTTGCATGCACATTGCATTATGGGTGCAGGTACATGTATGCATGCACTCACAGCTTGGCATGTGACGATGGAAAGGTTAGCCATCACTGACCCAGACTATTGCAGACAATAGACTGACTCTGTAAATCGCTTAGAGAGGGTTGTAAAGGACTATGAAGCAGTATATAAATCTAGGTGTTATTGGGAAGGGAGGGAGGGAGGGAAGGAAGGAAGGAAGGAAGGAAGGAAGGAAGGAAGGAAGGAAGGAAGGAAGGAAGGAAGGAAGGAGTGGTGGGATTCTCTCAGTTCACACCTATTCGCTAGAACCGGTTGTTAGCATTCTAAGCAGGAGAATCAGTTGTTAAAAGAAATTACTGGCCTAATCCTGTAAGGAAGGCAGGAAGGAAACATTCTGGTGTTGCTTACAGAAACTGCCTCTCCGTTAACCCTTATTACATTCTTGGCAGGACTAGACTTCCTGTCTCAGGAACTTCTCTGGAGTTTTTTTCTCCTCCTTTGCTGGTACTTTGCTTGTGTGGAGTCACCATTCAAAGTTACAATGGCACTGAAAAAAGTGACGTATGACCATTTTTCACATTTACAACTGTTGCAGCATCCCCACAGTCATGAGAGGCCAGGTGAGGAGATGCGTGCCTCGATGTGAGTGATATTGAGTTGGCCACACCCAGCCAATAACATGACCACCAAGCCATGTCCACCCAGTCACGTGACCACCTAAGCTATGCCCACCACCTAAGCCATGCCCACAGAACTGGTTGTTAAAAAATTTGAATCCCACCCCTGGAAGGAAGGAAGTCATGGTGTCACAGTGGTTAGAAAGCAATATTCCAGGCTAATTCTGCCGACTGCCAGGAGTTTGAACCTGATTGGCTCGAGGTTGACTCAGCCTTCCATCCTTCCGAGGTCGGTAAAAAGAGGATCCAAATTGTTGAGGGCAATATGCTGACTCTTTAAACCGCTTAGAGAGGGCTGTAAGGAGCTAAAAAAAGAGTTGGTTGTGGTAAGATGTTCTATTCCATGGCAGGCATGGTGAAGATAGAAAGATACACAGATAACAGTAGCACTTAGACTTGTATATTGCTTTTTGTCAGTTTGACACCAGGTGATATCAGGTATCTGTGGTTAATTCATTTTGCAGTTGGGTCAGATCTGGAATAATGTCAGGTTTCCAAGTGATGAAATCCATTTTAAAAGAAAATAACAAAGTCCATCTTCAAAAATATTTCTTTTATTTAGGAAAGCATCAAATTGGCAAAGTCCATGGTAATTCCCGGATCTGACCCAACCCTGAATTACCCCACAATATCAGAAGTTAGAAACAACCCACAAAAGTCACATTCTCCAATAGAAGTAATTCAATGTTGCGTGATGTCATAAATATCCACCTCCAGGGCCCTGAACAAGGTCAGCTCATTTTCCCACAGGAAGAAGAATCACCCAGCCTAAACAACTCTCCCTATCTCCACTCCTCCTCCCTTAGGAATGTGGCAATCCCGAAACCCTTCCCCCAATTACTGCCACAGAGAAAATAAGCAAAAGAATATAGACTAAGACAAACTAAAATGGCTACACTTATGTCAATTTCGGGCTTGACACTTTTCAGTGCTTTACAGCCCTTTCTAAGCAGTTTACAGAGTTAGCCTGTTGCCCCCAACAATCAAGGTCCTCATTTTACCCACCTCGGAAGGATGGAAAGCTGAGTCAACCTGGAGCTGATGAGAATCGAACGGCTGAACTGCTAGCTGCTGGCAGTCAACAGAAGTAGCTGCGGTACTGCACTCTAACTATGTGCTATCACAGCTTTTATAGATCAGATTGTACAGGTAGTCTTTGATTAAACTCAAAATTACTGTTGCTTAATAAGGCATAATTGTTAAGTGAGTTTTGGCCCATTTTATGATCTTTTTTGCCACAGTTGTTAAGTGAATCACTGCAGTTGTTAAGTTAGTAACGTGGTTGTTAAGGGAAACTGGCTTACCCATTGACTTTGCTTGTCAGAAGGTCACAAAAGAAGATCACATGACTTTGGGACACTGCAACTGTCATCAATACATGCCAGTTGCCATGCATCCGAATTTTGATCATGTAATCATGGGGATGCTGTAATGGTCGTAAGTATGAAAAACAGTTAAAAGTCACTTTTTTCCAGTGCCGTTGTAACTTCAAACACACTAAATGAATGATTGTAAGTCGGGGATTACCTGCAATGACAGGACAGAAGTCAAGAAATCTTCTTGCTATGCAAACATTGGAGGTACATTTGTGCTAGCTTTTGACTCAATAGCAAAGCAGAGTCCGAAACGTACAGTACAGGAAATGCATATCTAATTATACATGTATTAACTGCAGCTAGAATTGTATTTGCACAAAACTGGAAAAATAATGAGATCCCTATAGAGAAGAATGTGATTAGGAAACTATTACAATGTGCAGAAATGAATAGATTAACTCTTGCTATAAAAGAGAAAACACAAACTGAATATTATATGACATGGGAATTATTTTATGGATGGTTGGAGAATAAAAATAGAAATGAGAAATTAATAGAGATTAATAGAGAAATAGAATATATGTTAAGATAGAGATGTAAACAATACGATGACTATTATATATGACTGTTAAGGTGAGCATAATAAATTATATATTCCATTTGAATGTTAATGTTTTATGTTAAGAGGGAGAAATGAATAGAGTTATAATTCTGATTAGTAATATTGTAACATTAGATAATTATTATCAATGTAATGAATATTGTAAACTGTGATTGTAATTGCACAGAGACATTTGTACCCAGACATTATTTAATGGAAGATATGTTTAAGTTATTTTAAAAAATTACAAAAAAAAAGCAAAGCAGTTTCTCTTCTTAGCAGATTTAAAAATATCCCAAGTAGCTTTCTTTTTATTATCTCTTCGCTCAATCCCTTCCGTGTTGGGCTATTTTTATTTTTTCTTCTCTACCTGCATCAAACCTGCTTCTCAGAGTGCCAGTTTGAGATTCCTATTTCTTAAGACTGCTTTAGCTTCCCGTTTTTGAAAAATGGAAGAAACATTATTCTCGGTGTTATTATCTGCTAAACCTTTGCAAAGAGAGGCTAATTCCTCTGTTTCAGATGTGCCTAATGCAGCAAGTTGCAAATCCATATCCTTACCGTACAGTGGTGAGATTCAAACTTTTTTACTACTGGTTAGGTGGGCATGGCTTGGTGGGCATGACATGGCTTGGTGGGCATGGCTTGGTGGCATGGCAGGAGAAGATTACTGTAAAATCTCCATTCCCTCCCAACCCCACTAACCTGCTTTCCAGCTCTGTTCTCCTGTGCAGGGCAACAAAAGAAGACCCAGCTGATCAGCTGGGACTCAGGAGGTGGAGAATAGATGGGGGTGGGGCCAGTCAGATGAGGCATTTGCCGGTTTTCTGAACTACTTAAAATTTCTGCTACCGGTTCTCCAGAACTGGTCAGAACCTGCTGAATACCACCTCTGTTACCATCCAATTATAGGATGCTATTTCAATGAAAACTCCAGATTACTCTTCCATTGGTTTTGTAGCAGTAACTTTAGAAAGAAAGAAATTTCTCTGACCCATCACCAGATTAATAAGGTATGATCCATATTATTATTATTATTATTATTATTATTATTATTATTATTATTATTATTATTGCTGTTGTTGTTGTTATTGTTATTATTGTTATTATTATTTGTCAATTGCTTACAAGATAATAGATGTAAGTAAAACATAGTTATGAATACATGGATACATATAAGAAAAATAAAAGAAACAATAGGACAGGGAGGGTAGGCACATTGGTGCGCTTATGCACACCTCCTACAGACCTCTTAGGAAAGGGGTGAGGTCAATAGTAGACAGTCTAAGGTTAAAGTTTTTGGGGTTTGGGGAAGAAACCACAGAGTCAGGTAGAGTATTCCAGACATTGATCACTCTGTTGCTGAAGTCGTATTTCCTGCAATCAAGTTTGGTGCAATTAACCTTGAGTTTGTATCTATTGTTTGCTCTTGTGTTGTTATGGTTGAAGCTGAAGTATTCATTGACAGGTAGGACATTGCAATGTATGATTTTATATATTATACTTAGATCGGACCGAAGGCGGCGTAGTTCTAGGTTTTCTAGGTCTAGAATTTCAAATCTGGTGGCATAAGGTATTCTGCAATGAGTAGAGGAGTGGAGAACTCTTCTTGTGAAATATTTCTGGACTTTCTCAACTGTGTTAATATCAGATACGTAATGTGGGTTCCAGACTGATGAGCTGTATTCGAGTATTGGTCTAGCAAATGTTTTGTGGGAACAATTTTAAGAACTGTGGAAAGAATTTTAATCCCATGTTTAGATGGGTTATTGTTCTGTACTTGACCATCATTTTGGTTATTAATGTAACCCACAAGTCACCAAAACTAGGGAACTATGTTGCATAGATCATTAATTGACTTCTTCCTCCGGTAATTAATGACCGGGCTAAACTAGTTAACCTGCACAAATAACAGCAAAGAGAGAAAAACCTTTACTCAAACTTCTTTGAACCCACAAACGTATTGCCCAAACCTGACCAACAAATGAAAGAAAAGAGGTCTACAAACATGAGAAAAAATTAATTAAAATATTTTCCCCACGGGAGTTATACTTTTACCAAACTGAATGTTACCAGAAGCACAAACAGTTAGTCTTTGATTTACAACCAGGGATGGGCTGCTGGGGGTTCGCAGGGGTTCGGGAGAGCCCCTAGCTAAGATTCTGTGCAGTTCGGAGAACCCCCAAATCCCACCCCTGGCTGGCCCCGCCCACCCCACCCCTTCCAGAAGTCCCCACGTGGCCCGTTTTGGATGCAGGTAAGTGCAGGGCGCGCACGGAGGCTCGGGGAGGGTAAAAAGGCCTCTTGGAAATTTGGGAAGGCCAGAAATGGGCCTGTTTCTGGCTTCCAGAGAGCCTCCAGAGTCCGAGAGGCCATTTTCACCCTCCCGGAGGCTCAAAGAAGTCGAGGGAGGCCTCCAGAGTTGAGGGAGGGCAAAACACTCCGCTCATCGTGGTGCAGGAGGCTGACTAGGCCATGCCCACCATGACCACGCCCACCCAGCAACCGGGCAGAGAATCCATTGCTAAAATTGGAAGTTACAATGACATGGGAAAAGGTGACCGATGACTGTTCTTCACACTTACAACTGTTGCAGTACAGGTAGTGCTCGACTTAATGACCACAATGGAGCCCAAAATTTTTATTGCTAAATGAAACATTTGTTAAGTGAAGTTTGTCCCATTTTACGTCCTTTCATGCAACAGTTGTTAAGTGAATCACTCCACTTGTTAAGTTAATAATATGATTGTTAACTGAATCTGGCTTCCTAATTGACCTTGCTTGAAAGAAAGTCACAAAAGGGGATCGCAGGACCCCAGGACACTGCAACCATCATAAATGCGAGTCAGTTGCCAACATTTCAATTTTGATCACATGATCATGGAAATTGTCATGCCCCTGTTGGAATCTGATTCCGAGGGGGAGGTTGAGCAGCTGACAGGGAGTGGGAGTGTGGCTCCGGTGGCTGTGGAGGAAACTGGGGAAGGACACAGTCCGGCTGGGCATTCAGAGGAAGACCCAGGCCCATCCGCTCTTCATCCTAGGCCATGCAGGGAGGAACGGATAAAGGAGCAATGTGGGTTATGGGGGAGAAAAAGGCCCTGATTCCCTTCATTAGCTGCAGCTGGGGAAACAGGATAAAGAGGGTGTTTGCGCACAGCACCTTTCTGGAAACAAAGCGTGAATTATCTTTGATTGTCAAGCCTTATCTGGGTTCTGGCGTCCTCCCAACTGTGCGTGTTTCGTTATCTTTTGAGTTCTGTAATCCCTCATCCTTCCCTGTCTCATTAATTGCTGCAGCGTGGTTTGTGTTGGTTTTTATTTCTAATTTATATGTGCTTTGGGTTCGGATTGAATTTCTTCCCTTTATAAACTGTTCTTAGGAGAGTTTTTTCTCCAACCAATGTTAACTGGACATTGGGGGTCAAGTTGGAGGAATTAAAGGGACTTTACCTACCTTTGTGACTTTGTTGCTTTTGTGGCACGCCCTGAGTCACCACAGAAATGCTGCAAAGGCCTTGGATTTCCAGTTTGGGCTTCTTCGGTGATGGACCAAAATCGCGATTGTGCACAGTTTTGATCTGTGCTCGCCGCTAGAGCGCCTCGAGCTGCCCAGATTCGGGGCTGAAGCCATCCCGTGGAGATGGTGAAGAAGGGGGAGCCATCAGCGTGATTGAGGAGAGTTGTATATCTCCTCCTCGGCTGGCCATTACTCCCTTTCCCAAAGGCGGTTGCAGCAGTGGTCAGAAATGGCCACCTCAAAGAAGAACCCAAGCGGACAAGATTGTGCAGGGGGAAGTTTAAAGGAGAAAGTTTGACTGACCGGGTTGAATGGAGAACATCCACTTAAGGTACCTGGAACCTGAATTTTAAAGAATAATACTATTCCTAAAAAGATTTTAAGTGGCGAAAGAGAAAGGGAAAGGAAACGGAACTGGCTTTTTTTTCCTTGCACATTGACAGTTTTAATTGACTTGGAACATTAAGAAGAAGATATTCAAATAAGAAATTGATACTAATCCACTTTGACACTAATAGGCTATTTCTAGCTGAAAATAACGTGTCAAAGGGATAAAGATTCTTGGATAATTTAAAAATTTAAAAAAGAAAGAAAGGAGAGGAGGGAAAAAGGAAAAAAGAGGGTGGAATCTGGAAAATGGAGGAGACCAGCTGGAACTTTAAAAAAAACAACGATAGTGGAATTTTAACAAGGCTTGCAAGAGACACATTGTAGCTGAAACCTTGTTACAAGATAATAAAGCCCCTGGAAAGAGAAAGTGAGAAAAGAAGCAAGAAACAGTCTTGGATTATTAGATGATTCCTGGAACTTTGGATGGTGGATCCTAATGAAACAAAATAAAATCAATTGGGGGTTGTTTAATTTTTTTTTTAAAATGGCATCACTCCTTGAAGAGTTAAAAATGATACTTAATGAACAAAAAGAAGAAGCACAAGAAGGAAGAGGATCTTTTGGCTTCGTATTTCAATTTTTAGAAATGGAGATCTTGAACTGTGAAAAACAACAAGAAACGCTGGCAGAACAAGAAGGGCGGGACAACGAAGAAGCCATCTTTAATGACCAAGCAATTTCAAGTGAGGTAAAAAAGGGAAAGGGGGAAAAAACTTAAGCATTGAAGCAACAACCAAAAAGAAAAGAGTAATTTGAAAAGTAATCATAATATCAGGAAGAAGCAGAAGGGAGGATCACAGAAGGAAGAATCAGATGGAAAAGGGAATAAAAAGGGGAGGGAGAAGAAGAGAGGGAAGAGGGAAAGGAAAAGAAGCTACAAAGGACAGAAACAACATATAGAGGTACAGGAAAAGCATACAAGAATTAAAGGTATAAACCTATGTAAAAGACAGAGAGACAATGGTTAAAATTTAACTTAAGGAGAGGATTCTGCAAGGGTGCATGGGATAGCGCTGTTATATTAGAAATAGAAAAGGGTTAGAAAATATGTTAGATGATTAAAGTGTTAGAAAAAATTTCTACTGATGTGTAGTGGAATGTTTAAGAGAATAAGGCTCTCAATGATTTAAAAAGAAAGTTAAAAAAAAAACTGAAAAGGAACATGGAAGATTTTTATCAGTTGACAAGATGAACTTGAATAAGAATAATAACTTTACTGATTACTGTTAATAACTATTGTTTGGTTTTTTTATTTAAAGACAGTAATAAGTAAAATATGAAATTTATATGATTAAAGTGAAAGACAACTGATATTACTAGGCAATGTTTGTTAAAAGAAATAGAAATGTAAAAGATTGATATTAATATTAATGGTAGAGCTGTACTTGAATAGAATAATTATTCCATTTACTATTGTTATACATATATACACAGATATATATATGGATCTTTGGTTCTTCGGGTTTTCTCCCGCGTAGAGTTGGAAATATCTAGGCGACGTTTTGATGAAGTCTCATTCATCATCCTCAGGCTTGTGTCTTCGGCCTTGCCTTGCCGAAGACACAAGCCTGAAGATGATGAATGAGACTTCATCGAAACGTCGCCTAGATATTTCCAACTCTACGCGGGAGAAAACCCGAAGAATCAAAGATCCACATACAAATACCCGCGAAAATCTCCGAAAACATATATATATATATATATATATATACATATATACACAGATATATATATACATATATACACAGATATATATAGATATATACTTTTTTCTTTTAAGAATTTAGTGTGTATTTTTAAGGGAATGTACCAAGCAGAATTCAATTGCAAATAGGTATGTGTTATAAAATAGAGGTTAGAAAATGAATGTTATAACTGTAAAGGTGTAACTTAAATTTTTAAACAAGATTTGAAAAAGATACAAAGGTGCTATACTCCAGTCTACTAATTACAGGGGAAAATTTGTTTTATGAGAAAAGATAATATAAAATTCTAAACAGGACTGACGAAAGTATAAAAACATTGATCAGAAAGATTTTAAAGATTAAAAAAAGATATGCAATTGAATTAAGAAAGGAATGAGATAATTTAAAATAAGGCTATAGGAAGTAAAGAAAGGGAAAAGCTATTGAAAAAAATGTGAAAATAGTTATAAGATATGGATTAGAATGTATAAGATAAATATGTATTGAGCTTATGTCTGTATGGAGAAGTGATAACTCGGGGGCACGCTGTTCTCAAAAAAAGATATTTTATTTGTATTTGTATGTTTTGTGAAAACTTAAATAAAACTTTGATTAAAAAAAAAAAAGAAATGCTGCCCTAAGTGTGAGAAACGGTCATAAGTCACATTTTTTTCACTGCCATTGTAACTTTGAACAGTCGCTAAATGAACTGTTGTAAGTCGAGAACCTAACTGTACCATGAATTTTCTGACAATATGATGTTTCTATTGAATTTATCATTGTTATTGGTTGGATATGATCATCTTTGAATTATAGTCTTTGACTTACGACCAGACACAATTGAGCCCAAAATTTCTGTTGCTAAGCAAGACATATGTTCAGTAAGCTTTGCCTCATTTTATGACCTTTCTTGCCACAGTTGTTAAGTGAATCAATGCAGTTGTAAAAGTAGTAACATGGTTGTTAAGTGAAAATTTGCTGGCTGGGGAATTCTGGGAGTTGAAATCCTCACATCTTAAAGCTGCCAAAGTTGAAAAACGCTGATATAGATATTCGAAATGTCTTAAAAACATAGAAATTAGAATTTCAGCTTTGAAGTCCCTACCCAAAAAGCTGAGGCTCGTCTATCAGAAACCATGGGTGTTCAACATTATTTAAGAATAAGCTTCATTTCGTTAACCCAAATACTTGGATTGGATTGGAGCCTGTCCCTTTTTTTGAAAGGCAAAATATATCATCATATTCCATCCTCCAATGACTCGGGGGAGGGGGGAGGGAAAAAAGGTACCGAAAACCCATTTCACTCAGGCAATTTTCCACAAACACAAATTAATAGTGAAGGGAAATTCATCAAAAGGAGAAAGTGACAAATCTGATCCAAGCTTTCTACACCTGTTCCCTTTCTGATGAAGAGAGCTGTAGAAGCCAAAAGGAAAGGCAGATTTTTTTTTTTTAAAGCAAGAGTTTGCTCCTGGTTGAAAGGATTCAGCTGGTGGTTTCACTGTTGCCCTGGGAATGCCAGTAGGGGAGCTTCTTTCATATCCCTAGGAAGGAGCTAGAGTGAAGGACAGGAGCTCAACCATGCCCCATGGCAGCTCTTGGGTTTCGAACGCGGGCTTGCCTGCCCAGAGTCCCGAGCCACTGTGGTCCTAGCAGCTGTATTGAACACGGGGATGAAAGCACACACACACACAAAAAAGCAGAGCTTAATAAAAATACAGTTGAAATTGCCAGTATATTTCATCTTTACATTGCTCAATTTCCGACACCTGCAACGACGTCTTGAAAGCTCTAATTTGCTTTTCCGGATGCTAGAAGCTTTGCCAGTAGGGCCCATCCATATCCTGCATTAATATTCAGTCTTGTTTTCATCAGAGGGTGGGGTTTTTTTGCAGATTTTTCTTTCTTGATCTTGAACAGTGTATGCACTGAAAACCTCAATTGCCATTTGAAATTCAGCCACTTCCGTTCGACTGCCATCAATTCAACATTGTAGTTATTCGGATTTTGTAAAGTGGATTTCAGGAATGATAGATATTTCTCTTGTGGTTGTGGTCCTGTTAGATGCCATCAAGTCGTGACCTTCTATGGATAAATGCCCATTATCTCTATGTGCTCCTGGCATCCTGTGGCATTCATGCAAGGACACAAGAGGATCCACTGAGATGCCATCAAAATAATGAAACATGCATTGCAATGTTATGAAGCAAGCTCCATTCCTTATGTGCCTGTGTGTGATGTCACAACATAATCTGCCTGCCAGCCTATCTGCCTATTTGTCTGTCTGTCTGTCTATCCATCCATCCATCCATCCATCCATCCATCCATCCATCCATCCATCCATCCATCTATCATCTATTTATCATCTATCATCTATCTATCATCTTTCTTACCTATCTATCATCCATCTATCATTTATCTGTCTGACTGTCTGTTTGTCTATCTATCTATCATCTATCACATATCTATCTATCATCTATCTATCTCTATCATCTATCTATCTATCTATCTATCTATCTATCTATCTATCTATCTATCTATCATCTATTACCTATATATCTATTCTATCTATCTATCTATCTATCTATCTATCTATCTATCTATCTATCTATCTCCTATCTATCGCCTATCTATCTATCTATCTATCTATCTATCTATCTATCTATCTATCTATCTATCTATCTATCTATCTATCTCCTATCTATCTATCTATCTATCTATCTATCTATCTATCTATCTATCTATCTATCATCTATCTATCTATCTATCTATCTATCTATCTATCTATCATCTACTATCTATCTATCTAATATCTATCTATCTATCTATCTATCTATCTATCTATCTATCTATCTATCTATCTATCTATCTATCTATCATCTCTCTCTCTTTCTTGTTCTGAAGAAGGAGGTCAAGCGTGATGTTGTGACAGAAACTTCATGAACTTCTGTTTGACATCCC
This sequence comes from Bungarus multicinctus, assembly GCA_023653725.1. Lineage (NCBI taxonomy): Eukaryota > Metazoa > Chordata > Lepidosauria > Squamata > Elapidae > Bungarus > Bungarus multicinctus. The sequence goes on from CM042850.1 coordinate 9,934,994, forward strand.
AGTGCAAATACAAAACAGTAGAAGATCGAAGAAAATGTGTTAGCAAGCATTTATATTAAATGAAGCTTATGCTGAATGTTCTTCCACTGTGATTTTTGAGAAAAAAAGCAGTGCCTTTTGAACCTGGTGGACAGGATCATGTGTGCCCTCAACGAAGCTTAACAAAAATAAATATCAGTGTAGGAACTCACACAGATGTCTTTTAATCTCACTTCCCAGTATTTCTGGTCATTGTAAGATCTACATATCATCCCCTACAAAAATATATATATCTCAATTTCCCCTGGATGCCACCATTTCCTTGCCTAGAGTTACTGGTGGCTCTTGACCCATCCTGTTAGTTGTAATCAAAATGCTGTTCAAAATGCAATCAGCTGAGTTAATTCCCAGATGGTCTGGGATAATTACTCAAGCCCAGCTGGCCACTCCAGATGGTGTAATATATACCAGCCAGCCATGAAAAAAAGCATATCTTTCTGAATATGAGTAGCGAACAGCAAACTTCAGAGTCCTTTTATAATGTTGATGCTTCAAGCCACTTACCCATCAGATTAGCATTGTGCTCTTTCAGTATCCTAACAGGACTTGCCAAAGCATTGTTGTTGCTATGTGTTGTTTCTCTGTGTAATATGATATATGTGGGTATATGCATACTTTTGTATTTATTTATTTAGCCATGTTCATGTAGTGTATATTGGAGGTGGTGACCCCTTGAGAGCTGTATGCAATGAAATTTCATTTTAATGTATGGCGATTAGTGTACATTCAAAGTGACAATAAAGTTATTATTCTATTCCATTCCATTCCATTCCATTCCATTCCATTCCATTCCATTCCATTCCATTCCATTCTATTATTCTACTCTAACTTTACTTTACTCTACTCTACTCTACTCTACTCTACTCTACTCTATTCTATTCTTCTGCTTCTTTCTGTTCTTATTCTATTCTATTCTATTCTATTCTATTCTCTATATTCTATTCTATCTCTATATTCTATTCTATTCTATTCTATTCTATTCCATTCCATTATTCTACTCTAACTTTACTTTACTCTATTCTATTCTTCCTCTTCTTCTTTCTGCTCTGCTTCTATTCTATTCTGTTCTGTTCTGTTTTACTCCATTCCATTCTATTTAGTGTGATTATTTTTTTTCCAATTTTGGGTAAAAGATGGAACTTGTTTCTTAAAAATTAATTTGATCAGTGAACCAATTTTTGAGGCCGTAACTCCAATAAAGTTAGTTTCCCTGTCCAAGACGTCTCTGGTTCTAGAGGACTCTGTCTGCTCATCTCCGTTTCTTGGCTGAGGGAGCCAGCATTCTCTAAAGACACTTCCATGATCATGTTGCTGGCATGACTATACATCAAAGTGCTTGGAATGCTGTTACCCTTCACACCAAAATGGTGCCTATTTATCTACTCTCATTTGCATGTTTCAAAATACTAGGTGGATAGGAACTAGGGCAAGAAACAGAAACTTACCCCATTGGTTGCCACTTGGGTTTTGAACACGGGCTGCCAGCTAACAAGCTCAGTATCTTTAAACGCTGAGCCATTCTGTAGCTTTGTCATTTACCTTGGAGGGTTCTTTTAAACCCCTATACAATGTTATTCTGAAAATGTGCTAAAATAACAATAGCACTTAGGCTTATCTACTGCTTCACAGTCCTTCACAGCCCTCTCTAGGAGGTTTACAGAGTCGGCCTATTGCCCCCAGCAATCTGGATCCTCATTTCACTGACCTTGGAAGGTTGGAAGGCTGAGTCAACCTTGAGCCGGTGAGACTCAAACTGACAAACTGCTGGCAGTTGGCAGTCAGCAGAATTAGCCTGCAATACTGCATTCTAACCACTGTGCCACCATGGCTCAAACCAGCTGCAAAATATGTGAGAGGCATGATATAGTAGGGTTCTGGTGGTTGTCCCCTCATGTGTAAGAGAATAAGAGAGGGAGAGAGAGACTGAGGGAGGGAGGGGGAGTGAGAGAGAGAGAGAGACAGACAGACAGACAGATGGAAAGAGGATGTTGTCCCATAGATGCTTTTTCAGGAAGCAACTGGACTTTCTTGATTTTTTTTTCTTTTGAAGATGTTTCTCTACTCATCCAAGCAGCTTCTTCAGCTCTGACAGGATAGTGGGGAATGGAAGGATTTATATTCCTTGCAGACAGCTGGTCATTTGCATCCTTTAGAGCCAGGGTTCTTCAAACTTGGCAAGTTTAAGACTTGTGGACTTCAACTCCCAGAATTCCTGAGCTAACATGACCGGAGGAAGAATTCTGGGAATTGAAGTCCGCAAGTCTTAAAGCTGTCAAAGTTTGAAGACCCCCCTGCTTTAGAGGATCGTTGAGGCCACTTGGAGGTTTATCTGTGTCCTCAGACTCACCTGAGTTAGTACTCCTGGTTCCTGTAGTCTGCATTTTTTTCTCTGGAAATCCATTCCTACTTCCACACCATTCAAAGGGTTTTCATCCCAAATTGTATAGGTAAAAAAGTCTGCAGAGATTCTCAGTCATCCAACTCGTGGTTGTCCCAAAGGTGCTTTCTCCCCCACCCCCATTTCCCACCCCCAAGAAGTAACTGGAGGTTCTGGTTTTTCTTTGAAGATGTTTTGCTTCTCATCCAAGAAGCTTCTTCAACTCTGAAAAACCAGAATGTCCAGTTGCCTCCTGGGAAAACAAAAACAAAGCACCTTTGGGATTCTTTTGAAGATGTTTTGCTTTTTATCTAAGAAGTTTCTCCAAATCTTCCAGTCAGAGATCAGCTCAAATATCTGATTTTTATGGTACAGTAACCGAAGGCTAGGATTCGTGTATCTTTTCTTTTATGTATACTGAGAGTATTTGCACAAAAGACAAATTCCTTGTGTGTCCAATCACACTTGGCCAAGAAAGAATTCTATTCTATTCTATACCACCCACATACAGTATATAATGAATTCACCATGTTTTGATTTAGCAACTGGTGACCCCAGTTACAAAGTCAACTTCACTGTTGACTTCCTTCTCCTCACACTCAGCATTTCATTGACAGCTTGATCGCCTCGTCTTCTGCATAGTTATTTAGGCGAGATAAAAAGAAGCAATATATTACTATAATTTCGTCAGACGAATTACAGTAAAAATGACAAACTCTGCAGTGTTAAATTGTAGATTTGTGTCTTCAAGGTGCATTCAACACCCGTCAAATCCACTTATCCAATATTATTATTGATTCTTCCTAAGAAGAGGTCACTTCAGTGAACAACTTACTGGGAACTGTCAGTTGTATTGTCCTTGGTTATATCTGTAATGTAATAAGCTGTCTCTTAAATGATTCATGGCCTAACTTGAAAGATGTCTCTTTTTAAGCGAGAGAAAATGAAACTCTTTGAGGAGACACAATCTTGCAAGTTCTGAAAAGGATATTCAGGAAAGAAATTTGTCTCATAGGAGAACAGTAGCTATACAATTAATAAACAAAAAAGAACAAATTTGCAAACTATTGGTAATAATATAGAACAGAACAGAACAGAACAGAACAGAACAGAACAGAACAGAACAGAATAGAATAGAATAGAATAGAATAGAATAGAATAGAATAGAATTCTTTATTGGCCAAGTGTGATTGGACACACAAGGAATTTGTCTTTGGTACATAAGCTCTCAGTGTACATAAAAGATATAAGTGATGAATCATGATCACAGTCATCATAAATACATTCATCATGAATCATAAGATACAACACTTAGTGATTGCCATAGGATACTAAATAAGTAAGCAAAATCATACTAGGAAACTAAATAAAACAATATAAGTCTTAAAGATACAAGCAACAAGGTTATAATCATAAGTAGAAGGAGATAGATAATAGGAAGGATGAGAAGAATAATAGTAATACAGTCTTAGTAAATAGTTTGACAGTATTGTGGGAATTAGTTGTTTAATAGAATGATGGCATGCGGGGGAAAACTATCCTTGTGTCCAATTGTTCTGGTGTGCAATGCTCAGTAGCATCGTTTTGAGGGTAGAAGTTGAAACAATTTATGTCCAGGATGTGAGGGGTCTGTAGATATTTTCACAGCCCTCTTTTTGACTCATGCAGTATACAGGTCCTCAATGGAAGGTAGGTTGGTAGCAATTGTTTTTTCTGCAGCTCTAATATTACGTTGAAGTCTGTGTCTGTCTTGTTTGGTTGCAGAGCCAAATCAGACAGTTATAGAGGTGCAGAAGACAGACTTAATAATTCGTCTGTAAAACTGAATCAGTTATGCTGCCAGTAATACAATATTTTTTGAATCCAAGGTTGATTGAAGAGGACAACAGCAATAACACTTGAAAAATACCTTGACTGCATGGTATTCTTCTGTGAAAAACGTAATTGCTGTTATTATATATATCACCGCCCTGCTTTCTGGAAAGTCATCCTACCCCTGTCAGGGTCAAATGGAAGATTTTGCGTGGACAAGGCAGGCAGTGGTGGGATTCATTTTTTTTTACTACCAGTTCTGTGGGCGTGGCAGGGGAAGGATACTGTAAAATCTCCAGTCAGAGGTGGTCTTTGCCAGTTCTCCAAACTACTCAAAATTTCCACTACTGGTTCTCCAAAACTGGTCAGAACCTGCTGAATACCACCTCTGAAGACAGGAGTTTCCATCTAGGAACAGGTTCAAAATCTTCATCTTCTAGTGCAGCAGTCACTAACCGGTGGGCCGCGGCCCATTGGTGGGCCATGAGAAAATTTTGGTGGGCCGCAGAGAAATCTCACCCCCAGAGCACCCACCCAAAGCAATTAATCCAGGCTGTGCAGAAATACAAGGCTGCTCAGCCCACATGGCCCGCGGGAACCCTCCCTGCCACTCACTCCTTACCTGGCAAACTTGTCAGTTAACTTGCTATTTTTCCTTTTTCCGACCATCAGCTGTTCTGCTGTGCCAGGAGACTTAGATTAGCTAGGAAGCAGGAAATGGTTGGATTTCTTGCTTTCTAGCTAAGCACAGCCGAACCTCCCTTAGGACTGAAGGTTTGCTTGCAAGCAAATTCAGTGCAGACTCATGGCAAGCAAATTTGAGAGACTGAGCTAGCCAATGGCAGATAGATAGATCACTGAATGATTCTGTCTGCTTTGCCTGATTTTGAATAAAAGTTGCTTTTTTAATAAAAAATTCAATATTTACATGCATGGTGTGTTGTGAGTTAATTTTGTGAATTTGCTTGCTAGCAAATTTTATGTGACAGATTGAACTAGCCAATGACAGATAGATACATTTCTGAATGAATCTGTGATTCTGTGAGCAACTCAATCTGCCTGCCTGCTTTGCCTGATTTGGGGTAAAAGTTGCTCTTTTTTTATAAAAAATTCAATATTTATAATACAATTATAATATTTACATAAAAGCCATGCCTAGCCAGTCACATGATCACCAAGCCACACCCACAAATTAGGCCACACCCACAGAACCAGTTAGTGGTCCCTGGGATCTAAAATTATGAGTTTGGTGGTCCCTGAGGTCCAAAAGGTTGGCGATCCCTGTTCCAGAGAACCAGAGGATGATTTTATTCTACCATGGATTCTGACCTAGGCTTCACAAAATCATGAAGCAGACTCTTCATCCCGACAAAACCCCTTTTTATTAAGCTAATGTGAATTCCTATCATTCACATCTACCAAAGTTCCAGCAAACAGTCTTTCAAGGGTGAATTACAACAACAGACCTTATCAGGCTTGGACAGCTATCAGGCCGATAGCTTCCAAGTGTGACGCTGTCCAAGAAAATACTTGGCAAGGAGTCTCTGTGACTCACGAATCTTCACACTAATTGAACGAACTAACTGTCTCCTGCAAAACCCCACTCCCCTGTCACTCCTATTTATTCCCTGTGGGAGGGATGTTTAATTCTGAGTTGACCCTTGTTCCTTAACTGTTCCCTTCTCCTGGCAGTTCTGCGCCTGTGCACACTGGGAACAGGCTCCAGCTGTTCTTCTGCCCCACTGATCTCTGACTCCAAAGGCAACTGATGACTGTCGGATGATCCTGGCCCCATCTCTGCCTCCGACACAGAACACTTATCAGAGCCTTCTCCAAACTCTAGGACTAGCCCATGTTCCTCCCCAGCTTCCTCACTGCCGAGACTTCCGCCAGCTCTGCTGACCACTGACGGACCACAGCATCATGAGGCTGTCCACATGGGTGTTTCACTTATAAGAAAACATGCATCATTTTGTGGATGTTATAAAAGTATTTTGGTTTGTAAGAAAAATATCACCTACTGATGCTGACCTTTGACTGAAGTCTCTTCCAAAATATAAGCATGACCTCTAAAGAATCAATAGTGTCAGAGGTTCATCCGTGATCATTATTTCTGCCTTCAGTTACATGGGGAGCATCAGCTGTTAGTTTACTGCAGATTTTTCTTTGTCGAGGTTATTGATTTCCCTCTTTTTTCACTCAAAAGGAAAAAAAAAAAAGTTACAGGTAATATTTGACTTACGATCCCAAATTGAGCCCAAAATTTATGTTGAAACCGAGACACCCAAAAGTGCTTTTTCAAGAGGCAACTGGATTTTCTGTTTTTTCTTTGAAGACGTAATCACCGAATCAGATGCAAAATGTAATCCCTGAACCAGTAGTAATGCCGGTTGAATCCCATCCCTGAATGAACTGCGGCAAGTTGAGGACTATTTGTTCTGATTTCCTACTGGATGCCCATTTATTAATAGATGGTGTTGAATTTCATTCCACAAGGTGCTTTTTCAGGAGACAACTGGACTTTCTGGTTTTTATTTGAAGACATTTTGCTTCTCATCCAAGAAGCTTCTTCAGTTCTGACCAGATAGTGGGGAATGGAAGGATTTACATTCCTTGCAGACTACTGGTCATTTGCATTCTTTTGGAGAGTCCTTGAGGCCACTTGCAGGTTTATCCATGCCCTCTGTGTCCCTGAGGACATAGATACCACCACCAAGTAGCCTTAATGACTCTATATAAAGAATGAAAATGACTAGCTGTCTGCAAGGAATGTAAATCCTTCCATGTCCCACCATTCAATCAGAGCTGAAGAAGCTCCTTGGATGAGAAAGTGAAACGTCTTCAAAGAAAAAACCAGAAAGTCCAGTTGCCTTTTTTTGGGGGAAAAAAAGCACCTTTGGGACAACCATGACCTGGATAACTGAGAATCTCCATAGATTTCATCTCCAGTTTATATGGAATTGCATTGAAAAGAAGCAGAAAGTTGTTTTATTTTGGAAGAATGGTTGCTGCTGCTGCCATTAGCAAATTTTGCAGTGACAATTTAGCGAACCAGTGTCTGTACAAAGCCTCAAGGTTTTTGTTTGGGTCTTTGGTCCCTTCATGACATAAAAAGAGATGCTAACAGCTTTCCATCTGAGCAGTCTCCTTGCCTCGGGCTTTTCACCCTTTGAGCAAGGCATTTGATGATACTAAAACTCCATTAATGATTGGCTTCCTCTCTTAGTCAGTGTTTAGATGGTGCCACTGGGACCGGTTCTGAGATGCCTTAGAGGCATCCTCTCTATTCAGATGACACCCGGGCTATTATTCTCTCAACACGTCAGGTGGAGAGGAACGAGTTGACATGGTAGGCAGTAGACTCTGCCAGCAAGAACTAAACAATAAACCAGCTCTCCATGACGCTTGAAGGGAGAAGAGGAAAAACAAAACTTGAAAATAAGCTGAAGAAGCTCCTGGGATAAAATGTCTTCAAAGAAAAACCAAGAAAGTCTAGTTTTTTTCTTGAAAAAAGCACCTTTGGGGGCAACCATGACCTGGATGACCAAGAATCTCCATAGACATTTAGTGAACTTGAAATAAGATTCAAGAATTCGATTCCCTCCATATTAATTAGCAAGAGCAATTGGAATACAGATGGTCCTCGAATATACGACCACAATTCGGTCCAAAATTTCTATTGCTGAGTTGAACATTTGTTAAGGGCATTTTGCCCCATTTTACAACCTTTTTTTCTTTTGCCAAAGTCATTATGTGAATCTCAGTTGTTAAATTAGTAACATGTTTATTAAGTGAATCTGGCTTGCCCATTGACTTTGCTTGTGAGAAGGTTGCAGAAGCTGGTCACATGATACCAGGACTCTGCAACCGTCATAAATATGAGACAGCTGCCAAGCATCCAAATTTTGACCATGGAGATGCTGCAATGGTCGTAAGTGTGAAGAAATGTCATTATTTTTCCAGTGCTGTTGTAACTTTGAATGCTCACTAAACAAATGGTTGTAAGTAACTAATCAGAATCACTAACTAATCAGAACAAGCCTGTTTCCCCAAAAATACAACCTATTTTGAAAGTAAGCCCTAGCTTGATTTTTATATGTGAGCCCAAGATAAGCCCTACCCCCAAATTAAGCCCCAATTAAGATCCCAGCTACTCCAGAGTGCACAGGTAAAAATTAAGCTAGGATGGGGGTGGGTGGGACCTTTTGTCTCAAGGGGATAGCAACATGCAATCCTATTTGAATTTGGATGTCTATGAAGGTTGTCAATCATCCAGGTCTTGGTTGCTTTTCAAAAGGCAATTGGACTTTCTTGGTTTTTTTTCTTTTCTTTGCAAACCAGAGGTGATATTCAGCAGGTTCTCACCAGTTCTGGAGAACCGGTAGGGGAAATTTTGAGTAGTCCAGACAATGGGCAAATGTCACCTCTGACTGGCCTGCCCCCATCTATTCTCTGCCTCCCATTGAGTCCCAGCTGATCATCTGGGTCTTCTTTGGTTGCCCTGCACAGGAGAACACAGCTGGAAAACAGGTTAGTGGGGATTTTGCAGTATCCTTCCCCTGCCATGCTCACCAAGCCATGCCATGCCATACCACATCACGCCCACCAAGCCACACCCACAGAACCAGTAGTAAAAAAAAATAGAATCCCACCACTGTTGCAAATGTTTCACTTCTCAACCAAGAACTGAAGAAGCTTCTTGGATGAAAAGCAAAAAATTTTCAAGAAACCCCCCACCCCCCCAAAGAAATGAGAAAGTCCAGTTGCCTTTTGAAAAGCAACTTCAGGATATTGAAGGCAAGCTAAGCTATACCTGTTGCCTATAACAATGAGCCACACATGTTCAGTCCCTGAACATATGCTAGGATTGGCCTCAAGTGTTGCAACCCAAGACCTTTCCCTTAATTAAAAGTAAGTGATTCAGGGGTTTCTGACAGCTGTTGTATTTCAGCCCTGAGTTGGGACAGCTCTAAACTTGATATAACAAATGAGTTGGCTGCATGCGTGTCCCTGCCATTAGGGATGGAGAGTTGAAAACCCTCCTGCCAGATTCAACCCACAAGGCTTCCTTTCGGTCCCAGAATTCTCCTAGATCACTGAGAATCTTTTTTCCATGCATGTAGGAATGCTCCATCTTAGCTTCCTTTCATTCTAACCTTCTTCTGTTTGGGGTCCCTGCTCTGAGGATTACCTTCAAAATGATTATAGAGATAGTCCTCAGTTTTACTTCCCTCCCTCCCGCCCTTCCTCCCTCCCTCCCTTCTTCATTCATTCACTCATTCACTCACTCACTCATTCATTCCTCTCTCCCTCCCCTCCCTTCCCCTTCCTTTCTGTCTTCCCTTCCATATTTTCCCTTCCCTCCACTTCCCTCTCTTCCTCCCCTCCCCTCAATGATCATTTCCCTCCCTCTCCTTTGCCTTTTTCCTTCCTTCCTTCCTTCCTTCCTTCCTTCCTTCCTTCCTTCCTTCCTTCCTTCCTTCCTTCCTTCCTTCCTTCCTTCCTTCCTTTCCTTCCTTCTTTCCTTCCTCCCTCCCTCCCTCCCTCCCTTCCCTTCCCTTCCCTTCCCTTCCTTTCTGTCTTCCCTTCCATATTTTCCCTTCCCTTCAATCCCCTCTCTCTTCTCTGCCTCCCCTCAATCAGTGATCATTTCCCTCCCTCTCCTTTGCCTTTCTCTCTCCTTCCTTCCTCCTTCCTTCCTCTCTCCCTCCCCTTCCCTTCCTTTTTGTCTTCCCTTCTATATGTTCCCTTTGCTCCCCTCCCTCCTCTCCTGCCCCTCTCCCTTCCCTGCCCACTGCTTTCCTCCGCTCCCCTCTCCTTTCCTCTCCCTCCTGCCCTGCCCTCCTCTCCTCTCTCTGTCCCCTCCCCACCTTATCTTTTCCTCTCCTCTCTCCCTGTCCTTCCCTGTCCTCCCTTCTCTCTTCCTCTCTTCTCTCCTCCTTTCGTCTCCATCTGCCCTGACCAGTGGTGAAATGCTACCAGTTCGGCCCAGTTCTCCTGAACTGGTAGTAAAAAAAAGCTCAGATGATCAGCTGAGAGGAGAAAGAAGAGAAAAGTGCAGGATCAGGCCGCCCACCCATCCTAGCACTTTTCTCTTTTTTCTCCTTTCAGCTGATTGGCATGGCAGAGCCTCAGCTGGTATTTGGAAAGCTGTGTGTGTGTTATGTGTGCATGCGGGCATGTGTGAAGTGCGCGATCACTGAATTGGTAGGGAAACTGGTAGAATCCCACCACTGGCCCTGACCTTCCCTACCCTCTCCTACCCACCCATCTGCCCTCTCCTACCTTAGGAAAGTCTCTTTGTATGTGTGTGATATGCAAAAATATACCTGTGAAAATATAAAGCAATGGTAAAACCATTTTTAACCTCTGTGTTAACCTAAGATAATTTACTGGAATATTATGAAATAATTCTGTATTGTTTTGTATAAAGCTGACATATTTGGCAGGTTACGCTGACCAGTGTCATGTTAATGATAGAGATTACTGGAAATGGAAATGGGTAAACAGGCTAAGGAAACAGATGGTATGCTACAATAACAGGGGTGTTGCGTAGGGAGATACGTAGCTGGATAGATTGTGAACCCGAAAAAGAGCAGAGACTGTGTATTTGAACCTGTATATAAACCCCAACATTCCTGGGAACCATGTCTTCTGCCCAAGGGCAATATTCCCTTTTTTCAAAAGCTTCATAATAAAGCTCTTATATATTGTTCACGTGTCTCCAGTATTCAGTTGTCTGAATACCTGAATGGTCGATTTTTTTTATCACGGTGTGTGTGTGTGTGAACCTTTATGTCTGCAGCTACTCCTTCAGCAGATGAAAAAGGGAGGCCTGCAAAAGGCCAGTCTTTTTGTTCAGCCTGAGACAAGAGGAAGGCGGCTTTACTGACAGGTAGTTTTTGAAGACACTTTTAAGGGAAGACCGAGCGAAGATGGAATTCTGGGAATAAATGTCAGTGATTAAGCCTTGCAGTCATAAAACACAATGTGAATTTTGCTCATAAACCGCAAGAATAAACTCTGGGTTTTTTTTTGGCACAGCTGCAGGTTTTATATCCAGCAGAGGATTCCACTTCGTGTCTCTGGTTAAACGGATTCTAATTTACAAACACGTTTGCTACAAGAAACCTGTTAGGACACAGCTATGGGAACAATATGGGATCCAAGATGGCATATCTTTCCTTCTTTCATTTTTTTTTTAAAAAAAAATGCTGGGCAAAGAATTTCCCCAAAATTATTTAGCTCTCAATTTGCATGGCAGTGAAGTCAAGAATAGAATAGAACAGAACAGAATAGAATAGAATTCTTTTATTGACCAAGTATGGCTGGACACACAAGGAATTTGTCTTGGTGCAAATGCTCTCAGTGTACATAAAAGAAAAGATCCATTCATCAAGAGTCAAGAATCATAAGATACAACACTTAATAATAGTCATTGGATACAATAAGCAATCAAATCATACTAGGAAACAGTCAATATAAATTGTGCTGCGTGGGGACTTTTGGGAGGGGCGGGTGTGGTGTGTGGGGCCAGCCAGGGGTGAGATTTGCCGGTTCACTGAGCCAGCCATAAAATCAGCTACCAGTTAGCTACAGGTTCACCTGAACCAGGGTGAATCTGTAGCAGCCCACCCCTGCATACACACACACACACACACAAATATTTATTTTTTATTTATTTGTCAATTGCTTACAAGATAATAGGTATAAGTAAAAACATAGTTATGAATACATGGATACATATAAGAAAAATAAAATATAAAAGAAACAATAGGAGAGGGACGGTAGGCAGGTTGGTGCGCTTATGCACGCCCCCTTACAGACCTCTTAGGAAAGGGGTGAGGTCAATAGTAGACAGTCTAAGGTTAAAGTTTTTGGGATTTGGGGAAGAAACCACAGAGTCAGGTAGAGTATTCCAGACATTGACCATTCTGTTGCTGAAGTCGTATCTCCTGCAATCACGTTTGATGCGATTAATCTTGAGTTTGTATCTATTGTGTGCTCTTGTATTGTTATGGGAGTGTGTGTGTGTGTGTGTGTGTGTGTATAGATGATACAGAGAGCAAGAGATGAGATGATAGATAGATTGGTAGGTAGGTAGGTAGGTGAGTAGGTAGTAAAAGACAAAAACGGAAGGGAAAGAGGGAAAGTGTTCTGACCTAGGCTTCATCAAACTTAATAAAACACAAACTGAATTTAAAAGTAAAACCTTTTTTAACATGACACTGGGAATTACTTGCATTCCCAGCCAAAACTCATTAGACACAGTTCCTCCAGATAAGAGCACACTTTTCAGTGCTGTCGAAGGCTGCCAAGAAACAGAAGTCCAATTAAGGCTAATCATAAACCAACCCAAAAAACTAAAAAAAAAACCGACCAGACGACAGAGCTTCACGAAGGACTTAGAGATTACTGAACTGCTTTGATTCCTGCAAAGTTCTTTGTCATTGAGGACGGACTTTTATCCCTGCTGGGATGGGCAATCACCTCCCAGCCTTACTCCCGAGTTGCTTCTTTTCTTTCAGCTGCTCTTGCCTTCTAGCAGCTCTGCGCATACGCACACTGGGAACAGGCTCCCCTTGTTCCTCTGCTTCGCTGCTGCCAGACTCAAGGCTCCAAAGGCAGCACCCCACTCCCAGATGGTCCTGGCTCCATCCCTGCATCGGATGCAGGATCCTCGTCCGAGTCCTCGCCAGACTCCCTGACTGGTTCCTTTTCATCCTCACTGTCCGATACGTCTGCCGTCTGCACCGGTTGCCAGCGAACCACAACAGAAGGGGAAAGGGGAAGGGGAAGAGAAAGGGAGGCCATTACGGTGATCAGGCGAGGATTACCTATATGCTTTTTGGCACACTGGCAGCAGTAAGAAGGAATTCAAGAACTGCTTTGATTGTATGTATTTTAGGGAGCTTAGCATCTAATTTTGCGTAGGGCATTATTCTTAAGCTTTTTTTTTAAGTTTCTCACTTCTTGGTTTTTGGTAGAGAGGAATTTGTTCAGTTTGCTCTCGAATGTAAACACAGCTGATTGTTCATTTAAGAAATTTACAAATCCACACAATTTCTTCATCAAAATTTGTTCTGCAAAGTTCATAATGCAGCTGCCCCATCAATATATACACTCTGGGTAAGAGACGAACAGGCTGAGCTGGAGGGGAAGGGTTAAACATGTCGTCAGTTTAGAATTCGTTGAGCTCACACAATTCTACTTTATTCCTGGTTAATTGCACCTGACACCCTAGTATTTATGACAATAGCCATCCAGAAAAGCTGTGGACACCAGACTGTGAAAAGGCATTTCTAGTACTTACTCTATTTTCTACTGTATAGCTTTTGGGGGAATATTGAATAGAATAGAATAATAGAGTTAGGTCCCCTGTTTAGGCAGGAAACCCTACACCAGACAAATGGTTATCCAACATCTTTTTAAACATCTTCCAGTGTTGGAGCATTCACAACTTCTGGAGGCAAGTTGTTCCACGGATTAATTGTTCTAACTGTCAGGAAATACGAGTTACAAGAGGGAATGTTGGATTCAAATCCTGGTTTCCACAGTTTCTAGGTTAATTAGGCAAAGCCATAATTAATTCTAGAAATGTAACAGAACCACAACATTTTTATGAGCTTCTATTTTAATGATTTGCAATTTAATGAAGATATTCTCCCTTGTGGTCATCTGGATTCCCTTCATATTAATCATTTATGTTTAATCAAACATAATCATTTTTACATTAATATCAGCAGAATGTGTAGATGCTGAAGTTTCTGCTTCACCTTCAGATGACCTACTCAGGGAGCTGTAAAATTTGGAAGGACTGCAGGAACATTTTCTGCAAACCTGCAGGATCAAAATGATAAATTCCATCCCGTCTTATACTTGGTTCAAAATCTGCTATATTTATGCATTATTCCGCGAAGCTCAACTACAACATTAAAAAATTTAAAGCATGTTTTTTTGTATCAGTAAAGATGCCGAAGCACAGATGCATTTTCTTAAGCAAGTTCATTTTGATTTGAACAAAAAATTAAGCAAAACTGCAGACAATTCTTTGAAATGTTAGAAATAAATATATTTTCCTGCAGTTGCAATTCTTCAATGGAATGTTGTGATATATTGGTGGGGGTGGGGAATGATGGTGCTATAGAAATGTCCTTAGAACTGAGCTATAGGGCTCCTATTGATTATTACTAGTCTGAACAGAATATTTATGCATCTGACAGTCATGCAAATATGTGTAGTTAAAGATTATTAAAAATTCCCCAATCAGCACTGTCTACATTGGAAAACGTCCATAGCATACTAAATTACAAAAAATAAATTACATTAGCTCAATCAACTGGTTGCCATTTATGACATCTGGTTTAATTAAACATCAGTGCGTCCCATTAAACTAGGTTGATGGATTTTTTCAGATTGAATAATGCAATGCACTTTAAGCATGCCTGGCATAATAATCACCATGTGGGATTTTTGCTGGAGAGGTAAAGAGAGCTCTGGAAAGATTTACAGGATTAAATGTCTGTATAAACTTGAGGTCCAGTTTTGGGCAGCCTGATAGGAACAAACGTACATGAAAGTCCAGGTTCTAAAATGTGCTCATTATAGGGCATCGCATCACCCACGGAAAGTTTTACAGCCTGCTTGTTGAATTTGGAAAGAGACCTTCATATTCAGAAGGCAAAATCGGCCATGTGAGCTGCGGTGGCGCAGTGGTTAGAGTGCAGTACTGCAGGCTGCTACTGCTGACTGCCGGCTGACTGCAATTTGGCAGTTCAAATCCCACCAAGCTCAAAGTTGACTCAGCCTTCCATCCTTCCAAGGTGGGTAAAATGAAGACCCAGATTGTTGGAGGCAAGAGGTTGACTCTGTAAACTGTTTAGAGAGGGCTGTTAAGCACTGTAAAGCGGTATATAAGTCTAAGTGCTCTTGCTATCAGATCTCCTTCCAAGGTTTCCTGATGGCTACCTGGACAAGATGAGAAGCAATGGATGGAAACTAATCAAAGAGGGATCCAACCTAGAACTAAGAAGAAATTTCTTGACAGTGAGAACAATTAATCACCCAATCTAATATTTGAGGGGCTGTCAACAAAGAAGAGGGGATCAAATTATTCTCCAAAGCATCTGAGGGCAGGACAAGAAACAATGGATGGAAACCAATCAAGGAGAGAAGCAACCTGGAATTATGGAGAAACTTCCTAACAGGGAGGACAATTAACCAGTGGAACAGCTGGCCTTCAGAAATCATGAGTGCTTCATTACTGGAGGATTTTAAGAAGAGACTGGACAGTCACTTGTCTGAAATGATATAGGGTGCCTTGCTTGAGCAGGGGGCTGGACTAGAAGACCTCCAAGATCCCTTCCAGCCCTATTCTAAATTCTAAGTCAGTGGCACAGCTTGCCTTCAGAAGTTGTGTCTGCTCCATCCCTGAAGGTTTTTAAGATTGGACAGCCAATCTTTTTATGTTTTAGATAGGCTAGTGAAGATTTTGCCTTTCATTACAGCAGAGACAATAACTGGGACAGGTTGACCAGCAAATTGTACATTGTGTGCTGATCTAGAAATTGCAAGGGGATAGATTATGAAGAAAAGTAAGGAGTTAAACAAAAACCTTTCCAAGCATTTGAGTAAAAGAACACAGAGTGAATGTTCTTTCAATTTTAGCAGATATTCATGTTTGGCTGAGTGATTAAAGTGCTAGCCTAGAATGCTAGCCTGGAAGAATGTGAATTCTAGTGCTATCATGGACATGTAAGTTACCTGGGTTAACTTTGGGATAATCTCTTTTTCTCGTTCCAACCCACTTCACAAGGTTGTTGTTATGGGGAAAGCAGGAAGAAGAAGGAATATTAGTTGTGTTCACTGCCTTGAGTCACTTATAAAATAATAAAGGTGGGACAAAAATCAAATAAATAAATAAATGACTGAATGAATGACTTAGCAATCTATATATACAGTATAAAAGTGAAATACCACTCATGCGTCATCACAAAATCTCCAGAACCGTAAAGCCTACAAACTTGAAATTTGGCACGTATGTTCCTCTTGGCTTCTAGGTGCTCACTAAGAAAGGATTTTTTAAAATGACCATCAGAGATTAGTATTTTGTATATTATTATTAACATGCTCTGATGCTAAGGAGTTCTACTCCCCATCCCCATCTGAAAAGAAATCTGTTCCAAATGCAAAACACAGGCAAAGGAGAGGAGTTTCACTTTCAGTTTTAGTTTCACAGCACCAAGCAGCTTTAGTACAGAACAGTTGAGCTAAGCCACGCCCAGGCTCCTTGCTGTCTCCTTCTTGCTCATACAGCAAATACTGTTTCAGTTTCCAAATAGCCTTCAACTTTCTCACACACTGACAGGACGCTAGCCAGATGAATACCGATGGATTCTGGTAGGCAGAGGCAGAATTTTTTCCCCTTATTTTCCTCCCCAAAAACTAAGCCCGACCACATACTTTCGTAGCAAAGCACGGGTATTGAGCTAATATGAGATAAAAGTAACTTTTAAATAATGCAAGATACCTGGGAAAGACACATAAAAAGACCCTATTTGAAATTATTATATATGATATTTTAATCCTCCAAGTAATGGTATTTAGTCTTTAAGTTTATGTGTTGTAGTTTTTTTATAGTAAAAGTTCGATTCATTAACTAGCTCTGCGGTTTAATTTGATGTTTGATGCTTTCATGTGCCCAGATGCTTCAATAAATATTGTACTGTGCAGGATATGTATCTCTGCTCTGCTTTTGTATTATTAAAGTCTCTCTGCATTTTGTTTGATTGAATTTCGAAGTTTGTCCAATGAAATATTTAATAAAGCAGCCAGACAAAGGAAAGCATCCAAGACAGCTGAGTTCAAGGGTTAAGCTCAAACAAAATTCTGGAGAGACATTTGCCCAGACAGAATGAGTTAGTTCTGACTTCCATTCCAATTCCATTTGATTTCGATATTTCTCAGCCAAGGAGCAATGAAGACTTTCAAATAATGTCATCATTTTTAGACGTTGTTTTATGAATAGTATAATTTTCCAGTCTTCACCATTTTATTTCTCTCTTTATAAATGCAGCATATAGGTAGTCCTTGACTTCCGACCACAGAAGGTTGCAAAATGGATCCCATGACCCACATGATTTTTTTTTCTTTTTTTCTTTTTGTAATGTGGTGACCAAAACTGGATGCAGTATTCCAGGTATAAACAGAAGTGGGATTCAAATTTTTTAACAACCAGTTCTGTGGGCGTGGCTTAGGTGGTGGGCATGGTTTGGTGGTCATGTGACTGGGTGGACATGGCTTGGTGGTCATGTTATTGGCTAGGTGTGGCCAACTCAATATCATTCACATAGAGGCACGCATCTCCTCGCCTGGCCCCTCGTGACTATGGGGATGCTGCAACAGTCGTAAGTGTGAAAAATGGTCATAAGTCACTTTTTTCAGTGTCATTGTAACTTTGAGTGGTCACTCCACACAAGCAAAGTATCAGCAAAGGAGGGGGGAAAAAAACTCCAGAGAAGTTCCTGAGTCAGGAAGTCTAGTCCTGCCAAGAATGTATTGTTAACAGAGAGGCAGTTTCTGTAAGCAACACCAGAATGTTTCCTTCCTGTCTTCCTTACAGGATTAGGCCAGTAATTTCTTCTAACAACTGGTTCTCCGAACTGCTTAGAATGTTAACAACCGGTTCTAGCGAATAGGTGCGAATTGGTAGAATTCCATCCCTGGGTATAAAGCCTTGGTAAGACCACAAACGGAATACTGAAACCAATTTTGGTCACCATACTACCAAAAAAGATGTTGAGACTTTGAAAAAGTTCAGAGAAAAGATACTAAGATTATTAAGGGCCTGGAGACTAGAACATATGAAGAACAATTGGAGGATTTGGGTTTGGCTAGTCTAGAGAAAAGAAGGACCGGGGGTGGGGAACATGATATAGCATCTTCCAGTATTCGAGAGGCTGTCACAAAGAAGAAAGTGGTCAACTTATTTTCCAAAGAAAAGAGCAACCTGGAATTAAGGAGAAACTCCCTAACAGACAGTAAACCTGTGGAACGGCTTGCCACCAGAAGTTGTGGGTTGGTTCATCACTGGAGGTTTTTAAAAAGAGATTGGACAGTCATTTGTCTGAAATGGTATAAGGCAATGGTGGGATTCAAATTTTTTTTTTACTACCGGTTCTGTGGGCGTGGCTTGGTGGGCATGGCAGGGGAAGGATACTGCAAAATCCCCATTCCCTCCCCACCCCACTAACCTGCTTTCCAGCTCCGTTCTCCTGTGCAGGGAAACCAAAGAAGACCCAGCCGATCAGCTGGGACTCAGGAGCCAGAGACTAGATGGGGGCGGGGCCAGTCAGAGGTGGGATTTGCCAGTTTTCTGAACTACTCAAAATTTCTACTACCGGTTCTCCAGAACTGGTCAGAACCTGCTGAATACCACCTCTGATGTAGGGTTCCTGCTTGAGCAGGGGGCTAGACTAAAAACCTCCAAGGTCTATTCTATTTCTATTTCTATTTCTATTTCTATTTCTATTTCTATTTCTATTTCTATTTCTATTTCTATTTCTATTTCTATTTCTATTTCTATTTCTATTTCTATTTCTATTTCTATTTCTATTTCTATTTCTATTTCTATTTCTATTTCTATTTCTATTTCTATTTCTATTTCTATTTCTATTTCTATTTCTATTTCTATTTCTATTCTAAATAGATTGCAAGTGAGGATCAGGTCATGAAATCTTGGGGGACTGACTGTGACCCCTGAGCAGGATTGGGATACTGTCCTCATACATATGGGAGGTCCAGTTACTATCCTGTCTCTGGGCCCACATGGCCTCTCTCACCACAGCATAGATCTATAACTGTTATAAATTCTGTACATAACCCTAAACGCATACATACTTATCTTGTCTCTACAAGTGGTTGAAGAAGGGAAACGGTGACTGAATAGCTTTTTCCAAACCATCATTGGACGTTATTTGTCCTTCTAAAGTTGATTTCACGACAGATAAAATTTTCAGCACGCGAAACCGTAGCATTTCATTTCTGCATAAATTCTAAAATAATGGGGAAGCACTTATCCCTTCAAGCCTGCGAGTGGCCGATTAAACATCGTGTGCAAGTCGACCGCCGTACAATCACGGAGATAATGGAATCATAATTGACTCTGAAAATTAGATTAGAAGGCGAAGTGACATCAAGCCACGCTCCTAATGAAAAAGAAGGCGCTAGCAAGGTGATCACTTTGGTGACAAAGATGCTTGTTAAGAGAGAAGGGACATCGAAGCCAAGGGGGAAACCATAAACATGAATGCATTTGTCAAGGGATATGTGCATTTGTGTTTATGAAAGTAGTGAAATTGCACAGTGAGCCCTATTGTAGCGTATGGTTCTGTGAATTCACAGCCACCGAGATACGATGTATTCCTATTTCAAGATCAATATGTGCAAGGCAGCAGAGGAAAAAGTAGTCTCCCTCCTTCAAGTTTTTTGACTTTTCCACCTTTTAATATTATTTGAAAGTCAAAGGTCTTAGAGAAGGATAGCAATATCCTGTTTCCCCAAAAATAAGACCTACCCTGAAAATAAGTCCTAGCTTGATTTTTATATGTGCGCTCAATATAAGCCCTACCTCCCCAAAATAAGTCCTAAATTAAGATCCTGCTCCCTTCAGAGTGCACGGGTAAAAATTAAGCTAGGGTGGGGATGGGGGGAGTGGAACTGCCCTACTACTTACCTTTGAACAGTTGTAGCCAGGCCTCACACACCCCGACATCTGCCTTGCCGGCCTATTTCTTCTGCTGCCAGAAGAAGGCTTCTGTAGCAGATAACAAAGCTCTGAATCAATCCGGAGCTCTGTTATCGGCTGGAGAGGCCTTCAAGAAACCTTGCCATCTGCAGAAGAAGTTCCTGAAGGTCTCTGACAGCAAAAAGGAGGCCGGGGGTGACGTGCACAAGTGAGGTAGTTAGTCAGTGGATGACACCCTCCCAAAATAAGACCTAGTGCCTTTTTTTGGTGGCAAAAAATATAAGACAGGGACTTATTTTGGGGGAAACACAGTAGCAATAGCACTTAGACTCATATACCGCTTCTTAGACTTACAACAATTCATTTAGTGACTGTTTGAAGTCACAATGGCATTGAAAATGTGAATTATGACCGTTTTTCCACACTTACGACCATTGCAGCATCCCCATGGTCTTATGATCAAAATCCAGACTCTTGGCAACTCATATTTATGATGGTTGCAGTGTCCCGGGGGTCACGTGATCATCTTCTGTGACTTCTGAGAAGTGAAGTCAACGGGGAAGCCAGATTCACTTAACAACCAAGTTACTAACTCAATAATTTCAGTGATTCACTTAACACCTATGGCAAGAAAAATCATCAAATGGAGCAAACTTAACAAATGTTTCAAAACAAAGTTTTGGGCCCAATTGTGGTCATATATGAAGGACCACTATAGTGAACTTACTGCAAACTAGGACGTTAGCTGAGTTGAATGGTTGCTTTTTGTAGAAGACTTTTCAAATGCCTCTTCCTCTTGAATGTATTGTAAATTTCATATTTCATTTTGAATTCACCGTGTCTCTCTGAGAGTGCTCTTCTACAAATCACTCAAGATGAGAAAAGGCAGTCTTTCTCATCATCTTCATCAGATGGAATCATCTTCCTTTCCTTACTAAGATGATAAACCATAATAAATGAAGATCAAGATTTGCTCACAGACGTGTGGAGAATTCACTCAGGAATTCACCCAAAATACAAATCAATTTATCACTGCTTACCTATTCCTCTCTTTTGAGAGAAAGTTGAGAGGAAAACTAAATTATGCTCTGCCTTCTATCCAGTTTGAGAATTAAATACCAATTCTATCAATCTTACCAAACGAGCTCTATCTGGAAGCAAAAATAACAATAGCAATAGCACTTGGACTTATATACCGCTTTACAGTGCTTCACAGCCCTCTCTAAGCAGTTTACAGAGTCAGCCTCTTGCCCCCCAACTATCTGGGTCCTCATTTTATCCACCTTGGAAGGATGGAAGGCTGAGTCAACCTTGAGCCTGGTGGGATTCGATCTGCCAAATTGCAGTCAGCCGGCAGTCAGCAGAAGTAGCCTGCAGTACTGCACTCTAACCACTGCACCACCATGGCTAGATAATGCAGCAATTCTAGTCCTGCCTTAGGCATGAAAGTTGGCTGGGTGACACTGGGCCATTCATTCTCTCTCAGCCCAAACCTACCTCACAGGGTTGTTGTTGTGGTAAGGAAAATAGGAGGAAGAAGGAATATTAGGTACGTTTGCCTCCCCCCCCCTTGATTTATTTATAAAAATAATAAGGGTAGGCTATAAATAGAATATATAAATATTTCTTTACGAAGCAACTCCTCGACATACGACCACAATTGAGACTAAAATGTAAGTTGCTAAGCAAAGAGTATTTGTTAAGTGTCGCTTTGCCCCATTTTACAATCTTTCTTGACCCCGTTGTTCAGGGAATCATTGCAGTTGTTAAGTTAGACACATAGTTGTTAAGTGAATCTGGCCTCCCCTGTTGACTGCTTGTCAGAAGGTCGCAAAAGGGGATCACAGTGACCCCCCTGGGACACGGCAACTGCCATAAATGTGAGTCAGTTGCCAACTGTCTGAATTTTGATCACATGACTATAGGGGATGCTGCAATGGTCATAAGTGTGAAAAAGGGTCAGAAGCAGTGGTGCGATTCAACCAGTGTAACAACCAGTTTGGTGATTGCGTGTTTCACGTGTGTGCGCACCCTTTAAAAAAGCCCATTTTCAGTGATAATACTTACTTAATGTCAGGTGAGGCTTCATTCAAAATCCAAGAAAGAAACCCTTAGACTCCATTGTTATAGAGAAAAGGATTAATTAAAATTAATTAAAATTGAAGTGGTAGCATCAGAAGAAATACAAGATCTGAGTTAATAGGTGTGAAAATCACATATAGAAAGTTGTGCTGACGTTCCCACCCCAATAGTTCAAACTGGCCATCCAATCTGAGATGCGTATAATGTCATGTGGGGCGTTGTGATGACCCAGGGCATGGCATAAAAGCAACAAAGTCACAAAAGTAGGTAAAGTCCCTTTAATTCCTCCAACTTGGCCACAAATGTCCAGTTATTATCAGCTAGAGAAAAAATTCTGCCAAGAACAGTTTTTAAAGGGAAGAAATTCAGTCCGAACTCAAAGCACATATAAATTATAAATAAAAACCAACACAAACCACACTGTAGCAATTAACGAGACAGGGCAGGATAAGGAATTGCAGAACTCAAAAAATAATGAAACACATACAGTTGGAAGGACGCCAGAACCCAGATAGGACTTGACAACAAAGATAATGCATGCTTTGCTTCCAGCAAGGTTATGTGCACAAACACCCTTTTTATCCTGTTTTCCCAGCTGCAGCTAATGAAGGGAATCAGGGCCTTTTTCTCCCCCGTAACCCAGGTTGTTCCCTTATCTGTTCCTCCCTGCATGCCCTAGGATGAAAAAGGGGTGGGCCTGGGTCTTCCTCTGAATGCCCAGCCAGATTGTGCCCTTCCCCAGTTTCCTCCACAGCCACCGGAGCCATACTCCCACTTCCTGTCAGCTGCTCAACCTCCCCCTCGAAATCAGATTCCAACAGGGGCATGACAGGCATCTTTAGGTGGTATTTCAGACATCTAGTATGCCAAGATGGTTGACCTTGGCTTAGACAGATAAGGGGCTACATCTGCGCAGTAAGCAAATAAACATAGTCCAAAAAAACACCCCAACTTTAACATTTCAGCAACTTAAACCTCTAGTACCCTTCCTCCCATGAAGCCCAATTATTCTTCCCTCCCCCCATTTCTATGGCAGCCGGAAACACAAGCAGGAGAAGGATTCTTGGAGGCTGACACCTACTACTGCAACCCCAGTGAGTAAAACAGCTGAGGCGCAGCAAAACCACTCTTCCATGCGAATCAGCTGTGCTCCAAAACAAGGAAATAAAGCACAGGGAAAGGGCAGGGGCCAAATGATCACCGGAGCTACCGGTTCACTGGAACCGGTCTGAACCGGTGGAATTCCACCCTTGGTCAGAAGCTCCTCTCATCAGCGATGTTGTAACTTTGAGTAAACTGTTGTAAGACGAGGACTACCTTGTAAGCTCAGATCCCATTCTCCTGCACACGGATGATGTTAGCCTCATCATAAAACATCTGCAGAGAGGAAATACAAGTTCAGCCACAGTGAAAGCTTTAAATTCTTTTCCTCCCAAATCGCTTTTGTGCTTCTCACCCAGATGGTCTCTGCTTCATTACCCTTTATCATTTTCCTTCGATAATTGCTTCATTCTCTCTGAGAGATTTGGAGAGTCGTTTGCAAATCTACGGAAACTAAGGGACGGGTCTTCTCAGCCATCCTTCCTGTTTCCGCTCCCTTTCTTTGAAAACATTTGTTTTCTTTTTTTGCAAGCCAAAATTTTCTGCTTCCCTCAGAATGCAATCAGGGAAAATCCTAAACCAATTAAAATACATCATTCACAGATTAACAGAGTTGGAAGGGAACTTGTAGGCCATCTAGTCCAACCCCCTGCCCAAGCAGGAGATCCTACACCTTTTCTGACAGATGGCAGTCCAGTCTCGTCTTGAAAGCTTCCAGTGATGAAGCTTTCATAACATCCGAAGGCAACTTCTGCTCCACGGGTTGATTGTTCTCACTGTCAGAATATTTCTCCTTATTTCTAGGTTGAATCTCTCCTTGTTCAGTTTCTATCCATTATTCCTTGTTTGGCCTTCAGGTGCCTTGGAAAATAGCTTGACCCCTTCCTCTCTGTAGCAGCCCCTCAATTATTGCAACACTGCTATCATGTCTCCCCTGGCCCTTCTTTTCCCTAGATTAGCCATCCCGGTTCCTGCAACCGTTCTTCAAATGTTTTAGTCAGAGATGGTATTTGTCAGGTTCTGATTAGTTTTGGAGGACCAGTAGCAGAAATTTTGAGTAGTTCAGAGAACTAGCAAATACCACCTCTGACTGGTCTCGCCCCCAACTCTCCTCTGCCTCCCGAGTCCCAGTTGAATGGCTGGGTTTTCTTTGGTTGCCCTGCATAGGAGAACGGAGCTGGAAAGCAGGTTAGTGGGGTGGGGAGGGAATGGGGATTTTGCAGTATCCTTCCCTTGCCACGCCCACCAAGCCACGCCCACAGAACCAGTAGTAAAAAAATTTGAATCCCACTACTGGTTTCAGCCTCCAGTCTTTCCATCACTTCCTAAAAGAATCTACCAGAAGCAGGGGTGAAATTCAATCATTGAATTGACGATTTGAATTGGTAAAAAATTGCCCCTGGTTGCTATTACTATTATACCAAGTATACCAAATCACGCCCACAGCCACGCCCACAGAGCCAGTAGGGAAAAAAGTTGAATTTCATTCCTGACTCACATACATCCTCTCTATCAGCCAACATTCAGCTTAACAAGGGGTTAAGGAAGGATTAACACAGACCAACAAGAAGAGAATAATATTCTAATCAAGGAACTACTAAGGACGAAACTGCTTCCCCACCACAATGGACACAACAAGCTACTGTAAATAAACAGAGGGAGCAAACCCCTGTTGTGGTTAGCCGGCAGCAGGTGCAGATGGCTGAGGAGAACAAGGACTCTGATGAAGGGCCAGGACCGTCAGGGAATGGACTGCTGCCTTCAGAGATGGTGGGGGCTGGCAGCAGTGATGTGGAGGTTCCCGAGGAGCCTGTGCCAAGTGCACGTGCATGAAGGATTGCTCGGAGGAAAGAACAATTACAGCAGCACAGCCGAATCTGGAGTAAGGCTGCAAGGTAATGGCCCCTCCCTGAAGAGGATAAAAGCCAGGTTTGGAAAAGCGTTCTTTGCAGTTAGCAAAAAAAACCTCTGAAACTCAACTGGTGAACATCTTAGTTCGTGTTTGGAGAATTCTGTAAATTAGTTCTTATCGCTGGGTTTTTGGCAGCCTTGACAAACAACTTGGCAAAGCTCTTTCTTGTCAGAGCTAATTGTTGGAAAGCAGCCTTTTATCTGTAAAGGAACTGAATTGTGATTAAACCTTAAAAGGTGGGGGCTGCTGCCTTTGTCTGTGTTTGCTCTCTGGGAACCCGGTTGGGTCAGAACAACCCCACACTTGGTAGCACTGATGATGTTACCTAGTTGGGTAATGAAACATCTGCAAGCAAATGGGGCCATGGTGGTGCAGGCTGTTAATCATCTAGCACTTAGCTCAATTGCCTGCAATTAGTGCAGGTTCGAATCCCACCAGGCTCAAGGTTGACTCAGCCTTCCATCCTCTCGGGGTAGGTAAATTGAGGACCCAAGATTGTTGGGGGCAATAAACTGACTTTGTAAAAATGCCACTTGGTGGGGGGCAAAAGCCATAGTAATAAGCAGGCATATACAATGGAATGAAGGCTATTGCCGAGCACTTAGCATGGTGCTCCATAGATTGTAAGCCGCTCTGAGTCTCCGGAGAAGGACGGCATATAATTAAAATAAAATAAAATAATCAAGCTCAGAAAGCACCAAGAACCCCACAGTTCAATCCTGAGCAACATGTATTGTTTTCTACTGGATATAGAAGACTTAACTTTCAAATCAGAATGTGGTTGGTAGTTTCAACTATTGAAAATTAATTCCCAGATCATCCCCTGGGTTATTTTGGAAGGTTTTGGTAGAGCTAACTTATCATATGGTAGCTTGTACCATCATCATGTTTTAATGATCTCATAATCTCTTGTGGGGTAGAGTCTGGGCAACTGAATGGAGGTAGCAGAGTGTTTTATGACTGGATGCCCTTACTGTCACCAATGTGGAGTTTTGTTCGGCAGATATATTCTCCTTGTGCCCAGAAAGAAAGAAATATCTGCCTTTACCTAGGATCAAACTCACAGCTTCCTGATTGTGAGGCAATAGCTCCGCCTCTTGGTCACCGCACCACTTCATACAGTTCCTTTTACGCTGTGTCCTAATTGAAATTCTACCCACTACTGTTCCAATGATATTACACAAGATGTAAGTCCTAGAAGTAAACCAAGGGCATTTTTGTGTGTCTGCTGCATGACACAATCTTATTTGAAATGTCACACTGATTAGGAATGTGTCACAGAGAGCACCTGTTCTTCTTTTCTAGTGTCATATATTAGACCTTCTCCACACTGTCAAACAGACTTTGTCAACAAGAAAGAATCCATCACCAAACGAGGAAATAAGCATTTGCAAGCTCTCTGTCATCGGACAAGCATTTGAAAAGGGTAGTTAGTACAAGTAGTCCTTGACTTATCCCCATTCATTTAGTGACCATTCAAAGTTACGATGACTTATGACGCTTAGTGTCATGCCCCTGTCGGAATCTGATTCTGAGGGGGAGGCAAAGCAGCTGACAGGGAGTGGGAGTGTGGCTCCATTGGCTGGGGAAGAAACTGGGGAAGGGCAAAGTCCAGCTGGGCAGAGCAGGGAAGAGTTAGAGCAAGGGAGAGGGAGTTCAGAGGAAGACCCAGGCCCACCCCCTCTTCATCCTAGGGCATGCAGGGAGGAACGGAGAAGGGAGCAACATGAGTTGCGTGGCTTATGGGGGAGGAAAGGGCTCTGATTCCCTTAATTAGCTGCATCTGGGAACATAGTGTTTAAAAAGGGGAGTTGCGCACAGCCAACTGTTGACAGCAAATTGTGACTTATCTGGTATTGTTGAGACTTGTTTGGGTTCCTGGTGTCTTCCCAACTGTGTGTGTTTTGCTGGCTTTTCAAGTCTGCAATTTCTTCTCCTGTCCTGTCAAGTTAACTACTGCAGCATGGTTTGTGTGGATTTTTCTTCACAGTTTGTATATACTTTGTTTTCGGACTGAGTTTCCTCCACTTAAAGACTGTTCTTGGGAGCGTTTTTTCTCCAGCTGAAAGTAACCTGGACATTGGGAGCAAAATTGGAGGTACTTGTTGTGGTTCGCTGGCAGCAGGATGCAGATGGCTGAGGTCTTGGAGACCGAGGATTCAGATGAGGGGCCTGCATGTGATACAGGACAGGGCCAGGACTATTAGGAGTGGAATGCTGCCTTTGGAGATTGTGGAGGCTGGCAGCAGTGATGAAGAGATTCCCAAGGAGCCTGTGCCCAGTCCATGTGTGTGCAGGGCTGTTTGAAGGAAAGAGCAGTTGCAGTAGCATGGGTGACTTGTTAGTAAGGCTGCAAAGTAATGGTCCCTCCCTTCAGAGATAAAAACCAGCTGAGAAACTGGAGTTCTGTGCAGGAAGCAAAGAAGTTTTTGTACTCAAGCTTTGTGGATGTTCGGAATATCTTGGTTGGTGTTTGGAGACTCTTTGTGTTTGAAACATTTCTTGGCAACTTTATCTAGTGTTCTTGGCAGCCTTGCACAACCTTGGCAAGGCTCGTTCTTATTAGAGACAATTAGTTTGAAACAGCCTTTTAACTGGGAAGGAACGGAATTTGTAAAGAATCATTAAAAGGTTTTGCTGTTACCTTCGTTTCGTATCCATTTCCTTGGAACAAGGTTTGGGTCAGAACTGTACTAAAGGGACTTTTCTTACTTATGTGATTGTGTTGCCTTTGTGCCACGCCCCAGGTCATAACACTTAGGACCATGGCAACATCCCCATGGTTGCGGCAACCATGTAGCCATTGAGCCAAAATTTCCATTGCTAAGGAAGACAGTGGCTAAGAGAGTGCATTTGCCTCATTTTACAACTTTCTTGCCACGGCAGTTAATAAATCACTGCAGTTATTAAGTTAGCAACATGGTTGTTAAGTGAATCTTCCTTCCCTATTGATTTTGCTTGTTCAGAAGGTTGCAAAAGTCTTTAGAAGAAGCGCCAGAGTCAC
The DNA here is from genome assembly GCA_023653725.1 of Bungarus multicinctus. Taxonomy (NCBI): domain Eukaryota; kingdom Metazoa; phylum Chordata; class Lepidosauria; order Squamata; family Elapidae; genus Bungarus; species Bungarus multicinctus. Next base: position 9,963,066 of record CM042850.1, read on the forward strand.
AGTCTATTCAGAAGACATTCCACCTTTATCGCTTATAAAATTAGCCTCTTCATCAATTCACGCAGGAATAAGCGTCCAATTATGTCTTTGCCTTAGCAACTTGAGAGTGATGTTGAAATTTAATAAATGAAAAATAAAACAATAGCAGTAGCACTTAGCAATAGCACTTAGAATACCTTATGCCACCAGACTTGAAATTCTAGACCTAGAAAACCTAGAACTACGCCGCCTTTGGTTTATATGCTAAGTATAGTATATAAAATCATACATTGCAATGTCCTACCTGTCAATGAATACTTCAGCTTCAACCCATAACAACACAAGAGCACACAATAGATACAAACTCAAGGTTAATCGCACCAAACTTGATTGCAGGAAATACGACTTCAGCAACAGAGTGGTCAATGTCTGGAATACTCTACCTGACTCTGTGGTTTCTTCCCCAAACCCCAAAAACTTTAACCTTAGACTGTCTACTATTGACCTCACCCCTTTCCTAAGAGGTCTGTAGGGGGCGTGCATAAGCGCACCAACGTGCCTACCGTCCCTGTCCTATTGTTTCTTTTTATTTTTCTTATATGTATCCATGTATTCATAACTATGTTTTTACTTATACCTATTATCTTGTAAGCAATTGACAAATTAAATAAATAAATAAATAAATAAATAAATAAATAAATAAATAAATACATAAATAAATAAATAAATAAATAAATAAATAAATAAATAAATAAATAAATAAATGGCTTACAGAATCAACCTATTGCCCCCAACCATCTGGGTCTTCATTTTACTGACTTCAGAAAGATGGAAGGCTGAGTCAACCTTGAGCCGATCAGGATGGAACTGCTGGCAGTTGGAAGAATTAGCCTACAATCCTGCATTCTAACCACTGCACCACCATGGCTGTACCATAAATAAACCTGCCTTGCAGTGACACAATGCTGCTTTTGACATTTGCCCACCTCGTTATGACTTCAGGAGATGTTTCTGGTTATATTTGATCATTCTGCTCTTAGGAAGTTTCCTTCTCCCTTGCCAGACTTATGGTGTTTGGTGTCTTATGAACATCTGTTGGCACAGTGGTTAAAGTGCAGGATTGCAGGATAATTCTGCCAACTGCCAGCAGTTCGATTCTGACTGGCTCAAGGTTGACTCAGCCTTCCATCCTTCCGAGGTCGTAAAATGAGGACCCAGATTGTTGGAGGCAATATACAAATAACGCTTACATTGTAAATCTCCCAGTGAGTGCTGTAATGTAAAGCACCATGGCAAGGGTCTTCAAACTTGACAGCTTTAAGACTTGTGGACTTCAATTCCCAGAATTTCTCCTCCAGTCATGTTAAGCTCAGGAATTCTGGGAGTTGAAGTCCACAAGTCTTAAACTCGCCAAGTTTGAAGATCCTTGCACGATGGGGTACTATATAAGTCTAAATACTATTGCTATGCTATCCCCCAAAATGGAAGGACACTTTTTGTCTCTCACTTAGGCTTGCCAGGTCTAGTAGGGTTGGAAGATTGGCAGCTAGTAAGGCAATTATTTGGGGACAGGTAGACACCTACAGGTTGCAGAGTGATACATGTGTTATGTTCTAGCTCAAAATAAGCAGGTGGACAGGGAAAACCTTTTAGATTTCTGCAGCTCTCAACACACAAAGGAATCAGAGCTGTATGTGATCGTGGATAGGAAATAATAGGTCGTGTTTGTAGTTATGTCTTTTTAGCACTAAACTATGATCATAAACTAAGGTTTCTCCGACACTTTCTTTTTCTTTCTCATGATCTCTCCCCAGACCAGACCCATTTTTGCCCAACCTTAAAAGCAATTTCCTGAACATCTATAAAACTCTGATCGTGCTGCCAATGTAACCTGTGGTTTGGTAGTAATTGAGATAATATCCTATACTTTAACAATTTTTGCATAGCGCTTCAAAGTTAAATCTGAGCAATTTCAAAAACATCTGTTTCTATAACCAATTTCCCATCTGAAACTGAAATCTTAATTAGGAGTAATTGAGAGAATCACGTAAGCGACAGCAGCATTTTACTAATGTGTGCAAAGTGGTCCCCCTCCCAAATTGTGGTCTGCAATGCATTAATCCACATGCCAAGTGCTCTCTCTCTCTCTCTCTCTCTCTCTCTCTCCCTCCCCCCACTCTCTTCCTCTCTTTGTCTCTCTCCCTCTTTCTTGTGCCCAGTATTGAATGGTGAAGTATGGGAAGGAGCAAGGTTGTGTGGGAAGGAAACTACAGTACAATAGATGTATTTCTTAATCCACACCCACACCCAACCCACACCCACACCCACCACTCCCCACCCCCCACCCACACTACCTCCACAATCCACACCCCATCCACCCAAGGCCAACACACCGAACACCCAATTCCCACCCACACAGAATCCACACCGACACCAACCCACACCCCACACCCAATCCAACCCCAACACCAACCCCCACGCAATCCAGACACCCAAGTCCACACCCACACCCAAACCCCACCCAACCCACACCCACACCCAATCCACACCCACACCCAACCCACACCCCACCCAACCCACACCCACACCCAACCCACACCCACACCCAATCCACACCCACACCCAACCCACACCCACACCCAATCCACACCCACACCCAACCCACACCCACACCCAACCCACACCCAACCCACCAACCCACACCCACACCCAATTCCACACACCACACCCCACCGCAATCCCCCACCCACACCAACTCCCACCACCCACACCCAACCCACACCACACCCAAATCCACACCACACACCCAATCACACACCACACCAAACCCACACCCACACCCCCCACCCACCCAACCCACGCAACCCACCCCCACACCGAAGCCACACCCACACTCAAACCCACCCAGACACCCCAATCCCCACCACCAAACCCAGACCCAATTCCCACACCCGCCACACCCAAATAACACCCACACCCAACCGCACACCCAACCACCCACATCAAGCACAACCCCAAAACCCACACCCAAACCACTCCAACCACATCCACACCAACACAACCCAACCCATCCACAACCCACACCCAATCCACACCCACACCCAATCCACACCCACCACCCACCCGAGTTCTCCACAACCCACACACCCCCCACCCACCCAATCCACACCAATCCCACACCCAATCCACACCCACACCCAACCCACACCCACACCCAACCACACCCACCCACCAACCCACACCCACACCCACCAATCCACCCCACCCAACCCACCCCCCCCCCACAACCCCAAAACCCACACCCAACAGCAACCCAACAGATTTGCGCCCCACACCCCAACCCACACCCCCACCCATCCCCACCCCAAACACATTCATCCCACCCCAATCCACAAATCCTACGACCCAACCCATCACCCCCACCCAACCTCATCATACCCACAACCGACAATCCACACCCACATCCCAAACCCACACCCACACCCCACACCCAAACACCCCCAACAACACTCAATCCACAATCCAACACCAAAATCAATCACCCCCCCGCGCCACCCACACCCACACCCAACCCACACTCCATCAACCCCATGCACACATCCAACACCCAACACACCCCACACAGCCACACATCCACACCCAATCCACACCACACCCAGACCCGCAGCCACACCCAAGCCACAGGCCACCCCCCCACACCCCCCACACCCACACCAACCCACACCCACACCTCAAGGCACCCACACCCACACAACCATAGCCTACCCCTTAGTTCTGTGCCACACTCCAATCTGTAAGTCCAACCCACAACCTCACACCACCCAACCACACCCACACCCAACCCGCACAGCCACGACCCAATCACACCTATGTAACCCAACTCCTACCCCACACCCATCAAACCCATACCCCAACACCCATCCACACCCACACCCAACCCACACCCACACCCAACCACATCCACACCCAACCAACCCACACCCAAACCCCTCCACACCCACATCACCAATCCTCCTACCCCACACCCATCAAACCCATACCCCAACACCCATCCACACCCACACCCAATCCACCCCACCCAACCCACCCCCCCCCCACAACCCCAAAACCCACACCCAACAGCCCAACCCACCCCCACACCCAA